>CM034154.1:76562279-77789264 GCA_019776745.2 Taxus chinensis | reverse complement strand
GTTCAGACAGAAGCAGAGAGAGGTGAATCCGTATCTAACATGTTGGAATATTCAAATACGGCTTCTGAAGATGGTGGAAAGCCCCACTGATTAATGAAGCGGAAGGAGGCTCTGATTCATTTCGATTGTTTGGCAGATGGCTTAGTTTTAGAAGAAGATTCTTTCAGTAGAGATGAAGCTTCATAGTATGGTGTTTTGGTTTTGAGACCTCTGAAGCATCATGGTTTGGGGAATGATTGGGAAAGGTTGTTTAAGATCCAGCGCTTGATTGGGGAGCATTTTTGGGTTATCCAGATGAGCTCTCGGCCTTATCAATGAATTTCTGGACAAGATTTTTGAAGGTCTGACATCGTTCGATGTCATGACCTGGGTCTATGAGAATGGCAGAATTCATTTTCCTATACCATATGGCGTTCTTGGCTTTTCATCAATATTCCTATGGGGCAGTTCGCTAATGTGGACTTTCCAACATTTTTTCCCGATAGAACATATGAATTCCCCAATGAAGTGGAAAGATCGAGATGACGATGACCCTTTTCGAGAAGATAGAGCTCTTCTGGGGTTTGTGAATTAGAAGTGGTTTCGTCTCGTGATTTTTTAATACGATACGTTGGTGGCTCCTTATTCTTGTCTTTAAAGTAGGAAGGATTTGATTTGGGTAAACGATAAAAGTATGGTTTTAGATTTAACATTACAAGCGAAGTTTTAACTTCCCGTGTCAATGGCCGAGAGTTCAATTTTGCGTGCCATCGGAAAATGCTTCTTCAATGTTGAAGGTCTGGATTCTTAAAGTGGAAGAATCTGATTCGCACAAGATCGAGTAGCACAACTCGATCTGTTGGGATTGATGACGGGAGAAAGACAATTGGTTTATGATCCCCTCTCCAACGAGTGATAATGCTGCAATGACGCATCATTGATTGACAACTTTATAAAGATCTGTAATTCGAGATCTTATGCGATATTTATTGAAAAGTTTTCAAACAACACTCCGGGCCAATTGAGAAAAGACACAAGCATGTTGAGGATGTTATTTAACCAGTCTACAGCAGGACTCTAGACGACCAGAGGAAAAGTACGAGTATAGCTCTGATCCTGGACCTATGAGGTATCCCCAACCCTCAAGCATTTTGAATGCGCCGCAAATGCTGTTGAGGGTCTTCCCGACTATAAATTTTGAAAATTTAGGAAGTTCCCAGTGGGAGGATAAGGCTTAAAAGCCCTGAGGGTGAATTATGGGTTTCATGACACACTTCCCTTCAAAAGAGTATGAGAGGAGCCCCTTTGGTGGAGCTTCCAATCTGCATTTTCTTGAAACGACTTTGACCACGTCCAGATTGAGGGGAGGCACACTGGCATGTCCTACATAAGAAGCAAATGGGTGGATGTTGTTGAGGTGTCACAGGGATTCATCTGTTGATTGATAGGATGATAAGAGGAGTACCGAGGTGTTCTGGGTGACGCCTGTGGGTATTTTGCATGAGGGCCTGTGTATAGGCAGGCTGTGGATAATAATGTTGAGAAAATGAAGGTTGGATGCCGACGGAGCCTGTGATTGGTGGACTCCTATGCTTGTTGACAGGAATCGAACAGATTGAGGAACATGGAGGGCCGATAGGATTGTACACTGTGTGGGGAACAAGACCTGAAAGAGGCTTTTTTACTGCCCGTATTGGTTGTTAAGGCAACCGATCTAAAGGATGGGTGAAGGGTCACTGTTGTTGGAACATTGAAGACAAACCCACTGGAGGACTAGAAGCATGAACCAACTGACTAGTCGAAGGGGGTTGACATCATAAAGGTCTGACCCTGGGACCATGGACGGTATAGAATAAATTAACGCACTATGCGGGTGCAAACAGACGCACTCAATTAGAGCCAGATAAGAGTACCTTCTAAGAAGTTGGTTTGTGGAATAGTCTAGGTAACTGGGCGTTATGAATAGGTAAGACGTATTTGAGAATAGCTATATGGTCGGTTGGAAGAAAAATGAGGCATGAGTGCGCCCCCCTCCTCCGTGTTCGGCGAGAAAAAATGACGCTACTGTTCTACCAAATGCCCTTGATGGTTCTCGAGGATAATCGTACACTTGCTGATTGGGGTCCTGAATCAGATATTGGGATAGACTTGTGTACTATGTCAGTCCATGAGGGCTACAGTATGGCGATCAAGGAGCGCCTCGAAATTCATGATCCCCCGAGGAACATACTCTAGTCGTGAGCAGATGATGATTTCTGAATTCCTAGTGAAGCGGTAACGTGATTGGGTTTGCTTTGGCTAAGAGGACAAGGATTAGATGACCAGGAATGGGGAAAGCGGTCCTGGAGAAGACCTGGGGTGCCGAACATCCACACTATGGTGATCTCGGAGGAAGAAGGGGCTATTGAAGCCATTCTCTAGATTGTAATCGAGTGTCTTGACCGTCCATAAACAAGCAGAAAAGAAGATTGACCTAACTAATGCATCAGATCATTCAAGCCGCGTAGGTGATTATTCTCTTTTAAGTTTTTTATCTTTTAAGAAGAATATTAGGGAAGGCTTTTTAGAACAGGAACTACTCAGATCCAACTAAGGATGGTTGGGGGATGTTTTGGTGAGGAGTCCGAAGGCACTTCAGAAAGTACCGGTACGTGGCTTGATATAGGTGCCTCCCCCGCCTTCACACAACCCCGCTGCGTAAGGGAGTTGGTGCTTTGTTAATATATCTAGAACTGCCGTTAATTTATAGCGCGGGCCCGATACCGCGTAGCTCTCCCTCTTGTGGATGTCCCTTCCAAGTAGCGAGGCCAGGGAAGAATTTTTTTTTTCAATGCTTTATACCTAGTGATTTTGGCTTTGTGTGTCAATGGGTGAAAATAAAAAATCAAATAGTGTGAATATTGATTTGATCAATTTTTCCACCAGCCTAAGGAAAGCTAGATTAAAAACATGTAGCAAAATGACAAGAGAAGAGTTCTTTTTTTTTTAAAGCATTTAAAAACGAAGTGTTTTGATTTCATGAGAAAAGTCAAACAGATTCTTTCCCAAATGTGATTAATTCTTTTTAATCACCAAAAATGGAAATGGTCGAATGTGATAGACCACAAACACAGGAAAGTTTTTTTTTTTTTTTTAGTTTCCTAAAAAGAGAAAACACCTAAAAGAGAATAGCCTGTAGGATTTAGCTCTCCAAGGTGTGTGGACTTCAAAAAGCGCGTTGTTGAGCTCTCCCCCCCTCGATAAAATCCCACGACAATCAAAGTGCTTTGCAATAAAAGGTTGATCCACATGCACCAACCAAATCCAAAAAGATTCTCCCGATAATGGGGAACGAAAATTTCTATTTTCGGAACTAGAAAAATTTCAAGGAAATAACAATTTCGCATAAAGATCAAGAGGAGAAACAATGAAAGGAACTGCTCAAGCATAACTGATAAAAATCAGTGAAGAAAAACAAAAAGCTAAACAAAGAGATGAACTTACATAAGGGACTTTGGGTGGTTCCACCAGGCGTGCCAGAAGGTTGTCAAGATTTCACACGCTTGTTACCTGTACAAGTTAATGTCCCAAACTAAACCCAAAACAACCTTGAAACTCAATGAACTTGATACCTGATGGACAATATCCAAGATGTGGACGGACAAGGAAGCCGATGTTTATAAGACAGGCGCGCACGAGTCATTCCTGCACAGTATATCCAGTACCCTGCGAACAGTTCCGATGCTTGACAAAAAAGACACTTTCAAAGATATTTAGGTTGACTGCCCGAGAAAGCGGATCAGGGAAGCGATAAGCTCCCCTGGCGATGTCAGTCCATGTTTTCATTAAGAAGAAGCATCATTATAAAAGAGGTACGTACAAGACTAGATTTTTCTGATCAAAGTAATAAACGAATCTAAACAACAGCAGAACCACGAAACATGGAACTGTGGAAAAAACAAAGCTAGATTGTGTTTATCCTGTGTCTTTTACCTGTTTGCAGATGATCGTCGTTGTTTATGTAGAATCGGCGTCGACTGGTTCAGATCGGCGTCGACTGAGTATAGATCGGCGTTGACTGCTATAGATCGGTGTCGATCCGAGACAAAGTGAGAGAAAGTTTGGAAATCGGAAAGCAAAGGCAAGATCGTCAACGTATGTTGGATCTGTAGAAGCCGGAGAGATACTGGCAAGGCTCCAACTATGCTAGATGCAGGAACAGAGTCACCAGAAAATCAATGGAGAGTGCGCTGTTGATGTGATAAGAGCAGAGTAACAGTGCTCCTCTCCGGGATTGATTTGGACAAGATCCGCTCTCATTCGATAGATAATGTTCACACTTGATGCTCAAAGATCTCTCACTCTCTCTCTTACAATCTGTGTTTCTTACAATTTGTCTCTTTTGTGTTCTCTGTGTCTTGGGCCTCTATTTATACATCGGCGTCGCTATGAAAACAATCTGGCATCGACCGAGTACCGGTCGGCGCTTGATCATTGGAACAGACTCCCGAGATGGCCCAAAGGAAGCGATTTCTGGACAGATAAGCGTGATCCCTCCACCTCAACTACGGGCCATATCCCGCTTTGGGAGGTTCTCAGAAATAGGGGGTGGATATTATGGCTCGAATAGATATGGGGTAGATTAAGTAGTTAGGATACATGTAAACAGGTGTAATTAACTAGTTAATATTTAATTACTCACGGTTAATAAAACATAAAGGGGTGAATTGAACTTAGATAGGTGTTTAACATTCCCAATTGAATCATATCCCCCAAGGGATAGTGGTGATTTGATATAAACGTGGACTTAGGTTCCCTGAGAGAGAAAATGCGCAATGAGGGACACTAAATTGGATAACCAATTTTATGTGTCTACACCACCTATAGTGTTCTATTTGATTTTAAAAAGTACATAGATGTGTCAGTGCATTGGTGTTATTTAGAGAGACACAAGGAGGATCAAAGATTCATACTTCTTTTCATTTCACAAGAGTGATGTTGGGCCTACACAAAGTGACTATAATATTGTTTTTTTTTCAATCATCCCCATACCAAAATTTTCAATTCAATCATTGAGTCCTCTACTATTGGTACATTTTAAAGATAAGGGTTGGGCACGACACATAAGGTTTGGACATACCATGCACTAATTGAATAATTTCTCATATGTTTTTAGATTTTTATCAATCATAAGGCCCTGACAATAAAGGATGGATAACACATGCCCGTCATTAAACATCCTTTTTTTAATGGTTTTGTGAGTTAACTATGAGTTTGGGCATTTGGAAAAGGCACCCAGATTCCCTAGTCATTCAGAGATAACCAAACATAACTATCACAAAATGTACAGTTAGGGAATGAGAAGGCATGTCGAAAGTCAATTCAACTGAAAAAATCATTTCATAGAGGCCCTGCCATTCTTCATAGCTTTTTGATTTCCACGAAAATGGTTACATTTCTACAAAACTTGTCATTATAGTTTCAAGGTTATTTTCTACTATTTTTTATCTTGCCTTTTGGACACATTTCTGTACATACTGGCATTACTGACCATCTCCAAGTTTACATAGTAAAATTTTTTATGTTAACCCTAATTCGCTAGTCTTGAACCTAAGCAATTAATTATTTGCAATTTATTTTAACATTTTCCTACACTTTTTATAATTTACATTACACCACCTTATTTTCTAAAATAAGGGTCTCAATTATTAAGTATATCATTTTAGACCACTTATATTAGATGTTGTTAGTTGAATACATTTTTGTATGTAAAATCAATTTCGAAACCTACATTTAGGTGAACGAAGATACATTAAAAACCCACCCTTAGGGTTCCCCTTTTAGTGACATGAATATACCACAACACCCACATGTAGTACACTAAAATTGGATCACTGAAATTTATAAATTGTCCTTGGCCTTGTATCCCCCACCCCTTTCCTATTGTGCACTCAAATGACTTATTTATAAATACATCTTTCTCTATTTAGCACTCATCAACCATTAAGTCACACTTGTTACTCAATATTGACCGTTCAAAACCCTATTTACTAAGTAAATAACACATCTTCAAACATATAGCCACATTCTCCAACTATTAGAATAAAATATTCACCTTCACATTACACATTCACATGTCAAATATGAAACCAACTAATTTTTTTTCCTAAGGTTGATGTTTTTGTCCTCCAATCACTTAATGGCCAACTTTCAAATGCACAAGCTATCCTAGTTGACCTAGTGTCAATTAAGAAAGAAAACCTTATGCAACAGTAATATATAAAAGCATAATCATCCTACCCCATTCAAATGGCCTCTTCTCTCACATATTTGGGATACCTAAGAGATCATTCAACAAATCACCCAATTGTAAAATCACTTTCTCAAGTAAATCATCCAACTACTAAAATTTTGAGTAAAACTTGCAAGGTTTCCCTAGGTCCTTATCACAAAGTTATACTCCACACTAAAGATGATTGTGAAGTGGTGAAGATCCTATTGGGATCTTTATTGCTAAACACATTATTATTTTTGATATTTTACACACATTCATCAGGCGGCAAGCTTAACCAATCTGAGGTCTCTTAATAATAGTTATATGTAAGTATATCTCAACTTAGCGGGAAGTTGAGGAAGCTCAATCATTTAAGTTTGATCCCTTTTTTTGGGTCTTTCAAACAAAGGAAAAATCTAGGGTTTTGAGAGAGGAGGACCCCTAATTTAGTTACAGAAGTGCAATCATAGAAATTTGAACACTAGAAATACAAATCTAATGCATAGAAGATCACAATCCCAGAAGCAAAATTGAGTGAAACCCTACATCAAATAAAAATTCCTAAAAATGATAAATCCAAGTGACTTCATCCAACATGGATAAATTTTTCCGTGATACAATTCTGGATAACAAAAAATTAGAATAGATCAAAATATCCATCTGTATAACCTATATCCATTATAACATTCACCATATCAACTTGTAGAAATAGTCAATTAGTGCAATCTTCTCTAACTTTGACCCATACTTTATTTTATCTACAATTTGAATATCCAATATTATGATCACTACATGCTTCTAGAATTTGTGTATTTAGTGTTAATTGTTGTATTTCTACTTCTAGGTCATACTAACACATTAATAATTTGTCTTAATTAGGAAAACCCTAGTTTTTATATCACATTTTGTTATTTAAAATTACACACAATCTAGGGATTTGTGTCTAGCCTCTAGGGTTTCATATTTTTAAAAAAATATGATTGGTATTATCATAGCTCTTTTAGGTTTTCTTAAAACCCTAATTTGTTTTTGGATCATTTGCATTACTACAATGGGCTATATTGATGCATCTTCCTCCATAAAATTGCTTTGTGGAAGAAATTGTGATGTGAATGAGAGAAATCCTACGGGACAATCCTACTCAAGTACCTTATTTGTTACATGTCACCCAAAAATCAAAGGTGGTTATGGATAAAGATAATACAAAGGGAAACTCAGGTAGAATCCTCAAGTGATACAATTCCACCATCTACTAGGTCTCTCCCCCTTTAAGTGATACAATGCAAGTGCTTAATCAACACATACATACACTACTATTCCAATTTATAGGGGTATCACACCTGGTTTCCCAAACTGATATGCATACACATTACATGGCTTTCACTCCTAGACCTAATATATTGTATATGGATCAAGTTCATATTCCTAATGTATATCTACATAAACTCCATGTCATACAAGAATACGTATATTTCCTATCACAAATCACCAAAATATCCATTGGGTTATGTTGTTGCAAATCAGCAGCACCCCCTGGATGTTGATCATATTTCTAGTTTGATCATACTAGCATCCAGTGTGATTGCACAACATTGAATCCTCTTCCCAAGTGTGGGACTTGCAAAAATGGAAGAGAAATCTCCAGATTAGAGGCTGGTTCCTCAACTCCTCTGATCACTATTTTACCTGTGCACATTGCAGAGGTTTAAACTCCTAAATCTACTCTAAATTTCAAAGGGACAAGGATAGAAAATGTAAAAAGAAAGAACTAAACTAATGCTAATAGGTGATTGCACCAAAGGAGTGGTGACATTTTTATACTTCTGCAAATTGACACAGTTCATAAAATGCAACAAAAGCAACATCACAAACTGATAGTATGTAATGAAGTGTTAGAAATTAGGCAAACAACACCAGCTGAGGATAAAAACTAATCATAGGGCCTGTATTGTTATTTTAACATCAAAATCACTTGCATTCAAACACCTGAAAGGCAAAAATACAGTTGCAGTTTCTAGAAAAGTTCTCTTATTCCACTAAATCACTTCCAAGGTGAAAAAGGGAGCTTGCCATAAACAAAAAATGTTCAACCCTTTGAAAAATGAGCCAAATCTGGCTTTTACAAAGTGCAAGGGACGAGCCTAGGAGAGAGAAACGCGGGAAAAACATGAGGGATTCAACCATTGACCAAAAATGCCATCAAAACCAGACATGGGCGACTTGACAGACCCTTCCTTGACATTTTTAACCATGCTGGGAGAGAATGCGAGCCATTCTTCATTAAAATCGGTGGTTAAAACGTTCATTTCTGTTCATTGAACCACGTTCTAGAAGTGTTTTTGATTTTCTCTCGCCCAAATCCAGCAAAATGCAAAATTGACCCTAAATCTTGTAGATAATTTCACCAGCTTTCCATTGATATAAGAACGCGAAAACGAGCTCTGGATCGAAAGATATGGCGATTTGAAGTTTTTAGGGCAAAACAGGGCCAAATCGGGGTCGCTTTGATATTTTTGGCTTGGACACGTGGCGAGTTCTGATTGGCTGTGGGCCTTCTATGGGAAATTTTCACACCAAAACCTCTGCGAGCCATAACCTTGAAAAATACATGAGTTAGGAGGAAAAAAGTTAACCTTTTGGAAAGCTAAGAAAGAGCTCTATCCAATGGTGCCATTTCCAGAAGGTTTTGAGTGCCTGAAAAGCAAAATTTTTGTGACTGAGGCACAAGAGAGGGAAGAATGAGAGGAGTTAGCCACAAATGAGTAGGGGGCACATTTTGGATAACAATTTTGGTGACTCAGAGGGGTCATCTGCCTGCTGGATGAAGTTACCAGTTGCCTGAAGCATCCATTGGGCATGGAGTCATGAGTTGTAGCCTGCAAACTGATCTGAACTTTGAAAACCCTCCTATCTGAGCCACTTGGAAACCCACTGAAATGGACTGCACAAGAGAAAAACCAGCACCACAAAAACTATGTACAAAACTAAAGGGTCATACATGCTCCAAAATGGAACATGCAGAGTGTGCACAAGCACTTCTTTTACTGAAAGCAAAACTACCTATCCTACTCTAACTGGAAGCAAAAGTGGGCTAAACAAACCCTACAACTGGTTGTGCAAAATAGCTTCCCTTTTCTTCAAAATTTGCAACCATGCAACTGATTTGGCATTGAACATGGCTGATTGAGATGAATGGAAAATCAACAAGAAGCTGGTCTTCCACCCAAATCATCAAGGTATCAGGTGAAGGCAAATTCAATACCTCTTTTAGTTGTTCTCTGCATTTGGATTGGAGAGGTATGACAGCTGATCCTTGGTTCTTGTAGCTCATCCTCATGCTTAGGAGCAAGCATGACTAATTATGACTTCTCTTTTGGTTCCAATGAAGCCAGATACCTAATTGGGCAAGGTATGGTCCTTTGAGTATACCCATTTCCCTGATTTTCAACTCCAAAAATGGAGTCTTCTTGTAGACCTTCTTGGGTGGGTGATGTGGAAGCAATGGTAGGACTTTTTTACCCTTTCTCTTCCTCCAATGAAGAACATGAAAGATTAAAACCTTCCAATCTTGGTTCTAAAGAGCTGTTATAAGATGCAGGCTGTTGCAAATGAATGCTCTCCTTCATGACAACAGGCTCAAGTATTTGGACTTGGAAGATGAAACAAAATGAGCAGGGGGCACATTTTAGATAACAATTTTGGTGACTCAGAGGGGTCATTTGCCTGCTGGATGAAGTTACCAGTTGCCTAAAGCAATCCATTGGGCACGGAGTCATCGATTCTCTGCTTGGTACTCCAACTGACTAGAACACTGCAAGGAGGAAGATGGAGGGTGGAACATCATCTGATTAGAGCAAGGCCTGCAAGACACATTTCCAAGGATAGCAAGCCTGTGCCAAAGCACTTAGGGAAAGCAAAGCTAATCTAGAGAAAAACAATGTGCACAAGCACTTGGAGGAACGAAAACCTAAGCTAATATGTACAAGGTGGAGAATTTCCTTCAGTAGCAATGCTTTAGATAGATCCCATTGACTGGAATCTACAGTTCTTTGCCATCCAATGAAGACAATTGGAAAGCATTGCTGCCCTTACACTTTTTGACTATGTATGGGCCACTCCAAATGGCATCAAATTTTGAGTGCCTTCCCAGTTTTTATCTATCTGCATCCCATTTTAACACTAGATCTCCAACTGGAGGATCTATCCTTGGCCTTCCTATCAAAGGTCTTCTTGATCAAGGCTTGATACGCACTCACACCAAGCGCACACACACACACAAACACACACACACAGACACGTGCACACACGCACACATGCGCACGTGCACATGCACACGCGCACACACGCGCACACACATGCACACATATGCACAGGCACACACACACGCACGCACACACACACACACAGAGTTTTCTCAATAAGTAGCATTATGAATTGCTATTTAGAAGTTGACGAGAGGAAAACATAGTTTGTTAGGTGTGCTCAAATGAGATTATCTAATATTTCTATTTTTAAAAAATAAATCAGCATAGTTTCATATCATAGAAACTATAACCAAAGACAGTCCTAACATTATCAAGAGGGGGAGGTTCTTATGTCATAATCACTTAAATAGAGAGAGTGATATATATATATATATATATATATATATATAGTTTCTGAGTCAATTACACAACCAACTGAAACTGCAAACAAGTATACCCAAAACTATTAAAGGAAAATGGTTAAGAACTTCCAAATTTCTTACAATAGGTTCATATAAGTAGGATTATATATATGGTGTCCCCAAGATTTATTTTAGAAATGTTGGGGTACCGCTTTGAAAATTTTAATTTTTCAGGGTTTGTGATGAGTTGTGTTCGTGTTTGTTTGTGGCTTTAGGTGGTTGTTCAGGGTGTGTAGGTTGTTATTTTAACTCATCTGGGTTACAGGATATCATGATGATTCTTCAAAAGGTTGCAGGAAGTTGCATGGGGAATGAATTATTAAATATTCATGTATTTGAAATTCCTTGAAAATCCTCAGAAAACTAAAAACTTGCTCTCCTAAGCTATCAGGTTTCTCAGAATGCTTTACTTCGAAGTAACAAACTATCCATATTCAAAAAAATTGATTTGTATAGAGTTATTTCTTCGCCTTATTTTGAAGTACTTCTGCTTGTTAAGTAAAGTGGTTCCAAAATGCCACAAAAATGATTTAAGTTTCCTTAGTTTAGCGCTAAATTCAAGTTGCTTTACTTATTCTATTCATTTTGCTAAACTCATATGCTTTTACTTGCCTTGTTATTAAGACAAGTAAAGTAGGTCCTAAACACCCCCATTCATTGCGTCGATTTGATTGTCTTTTACTTCTTTCATTCATTACGTCAAATTGACTACTTGTTACTCCTTTATATTGTGGTGAATTAAATTGCTATTACTTATCCCATTTGATTTTTGCTAAATCAAACACCCATTGCTTGCTTAGTCCTGCTTTGATTTGTGTTGCTATTACTTCCTTTGCATTGACGTAAAATGGATTACTTATTCTTCTTCAATGATTTGCAGTGAACCGATGAGCTACTACTTCTTGTTCATTACAGGAAACCAAAAGCCTATTTCTTCCTATTCATTTCACTGATGTGAATTGCTTATGCTTATTAACTAGTAGTCTTAAGTAGTTATACCCTGAAAAATCACAATGAATTGCAAAATGAACTATTTCAATCAATCATTTCTAGTCAGCCTAGAACTTGACTTCTAGGATGATTTTAACGTATTTGCATGAGGAAATTAAGTCAAAATATTTAAATGCAACTAAAGTAAGCGTGTATTGACTTGATGATCACTATTTAAGAGTAGAAACAATTGTTGGTTTTTAGAGCACATTGGTTACAAGGAAAAGAGCAGATGTCTGAAACAATAGAAGAGCCAATTGAAGTAAGTGATAGGTCAGGGGAAGGAGAAGGAACTATTGTGATAAGAGAAGACCCAAATTTGTATATTGAAGAGACTTCTAGAGCAAGGAAAGGTAAGGAAAAATCCAAAGCTAAGGAAGAAAAGATGAAATATGAGTATAAGGGATACCCTATGGAATCCTATATCACATCTAAGTTGGCTAGCTTTAGAGATACAAACATGGGTCATGTATTAGTGTTTGAGTTAACTAAGAGGTCCAAGGCTAAGGATCAAACACCTTTAATGAAGGAATTGACTAAAAGTATACTAATTGAGGTAGTTGTCTTTCCAAGCACTTGTCAGTTGCTAGAATTTGTTTTGGAGTGTGCAAAGCATTATGATTCTCAAACTAGAACAATCAAGAATGATGCAGGTGACTTGGTGGCAAGGCTAGATACTCATTTCTTCAAATTCTTCTTGAAATTTCCAACTGCGCCAAATGCATTAAGTATTAGCATGGTAAAAGCTAGTGGGTATTAGAAAAATAAGACAAAGGATGACACGAAGGTTATGAATTTATATTACTGTTATCCAAAATTCACCCCCCAAGGTAATTTTGATAACATGCATCAGATTATTCAATCCCGAGAAAGTATATTGATTCAAGGCAAAAAATCGTGTTTCTGGGGTCCCCTCGGCTTCTTTCTAACTCTCCTATCCAAGAAGAAAACCCAACAAGTTTTAAAAATGTGAAAAATTTGCAAAAGCCAAGCTTGGTGCCGAAATACATGAGAAAATCGGCTAAGTCCTAAGTCCTAGGCGGCAGTTGGGACAGTTGGGACGTCGAGGCACGAATCGGCTCGAAAAGCCACCAGGCAGTCTGCGTATAGCAGTTGGGACAGTTGGGATGTTGGGACGCACGGGACGCGAAAAGCCGAAACTGGCCGAAAGCAGTGGAAAAATTGCCTAAGTATTGTTTCGCGCAGTTTGGGACATCCGGGTTAAAAGTACGCGCGGGACATGGATCGGCCGGTTTGGCGCAAGTCAGTTCATTTCGGGCGGTTCAGGAGATATTTTTCCAAGGCAGTCCAGGACAGTTGGGACAAAAGTACGCGGAGGACGCAAACCGGTCGATTCACCTGAAAAAGACTTCATTTGGCACAATTCGGGCCAAAAGGACAGGGACGTGAAAAGTCGAAGGAGCCCCCAGAGCGAATGGAATCTCGCCACATGTCTTCACCTCAAACAGGAACAAGGAAGCCCGAATCGGGTGAAAGCTTCGGAGATTTTCGTTTGGGACATCTTGGAAAAAGGTACGTGAGGGACGCATGGGACGTGAAAAGGTGAAATGGCCGAAAAGAGACAAGGAGGCCCGCGGACGAATCAGAATGTGCCACGTGTCAGAAGGTTGAAAAGTTGCTAAGTGTTTGGCTCAAGGTAAAAATGCGCCCCTCAGGCCCGAACCAATAAAATAGTGCCACGTGTCCAAGTTTAAGGGCCTGAAAGGAATTTTCAGAGGATGAACCCATGGATGAATCAGAGCCTGACACGTGTCATCCAAGTGGCAGAGCGCGGAAAAAATTCAAATATTTTCCCGCCGATCCGTTTTGGCCTGTTTTTGCCCTAAATCTTCAGATCGCCATAACTTTCGATCCAGAGCTCGGATTTTCACGTTCTTTATATCAATGGAAAGCTGGTGAAATTATCTACATGATTCTAGGGTCAATCTTGCATTTTGGTTCAGTTTGGAGAGAGAAAATCAAGAAACGTCTCTGGCACGTGGTAATGGCTAGAACTGACATTTCAACAACCAGTTTTAATGCAAAAATACATTTCTCCAGCACGGCTTTTAATGTGAGGGTTCTCACCATGTTGTTTTAATGCATCGCATTCATAGGATGGCTCCCAGATGAATTAACCCATGCAACCTAAGAATGTGTGGTCAAAGAGGTGGTTGGGGTAGATTTGATGATTTCCTCTCTCTTCCCTCTCTCATTCTTCCTATAAATTGTAAGGAGGGGCTTCATTTCTAAAGGAGTGGTTCATCTTTTCAGCTCTTCCCTCCCTTCTTTTCTTCTCCAGGGTTGAAAATGGAGTTCGAACCTCCTCCCCTACTCTGTAATGGTGTTTTTTGCCTTTTACTATTGAAATGATGTTCTGTGTAAACTTCTGGAGCAACAAAAAACGTGTTTTGTGATGCATCTGTCCATCCCTGCTCGTTCTTTTGCTTGTTCTCTTCTTGCCTCTCTTCATTGTAGGTATTTGTGCATGTTCTAATGTTCATTACAGGTCTGGAGCTGTGTTCATGGAGTTTTGGGACATTTTCTGTGTGAAATCTATCCTTGGGTTCGTGATGCATCTATCCATCCTTCCCATTGCTCACCTCTCCTTGTTCCATGGTAGTTTTGATAGATGTTCAAAATTCTCCTTCTCTGGTGTATCACCGTTTTAGTGTAGGATTTTTTTTCTTTTCCTCTTATCTCTCTCTCCCTGTCTCCTTGGCATGGTTAGATTAGGATTAGATTAGCTTGCCTGCACTGGAATAGCTTATGGCAGGTAGTTTAGGAATAGGAACCAGCCTTCTCTGGAGATTCCTTTCTCATTTTTGCAAGTCCCACACTTGGAGAAAGGATTCCATGTTGTGCAATCACACTGGATGCTAGTATGATCAAACTAGAAATCTGATCAACATCCAGGGGTGTTGTGATTCTACACTAACAGTTTTGGCATGCCCGGTGGGACCTTAGAGGTCTTCCACTTCATCTTTTGCAGGTTGGTGTGTTCCTGTGAATATTTCAGCCTTTGGAGGCACTTGCAAACACATCTGGCGACTCCATCTGATCAACAACCCATTTCTGAAGTTGCAGACCTGTTTTTCATCCATTCCCATCCATCCTTCTTTCCATCCCTTTCATTCTTTTCCATTCCATGAAGTTGTGCAATCATGACTTCATTTCCATCATGGAATTCACATTTTCAACAACAGCAGCAATGTTTCCCACCTCCAACATGTTTTTTAAATCCTCCAAATCAACATTTTGAACAAATTCAAAATCAGCATGCATACCCATATGAGCAGCAATGCCAAAATCATTTTGGCTATGGAGCTTTCCAAGAGCAAGAGTATGCATATAATGAAGACCATCAGATGCAAGATGCTGGTCTGTTGGAGAAAATCCAAAAGATGGAGGTAAAGATGGTGCAGTCCAGGGCTCAAGCACAAATGAAAGCATTTGGAATTGGTTGTGGAGCACCCTGTCCATGGGTGGGACCTTTTCCAAGGCATTACAGCCCTCAAGAGAAGCTTGACTTCATGATTGCAACGCTGCCATTGCTTGCAAAGTGGATTGAAGAAATAGAGGTGTATGAGAGGAGTATTCAGCAACCTTGTCAACGGGTAAGCACACCATCTCATGCCTTTCTTTTTCCTCTTTCCCAATCTGTTTTATCTCAGCAGTGTCAAGTTCTAAACTCCCCATCTGCTGTCCCAAGTGTTGAATCCATTTCTCCACCTCTCAGTCTTCCACCACATCTCAATTCTTTTTTCCTTTTTCCTTCCAAACAGTCATCCCCTCCACAAGAGCTAAAAGAAATACGCTCTCCCTCAAAGAAACAAGAGGTTTCACCTCCTCTACCACCACAAAAAATTGTAAAATCAATTGAGTTACAACCCATCCCTCCTCTTGCATTCCCAATTCCATGTGGGGAAGAAGAAATTGCAAAAATCATGCCATGAAGGACAACAAGAAGAGGAGCCCAACAGAAAAGAAATGACAGACAACTTGAGGGTTTGGGCTGCCAAATTTGGGATGACAAAGATCCCCTTGATGGTTAAACCTACAGAAGAGGCTAAGGTTGAACAAATGGTGGTTAAGACTGATTTTGTGGCAGCAGAAGAAGAGCAAAAAGAAGAAGCAGAACAACAGTCAGTTTGCTCAGAAAGTAGTGTCTGTGTTGGCACTCTATTTGAAGGGAATGTTGATTCAATTCAAGTTACACAATCAGCCATAAAGGAAGAAAGCTCAGAAGAAGATCTTGCAGTCCCAACTTGTCCTCTAGAGCAGCAGATCGAAGAGTTTGACTTGAAAAACTTCATGCTGGAGGAAGAGTTCAATCAAGAGCAAGATTGTCTTCAAACATTAGAGGAAGGAGAAGCTGCTCCAAATCCAAAAGAAGAGGAGCACATTCTAGTTGTGGAGGAGAAAATTGCAGATCCAAGGGCTTTGAGCACAAAGCAGGCTACAGGAGAACCTTCAGTTCTTCTTTCTACTTCACCTCTCTCAAGTTCTAGTATTGAAGAGGAGTTTGATCTCTCAAACTCAATGCTTGAGGGCGAAGGAAACCATGGTGGTCAAGTTATAGATCAAAAGGACACTATGGAGGAAGTGGAGCATTTGCAGCAGGACAGTCATGAGGCAGTTTATCTGTCAGATTTGGAGGACTGTTTTGATGGAGAAGAGCCGGTTGAGTTTCCACCATTCTCTCTTTCATCATCCACATTCCAAAACACTTGAGTCTGCTGTCATGAAGGAGAACATTCATTTGCAGCAGCCTGCATCTTATAGCAGCTCTTTGGAACCAAGATTGGAAGATTTTAATCTTTCATGTTCTTCATTAGAGGAAGAGAAAGGGCAGAAGGATTCTACCATTTCTTCCACACCATCCATTCAGGAGGGTCTACAAGAGAGACTCCATTCTTTGGAGTTGAAAATCAGAGCTATGGGCATACTCAAATGGACCAGACCTTGCCCAATCAGGTATTTGGCTTCATTGGAGCAAAGGAGAAGTCACAACCAGTCATGCTTGCTTCTGAGCATGAGGATGAGCTACAAAGAACCAAGGATCAGCTGTCATACCTCTTCAATCCAAATGCAGAGCAACTAAAAGAGGTATTGAATTTTCCTTCAGCTGATACCTTGATGATTTGGGTGGAAGACCAGCTTCTTGTTGATTTTCCATTCATCCAATCAGCCATGTTCAATGCCAAATCAGTTGCATGGTTGCCAATTTTGAAGAAAGGGAAGCTATTTCTGCACAACCAATTGCAGGGTTTGTTTAGCTTGCCTTTGCTTCCAGTTAGAGTAGAGTAGGTAGGTTTGCTTTTAGTAGAAGAAGTGCTTGTGCACACTCTGCATGTTCCATTTGGAGCATGTATGATTTTCAGTTTGTACATAGTTTTTGGTGCTGCTGGTTTCGCTCTTGCACAGTTCATTTTGGTGGCATTTTGGTGAGAACAACTCCATGTCCAGTGGGATTCAAGCAGTTCAGAGGGAAGTTTTCAAAGTTCAGATCAGTTTTCAGGCTACTACTCATGACTCCATGCCCAATGGATTGCTTCAGGCTACTGATCATTCATCTAGCAGGCAGATGACCCCGCTGAGTCGCCAAATTGTTATCCAAAATTCACCCCCCAAGGTAATTTTGATAACATGCATCAGATTATTCAGTCCCGAGCAAGTATATTGATTCAAGGCAAAAAATCATGTTTCTGGGGTCCCCTCGGCTTCTTTCTAACTCTCCTGTCCAAGAAGAAAACCCAGCAAGTTTTAAAAATGTGAAAAAATTGCAAAAGCCAAGCTTGGTGCCGAAATACAGAGAAAATCGTCTAAGTCCTAAGTCCTAGGTGGCAGTTGGGACAGTTGGGACGTCGGGGCACGAATCGGCCGAAAAGCCGCCAGGCAGTCTACGCATAGTAGTTGGACAGTCTGGGACATCAAGGGACGCGTGGGATGTGAAAAGGCGAACAAGCCGAAAGCAGGGAAAAAATGTGCCTAAGTCTTGTTTCACGCATGGTTTGGGACATCCGGGCCGAAAAGTACGTGCGAGGACGCAGATTGGCCGAAAAGGCACAAGTCAGTCCATTTCGGGCGGTTCGATGATATTTGTCCTAGGCAGTCCAGGACAAGTTGGGACAAAAGTATGCGGAGGATGCGAACCGGCCGATTCAGCCGAAAACAGAGGACTTTCATTTCGGACAATTTGGTTCCAAAAGGAACGCGAGGGACACGAAAAGCCGAAGGATCCCCCAGAGCGAATGGAATCTCACCACGTGTCTTCACCTCAAACATGAACAAGGAAGCCTGAATCGGCCAAAGCAGGACATTTTCGTTTGGACATCCGGGCCAAAGGTACACGAGGGACTCGCATGGGACATGAAAAGGTGAAATGGCCAAAAAGAGACAAGGAGGCCCGCCAAAAGATGAATCAGAACGTGCCACGTGTCAGAAGGTTGAAAAGTTGCTAAGTGTTTGGCTCAAGGTAAAAATGCGCCCCTCAGGCCCGAACCAATAAAATAGTGCCACGTGTCCAAGTTTAAGGGACCGAAAGAAATTTTCAAAGGATGAGCTTGCGGATGAATCAGAGCCTGACACGTGTCATCCAAGTGGCAGAGCGCGGAAAAAATTCAAATATTTTCCCGCCGATCCGTTTTGGCCTGTTTTTTCCCTAAATCTTCAGATCACCATAACTTTCGATCCAGAGCTCAGATTTTCACGTTCTTTATATCAATGGAAAGCTGGTGAAATTCTCTACACGATTCCAGGGTCAATCTTGCATTTTGGTTCAGTTTGGAGAGAGAAAATCAAGAAACATCTCTGGCGCGTGGTAATGGCCAGAACTGACGTTTCAACAACCAGTTTTAATGCAAAATTCTTCAGTTCAGCATGGGTCTGTAAGTGACTTTTTCAATGCAAACTGCAGGGACATGGCTCACCTTCTTGAGCGTTTTTTTCCATAATGAGATGCATTTAAAAAGCCAGAAACCTAAAGGTGGTTGGGGTAGATTTGGATTTCCTCTCTCTTCCCTCTCTCATTCTTCCTATAAATTGTAAGGAGGGGCTTCATTTTAAAAGGAGTGGTTCATCTTTTCAGCTCTGCCCTCCCTTCTTTTCTTCTCCAGGGTTGAAAATGGAGTTCGAACCTCCTCCCCTGCTCTGTAATGGCATTTTTCCTTTTACTATTGAAATGATGTTCTGTGCAAACTTCTGGAGCAACAAAAAATGTGTTTTGTGATGCATCTGTCCATCCCTACTCGTTCTTTTTCTTGTTCTCTTCTTGCCTCTCTTCATTGTAGGTATTTGTGCATGTTCTAATGTTCATTACAGGTCTGGAGCTATGTTCATGGAGTTTTGGGACATTTTCTGTGTGAAATCTATCCTTGGGTTCGTGATGCATCTGTCCATCCTTCCCATTGCTCACCTCTCCTTGTTCCATGGCAGTTTTGATAGATGTTCAACATTCTCCTTCTCTGGTGTATCACCGTTTTAGTGTAGGCTTTGTTGTTCCCTTTTCTCTTCTCTCTCTCTCCCTGTCTCCTTGGCATGGTTAGATTAGGATTAGATTAGCTTGCCTACACTGGAATAGCTTGTGGCAGGTAGTTTAGGAATAGGAACCAACCTTCTCTGGAGATTCCTTTCTCATTTTTGCAAGTCCCACACTTGGAGAAAGGATTCCATGTTGTGCAATCACACTGGATGCTAGTATGATCAAACTAGAAATCTGATCAACATCCAGGGGTGCTGTGATTCTGCACTAACAATTACTTAAAGGAATCAAAGAAGGCTTTTAGGTTCCCTAAATCAATTATGAGATCTGATTTAATTCAGGAGGATGATGATATCACACAGTTGCTTTGAAGAATTAATGGTGAGAAGAATGATAAACATTTTTATACATGGATGTATTATTTCCTCAGGGTGATTTAAAATGTACAACATGGTACATTGATCAAATGGGCTGAAATCATTAGTAATAATATTGATTTCTAGTTAAGTAATGTCATCTAGACTCTGGATTTTAAGATGAATTCTTATCTTGTATATGTTATAGCAGCACATGGTGATTTTCCCAAACTAAGGATTATTGGCACACTAACTTATAAACCCATCTATGAATATTATCCATAGTTGGCCTTACTATGATACTTCAAATAATATAGACAAGTTAATGAATTCTTCTTTTATGAGGTCATTGTTGACATTTCTGCACTCATGCAAAAAATGGAAACTCAAAACTTTGTTTCAAACGATAAGTGTTGATGAGATGGACCTAATTAAGGGAAGGCACACAATTTTCTTAAGTGTTTTTAGTTGTAGCAATTGAATACCTACATGCAATCTGCAACTATGTTTGTTATTGCAGAATGCAACACCTCACATACATTGTCATTCCATGTTCGTCTTCAACAAGGAAACACAAAAGCCCCAAAGGGCTAATGTATAGCCTTGATGAAGGTGGGAATCACAGTACATGTGAGATGTCAAACTCTAAAATAACAAAAAAGTTACAAATTACATTCAGAAGAGTTCATTATTAAGTTACAGGTGCATCAAATTTCATTATTTCTTTATGTTTAAATGTTATTAATCATGTGGTTGAGTTGTTTATTTTGTTATACAGTCAATACATATCATAAAAGATGAATGAAGAAAGAAGTATACAACTTAGTTACATAAATTAATGTCATTTATTCATGAAGAAAGTTAATATTTCCCACACAAGTCGTGGGATGTAACTTATGATTATTGAAGGAAAAGATACATGTACATGAAACTAAAAGCAAAGGAATATAGATGAAACCCATCATTTCCTTTCCGTTTTCTCTTTGTCTTCATTACTCCAGCTCTAACTCCAGCTCCTTCGTCTTCATCTTCTGCATCATCTGATCCATCGATGTACCTAAAAAGAAAGATAAAATTTGTCAGTCATTGAGCTCAAAGTTTAATTTGTATTCATATCCTATATAGCTTCTGGAAAATAAATCTCCTGAAGTCAATAGGCATAAGCTACATCAAAGCTGATTCAGAATTGAGAAAGTACTATCTTATAGAAGCACGTGTGATTCTCAGAAATCATGACAAACATAAAGAACAGAAAAGAAAGACACTAAGGAATACAAGAGAGGCTAAAGCCTATTATTTTCTAACTATTTTGTTTAAGTGCACATGTATAGGTTGCATCAGAAGAGAACAAAATTCATGATTTTAATTTTCTATTAACAAATTTAGATTGCATCAGAACAACAAAAATTACAATCTACAAGATTAATCAAGTACTGCATACATTTCAGGATCATCAAGTACAAATTTCAGATTAAAACAAGTACACAAAATATGATTAGACAACTGTGAGGATCAAGTCAATAAAGTAAAGCTACAGTGAAGAAAATATCTATGTCCATCTAAGAGAGTGTAAAGTATGCTACAAGAATGAAGAACTTCATTATCTTTAGCTCATTATTGCAAGAAAAGAGATGAGTTTAGAGAACAACTCAAGCTACAGATTACAAATTGAAAGAAACTTCCAACATAAAGAATCAATATTACATTCAAATGGAAGTACATATTTACAACAGGTACTTCAGCTTTCAAAGACAATTTGCTTGGAGATGTAAAATTCCAAAATGTATATTCTTAGATGATAGATAATCTAAAACAAAAGGGATTGCAATAAGCCATAGCTCAATATAAACATGCCTATTATTTAGGATGCAAAGGTTTAAATGCTAAATCTTAAATTATGTTGCAAACTTTTCACTATCTACAGGAAAGTGCAAATGATCAAACAATCTAGTATTGTTGCTATTAACTGTCAATTTTCAAAGGCACAAAGGCTCTCCAAAAGAACAATTCCAAGTATCAAATCAGCAGGAGATTAAAGTACCAGGTACTATATTTCGATGTTATTAGTATCAGATGCAACCTCAAGTCACAAGTACTTACAAGTGAACATTCAGTCATTAAAATCAAAAGGAAATGTGAGTTACAAATAGAAGCAACCAACAATGATAATATTTTTCCAAGTAATTCAGACTGAAACAAAGTGTAGTATTCACAAATTACAAATCTTAACAGGTACATTGGTTTATAGATGAGGAGTGTTTTAAATTACAGTTCCATTGTAATATCAGTTTATCATCTTGAAATTCAACTTGAAATAATGGGAGCAATGATTCATAATGCAAAAGAATCATAGTTTCTGAGTCTTCTCAAAGTTATCAAGGGTCCAACCATCTTCATTTATGAATTAAACGTAAAGAAGATTTTTGATACAGGAGAAGTCTTCATGAATTTGAACCAAGATATGTTAGCATAGACAAGAGCATTCCAAAGCTTAAATTCAATTTACTAGCTTTAAGCTTGAATGCACAGAAAAGATAAATGATGTAAATTTCTCATGATATTTGCAAAATTACTATTGGTCCGAAAATATGTCGGGTGGACATATCTATGGATAGATGAGCCAACACTGTGCGGGGCATAGCCCCTCTTTGAGTCAGCAAAGTGAAACTGGTTTATTGCTATTCTACCAGCAGGAATTTGTGCAAGTCTCACAATATTCTACCTTCGGGGGTTTGGGATCTCATCCCAGTAGAGGTGTTTCCAACTGTGAAAGGAAATGAGAGAAGGGAAAGAACGAAGATAAGATAGATCCGAAGGGAGAAAAGAAATGAATTCCAAAGCAGAAAGATCAGAAGGTCTATGTTTTGGGATTGGTAATAAATGGAGCCAAACCTACTTGCATAGACGAACAAAGCAATACCTATGAACAAATGACAAAAAAGGTAGAAGTAGATTCAACAGAATAAACATGCAGATATAACATAAGAAAGTTCTAATGCATAACATAGGTATTCCACACAAAGTCTCAATATTGTATTAATATTTTCTTCTGTCACAAAAAGTACAAAGCCTTTTCTCCTCACTTCTATTTTTTATCTAAAAAGTGTCCACCACCTTTTCTGAATACAACAAGTATTCAAGTATATATAGAAGAAGGAGAAGAGAGAAGGCAAAAAGAAACCAACAACTAATTACAAAATATCTAAAAGTCAACTGTTGACTTTGGGCAACTTGGTGGATGACAACATCCCATGGTGCAACATGGATGATGTCATCATTTGTGCCAACATACTCTTAGATATTTACAAAAAGAAAGCCAAGAGGAAGAAGGCTATTCATCGTCATCCCATGGCTGAAAGGGGGTATCTTGCTTCTGCTGTTGTTCGGGAGAGGTAATGTGGAATTGGGTCCGATATTCCATGAATTTACTGACCATCGGCTGAAGTTGATCCTAGGCAGGACCCTTGGTATGATCGCCGATGACCTCGCAAGTCTCCCGCTCATCTCTGAGTTTTTCGGGGAGCTTGAAATATTCATTACCTGCCTCCATCAGGTACCCCACAAAATCACGGTAGGCCAGAAGGTTATTGATGGATTCAGTGTCAAAAGTGACTTCTGGCCCTAGCCCTTGCGAGATGATCTCCTTGAAGATCCGAATAGTTTCATCTGCCTTCCTCAAGGTGAATGAAGGAGTGAGCAAGCCCGGAGACATTCTTAGGAAAATTTTCTCCATTTGATGCATTGCATCCAGGGCTTCCTCCTTGACCTTGTCTATCTTCTCCAGGACAAATTCCATCCGATCGACCTGGTAGTCCAAAGTAGAAAGGATTTTGCTGGGTATCCTAGGGTGATCAAAAATGCTAAATTTTACTAAATCATCGATTGAGCAGTTGAGCATCTTCTGGAATGTCTCATGTTGTAACCTAGCATGGTCCAACTCTTCAGAGATAGGTCCCGTAATCGCCTGGAGATCTTTGTTCACCCGACTAATGTTCTGATATAATTCGGTGAACTTGACAATTACTTCCTCGCTATCTTTGAGGATCTGGTCTCTCCAGGTGGATACTGCCATACCTTGTTCACCAATTTTGGTGTATTCATTTATCTTATCCTGGCTTAGGACCTCAAGAGTTTCAGTGGCAGTTGTAGGAGGTGCACTACCCATTTTCTGCAGGGCGTGGAGAAGATGCTTGTTCTGCTCTTTTAGTAGCCTCTTCTCTTCCTTTGCTTCTTGAAGCTTCTTGCAAAGGGCATCCACCGCAGATAGGGCCTCTCCTTGAAGGACTCTCAGATGACGTTCCCATTGTGACCTGCGTCACTGTATAATCTGTAGGGGACAGATCCTTTTTATCCTTTGAGGGATCGGGATACGCAATCTCCATCACTCTTTCTCCCGATGCACTCTGAGAGAAGTGGGTTATAGGATTTTGCTTCTTAGCCCCCTTTTGTTGGGATAACGGAAAAGTCCATTGGTGCAATGGGGACTTTCCTCTTATGCTGGCTCAGGTGCTGGGAGATCCATGCTGGACTTAAGGGAGTGGGACCAGAGGTGGAAGAGGGAGCAGCTGCAGTGGATGAGGGGAAATGGGTAGAGACACTTGGTGGTGGCATCGAGAGAGAGGCCAAGAAAGTGCTCACGGGAGGAAGAGACACTGCAGGTGAGGTAGTCGTGGGAATGGAAGGGAGCTGAGAGATGAGAGAAGAAATGGTGGGGGATAGCTCCACGAGAGAAGAGAAGATGGAGGAAGAGGAAGGGGGAACAGTAGAAGATGGGGGAGAGGATACGACCAAAGGAATGGTCGCTTGAGTCACATGAGGAGGGGGAGAAGGGACGGGAATGGGAACCTCCATGGTTGTAGCAGTGGCAACATCCTGAGTGGATGTGCCCATTGGAACACTCTCTGCCGCTTCTTTCTCCAGGGATACCAGAGTTACAACCTGTTCCTGTGCGGCGGAAGGAGGGCTCTCAGGAGCTTCTTCTTGAGCGGAGCTTGATTCTCCCTCTTTATCCTTGCCTTTGCCCTTTGGCAGATGTTTCGGCCTGACAGGTGCATTGCCCAAAGGGGACGTGGTGAAATCTACTCCGAGGTAGATAAGGCCATTCATTCTGCACCAATGCTCTATTCACCGCAGTGTCTCTTTAACCCTTTCTTCAATGGTCTGAGGTGCCTTTGTCTATCAATTTCGGCAAATGGCCAGCTGTCCCCATCCGTGTCTAGATACACCTGATCAACTTCTTGATCAGTTGTTTGATAACCTTTTGGAACAATGGCCATGCCATATTGAATAATCTCTGCCAGGGCCAGGTGAGAGTGATCCTTTCTTCTGAGTTTGACCTCATGATACAGGTCGATGTAGATGTCCTCGATCTGTGGAACGTGGATCGGATCGAGTTTTGCCTTAGGGAGGCAATTTCTTGGATCGAAGGTGGGCCTTGCCAGGAAATTGTGCTTTAGATTGAGCAGTTCTAGCTCTGTGAACATTTCCCAGGCTTTGGTGTGAGAAGTGCAAGTGTACCTACCCACTGTGAGGGGGAAAGGAGTTCCACCCTTCTTTCTTTTCAGGCACTTCTCATGATATGTTATGAGCTGCCTGGATAGCTCCAACAGGATCAGCTTAGGGCCAGCATACCTTGGCAATTTGGTGGGCTCCCCCAAGAAGTTAGCTGCTCTGAGATAGGTGAAGGTGGGGAATTGGGTAAATAATGCCCCCCACTTCTCAGTTGTTGTGACTATGCTCTTGGTCGTCTGACCATGAGTCATATTTGGCCTCAAAAGGTAGATGATGCCGTAGAAGAAAGCATCATTGATCTTGGTAAACTGTGAGATGCTATTCTCCAGCTTCAACTCTGGGTAGTATTCGTATATTTTCACCTGAGGCCAAACTCCGCATCGGCTCAGTGCTGGATAATCCCTCTCTGAGGCTGCAGCGTAGACTACGTAGGAGTTCATGTAGAACCTCCCCATTGTGGTGAGTTGTTGGAGCTGCTCAGAGATGGTGCTGCTTATGATCTCTGCCCACTCAAAGCGCTGATCAGGCACATTCTTATTCATGGTTTCCAGGTACCTGAGCATCCATTTGTGAAAGTAATGGGCATCAGAAAGCCCAAAAACTCTACTTAGGAAGGTGATGGTATCACTCAGTTCCTCAGAGAAGTCGCTACGGTGAATAACCTGTGGCCACCTGGTTATCACCTTCTTATTCTTCAAATACACTTCATTCATCAGCTACATGCATTTGTCTTCATTATCCTCCCATGCCTTGATGCAGTCTTCTTGGCTTACAGCCACAAAATGTCGGTGGTGGGGAATGCCTAGCATGATCTCGAAGTGCCGGGCAGTGAGGTTGATTATGACCTCGCCCTTTTCATTTTTGACACACCTTGTGTCTTTGTTATAACAGCGGGCCACCACCATCATAAACTCATTATTCACTGCACTGACGGGGATTCCCCCAGCAAAATGCAGACCACTGCCCACCAGTTTTTCCATCCAAGGACTGCCTGTGACCCTCCTGGTTCTGGCCCAAAAATCTTCCATGTCGATGTGGCCAAGTTCAGAATCTCTGATGTCTAGGTCACATTCTGCCTGGGACTCGGGCATTCTGACCCTTTGATATTTGTATTTCATCTCTTCCTCTATGAGCTTAGCCTTACCCTTTGACTTGGTTGGCCTTTTGCTTGATGTAGACATATGTGGATCTGAGTTCAGTTGCTGATCTGCAAGAAGAAGGAGTGAAGTCCAACGTAGAAGAGCCATGTTAGCTGTCAGATCTTCCATTAAAGCTTTACAGAATGAGGAGTTAGCAATTTTAAGGCCTCTGGGCGCAGGGCGCAGGAACACTGCAGGCTGCAGGGTTAAAAGTATGGTGCACTGAAGCAGAGTGTTACAAGGAATAAATCAGCGCCAAAGGGCGCAGGGCGCAAGGATTTGCATATAACATCTTTGTTGTTGTAGACAGATGTGCGCCTGCGCCATTACATGAAGTTTTATACTGGGCACAAATAAGTTTGGTGTTGCATGGGAGCAGGATGCGCCAATGGCGCAGGTAATTTGTAACATGTAACATGGAATTTTGGTGCGCCGAAGGGCACAGGATCAATGTGTGTAGTAATAAATTTATGTGCGCAAAGGGGGGCTTTGGCGCGGCGCAGGAAAATATTGCATGGTACTTTTGTTGTTGTTAGTGGGATTGCGCCTGCTCCAGGTTTAGGATTTACTTGGTTTATGTATGGCACAAGGGATTTTGTGTGCTGCAATCAAGGTCAGTGCGCCCTTTGGCGCGACTGTGTTTTCTGTAACAAGGAATGGCATTTGCGCCAAGAGGAAAATGTGGCTCAGAAATGATAACTTTTAGGTTTTCTCTCCTTTCTTGATGGGTTTGTGATTTTTTAGGCCTTTTTCATGGATTTAGATGGTGAAGGGGGACACAGCAAAGAGGTCTGGGTTCATTTTTTAAGACAGAGCCCTCTTGGCCAGCAGATCTGGAAAGAGGGTGAAAACGGTTTGGGAGGGAAGACTTGCAAAAATGGGTAGGAGGGGTTTATGGTTTCTCAGATTCATTTCACCAAACCCCACAAACAACCAACAAAACAAAAACACAAGAGAAGCAAGGACCACTTACCCAGAATATATAGAATGAGAGAAACGAAGTGGGGTCCACGAACGTGACATGAGAATGATGGGCGCGCTGACAGGTGCAGAGGAATAAAGTTTTTCACGTGTTTTTGATTGTGAAAGTGACAGGGCAGATGCGCCTATATATAGCCAAAAGTGTAATAAATGCGCCAACCACTTTTTAAAGGGGTGCACCAAAACACGTGTCGACATGGAAAACTTTGCGCCCTTTGGCGAGGATATGTTTTTGTCAGCATGGAATTATCTGCACCTTTGGCACAAATTTAGTACTGTCAACACTAGATTTCGAGCACCTTGGCACACCAAAACATGGCGCAACATTTTTGTTGTTGACAGGAAGGCGCATGCACCTTGGCGCAGGCAAAGAAAGGTGCATCACGGGAAGGCGCAACAATTGTTGTGTCAACACTTCAAAGGGTGCGCCAAAGGAAATAAAGGGGGCACAAATTTATCCTGTGTTGCATAGATAAAAGGTGCGCCCAGCCAAAAAAGGACCAAAATGACTAAGTTCGGAAAACTAGATTTCCCGGAAAGGGATTTTACAACATTCCGAACGCTGAGGGACCCCTGACGAGGAACCAGAACAAAATTTTGGTATGGTTACCTATAAAATTGCCCTCGTCAATTTTACAGGATAACAGCTGGCTCTTTCTGGGGACTATCTTTGAGCGAAGCTCAAGGGTAGAGAACCCCAGATCAACATGTGCCTATCCATTGGGTTACAGAGTCAAAAACAAGGGTGACGACGAAAGCAAACACATGACAAAAGCAAACACACAACATAAAGCAAACTGTACAAAGAAGAGAGCAAGCTCTACTTCCTGAATATTTTGAGATGCTGCCCGCTATAGGGAAGCGGGAGATCAGTTCCATCTAGATACGAGAGATAGAAGCTATTCTCTCCATTGAGCTGCTTGATCTTGAAAGGCCCTCTCCATAGAGAATCAAATTTCCCGTGCATGCCCTTTGGCTCTCTTCATTTGTCCCACAAAAGGACGAGATCTCCCATCTGGAAATCTCTTTGCTTAGCTTTTTTATCGAACAGTCTCTTAACTTGATTCTGATGTTCGGTGATCCTGTCGACCACTCTTACTCTTTTTTCTTCAAGCTCTGCTAGATACATGATCCTCTTTTCAAGAGAATTTTGGAAAGTCTCATCTTCAATTGCTCGTGCCAAGCACAGAGCAGGAAGTTCTGCAGAAATGGGAAGCTCGGCGTCGATTCCATATAACACTTGAAAAGGTGACATACCGAGAGACCTCTTGGGAGTAATGCGGTCCGCCCACAAAGCATCATACAATGACTTGTGCCATGTTCGCTGACTCTCATCAACTAGCTTCCGTATGATGGTCACTAAGTTTTTATTACTGGATTCTGCCTGACCATTTCCCTGGGGGTAATAATCTGAGGCGTGGGCCAAGATTATCCCATGTTCATAGCAAAAACCAACAACTTCTCATGAGGAGAAGTTGGAAGCATTATCAGCAACGATTTTGTGTGGAACACCAAATCTCACGATGATATTCTCTTTGATGAAATTGCAAACAACTTCAGAGGTGGCATTCTTGACAGGTATGGCCTCCACCCATTTGGTGAAGTAATCTGTTGCTGTTAGGACATAACTATGTCTGGCACTCGATTGGGGATGGAGTGCTCTGATAAAGTCAATTCCCCACTGCCTGAATGGTTCATCAATAATGACCGGCCTGAGGGGAAAAGCAGCCAATTTTGGTTTGCCGACAAATTGTTGGCAGAGCTCACATTTTTCTACCCAGGTGGCTGTATCCTGAAACATCGTTGGCCAATAGTACCTGGCCTGGATGATCTTGTGTGCCATCACAGAAGAGGAGAAATGACCACCATAGGCTGAATCATGAAAATTCTCAAGTAGCTTTATCTGTTGTGGCTTGTCAACACATCGCAAGAAGATGCCATCTATTCCACGTTTGTATAAACAGTCATCCCAGATGACATATCTGGCTGCTCTGAGCTTTATAGCACATTTCTCCTTTGAAGTTAGATGAGCTGGGCACTCACCGTAAGTGAGAAAGAAAGTGATATCAGAAAACCATTCGTCGCTAGTTGCGACAAATAGAACCATGGGTAGAGAATCGGCTTTCTCCAGCTGGCTTTGTGTTCCATCGGTGCAATCATCCTTTTCCTCAGGGTCTTCTGAATCTCAGTTTTCAGCCATGAGCTGACATAGGCCCTTGCCTCTTACCAGCTTGGTTGGTTTTATATCTATATCATACTCTTGAACCTTTGCAACCCAATTTCCTCGCAAACTCCCTAACTCCTGTTGAGTTAAGATTGACTTGACTGTCCGTGTCAGGGACCAGCACCACTGTATGAGAGTTTAGAATATAATACCTGAAGTTCTTGACTGCTTTGACAATGGCGAAGGCATGCTTTTCCAACTAAGACATCTTCAATTCATGAGGCTTGAGGGGAGAGCTCATGAATGTGATTGGGGATTTGACATCCTCAAGATTCTTTTGCATTAAGATGGCCGATACAGTATGCTCAGATGCATAGCTATACATGATAAAATCCTTGGAGAAATCGGGACATACCAGGACTGGTGCATGAGCGACGGAGGCTTTTATATCCTCGAATGACTTCTTTCCTTCTTCACTCCACCGGAAATTTGTGACCCTTTCATCATGTTTGATATGTGGCGAGTCTTTTCAGCAAAGTCGGGAACAAAACACCTGAGAAAGTTCACTTTTCCAAAGAAAGAGTGAACGCCGGTCTTGCTCATGGGTAAAGTAAGGCTCTGAATAGCCCTAACCCTTTCGGCATCTATCTTCATCCCTTCTTTGCTGACCACGTGCCCCAACAATTTTCCTTCCGTGACCCCAAAATAGACTTTTTTGGATTTAGGGAGATCCCGTGTTCTCGGCATCTAGTCAATACTTGTTCCAAATGATCACAATGATCATTTCGCTATTTAGAGAACACAGTTAAGTCATCCAAATAGACTACGATGACCTTTCCCATCATACCTTTGAATGTGAAGTCCATCACCCGCTGAAAGGTGGCACCAGCGTTGGTCAGACCAAAAGGCATCCTGCTATAGGCGAATGTGCCCCAGGGGGTAGTGAATGTTGTTTTGAATTGGTCTTTAGGTGAGACTTCAATCTGATTATAGCCCAAAAAACCATCAAGCATGGACAACATTTCCAACCAGTTACTGCCTGCAGAACCTGATCCATTATGGGAAGAGGGTAGTTGTCCTTCAAGGATGCTTGATTCAAGTTACGAAAATCTACGCATATGCGTATCTCACCATTTTTCTTGCGTACTGGCACAATGTTTGTGACCCAGGTACTGTGATGGATAGGAAAAATGATCCTTGCATCCAACATCTTCTGTATTTCAGCCTGGATGGTACCTGAGATCTTGGGATTATAGTGCCTCTATTTCTGGCGAAAGGGTTTGACACCCTCTTTCAATGGGATGTCATGCTGGACGTCTTTTGGCTTGAAAGACTTTAGATCGGCATAGGACCATGCCAATACATCCATGTATTTCTTCAGCAATTTGACAAACTTCCACTTTTCTTCGGGTGTGCAACATTTTCCGATGTTCACAAACTGCGGATGTTCCACAGTACCTAGATTGACCGGTTCGGTCTCTGGAGAGGAGTTAGGATTATCTTTCCCATTCTTCCTGACAAAACGATCGTGTCTGTCGAACAAACATTCTAGAGAAACCAAACCTTTTGGAATTTTATTTCCTTTGAGCTGACATATGCCATCACTTCCTTTTGATTCACCATCTTGATCAGTAACCGATTCACGGCATGCAGAAGTGGATCCTTCAAAATGAAGCTCACTGAAATTTTCTGCCTTTTCCAGGAAGGCAATAAGTTGATTGTCATCATTGAATACCTGCCAGTGCTGAGAGTTGTCTGGCACACTTGGGCAGAAAACTACCTCAATGGTATATGTGTCTGTTTTCAAACCTGGGTGAGGGAGCATGAGGGATGCCGAGATGGCTAATGAATCGGCCATGTCATTCTGAGCTCTTGGAATGGATTTTATTGAAAAAGCATCAAACTCCTCAATGTTGTCCCATACCGCGTTGCGGTAATGCCTGAGCCTTTCATTTTTCACTTGGTATATCCTTTTAACTTGATTTACGACCAGCTCTGCATCACCCTGTACTTTTAGGTTCTTGATTCCCCTTTCCTTTGCGGCTTGCATGCCAAGTAGCAAAGATTCATACTCAGCAGTATTATTCGTGTTGAAAAACTGCAACTTGAAAGAGAGAGGAATAATCTCCTCCTCAGGAGATATTAGCACGGCTCCAGCGCCGCATCCACTAGTTGCACAGCTGCCATCAAACTGCAACGTCCATATCTTGTTAAGATCCTCTTCTTGGATGGGAACATCCATTTTATCAGACTCTGTAGATAAGAAATAATTCCCCATCCCTGATGATTTGAAGAGAATTTGGGCTTTGGGGTCATCAGAATTGGTAACCAAGTACTTCTTTTGTGATTCCGGCTCTAATGTTTGCATTACACCTTTGACGGGGATTCTAGCCTTAGACCAGTCCATATGAATCTCTCCACCAACTTCACTGCAAAAACTCCTTCCTAGTAGAATTCCATATGCTGCCGGAATATCGGCAACGAGGACGGTCATCTTTACTCTTTTCTCTGGGAACACTGCAAATGCAAACTGCGCGTCTTTGATTTGACCGATCAACGGAACCTGCTTGGTTTCCAAGGAGTAACATCTGCCAAAAGGCTTGGTAAGGGTGAGGCCCAGAGCATGGGCTGACCTTTACCGGCATGACATTATCGGAAGCCCCAGAATCAATTATGCAGTTGCTTAGCTTGTGACCATTGATTAGGAGGGAGAGATAGAAAGGTTCTATTTTTCCTGATGCAGAAGTCGAGGTAACATTTATGCGAGATGCAGGAGGAGTAGAAAGAATTCCTTTCGGGGGAGGTCTGAGTAGTTATGACAGCTTGGCTTTGGATGTATTTGGTCAACCTTACAAGCTTCTCAGGGTTTGATTGAAGATACTCAGCTTCAGACATTTGGATCTTGGTCTTTTTAGCATGATCAATTATGTCAAACGCGGCCAAGGGTTGCGTTGATGAAGGAATGAGTCCCTCATTTCATGATGATAGGGTAGGATTACTGGTCTTGATAGGAATATGAGAGGGCTGATTCAGAGGGGAGATAGGGGAAAAATATTTCTTCGAAAAAGACTTAATAACAGGTTGAGCAGGAAGGGGACTACCTCTTTTAGCGATGGTTGGAGGCGTGTTTGACACGGCCTTCTCTTTTTGCATCTTGGCAGCAACTTCTGCTTCTTTTCCTTGCGAGCGGGTGAAAACAGCATATGACTACCCGCTTGCATATCCTTGGGTACCCTCTTCTTCATCAGATTCCTCCTCATCAAATTCCATATACCCGATAGTAGAGTCGCCAGTCGGTTCACCGACATCTTGATCATCTTCACCTGGCGATGAAGGTTCTTCATAATTTTGCTCCTCTTCTTCGATTTCAGCTAAAGCATTGACCGGAGGGGCCTCAAGCGCCAACCGTGGAGTAGCTTTAGGTAGGTATAGCCTTTGTGGGACGTTGTTGGAAGTGAAATTCCTCCGTGGGATATCCCGGTATGAAGTGCTAGGAGAAGCTTGAGCTAGCTACTTCTTTAACGCGAGCAAGTCATTCACCATCTTCTGGAATGCCGGATCAGATGAAGTGGCAGGAGAAGGGATTGAAGCTTTAGGCTTGGATGGTTCTCTTTTTAATTCACCAGATATTAGCAAGTTATCTTCAATCCGTATGGCAGCAGCTTGGGCGAGAACCAAAGTAGTGACCTGTTCTTGCAAGAGTAAGAAACTTACTTTTGAGCTCATGGCGTTGACGAAGAAACACTTCTGATTTTCTGGTGTTGGCAGCATGGTAGGCGGAACACGATTGATTAGTAAATTGAAACGGATGATGAAATCACACATGGTTTCATTGACCTCCTTCTTTAGGTGAGTGATCTTTGACAGTAACGCAAACGCGTCTTCTGAAGGCTTATACCTTTCTTCAAATGCAGTCCGTAATGTGGCCCAACTAGTGATAGATCCGGCCGGCAAATGCTGAAACCATTCCGCTGCGGTCCTTGCAAGGTCTCTAGAAAGAGGTGAACTGACACATATTCATGGGTCACATCCAGGATACTGCATGACATGATGAATGCAGATATGTGTGAATCCGTACTTTGGTTTCCGCTTCCATCAAATTTGGGAAAATTCTTTTGGTTTCCATGAGGGAGCGTGTGAACAGGATGTGGCAAAGCCAGAGGGCCCATAGCATTTCCCCATGGTACTGCCATTTGAACAGCTGGAAAAAGGACGCGAGCTGGAAGCATGGTTCCACTGAGCAGCAAAGCACTGCAAAGAGATGAGGATGTTCCTTGTGAGAAATGCTTCCTTCGTGGAGGTGAGACACTTCTGGATGACCGGTCAGCTGAACTTAGCGATGAGAAGCGTGCCGGTGTAACACTGAAGTTGTGCCTTTGAAGTAGATCGAAAGTAGGATCAACTTCTCCACGAGCTCTCCTGCTACGAGTAAATGGTTCACCCGCCAGTGTACCTTCCAGATCTGCAATATTTTGGAGCAGATTTAAAAACTCTTTTTGGTTGTACTTGCTGATTTTCTGATTTTTCTGATAAAAATCAGCAGCATGTACCTTTTCTAAATATTTAATTTTATCCCCTTTTTGAAAACCGATTGCGGTTTAATGACAAATATTAACGAGGATAAAATAATGGCCAACTTAGTAAGCTGATTTTTGGATCTTAGAGTTGACTTTTGGCAAGGGTTTGAAATTTTGCAAAACAGTCAAAAACTCAGATCTACGGAAAAATACGGGTTTTTGTAAAAACTCAGCGAACTAAAGATCTCTAACTAGTCCCGATCTATGGATCCCTGAAGAAAATTTTCAGTTTGGATCACTTTTGCAAAAATTTTGGATTTTGAACAAAAGTTAAAATTTGCAAACAGGTAGTGATTTTTTGATTTTTACTGATTTTCTAACATACCACTACCATAGATCTGTTAGATCTATTTCGATCCCCAGTAGAGTCGCCAAAAACTGTTGGTCTGAAAATCTGTCGGGTGGACAGATCTATGGATAGACGAGCCAACAGTGTGCAGGGCATAGCCCCTCTTTGAGTCAGCAAAGCGAAACTGGTTTATTGCTATTCTACCAGCAGGAATCTTGTGCAAGTCTCACAATATTCTGCCTTCGGGGGTTTGGGATCTCATCCCAGTAGAGGTGCTTCCAACTGTGAAAAGAAAGGAAAGAAGGGAAAGAATGAAGATAAGATAGATCCGAAGGGAGAAAAGAAATGAATTCCAAAGCAGAAAGATCAGAAGGTCTATGTTTTGGGATTGGTAATAAATGGAGCCAAACCTACTTGCATAGACGAACAAAGCAATACTGATGAACAAATGACAAAAAAGTAGAAGTAGATTCAACAGAATAAACATGCAGATCTAACATAAGAAAGTTCTGATGCATAACACAGGTATTCAGCACAAAGTCTCAATATTGTATTAATATTTTCTTCTGTTACAAAAAGTACAAAGCCTTTTCTCCTTACTTCTATTTTTTATCTAAAAAGTGTCCACACTTAAATACAACAAGTATTCAAGTATATATAGAAGAAGGAGAAGAGAGAAGGCAAAAAGAAACCAACAACTAATTACAAAATATCTACAAAATATCTAAAAGTCAACTGTTGACTTTGGGCAACTTGGTGGATGACAACATCCCATGGTGCAACATGGATGATGTCATCATTTGTGCCAACATACTCTTAGATATTTACAAAAAGAAAGCCAAGAGGAAGAAGGCTATTCATCGTCGTCTCACGGCTGAAAGGGAGTATCTTGCTTCTGCTGTTGTTCGGGAGAGGTAATGTGGAACTGGGTCCGATATTCCATGAATTTACTGACCATCAGCTGAAGTTGATCCTGGGCAGGACCCTTGGTATGATCGCCGATGACCTCACAAGTCTCCCGCTCATCTCTGAGTTTTTCAGGGAGCTTGAAATATTCATTACCTGCCTCCATCAGGTACCCCACAAAATCACGGCAGGCCAGAAGGTTATTGATGGATTCAGTGTCAAAAGTGACTTCTGGCCCTAGCCCTTGCGAGACGATCTCCTTGAAGATCCGAATAGTTTCATCTGCCTTCCTCAAGGTGAATGAAGGAGTGAGCAAGCCCGGAGACATTCTTAGGAAAATTTGCTCCATTTGATGCATCGCATCCAGGGCTTCCTCCTTGACCTTGTCTATCTTCTCCAGGACAAATTCCATCTGATCGACCCGGTAGTCCAAAGCAGCAAGGATTTTGCTGGGTACCCTGGGGTGATCGAAGATGCCGAATTTAACTAAATCATCGACTGAATAGTCGAGCATCTTCTGGAATGTCTCATGTTGCAACCTAGCATGGTCCAACTCTTCAGAGATAGGTCCTGTAATTTCCTGGAGATCCTTGTTCACCTGGCTAATGTTCTGATATAATTCGGTGAACTTGACAATTACTTCCTCACTGTCTTTGAGGATCTGGTCTCTCCAGGTGGATACTGCCATACCTTGTTCACCAATCTTGGCGTATTCATTTATCTTATCCTGGCTTAGGACCTCAGGAGTTTCGGTGGCAGTTGTAGGAGGTGCACTGCCCATTTTCTGCAGGGCGTGGAGAAGATGCTTATTCTGCTCTTTTAGTAGCCTCTTCTCTTCCTTTGCTTCTTGAAGCTTCTTGCAAAGGGCATCCACCGCAGATAGGGCCTCTCCTTGAAGGCTTTCAGATGACGTTCCCATTGTGACCTGCGTCACTGTATAATCTGTAGGGGACAGATCCTTTTTATCTTTGGAGGGATCGGGATACGCAATCTCCATTACTCTTTCTCCCGATGCACTCTGAGAGAAGCGGGTTATCAGCTTTTTCTTCTTAGCCCCCTTTGCTGGGATGACGGAGAAGTCCATAGGTGCAATAGGGACTTTCCTCTTATGCTGGCTCAGGTGCTGAGAAAGCCATGCTGGACCTAAGGGAGTGGGACCAGAGGTGGAAGAGGGAGCAGCTGCAGTGGATGAGGGGAAATGCATAGAGACACTTGGTGGCAGCATCGAGAGAGAGGCCAAGAAAGTGCTCATGGGAGGGGGAGATACTGCAGGGGAGGTAGTCATGGGAATGGAAGGGAGCTGAGAGATGAGAGAAGAAATGGTGGGGGATAGCTCCGTGAGAGAAGAGAAAATGGAGGAAGAGGAAGGGGGAACAGTAGAAGATGGGGGAGAGGATACGACCAAAGGAATGGTCACTTGAGTCACATGAGAAGGGGGAGAAGGGACGGTGGGAACCTCCATGGTTGTAGCAGTGGCAACATCCTGAGTGGATGTGCCCATTGGAACACTCTCTGCCACTTCTTTCTCCGGGGATACCAGAGTTACAACTTGTTCCTGTGCGGCGGAGGGAGGGCTCTCAGGAGCTTCTTCTTGAGCGGAGCTTGATTCTCCCTCTTTATCCTTGCCTTTTCCCTTTGGCAGATGTTTCAGCCTGACAGGTGCGTTGCCCAAAGGGGACGTGGTGAAATCTACTCCAAGGTAGATAAGGCCATTCATTCTGCACCAATGTTCTGTTCACCGCAATGTTTCCTTAACCCTTACCTCAATGGTCTGAGGTGCCTTTGTTCTATCTATTTCAGCAAATGGCCAGCTGTCCCCATCCGTGTCTAGATACACCTGATCAACTTCTTGATCAGTTGTTTGATAACCTTTTGGAACAATGGCCACGCCATATTGAATAATCTCTGCCAGGGCCAGGTGAGAGTGATCCTTTCTTCTGAGTTCGACCTCATGATACAGGTCGATGTAGATGTCCTCGATCTGTGGAACATGGATCGGATCGAGTTTTTCCTTAGGGAGGTAATTTCTTGGATCGAAGGTGGGCCTTGCCGGGAAATTGTGCTTTAGATTGAGCAGTTCTAGCTCTGCAACATTTCCAGGGATTTTTTGAGGGAAATGCAGGTGTACCTACCCACTGTAAGGGGTAAAGGAGTTCCACCCTTCTTTCTTTTCAGGAACTTCTCATGGTATGTTATGAGCTGTCTGGACAGCTCCAACAGGATCAGCTTAGGGCCAGCATACCTTGGCAATTTGGTGGGCTCCCCCAAGAAGTTAGCTGCTCTGAGATAGGTGAAGGTGGGGAATTGGGTAAATAATGCCCCCCACTTCTCAGTTGCTGTGACTATGCTCTTGGTCATCTGACCATGAGTCATATTTGGCCTCAAAAGGCAGATGATGCTGTAGAAGAAAGCATCATTGATCTTGGTAAACTGTGAGATGTTGTTCTCCAGCTTCAACTCTGGGTAGTATTCATATATTTTCACCTGAGGCCAAACTCTGCATCGGCTCAGTGCTGGATAATCCCTCTCTGAGGCTGCAGCGTAGACTACGTAGGAGTTCATGTAGAACCTCCCCGTTGTGGTGAGTTGTTGGAGCTGCTCAGAGATGGTGCTGCTTATGATCTCTGCCCACTCAAAGCGCTGATCAGGCACATTCTTATTCATGGTTTCTAGGTACCTGAGCATCCATTTGTGAAAGTAATGGGCATCAGAAAGCCCAAAAACTCTACTTAGGAATGTGATGGTATCACTCAGTTCCTCAGAGAAGTCGCTATGGTGAATAACCTGTGGCCACCTGGTTATCACCTTCTTATTCTTTAAATACACTTCATTCATCAGCTGCATGCATTTGTCTTCGTTATCCTCCCACGCCTTGATGCAGTCTTCTTGGCTTACAGCCACAAAATGTCAGTGGTGGGGAATGCCTAGCATGATCTCGAAGTGCCGGGCAGTGAGGTTGATTATGACCTCACCCTTTTCATTTTCAACACACCTTGTGTCTTTGTTGTAACAGTGGGCCACCACCATCATAAACTCATTATTCACTGCACTGACAAGGATTCCCCCAGCAAAATGCAGACCACTACCCACCAGTTTGTCCATCCAAGGACTGCCTGTGACCCTCCTGGTTCTGGCCCAAAAATCTTCCATGTCGATGTGGCCAAGTTCAGAATCTCTGATATCTAGGTCACATTCTGCCTGGGACTCAGGCATTCTGACCCTTTGATATTTGTATTTCATCTCTTCCTCTGTGAGCTTAGCCTTACCCTTTGACTTGGTTGGCCTTTTGCTTGATGTAGACATATGTGGATCTGAGTTCAGTTGCTGATCTACAAGAAGGAGTGAAGTCCAACGTGCAGAAGAGCCATGTTAGCTGTCAGATCTTCCATTAAAGCTTTACAGAATGAGGAGTTAGCAATTTTAAGGTCTCTGGGCGCAGGGCGTAGGAACACTACAGGCTACAGGGTTAAAAGTATGGCACACTGAAGCGGAGTGTTACAAGGAATAAATCAGCACCAAAGGGCGCAGGGCGCAAGAAATTTGCATATAACATCATTGTTGTTGTAGACAGGGGTACACCTGCGCCATTTATAAGAATTTTTATACTGGGCGCAAATAAGTTTGGTGTTGCATGGGAGCAGAATGCATCAATGGCGCAGGTATTTTACATGTAACATGGAATTTTGGTGCACCGAAGGGCGCAAGATTAATGCGTGTAGCACTAACTTTATGTGCGCAAAGGGGGGCTTTGGCGCGGCACAGGAAAAGCTTGCATGGCACTTTTGTTGTTGTAAGCGGGATTGCACCTGTGCCAGGTTTAGGATTTACTTGGTTTATGCATGGCGCAGGGATTTTGTGTGTTGCAATCAAGGTCAGTGCGCCCTCTTGGCACGACTGTGTTTTTTGTAACAAGGGTGGCGATTGCGCCAAGAGAAAAATGTGGCTCAGAACTAACTTTTAGGTTTTCTCTCCTTTCCTGATGGGTTTGCGGTCTTTTTAGGCCTCCTTCTTCATGGATTTAGACAATGAAGGGGGCACAACAAAGAGATCTAGGTTCATTTTTGAGGCAGAGCCCTCTTGGCCAGCAGATCTGGAAAGAGGGTGAAAATGGCTTGGGAGGGAAGATTTGCAAAAATGGGCAGGAGGGGTTTATGGTTTCTCAGATTCATTTCATCCTACCTCACAAAAAACCAACAAAACAAAACACAAGAGAAGCAAGGACCACTTACCCAGAATATATAGAATGAGAGAAACGAAGTGGGGTCCACGAACGCGACACGAGGATGATGGGAGCGCTGACAAGGGCAGAGTAATAAAGTTTTTCACGTGTTTTTGATTGTGAAAGTGACAGGGCGGATGCACCTATATATAGCCAAAAGTGTAATAAATGTGCCAACCACTTTTTAAAGGGGTGCACCAAAACACGTGTCGACATGGAAAACTTTGCGCCCTTTGGCGCGGATATGTTTTTGTCAGCATGGAATTATCTACACCTTTGGCACAAATTTAGTACTGTCAACACTGGATTTCGAGCGCCTTGGCGCACCAAAACATGGCACAACATTTTTGTTGTTGACAGGAAGGCGCATGCACCTTGGCGCAGGCAAGAAAGGCGCATCACGGGAAGGTGCAACAATTGTTGTGTCAACACTTCAAAGGGTGCACCAAAGGAAATAAAGGGGGCACAAATTTATCCTGTGTTGCATAGATAAAAGGTGCGCCCAGCCAAAAAAGGACCAAAATGACTAAGCTCAGAAAACTAGATTTCCCGGAAAGGGATTTTACAACATTCCGAACGCTGAGGGACCCCGACGAGGAACCAGAACAAAATTTTGGTATGGTTACCTGTAAAATTACCCTTGTCAATTTTACAGGATAACAGTTGGCTCTTTCTAGGGACTATCTTTAAGCGAAGCTTAAGGGTAGAGAACCCCAGATCAACATGTGCCTATCCATTGGGTTACAGAGTCAAAAACAAGGGCGATGACGAAAGAAACACATGACGAAAGCAAACACACAACATAAAGCAAACTGTACAAAGAAGAGAGCAAGCTCTACTTCCTGAATATTTTGAGATGCTACCCGCTATAGGGAAGCGGGAGATCAGTTCCATCTAGATACGAGAGATAGAAGCTATTCTCTCCATTGAGCTGCTTGATCTTGAAAGGCCCTCTCCATAGAGAATCAAATTTCCCGTGCATGCCCTTTGGCTCTCTTTGTTTGTCCCACAAAAGGATGAGATCTCCCATCTGGAAATCTCTTTGCTTAGATTTTTTATCGAACAGTCTCTTAACTTGATTCTGATGTTTGGTGATCCTGTCGACCACTCTTACTCTTTTTTCTTCAAGCTCTGCTAGATACATGATCCTCTTTTCAAGAGAATTTTGGAAAGTCTCATCTTCAATTGCTCGTGCCAAGCGCAGAGCAGGAAGTTCTGTAGAAATGGGAAGCTCGGCGTCAATTCCATATAACACTTGAAAAGGTGACATACTAAGAGACCTCTTAGGAGTAATGCGGTCCACCCACAAAGCGTCATACAATGACTTGTGCCACATCCGCTGAATCTCATCAACTAGCTTCCGTATGATAGTTACTAAGTTTTTATTACTGGATTCTGCCTGACCATTTCCCTAGGGGTAATAATCCGAGGCGTGGGCCAAGATTATCCCATATTCATAGAAAAAACAAAAACTTCTCGTGAGGAGAAGTTGGAAGCATTATCAACAACGATTTTATGTGGAACGCCAAATCTCGCGATGATATTCTCTTTGATGAAATTGTAAACAACCTCAGAAGTGGCATTTTGACAGGTATGGCCTCCACCCATTTGGTGAAGTAATCTGTTGCTGTTAGGACATAACTATGTCTAGCAACTCGATTGGGGATGGAGTGCTCCAATAAAGTCAATTCCCCACTTCCTGAATGGTTCATCAATAACGACCGGCCTGAGGGGAAAATCAGCCAATTTTGGTTTGCCGACAAATTGTTGGCAGAGCTCACATTTTGCTACCCAGGTGGTTGTATCCTGAAACAACGTTGGCCAATAGTACTTGGCCTGGATGATCTTGTGTGCCATCACGGAAGAGGAGAAATGACCACCACAGGCTGAATCATGAAAATTCTCAAGTAGCTTTATCTGTTGTGGCTTGTCAACACATCGCAAGAAGATGCCATCTATTCCACGTTTGTATAAACAATCATCCCAGATGACATATCTGGCTGCTCTGAGCTTTATAGCATGCTTCTCCTTTGAAGTCAGATGAGCTGGGCACTCACCGTAAGTGAGAAAGAAAATGATATCAGAATTCCATTCATCACAAGTTGCAACAAATAGGACCATGGGTAGAGAATCGGCTTTCTCCAGCTAGCTTTGTGTTCCATCGGTGCAATCATCCTTTTTCTCAGGGCCTTTTGAATCTTGGTTTTCAGCCATGACCAGACATAGGCCCTTGCCTCTTACCAACTTGGTTGGTTTTATATCTAGATCATACTCTTGAACCTTTGCAATCTAATTTCCTCACAAACTCCCTAACTCCTGTTGAGTTAAGATTGACTTGACTGCCGTGTCAGGGACCAGCACCACTATATGAGAGTTTAGAATATAATACCTGAAGTTCTTGACTACTTTGACAATGGCGAAGGCATGTTTTTCTAACTGAGACATCTTCAATTCATGAGGCTTGAGGGGAGAGCTCATGAATGCGATTGGAGATTCAACATCTTTAGAATTCTTTTGCATTAAGATGGCCGATACAGTATGCTCAGATGCATAGCTATACATGATAAAATCCTTGGAGAAATCAGGACATACCAAGGACTGGTGCATGAGCGACTGAGGCTTTTATATCCTCAAATGACTTATTTCCTTCTTCATTCCACCGGAAAGTCTGTGACCCTTTCATCATGTTTGATATGTGGCGAGTCTTTTCAGCAAATTCGGGAATGAAGCATCTGAGAAAGTTTACTTTTCTGAAGAAAGAGTGAACGCTAGTCTTGCTTGTGGGTAAAGTGAGGCCCTGAATAGCCCTAACCCTTTCAGCATCTATCTTTGTCCCTTCTTTGCTAACAACGTGTCCCAGCAACTTTCCTTCAATGACTCCAAAAATAAACTTTTTCGGATTCAGGGAGATCCTGTGCTCTCGGCATCTAGTCAATACTTGTTCCAAATGATCACAATGATCATTTCACTATTTAGAGAACACAGTTAAGTCATCCAAATAAACTATGATGACCTTCCCCATCATACCTTTGAAAGTGAAGTCCATTGCCTGCTGGAAGGTGGCGCCGGCGTTGGTCAGGTCAAAAGGCATTCTGCTATAGGTGAATGTGCCCCAGGGGGTAGTAAATGTTGTTTTGAATTGGTCTTTAGGTGAGACTTCAATCTAATTATAGCCCTAAAAACCATCAAGCATGGACAACATTTCTGATCTAGTTACTACTTGTAGAACCTGATCCATTATGGGAAGTGGGTAGTTGTCCTTCAAGGACGCTTGATTCAAGTTGTGAAAATCTACGCATATGCGAATCTCACCATTTTTCTTGCATACTGGCACAATGTTCACGACCAGGTACTGTGATGGATAGGAAAAATGATCCTTGCATCCAACATCTTCTGAATTTCAGCCTGGATGGTACCTGAGATCTTAGGATTATAGTGCCTCTATTTCTGGCGAAAGGGTTTGACACCCTCTTTCAAAGGGATGTCATGCTAGACGTCTTTTGGCTTGAAAGACTTTAGATTAGCATAGGACCATGCCAGTACATCCATATATTTCTTCAGAAATTTGACAAACTTCTCGCTTTTCTTTGGGTGTGCAACATTTTTTGATGTTCACAAACTGCAAATGTTCCACCGAACCTAGATTGACCAGCTCGGTCTCTGGAGAGGAGTTAGGATTATATTGCCTGTTCTTCCTGACAAAATGATCATGTCTGTTGAAAAAACGTTCTAGAGAAACCAAACCTTTTAGAATTTTATTTCCTTTGAGCTGACATATTGTCTTGATTAGTAATAGATTCACGGCATGTAGAAGTAGATCCTTCAAAATGAAGCTCACTAAAATTTTCTACCTTTTCCAGAAAGGTAATAAGTTGATTGTCATTGTTGAATACTTGCCAGTGCTGAGAATTGTCTGACACGCTTGGGTGGAAAAATACCTCAATGGTATATGTGTCTGTTTTCAAACCTGGGTGGGGGAGCATGAGGGATGCTTAGATGGCTAATGAATCGACCATTTCGTTCTGAACTCTGGGGATGGCTTTTATTGAAAAAGCATCAAACTCTTCAATGCATTGTCCCATATTGCGTTGTGGTAATGCCTAATCCTATCATTTTTTACTTGGTATATCCTTTTTACTTGATTTACGACCAGCTCTGCATCACCCTCTCACTTTCAGGTTCTTGATTCCTCTTTCTTTCATGGACTGCATGCCAAGTAGTAAGGACTCATACTCAGCAGTATTATTTGTGTTGAAAAACTACAACTTGAAAGAAAGAGGAATAATATCCTTCCTCCGGGGAAATTAACATGAGCTCCGGCGCCGCATTCACTAGTTGCACAAATTCCATCAAACTGCAACATCCATATCTTATTAAGATCCTCTTCCTAGATAGGAACGTCCATTTTGTCAAACTTAGTAGATAAGAAATAATTTCTCATCCTTGATGATTTGAAGAGAATTTTAGCTTTGGGGTCATTGGAGTTAGTAACCAAGTACTTCTTTTGTGATTCCGACTCTAATGTTTGCATTACACCTTTGACAGGAATTCTAGCCTTAGACCAGTCCTAGGTAATGAAGTTAAAGTTCACAATACTCCTATGCATGCAATAAATGGGGCTGTCAAATATCCACTTGGTGCAAACCAAAAATCACAAATAGAGATTATGCAAGTTCTAAAAATCCATATTAACTCGATGAAATGGAAACAAATGCGACATTTTCCAGATTCAAAGAAGGAGATACTTTATTCTCAAAATGGCAATTACGAAATTATCAATTTTGTCACAAAATATTCAATGAAACCAAAACTTATTGGTTCGAAGTCTTTTCTTCAAACCCTAGAAAGTTTGAGTGGAGAGAAGAATGATCACCCAGTTGTATTTACAAGCCCAAAATTTAAGGTCATGCATGTATTTATGAAAAACACGAAGTTTTAGGTTATACAACCTCAAAAATGTAAAGAATTCGAAAGATTACAGAAATGTGAAGCAGAACGACATTGAAACCATAGCCTAAAAGCTTTTCAAGGAGGAATCTTACATTTTACAACAACCCAAAAGATTAACAGGTTTCAGTTTAAGGCTTGATCCAGAGCTTAATGAAGTTCCAAATAACGGAAGGACAAAAGAATTGCAATCATAGAGCCTTCACAGTCAAAAAATCAATCTTCAAGAACAAAGCAATGGCGGCCATGGAAAATTTTTGCAGAGCTTCGCTAGCTCGAGAATGAGTTCAAATAATTTACAAATGATTAAGATTCCATAAGTGTTTTACCCAACTCACAATGAGTTACTGTTGATACAACCACAGTTAAGTATCAATGGTCTCAGATTGAAGCGTAAAATTTGAATGAACCGCACCAAAATCTATCAACTCAACCACTTTTGCCAACTCATCAGGGGTTAAATGATCGATGGTCGAGATCAAAAACATCAAGATCAAATGGTGTAGGGTACAAAATCCAACCTTAACCACAGTCACTGCCAACTTAACCCTGATTTGCAAAGTACGTGTGTGTCACGTTTTGAAGGAACCCTAACCGGGGTCAGGTTAGTAAAATCATTGACATCAACAAAGGGTCGAGTCATCATATGTAGGGGGACCTTGTCCCAATAATTAAATCATTGCATTGACCTTTGACAAGGTCTTATAATATTATTGATGACCCAGATAAATGCAAAATCTGACACCATCATAGGAATAATGATAAATGAAAATAAGGGCCTTTACCTTAAACCTTGCAAATATACCTTAAAATTTTCTAAGGAAATCTCATGCCAAGGAGGTGAGATTAAAAAAAGGGTATTATTTTTCTTGCACATGCTCACAAGTGGTCCCCATAGTGGGTGAATTATTTTGCGAAGTGTTGGAAATCAAAAGTTATATTTTTGCACAGGAGTGTATTTTTGCATGCCATCACAAGAAGACAGAACAACAAGAAGAAAAAACTATCCTTGCAAGTGGATGAAGTCGCATAAGAGATGTAGGACAGAAGTTGCATGCACATTGGAGAAGACTTGCACATTAAGCAAGAGTTGTTATTAGCCAAAATATTCACCCAAATTCATTTGTTATTCCAGAATTAAAGCAGTTAACTGCACTTTGACTAAAGTATATTTTGGTGATTAAAGACTATTTTTGCCTCATTGTAACAACATATTTATTTTATCCCTTTATTTATTCATGATAAAGGCTAAAATTAGCATGCATGGGCGAGTTCAGAGTGCAGCCTATTTTAGGAGGGTGGGTGAATAATTTTTTCTATATATTGTGTGCATTAGCAAGGCACAAGAGGGGGAATTTTTGGATGTAGGAGTGTTGAAGCAATTTTTTTCCAGTTTTACCCTTGAATGAGAACCAGTTATTGCCTTTCCAATTATTTGTAGTGGTGTGTATCTTTCTATTAGCTCTTGTGAATTTTAATTCCCTGAATTAATTATCTTACCTTACTACAAATTTGGTGTTTTCTGCATAGTCTTTGTGTGTAAGTTAGATTGTTGCATTGTTGTGATTTATCCCTCAACACATAAGTGTTTTGCCTTAGGATTTAGCTAAAACCCATTGGTTCATGCTCCTTTAATTTGTTTCTCAGTAAATTGTGCATGTACTCAGTCAAAGCCCTCAATAATTTTAGTGTATCACCCCATTTAAATTTCAGTTACAACCATCTTTTTATCTTTAAAACCCCAAAAAAATTAGTTTAGGATACATCAATAAGGAAAGGACGTTGTAATCCTGGAGACTAGCCTCAACATAGGGATACCTACATTCCTGAGGTGTTTCTGTTGTATCTACAAAAGTGAGGGATGAGAAAGCTTATAACCACTGTTGTTATCCCTCAATCAAGGTGCACTTCTGAGAGATAACAATCATTTGCAGGCAAAATCCTGATTTGAGAGCCAAGAGAGTGACCGATGAGGAATGGAATGCAATTATGGGTGTATTTTTATTTAATCTTCCCATTTCACATACTTAAGAGTTTGTGGTTTCACGAATGATTTACTCAAGTTTTCGAGATATCCCTGCGACTGATGGATTTTTCTTGAGTTATGTAGACAGTTGGCAGTGCTCCATGACTTACATCAAGGTCGTCAAAAAACAATGGTTCATTTTCCTATTGTGATTAGGTAGTACCATTATATAAAAATTCACAAGGCAAGAAATGTTGAGAAGGAAATATTTCTCCATTATAATCAAAGATCCTTTAAGGCGAGGGTGAATTTTTACCATAGAAATATTGCCAAGAAATCAGTCTCATTAAGTTATGCACACTTGTCCAACACTAGAAGATTTCTGGGCTGATTGCAGAGATGAATTTGAGGTAAGGAGAAGAGATTACAACCGGTTGATTGCATAACAAATTTTAGAATTTGTATTGGCCAATATTCTAAAATAACTCCCAGATGATGGACAAGTAATCTTTGGTGCTTATTATGATGAAAAAGGTGATAATGCCCCCTCACTTTGAATCACTCACATTTCTAAATCAATTATAGAAAGGACATCAAAGGTGTTACTCTATACTTTTGAATTGTTATTCATTCAAGGTTATTTCCTTAAGGAATCAGTGATGAAATATAACAATCAAATAGGCACTAAGAGGAAGGAGGGCACTAGTGAAAGCAAGAAGAGGAAAGAAGCTCCAAGAGAGAGTAGTGGAGTGGCTTCAAATTTGAAGCATATTAATAGGGCGAGAACCAAGAATCCTCTAATTTCAGGAGTCATCCTAGAGGATATTTCTAATTTATTAACTTCATCAATTGTCACTCTAAATAATTAAGATCTTCCTACTAAATGAGAAATTATGTTGCCATCACTCAAGCCAACTTCATTCATATTTGCTTCAGTTGTTACAGAAGCTACATCCCCTAGACCTTCTCCCTACACTCCACCATTTACACCTCCCCCTCTTCTGTCTCTAGAGGAATTATCAGTTGTATCATAACAGGGAACACTTGATGTTGCTTCTCTTTAAGAAGTATCTCAAACAATAGAGAAAAATGAAGCCCAGATGAAAGATGCAGAAGTTGAAGAAGGGGATATTGGGAAGGAAGTTGGGGGTGATGTACATGATCAAACATAGTTGGAGCTTCTTCAGTCCCATATTCTACAATGCAAGAGGATGTTGAAGACATTGATACAGGGGCTGAGGAAGAAATAGAGGAGGAATTGATAAAGAAAAATATGGTTGAATTGGGAGGGGTTTTACAACAAGACTCTGCTACTGAGGAGCTTGAGAAGTAGTTGGAAATAGTGACACTTCCCCCTATAGAGGAAAGTGGTAAAGAAATAATTGTTCATCCAAAGGCCCAAGCTCTTTCAGGACAAGATTTCACAAATTGGTTAGCCAAGCAATCTCTTCCCACTTCCAAGGAAGTAGTCAATTTGGAGGAAATGGATCTCCAATTATTGAAAAGCATTGAAAAGAAAAGGAGAAGATCAAAGGCTGCCAAGGTAACTTCAAAGTTAATCATTGATCCTTCAGGAAAGAATTTTTCTGAAATGTCTACTCTGATAATGGGGAGAAGTAAAGGAGCATTGACCGAAGAATATTTGGTGATCACGAAGGTACCCCTTGGAGAGGTCACAACTGAAGGTTTAAAGCATGCCACGGAAACATTGATCAATAGCCTTTTCTAGAAGCTGGATGAAGAAAAAATGAAGAATGCTAAGCTAAAGGAGAAAACATCTAAGACTTTAATACATTATCATGAAGGTTGTTGGAAATTCAACACAACCAGTGCTTACAGGGGAACAAGTGAATCCTCAGGTGATCACAATAATGGAAGAAATAGGTGACAGGTCAAAGGCTATAGAATAATGGGTGGCTGAAATCACCAAAACAACCACAGATTATTACAAAGAAATATTGGTAAAAATTGTTGAGTATAATGAGAAATTGGACAGATTGAAGAATTTGAAGTGGGAAGTGAATAATGAATGCATGATTGCTGAATTACAACTACGGAGTTTGGAGGAGATAGATTCACTGCCAGATAATGTTTTAGTTAAAGATAACATTACACCTGAAGGATCTATTAGAAAGGGAAGGAAATAGAAGCATCTTCTCTCATTTAGGCAGAGAATTGTAAAACATATAATGAAAAATATGGAAATTATGGAAGAGCAAGCTGAGCCAATTTTGGAGGAACTTGATGATGTGATCTATGATCTCAAAAAGTATAGTTCTTCTAGATCCCCACAAAATATTGATGAATTTCTTCAATTATTTCAACAGTTAATGAACGAGGCTATTACTCCTTTCAATCAAAGTCTCTGGATAAATTATAAAAACTTCAGGATAACATGGGTCAGTTGGGATCCTATCTTGGGAAGGTGAGAGGAGGTTGCAAGGTTATGGAGAAAGAATTTCTCATGTTAGAAATAGAAATGGAGGTTGCAACACAAGCAGATAATGATGTGATCAAATACATGAGAGATCAATATGCTATCTATAAAGAGAAGCATAGAGATGAAGAAGAGGACATAAGTGAAGACAAGAGTAAAGATAAAGATAAAGTGGAAGCAGAAGCTGCCAATCCAAAATAATTCTTCTTTTTCTTCTATTTCTTCTACTTCTTCTTTTACTTTTCTTCTTTACTCCTTAAGTATATCCATTGTAAGACTTAAGTAATGTGGTGTACAATCACTGTTACTTTAAGTTGTTTGATAAATTCAAATACTTGAGGGTAGTTATAGATCAGTTATTATGGTTTTTAATGTTCAAACATTCTAAAACAATTAGGTGGCATGAAACGAAGCTTTTGAGGAGAAAAGTTCTCAACTCCTAACTATTTATTAGTTATTCATTTATTAAAGTATAATGGATATTGTTTCCTTGTGCTTTACTTGTAATGACTATAAATAGAAGAAGAGGCCTACGGGTCAAGGGATCTGAAATTTTTGAGCAAGCAACTGTTATAAGTTGTGCATGGTTATTTTAGACTTTGTGTTGAAATAACTAGATGTACATATTGTAAACAATTGAGAGTTTAATAAGAAGGAAGAAAAATTTTTGTTGAACTTTGTGTCCACTAAAGTCACACTATGCCATTTTTGAATGTTAATGATAGAATTTGTGTTATCTTAGATTTTATAAGTGTCAAGCTTCTTTTTATTTTGCTTAAAAGTTGTGAGGATCAACCAATGTTTGTTTATTCTGTGTGTTAGTAACTCACTCTGAAATCTACCTATTGCAAAGCACATTTCCTATATTTCATACATTATTTCTCATCTCTATTCTATATTTTTGTTTCTTTCAAGTTCGTACAATTTCTAACTTTCTACCAAATTGTTTAACTGTGGTGCATGAGTTAATTAAAGTAATACCCCAAAAAATATTTAGATAGGTTGTAAAATAAACAAATAATGCACATGGGAGATTCATCATTAAATGAAGGGGATTTATCCCATGAATGCCTCGATTGTATGTTTAGCTGAGCATAAAATCTAGCCAACAGTTTTTGGTGACTCTTTGGGGAACGAAATACAATTAAGAGACTTATGCTTATCCCATTGGTATCAGAGAATTATTTTGTGTTGTTTTTTTAGTTTCACTTGCTTGTTGAACTTGTTGTTTTAGAAGCTTTCATTCTGGAAAGTCATCCATTTACATGTGCAAGTAGGGATCAGGGTAGAATTGATAATTTATTTCATCTCCAAGAGCAATTTAATTTCAATTATCCACCACAAACCCAAACCAGAAGAACAAGTTTATCACCTGTAAGGAGATTTCAGACTTCACCAAATCAGTTGCAGCATAGCCAGTTACTTGGTATTATTCAGCCAGTTAATCCTCAATCATTAATTCCTGTACAAATGGCTCAACAGTTTCCTGTTCTATGGGGCAAGGCTTTTGGTCCTTTGAACTTAGCTCCTCCTCTGCATGAATTACCTAAAGGCTCAAAGAAGAATTTCCCAAAATTCTATGGAGATGGAAAGAAGAATCCTGATGATCATTTGGAGATTTCTACATATCTTGCAGAGTACTTGTTATGGAGAACAAGGACGTGTCTGTTAGATTGTTCATTGAGACTTTGCATGACTTAGCTAGAGAATGGTTCTACCAACTGGCTCCTGGAACCATAAAAATTAGAAATATGCAGGAGAATTCCCTGAAGATATTTAAGCCTTCATAGGATGCAAGAACACTCATTACTCAGTCGACACAATTGAAGAAGGAACCACATGAGAATATGAGGGAATTTATTGCTAAGTTCTAGAGAATTTTGTACAAGATTCCTGCTTTTGCTGCTCTTAGTGATGAGAAATAGAAAAAAAATTCATAAATGCTTTGTTACCTGAGGTCAGATATCAGTTGTGAAGGGCATGACCAGAAAATTTTTTGGTAGCATAGAATGTTGCAATTGAGGTCAAAGATGATTTGATCATGGCTGGAAAAATTAAATATTCAGCCCCTAAAGCTGAAGGGACATCTTCAACCAGTTCTTCTGACCCACTGCTACAGAGGTTAGCCAATGACATGTTGTAGATTAAGAAGTAAATGTCTCAAGGAGGAAATGATGCCCCCCTTAAGAGCAGCCCCTGTGTAGAATTTCAATGGTCAAAATTATAACTAGAACAGACTTACTGTTGTACCACAAAGACTAGAAATTGAAGTTGCTCCAAGGAACAACTTGGAGATGAATGAAGAAGATCATACTACTGATGATAATGAATTACTTGAAGATGAAGATTTTGTAGATCCTCTTGGCGACTCCAATATCAGCTACCTGGATTATGAATCTGACAAAGGCTATTATGAATCTTTTGAAGATAGTGATGGTCACACATTTGTGATATTTACAAGATCTCAAGTGCAACAGGGTGGTGAAGCTTCTTCAAGTGGACAAAGAAGATACAGGTAAGATCTTAGACTGAATGTTACTATTCTAAAAAAGGCAACCCACTTCCTTCTTCTTTGGCTCCGAGGGATAAACACGTGAATGCTCCTCCTAACCAATAATAGTGGATGATGGGACAGACAACTGAAGTAAGTTAGAATTTTGTTATTCCCTCTTTTCACATCATTGATCACATTAAGAAGATAAAGATTTAGATGTCAAAAGCTGAGTACTTAAGGGATTTTCTGGAGCAGTTGAACAGGTTGGTAAAGTATGTGTAGAGTAACAGTTTGAATAATTCATTTAATAATGCTTCACGAGGTATCTTTCCTAATCCAAAAAATACTCCTCCATTGAATAATGCCACAACTTCTTCTCCTACATATTTTGAGAGGATTGAGCCATTTTATGTTTCATTTCTTATTAATGGCTATAAGTTGAGAAATGTATTTTAGATTTAGGAGCTTCTGACAATGTCATGCCAACTAAGGTTGCAGATGCTCTAGGGCTTACACTTACAAAAACAATTGGAAGATGTTATTCAATGGAGAGACAGGTACCTCTCATTGGGAAAATCAAAGATGCACAAGGTGTTCTTGCTACCTTCCCATATAAAATACTGAAGATGAAAATTCTGGCAGTAAATATTCCAATTTCTTATGGCATATTACTAAGAAGAATTTTTTTTAAAGAATTGGGGGGTGAAGTCAAGATGGATTGGTCATGTGCCCACATTCCAATCAAAGGAGTTAATCAAATATTGGAACCTAAAAAAGAAGTCCAAATACACAGTTTCAAAATATGAAGACCCCAGGTCTCAGATTCTTTTTCAAGAATCAGATCATGGAGTTTACTACTTGGAGTTGGATAATGAAGAGACTCAGTCTGTAGCTCATGAGTCACATATAGAAGATGATAAAATTTAGACTCTAGAATTTGATGGTAGTTGCTTGCTCTCTTGGATCTAGTGCAGGTGTGGTGCTGATTTCTCCTGAAGGAAAGGTATATTCACATTCCTTTAAATTAATGTTTGATAATACTAACAATACCACTAAGTATGAAGCATTGTTGTTGGGGATGGAACAAGCCAAAAGGATGGGAGTTAAGTTGTGTAAGCAAGAGGAGATGTTGAGCTTATTGTAAAGTAGATACGTGGTCTCTATCAAGTGAAGAAAGATAATCTAAGGCATTATAGGTATTGAGTGTTTTTAGCTACCTTAGATTTTGCAGCTTTCTCCATCTATTATATTCCCAGGGATCAGAATTCCAGGGTAGATTCTCTAGCAATCACTATGACTCTGCTAAATCCAGATCAACCACCTGCAATATTTAGACAAGGTGATTACAAAGTGGAGATGGTTTTTCATCCAAAGGTACCTGATAATGTTGAACAGTGGCAAGTATTCAATGATGATAAGTAGATTGTTTCTTTCCTTCATCAACATGATAAACTTCAAGGAGATGTACTATGAAGGGAGTAATTCACTTCCTAGATAGACTACAGTTGGTGAGACTGATCTAGAACTTGAAGGAAGTCAAGGGATTATTCAGCTTAAGGGGAACAAGATTCCTAAGGGTTTGGTGTCTCTTGAAGAGATGTTTGATAAACATGATCAATTTCTCAAAAAATAAGGAATATGGAGAGAGTTCTTCATCTGAGGTGCAACCATTGAATCTGGGGGCGGAAAATGAACCCAAGTTGGTGAATTTGGGTAAATATTGTTCAGATGCAGAGCAAGAAGCTTTCACAAGATTTATTAAAAAATATATGTATGTTTTTTTTGGTCTTATCAAGACTTAAAGGCATATCAACCTGCTGAAGTAAAACATTACATTCCACTAAAGCAAGGCCAAAAACCTTTCAAGAAGAAGCTTCAAATGCATAATCCAAATATTTCAGATACAATATCTGCTGAGATTCAGAAGTTGCTAGATGCAAAGATAATCTATCCAATTCATGATTCTGAATGGTTGGAAAATATAGTCCCTGTGAGGAAAAATAATGGTGAGATTAGATTGTGTGTAGAATTTCACAATCTTAATCAAGCCTCATTGAAAGACAACTATCCCATTCCCATCATGGATCATACTTTACAGGTTGTTACTAGATCTGAGATGTTTTCTATGCTTGATGGTTTCTTAGGTTATAATCAGATTCAGGTAGCTGAAGAAGATCAGTATAAGACAACATTTATCACACCATGGGGGACGTTTTCTTATCAGAAGATGCCTTTTGGATTAATCAATGTTGGAGAAACATTTCAAAGGGCCATGGATAGAATTTTCTCATCTCAAGGATAGGAGCATAGTGGTTTACCTCAATGACTTGATGGTATTTTCTAAAGAAAGAGGTAATCACATTTCAGATTTAGAGGAAGTCTTCATTCAGTGTCAGAAGCATGGGATTTCTCTGAATCCCAAGAATTCTATCTTTGTTGTGATGGAAGGAAATTTTCTTGGACATATTTTTTCAAGAGAAGGAACCAAGATAGATCCTGAAAGGGTGAAGGCTATTCAAAATTTTCCATTTCCAACTTCTAAGAAAGGAGTTCACTCCTTCTTCGGTAAGGTTAATTTTCTAAGAAGATTCATTCCTAATTTTTTTGAATTAACCCGTCATATCTCAAACATGATGAAGAAAATGCAAGACTTTAAATGGAGTGAAGAAGGAAGGAAAGCGTTTGAAAATATTAAAACAACTTTTTCTGAAGCACCAGTCCTGGTATCACCGGATTTTAGTAAAGAGTTCATTCTTTATTGTTACTCCTCGAAACACACGATGTCATAAATTTTGATGTAGAAGAATAAAGAAGACATTGAAGCTCATATTAATTTCTTGAGAACACCTTTGAAGGCATATGAACTGAAGTATACTCCCATGGAAAAGCATTCATATGTAATTGTGCAGGCATGCAAAGCATTTAGGTACTACATAATTTATTCACACATTTTGCTTTATGTACCTAATACTGCAATTAAGTCTATCTTAACAAAACAAGAGTTGGGGCTATTGAGAGGCATGTGTGCAACAAAGGTTCAGGAATATGACTTGGATATCAAGCCTATGAAGCTGGTTCGAGGAAGAAGCCTTTGTGAATTGATGATTAGAAAGAGGCATTTGTGAATTGACCGAGACAAAAAAATGTGATTTAGAGGAGGATGAAAATTTGTCTATGGTTCTCTTTGTGAATATGGTAGATGAATGGTATAGCAAGATTGCATATTTCCTCACATATGGAGAATTTATAGACAATCTTTTACATAAGGAAAAAAAACTATCAAGCTTAGATCCAAAGATTTTGTTCTTTGGGATAATAGCTTGTACAAGAAGGGGATAGATGGTGTCTTTCTTCGATGTGTAGATCATTCTCAACAAGAAATATTTCTCGAGAAATTTCATGACAAAGCATGTGGAGGAAACTTCTCAATAAGAGTTACTACACATAAGATACTTCGAGAAAGGTATTACTGGCCTATTCTCTTTTGGGATACAATTGATTGGGTTTCAAAATGTCAAGTGTGTCAACAATTTTTTGGGTATGTTAAGCTTCCAGCTTTTCCCTTGAATCCAGTAGTGATAGAAGAACCATTTCAGCAATGGGGCATTGATTTCATTGGCACATTGAATCCACCTTCTAGTGTTAGTCACCATTACATTCTCACTACTACAGATTATTTTAGTAAGTGGGTGGAAGCTATACCTGTCAAGAATGCTACTTCTGAGGAGGTGTGCAACTTCATCAAGGAAAATATCATCATAAGGTTTGGTGTGCCTAATAAGATAGTAACAAATAATGATCCTAACTTATCTTATGAGGAGATGATTGAATTTTGTTACACATATGGGATTTAGCTGGTACATTCATCAAATTACTATCCTCAAGGAAATGGTCAAGAAGAATCGAGTAATAAGAATTTGGTAACAATCATGCGGAAGTTAACAATAGAAAATCAAAGGACTTGGCATAAGAAGTTGTTTGATGCATTGTGGGTAGATAGAATTACTCCAAAGAAAGCTATAGGCATGTCTCCTTTCCAGTTGTTGTATGGGAAGGATGTTGAATTTCCTATTACTCTTGAACTTCCTGCATTACAACTCACTAAGGATTTGGAGGACACTACTTATGAAGATGTCATTGATAAGAGAATAATGTGTTTGGATGAGTTACGAGAAGTGCAAGTTCAAGTAGTGGACAAATTAACTGAGCACCAAAAGAAAGTCAAGATGATATTTGACAAGAAATCCTAAGTAAGGAAATTTGAAGTTGGAGATTGGGTACTCTTGTGGGATAAGAAGAATGAGCCTAAAGGAATGCATGGAAAATTTGATTCATTGTGGAAAGGGCCATTCAAGATTGCAGGAGTTGTTGGATCTGATAGTTTCATCCTTGCTTACCAAGATGGAGTTGAACTACCACTGCCATACAATGGGCAACATTTGAAGCTTTACAAGAATTGATGGTTCAGGGTAAAACCTGTATGTATATAAATAAATTATTAGGTTAGTTTGTTTTTGTTTGTGTTTCCCTTTCTGTGACTCTGAACCAATGAACAAGACTTGAAACCATAGATGTTGGGATCTCATCTTCATTTCTTCCCTTTGGGCAAAAATAAAGATGTCCATAGACGGAGCCAGCTGGTGTCCCCAAGATTTATTTTAGAAATATTGGGGTACCCCTTTGAAAATTTTAAGTTTTCAGGACTTGTGATGAGTTGTGTTCATGTTTGTTTGTGGCTTTAGGTTGTTTTTCAGAGTGTGTAGGTTGTTACTTTAACTCATTTGGGTTAAAAGATTGCATGATGATTCTTCAAAAGGTTCTAGGAAGTAGCTTGGGGGATGATTTATTAAGTATTCATGTGTTTAAAATTCCCTAAAATCCTTAGAAAACCAAAAACTTCTCTCCTAAGCTATCACATTTCTTAGAAATGATTTACTTCGAAGTAACAAGCTATCCATATTCAAAAAATGATTTGTATAGATTTCTTTCTTTGCACTATTTTGAAGTACTTCTGCTTTTCAAGTAAAGTAGTTCCAAAATTCCATAGAATTGACTTAAGTTTCCTTAGTTTAGCACTAAATTCAAAATGCTTTACTTATTCTATTCATTGTGCTAAACTCATATGCTTTTACTTGCCTTATTATTAAGACAAGTAAAGTAGTTCCTAAACACCGCCAAACTAAGCCCATTCATTGCGCTAAACTCTCACCCCATTGCTTAGTCTTTGCATTGCGTTAAATTTGAATAGATTTACTTCGCTTAAGTTAAAACAATTAAAGTAATCTCAAAAATCCGCATAACTAATTACTTTAGTTATCAGCGAATTGGGACTGCTTTACTTCTTTTAAAATTTACGAAGTAAAGACGTTTTAAAAATCCGCATAGAAGAGAGGGTTAATGTGGAACTCGTACGATCAACATTTAATGACATGGAAAATATAAAAACCCTGAGTAATTCCACCTAGGATCCATGCATTCGCTTGTGAAGAAGAGAGAAGTTGTCGACCTTCCAGACCCCAAGTGACTTCCAGTGATCGATTGAAGAAGAATTTGCACAAATTGATTCTGACCCATTTGTAGGAAAGGTTAGTAGATTTTTTTCTCCTTTCTTTTCTTATTTTTCTTTCCTTTGTGTTGTGTTTTAGGTATAGATTGTGTTTCTTCCTTCTTTGTTTGTGTTCTTATGTTTTCTATGGTAAATGGTTTAAATTTAAGGCATTTTAATTTATTGGGATTAGGGTTTAGATATGATTTTGAATCCATTGTTACCTTTGAAGGAATGTCATTTAATTTTTTCATTTGAAGCCCTAGTTTTTTCCTAGGTCTGTGCCTTCTTCTTTATGATGTTTTTCTTCTTCATTTTTTGGTGTTTAGGGTTACTGTTGCTTCCCTTATGTTTCGAATAAGTAAAGTAGTGTGAGAAACCACAGACCTCTATTTCTTCTTCTTTTTGTGTCGATCCAAACTCTTTCTACTCCCCATTCATGGCATTGATTTGTGTCACCTTTACTTCTCTAAGTATTCTTCTCACCTTGCATTTAATCGAAATACTTTTACTTGCTTTGCATTGTAAGTAGAGTATAATGAAAAAACCGCAAGACACGCCACCTATCCATTGCATCAATTCGACTGTCTTCTACTTTTCTTGATGAAAAAGAAGTGAAGTAGTATGAAAAGGTCGTAAACCATATTCCCTATATTCTACGTCAATTTAGATGTGCTTTACTTTTGTAGTAGTAGTAAAGTAATATGAGATCACCACAAAGCATACCCCAATTCATTGTGTTGATTTGATTGTTTTCTACTTCTTTTATTCATTGTGTCAAATCGACTACTTGTTACTCCTTTATATTGTCACAAATTAAATTGTTATTACTTCTCCCATTTTATTTGCACTAAACCGAGCACCCATTGCTTGCTTAGTCCTACGTTGATTTGTATTGTTGTTACTTCCTTTGTATTGCGGTAAATGGATTATTTTTGCTTCTTCAATGATTCACGATGAACCAATGAGCTACTGCTTCTTGTTCATTTCTATAAAACAAAATCCTATTTCTTCCTATTATTTGCTTTGATTTGAATTACTTATGCTTATTAACTACTATTCTTAAGTAGTTATACCCTGAAAAGTTGTAATGAACAACATAATGAACTGTTTCAATCAATCACTTCCATCCAACCTAGAACTTGACTTCTACGATGATTTCAATGTATTTACATGAGGAAATTAAGTCTAAATGTTTACATGCAACTGAAGTAAGTGTGTATTGACTTGATGATCACTATTTAAGAGTAGAAATAGTTGTTGATTTTTAGAGCACGTTGTTTACAAGGAAAAGAGAATAAATTTGAAAGAAGAGAAGAGCCAATTGAAGTAAGTGACAGGTCAGGGGAAGGAGAAGGAACTATTCTGATAGGAGAAGACCCAAATTTGGGTATTGAAGAGACTTTTAGAGCAAGGAAAGGTAAGGGAAAAGCCAAAGCTAAGGAAGACAAGATGAAATATGAGTATAAGGGATGCCCGTTGGGAATCTTGTATCACATCTAAGCTGGCTGGAATTGGAGATACAAACATGGGTCATGTATCAGTGTTTGAGTTAATATAAAGTTCCAAGGCTAAGGAGCAAACACCTTTAATGAAGGCATTGAATCAAAGTATACTAATTGAGGCAGATGCCTTTCCAAGAACTTTTCAGTTGCCAAAATTTGTGTTGGAGTGTGCAAAGCATTATGATTCTATGACTAGAACAATCAAGAATGATGCAGGTGACCTGGTGGCAAGGCTAGATACTCATTTCTTCAACTTATTTTTAAAAATTCCAACTACACCAAATGCACTAAGTATTGGCATGGAAAAAGCTAGTGGGTATTGGAAGAATAAGACAAAGGATGCCATGAATATTATGAATTTACAATACTTAAAGGAATCAAAACAGGCTTCTAGGTTCCTCAAATCAATTGTGAGATCTGATTTAATTCAGGAGGATGATGACATCACTCACCTACTTTACAAAATTAAAGGTGAGAAGAATGCTAAACATTTTAATACATGGATGTACTATTTCCTCGAGGTGATAGAAAATGCAAAACCTGATACATTGATCAACTAGGCTGAAATCATCAGTAATAATATTTATTTTCAGTTAAGTAATGTCATCCAAACTCTAGATTTTAAGATGATATCTTATCTTGTATATGCTATAGCAACACATGGTGGTTTTCCCAATACTAGGACTGTTGGCACATTGATTGATCCATAGGGATCCAAAATGACTCTACTTCATCAAATCAGTCAGCACGAAGAAGTAAAAATAATACACGGAGGTTCATGTCTTTATAGTAATAGGACCACCACTCTGTGCAGAGCGGTGGTTACAGAACCACCACCCAACCAGGGTGGCGGTCCTAAGACCGTCGGTCTGCATTGGGTGGCGGTTCTGGCTATTTTGGATAGAAAACAAAAATATGAAATAAATAACCCCAAAATTTGAAATGTTTTCCGTGTCTCTTCTCCTCCACGACCTTTCCCATTCTCTAGTGCATAGGAGGACATGAGAAAGGCTATAAATACATGTTTGTAGAAGATAACAGGATCAGCAAAGCATGAAAGCAAGAAGTTATTAATGCTGGAATTGTGTTTTGTAGAAGAAAGGAGTGTTAAGATAGAGCAAACAAGTAATTGGGAGGAAGTGTGAGATATTATCTACTTCTCTTTCATACTTATTGTAATTTATTTACTTATTGTTTGAATTGGCCAATAAAAGTGGGAAGAAAGAGTAATTTCCCTTCCCGACTGGTTTTTCCTCCTCTAGAGGTTTCTAGGATAAAATTTGTTGGTGTTTGTGAGTTTATATTCTTTCCTTTCCTGCAATTGTTGATTCTAAGCACAAGAAAAATTCATTCACTAGCTATATCTATCATTTTCTAATAGAAAGTAGAACAACAACGTTTAATTTTTGATTCTATGGATAATTCCAAAGTTGAAGAGTTTACAGATCATTTTGGTATTAGAGAAACAAATATCCAAGACTGTGGTATTCGTTCTTGGATTTGTATGACAGTGATGAGATCTCAAGGTGAATAGGCTTTACCTTGCGATCCAAATATTTCTACAAAGAAGTGGAAACAAAGAATTTGGGGACAAATGGAGGAAGAGAACTTGGTCCGTAGAATCGAGATGCCTGGAAACCATGATGGATAGGATGCTTATAAGGCAAGAAGAACTTGTAGATTTACAAAAGACATCTTATGTCAAGCAAGACTCTATGGACTCAGTGGTTTGAGGCTTAGCTGAAAATTTTGGAATAAGGAAGATCCACCATGAGGAAGATTATGGGGAAGAGCATCAAGAAGAGACTTCAAACGCAAGAGAAAAGGTAAAATATGACCATAATCCTTTTAAAGTTGAGACGAAAGTTGAGATTAAAATATTTTAAGGACAAGTAGATGCAGAGTTGCTTGATAAATGGTTAAAATAGTTAGAAGTCTACTTTAGCATCCATAATGTCACTGAGGCACAAAGGATCACCTTTGCACGTCTCAAAATGGAGGGACATGCTTTGGTTTGGTGGGAAACCCATCTAACCACTTGTGAAAAGAAGAAGCGTCCTATTGTGAAATCTTGGCAAGAATTTAAAGAATTACTTAGAGCTAACTTCTATCATATTGGCCACAAGACTGAACAAATGATTAAATGGCAGTATTTTAGACAAGGAAGTGGTCAAAGTGTGCAGGACTATACTATAGAGTTTCAAAGGTAGGCCATGTTGCTAAACATGGACTTGGAGGATGAGGATATTCTGACTAAGTACTTGGGAGGACTTCACACTCACCTTCGAAGAAAAGTCATCTCCACAAAGCTCAAAGATCTCAACGAGGCATGTGTGCAGGCATACTACACGGATGAAGAAAAGAAGCAAGGAGAAGAAGAGCCAAGGGAAAAATAGTCGATAAATCAGCCGAAAAAGAGCATGGGAAAACAAGTTACAAGGGTAAGTGGAAAGGGAAAGGTAAATAAGATGCCACTACTTTAAATACTTGTAAAGATCCCAAGAATTTTTGCAAGAACTGTGATATCAATGGTCATAATGACACTACATGTTTGAAGTTGCATCCGGAGTTACATCCAAAGAACCAAACCAAGGACTCAAAGAATTCCATGACAGTTGTAAAAATAGAAGGGGAGGTGGAAATCGAAGATGACTATGATGTAGATGAAAGGCTTGGATGCACGGCCACCAACACGGACAACCAGGAAGAGGAGATGAGTAGACTATTCCAGATCAAAATCCTGATCAAGAGAACTAAGGTAAATGCTTTGGTTGATATCGGTTCTCAGTCTAACTTGATTTCTAAAGCAGTTGTAAAGAAGCTTGGTCTTAAGACTTACGAGCATCCACACCCTTATCCTTTGGGTTGGGTGAAGAAGGGTGTTGAAATTCAGGTAACAAGAAGATGTAAGGTCAAGTTTGGGATAAATTCCCAGTATATTGATGTTTTGGAAGCTGACATTATTCCACTTGATGCTTTTGATGTTGTATTTGGGAGTCCTTACTTGTATATTAGGGATGTTATATTTATGAGAAGGGAAAATCGGTATAGATGGGTCAAGGATGGGATCAACTACAACATCCGGGAACACCAACATAAGACACGGGTTACTATGGTGAGTGCTAACCAAGCAAAAAGGCTTATTCAGGAAAATCATAATTAGTTTTGTTTACTTTTGTTAAAGGATAAAAAAGATGGGGTAGAAGTTTCAGAGATTTCTAACCAGGGAAAGCATGATTTGGATAGTATTATTCAGTCTTTTCAGGAAGTATTTCAGGCTCCCAGTGGGTTACCACCAAAACGGGAAGTAGAGCATGAGATTCATCTATTGCTAGAGTCCCCTCTACCGAACATTGGGTTGTATAGGAAATCCTTGCTTGAGAGTAATAAAGTAAAGAAACAACTCCAAGAACTACGAGACCAAGGGGTGATACGTCTGAGCACCTCACCATGCAGTTCACCTATTGTGAGGGTGCCAAAGAAGGATGGTTCTTGGAGAATGTGCATTGACTACCGCACTTTGAACAAGATCACCATAAAGAATAGATATCCACTTCCCTACATAGATGATCTCTTAGACTAGCTTCAGCATGCCAAATTCTTCACGAAGTTGGATCTCAAGTCAGGTTATCACCAAGTCAGAATGAAGGAGGAGAATATATGGAAGACTGCCTTCAAAATAAAATAGGGTTTGTATGAATGGTTAGTACTTCCTTTTGGGTTATGCAATGCACCCGCTACATTTATGATATTGATGAATGATGTATTGTTGGATTCCATAGATTCATGTGTCAATGTATATCTAGATGATATCTTGATTTTTAGTGCCATATGGGAAGAACATCTAACTCATTTACAACAAGTCTTACAAGTTCTCAGGGAGAAACAACTGCTTTGTAATATGAAGAAATGTGAATTTTCCAAATATTCACTTGTCTATCTTGGGCACGTGGTTGGAGGAGGAGAGCTATGAGTGGATCCAAAGAAGGTGGAAGCCATCACTAATTGGCCAACACCAACAGGAGCCACAAAGACTAGGATTTTTTGTGGGAGTAGTACAGTACATGCGGAAGTTCATTCCGGGCTTCTCCACGATTGAAGCACCTCTACACACATTGGCCACGAAGAGTACAGGTTTTGACTGGGGTAAAGAACAAGACAAATCCTTTGAGTTATTGAAATACAAGATTAGTCATGATATAGTACTTGTTCTTCCTAATTTACAGCAGCCTTTTGAAGTATAGACAAATGTCAGTGATTACGTTATGGGTGCAATGTTGCTTTAAGGAGATAAACCCATATGTTATCATTCTGAAACTTTCAATTCAACAATTAAAGGATATTCAGTATATGATAATGAAATGTATGCACCAGTTTAGGCAATTAAAAAATGGAAGCATTATTTTTTGGGTAAAGAAATATTGTGCACACTGACCACAAACCTCTCTAGTATTTGCAAGCACAGTCTAAATTATAGCAGACAAGGCACTATAAATGGATGGGGTTCCTTCATCGGTTCCATCTGGTGATCAAATACAAGAAGGATAGTATAAATTTGGTGGCAGACATGTTGTCTAGGCTGCCCACATAGGAGAAGTTCTCTTGATTGGCCACTATCTCTCAGATCGAGCCCTTCATGAAGGAAGCTTATGGAGAGGCATATGCCCAGGACAAAGAATTTGGGGTGACATTTCAGTAGTTGCAGTCCCAAGGGACTGAAAGGATAGGGATTGAAGATTTTTATCTCAAGGACGGGCTGCTCTACCGATGGGGGAAGCTTTGTGTGCCTAAAGAAGAAAGACTTCTATTGATGAGGGAAGCACATACCTCAAAAGTAGCAGGACATTTCGGTGTTGGTAAGACCCTAACCCACTTGCAAAGGTACGTGTATTGGCCCAATATGCAAGAAGAAGTATCAAAATTTATACGTGGATGTAAACTTTGTTATACCAGCAAGCCTAAGACTAGGAAGGAGGGTTTGTATATGCCTTTACCAATACCTACTTGTCCATGTGAGGAAATTTCTATGGATTTTGTAGGAGGATTACCTATGTCTAAACATGGCCATGACTATCTATATGTTGTTCTTGATATATTTAGTAAGATATGCATTCTTATGACATGTAAAAAGACAGTAAAAGCACATGAGGCAACAAATCTTTTCTTTGCAAATGTATGGGTGCATTTTGGTTTGCCAAAGTCTATTGTTTCTGATAGGGATTCTAGGTTCTTGGGGAAGTTTTGGACTACTTTGTGGGACAAGATGGATACCAGGTTACAGAGGAGCACAAATTTCCATCCATAGACAGATGGACAGATAGAGGTGGTGAACATGACTTTGGTATAGTTAATCAGAGGGTATAACAACAAATACCCAAGGACTTCGGATGAGTCCTTAGCCTACATTCAACATTCCTATAACCGGGTAGTACACACATCCACTATGAAGTCACCGTTTGAAGCATGCTTGGGATATCTACCTACAAATCCGCTGGACATAAAAATTAGGTAGCAGGATGAGGATGAGACACGAGACACATAGGTGACTAGAGCAAACAAATTCATTGAGAGGATCTGGTGAATCCATCTCAAAGTCAAAGAATAACTAGAGAAATCTCAAGCCAAGTACAAAGCTAGGCACAATCAGCATAAGAGGGAACATAAGCTTCATGTTAGAGATAGAGTTTGGATTTACTTGAGCAAGGAGAGACTACAAGGTCAAGCATGGAAGCCACTACGATATGGACCCTTCACCATATTGGAGCAGGTTGGAGAAAATGCTTTTCAACTTGATTTGTCATCATTTATGAGGATGTAATCTGTAGTAAACTGTGAGAAATTACACCTATACGAGCCATCCATGCTAGATGAAGATGAAGGACTACATTTCCTACCTTCCATTGAGGATTACATCTCAGACTCACGATGTGAATTGGAGAAGGATGTAGTACTACAATAAAAGGTCAAAAAGACTAGGAGAGGTCTACAGGAGTCTTGGTAGATTGGACTATAAGGAAAGACACCAAGGTAGGCCTGATGGTACTCGAAGGAGCAAGTGAGGGAATTATTTCCTCATCGACTCCCCCACTAAGCTTTTATGGGACCAAAAGCCTACTAAGCATGGGAGGTGTGATCCATAGGGATCCAAAATGACTCTACTTCATCAGATCAGTTAGCATGAAGAAGTTAAAATAATACACTGAGGTTCTATCTTTATAGTAACATGACCTCCACTCTGTACAGAGCGGCGGTTACAGAACCACCACCCAACCAGGGTGGTAGTCCTAAGACCGCCGGTTTGCATTGGGCGGCGGTCCTGGCTCTTATAGACAGAAAACAAAAATATGAAACGAACAACCCCAAAATTTTAAAGGTTGTCTGTGTCTCTTCTCCACCATGACCTTTCCCTTTCTCTAGTGCATGGGAGGAAATGAGAAAGGCTATAAATATATGTTTGTAGAAGAGAACAAGATCATCGAAGCATGAAAGCAAGTGAGCAAGAAGTTCTTAGTGTTGGAATTGTGTTTTGTAGAAGAAAGGAGTGTTGAGATAGAGCAAGCAAGTAATTGGGAGGAAGTGTGAGATATTATCTACTTCTCTTTCATACTTATTGTAATTTTTGTACTTATTGTTTGAATTGGCCAATAAAAGTGGGAAGAAAGAGAAATTTCCCTTCCTAACTAGTTTTTCCTCCTCTGGAGGTTTCCAGGATAAAACTTGTTGGTGTTTGTGAGTTTATATTCTTTCCTTTCCTGCAATTGTTGATTCTAAGCACAAGAAAAATTCATTCACTAGCTATCTCTATCATTTTCTAATGGAAAGTAAAACAACAACGTTTAATTTGTGATTCTGTGGATAATTCCAAAGTTGAAGAGTTTATAGATCATTTTGGTATCAGAGCTAACAAATATCCAAGACTATGGTATTCGTTCTTGGATTTGTATGACAGTGATGAGATCTAAAGGTGAAGAGGCTTTACCTTGTGATCCAGAGATTTCTACAAAGAAGTGGAAACATAGAATTCGCGGACAAATGGAGGAAGAGAACTTGGTCCATAGAATCGAGATGTCGGAAACCATGATGGATAGGATGTTTAGAAGGCAAGAAGAACTTGCAGATTTACAGAAGACAACTTATGTCAAACAAGACTTTATGGAGTCAGTGGTTCGAGGCTTAGATGAAACTTTTGGCATAGGGAAGAGCCACCATGAGGAAGATTATGGGAAAGAGCATTAAGAAGAGACTTAAAATGCCAAGATAAAAGGTAAAAAATGACCATACTCCCTTTTAAAGTTGAGATTAAAAGCTTTAAAGGAAAAGCAAATGCAGAGTTGCTTTATAAATGGTTAAAATAGTTATAAGTCTACTTTAGCATCCATAATGTCACCAAGGCACAGAGGATCACCTTTGCATGTCTCAAAATGTAGGGACACGAATGAAAGCAAGAAGAGGAAAGAAGCTCCAGGAGAGATTAGTGGAGTGGCTTCAAATTTGAAGCCAATTAAGAGGGAAAGAACTAAGAATCCTCTAATTTCAAGATTCATCCCCGAGGATACTTCTAATTTATTGACATCACCATTGTCACTCCTACTACTCAAGATCTTCCTACTAAAGGAGAAATTATGTTTCCATCACTCAAGCCAACTTCATTCATATTTCCTTCAGTTGTTACAGAATCTACATCCCCTAGGCCTCCTAACTGCACTCCACCATTTACCCTTCCCCCTCCTCTGTCTCTAGAGGAATTATCAGTTGTGCCACAATAGGGGACACATGATGTTGCTTCTCTTCAATAAGTATCTTAAACAGTAGAGAAAAATGAAGCCCAGATGAAAGATGTAGAAGTTGAAGAAGGGGAGATTGGGAAGGAAGTTGGGGGTGATGTACATGATCAAGCAGTTGGAGCTTCTTCATTCCCATATTCTGCAATGCATGAGGATGTTCAAGACATTGATACAGGGGCTGAGGAATAAATGGAGGATGAATTGATAAAGAAAAATATGGTTGAATTGGCAGGGGTTTTACAAAAAGACTCTTCTACTGAGGAGCCTAGGAAGCAGTTGGAAATAGTGACACTTCCCCTTGCAAAGGAAACTGGTAAAGCAATAATTTTTCATTAGAAGGCCCAAGCTCTTTCAGGAAAAAATTTCACAAATTGATTAGCCAAGCAATCTCTTCCCACTTCCAAGGAAGTAGTCAATTTGATGGAAATGGATCTCCAATTATTGAAAAGCATTGAAAAGAAAAGGAGAAGATCAAAGGTTGCCAAGGTAACTTCAAGGTTAATCATTGATCCTTCAAGAAAGAAGTTTTTTGAAATATCTACTCTGACAACGAGGAAAAGCAAAGGAGAATTGAAAAAATAATATTTGGTGATCATGAAGGTACCCTTGGGACAGGTCACAACTGAAGGTTTAAAGTATAACACGCAAACATTAATCAATAGCCTTTTCTAGAAGTTGGATGAAGAAAAAGAAAAGAATGCTAAGCTAAAGGAGAAAATATCTAAGCTTTGTAATATTATCATGAAGGTTGTTGTAACTTCAACATAGCCAGTGCTTACCAGGGAATGGGTGAATCCTCAGGTGATCACGATTACAGAGGAAACAATGGATAGGTCAAAAGTTGTAGAAGAATGGGTGGCTGAAATCACCAAAAAAGCCACATATTATTACAAAGAAATATTGGTAAAAACTATTGAATATAATGATAAATTAGACAAATTGAAGAATTTGAAGTGGGAAGCAGATAATGATTGTGGGATTGCTGAATTTCAACTGGAGAGTTTGGAGGAGATAGATTCATTGCCAGCTAATTTTTTAGTTGAATAAAAGATTGCACCTGAAGGGTTTGTTAGAAAGGGAAGGCAACAAAAGCATCTTCTCTTATTTAGGCAGAGAATCGTAAAGCATATAAGGAAAAATATGGAAATTATGGAAGAGCAAGTTGAGCCAATTTTGGAGGAACTTGATGATGTGATATATGATCTGACAAAGTATAGTTCTTCGAAATCCCTGCAAAGTATTGATGAATTTCTTCAATTATTTCAACAGTTAATGAACAAGGCTATTACTCCTTTCAATCAAAAATATCTGGATAAATATTTGTTAGAAAGGGAAGGCAACAAAAGCATCTTCTCTTATTTAGGCAGAGAATCGTAAATCATATAAGGAAAAATATGGAAATTATGGAAGAGCAAGTTGAGCCAATTTTGGAGGAACTTGATGATGTGATATATGATCTGAAAAAGTATAGTTCTTTGAAATCCCTGCAAAGTATTGATGAATTTCTTCAATTATTTCAACAGTTAATGAATGAGGCTATTACTCCTTTCAATGCTAAGCTAAAGGAGAGAGAGAATATCTAAGCTTTGTAATATTATCATGAAGGTTGTTGTAACTTCAACATAGCCAGTGCTTACCAGGGAATGGGTGAATCCTTAGGTGATCACGATTATGGAGGAAACAAGGGATATGTCAAAAGCTATAGAAGAATGGGTGGCTAAAATCACCAAAAAAGCCATAGATTATTACAAAGAAATATTGGTAAAAACTATTGAATATAATGATAAATTAGACAAATTGAAGATTTTGAAGTGCGAAGCAGATAATGATTGTGGGATTGCTGAATTTCAATTAGAGAGTTTAGAGGAGATAGATTCACTGCCAGATAATGTTTTAGTTGAAGATAAGATTGCACCTAAAGGATCTGTTAGAAAGGGAAAGCAACAAAAGCATCTTCTCTTATTTAGGTAGAGAATCGTAAAGCATATAAGGAAAAATATGGAAATTATGGAAGAGTAAGCTGAGCCAATTTTGGAGGAACTTGATGATGTGATATATGATCTGACAAAGTATATTTCTTTTAAATCCTTGCAAAGTATTGATGAATTTCTTCAATTATTTCAACAATTAATGAACGAGGTTATTACTCCTTTCAATCGAAAATATCTGGATAAATTATCAGAACTTCAGGATAACATGGGTTAGTTGGGATCCTATCTTGGGAAGGTGAGAGGAGGTTGCAAGGTTATGGAGAAAGAATTACCCATGTTGGAAACAGAAATGGAGGCTGCAGCACAAACATATAATGATGTGATCAAATATATGAGAGATCAATTTCTTATCTATAAAGAGAAGCATAAAGATGAAGAAAAGGATGCAGGTGAAGAAAAGATTAAAGAGAAAGATCAAGTGGAAACAAAAGCTGCCAATTCAGAATAATTATTCTATTTATTTTATTTCTTCTACTTCTTCTTTTACTTTTCTTCTTTACTCCTTAAGTATATCCATTGTAAGACTTAAGTATTGTGGTGTATAATCACCGGTACTTTAAGTTGTTTGATAAAGTCAAATACTTAAGGGTAGTTATAGATCAGTTATTATGGTTTTTAATGTCTGAACATTCTAAAAAAATTAAGTTGCATGAAACGAAGATTTTGAGGAGAAAAGTTCTCAATCCTAACTATTTATTAGTTATTCATTTATTGAAGTAAAATGGATATTGTTTCCTTGTACTTTACTTGTAATGACTATAAATAGAAGAAGAGGCCTACGGGTCAAGGCATCTGAAATTTTTGAGCAAGCAACTGTTATAAGTTGTGCATGGTTATTTTAGACTTTGTGTTGAAATAACTAGATGTACGCATTGTAAACAGTTAACAGTTCAATAAGAAGGAAGAAGGATTTTGGTTTAAGTTGGTGTCCACTAAATTCTGACTGTGCCATTTGTGAATGTTAATGATAGACTTTGTTTTATCATATCTTTCATAAGTGAAAGCTTATTTTTATTTTTATTTTAAATTTTTGAGGATCATCTAATGTTTGTTTATTATGTTTGTTAGTAACTTGCTCTGAAATCTACCTGTTGCAAAGCACATTTCTCGCATTTCATACATCCTTTCTCATTTCTATTCTACATTTTTGTTTCCTTCCAATTATATTCTAGTTACCATACATCTACTTACTTGATGCTAAATTGTTTAATTGTGGTGCACGAGTTACTCAGTTAAAGTTGTAGTCACAAAATTATGCACTTTAGACGTTTATTTATCCCGGTTGCATACTACTATTTAGAAGATTCTCAAGGAAAGAAAGTACTAATTACCCCCCTCCTTTTTGGCCATATTATTTATTTTATTTCATACTTTGTGACCTATGGCACCTACTTACCCAGTCATTTCCGAAGATCCTGTGTCGTTTTAACCCTAACTAGGGCGCCTATGGGTGCCTTGGTCCCACCTGGGGGTGCCCTGGTCTATTTTCCACTTTCCCGCCATTTTTTGGGTCTTTTCTAGCTATTTTTCATTCTTATCTTTTACGTGGTCGGCCTTTTCGAGGTTAATTATGAAATTAGACCAAGAGAACCCTATAAATATAAAGTTATGAGACCATAATGAGGGACCTACCATCATACACTACTATCACTCCATCTAGAGTTGCATCCATCTATTGCATTAGCATCCACATAGCTCCATCATCAAGGCACAAGCTAGGACATCTGCATCACACTTCATAGGGGGAGGGATTCTATTCTATTCCATGCACACATACTATTACATTTTCTACATCTAGCTATTGCTCGTTATTTCACAAAGTGTGACTGGCACAAGAGCACCTAGGGCACGACATGCACACACACACCAGAACTACATCTGGGTCCGAAATGTAGTGCAATGCTCAGTTTAGTAAGCCCACTGTTGTGGAAGCTGAGGTCAGTCTGACCCATTCATTCTGTCATATTTTTTTTTAGGGTTTTGATACTTCTCTTTGGTCTCTTGTAGGTCATTTATTCATCTTGGAATATTTGGAGCATTTGGTGTAGTTCAGAAAAATTAGTGCGACAACTGGCGAAGGTTACAAATTATCTTACGACCCTGCAAAAACTAGTTTTGGAGATTTTCTGTAGACCAGTGCACCTAGAATTCATACCAGAGCGCCCATGGGTGCCCCAATCTAGTCCAAGGCACCCCAATCCACTCAGATCCTCTAGATCCAGTCTTTTTAGGACCTTTGCATGTTTGTTCATGTTCCTGAAATTTCCAGTCAGACCGATGACACTCTGCGACAGTCATATGTTATCAGCTAGTCATTTATCTTCCTTCTTTGCACATTAGGGTTTTAATATATCCTTTCATACATTTTTTTAGGTCATTTATCATATTTATTTACCACATTTACCTAGTTATTTACAACATTATATGTCCTCCTTGATTAGATTAATTAGTTCTTAGCTAACTATAGATTTAGTTAATTTCAGTTAATCATTTTGGTGAACCCGATCCTTCACGCTTCTATGATTTCTTATGCTTCTTCAGATCTCCACTTTGATTTATTTCCATTCTTAGGGTTTATTGGATTCTTCTTGTGAACATGGTTCTCAATCAATGTGAAGAACCACATTTACTGAAGACAATTCACCTTAAGTCGTATCAATGATTACCTTGTTGACCATCCTCAAGACCTAGATTTACTTTTACATGTACCCATCTTCCTCGTGAAGAATTTACCAACTTGGCTCGAACTCACCACTTTGCTTCCCATGCCCAATTCTCATTTACTACTCAATTAGCCTATCCTCTACTCATTCCAGCTCCTATCTCTACTCCATTCCTGTTTCCGTCCCTACACCTACCAACCACTTCACACCACCTCTAGTTTCTCATGTACACCAAGCCTCATCTATTGATAACCAAGACTTAACTTCTCTTTATCAGGACCTTCAAGCCCAAATTCGTAAGCTTCAACAGACCACTTTCCATGCATCACCATCCTTGGATTCTACCTTGTTACTGCATACCCCATTCGCTCCCACCATTTCCACTTATCCACTTCCACCCAACTTTACCTTTCCTAAGCTCCCCACCTTCAATGGGAACGGGGACCCACAAAAGTGTCTTAGAGCATTTCATGTGGCATGCCTCAATTTCACCGATGACCATCTCCTTTTAACTAAGATCTTTCCTCGTAGTCTCCATGATTATGTGAAGTGTTGGTATTATGACTTGTTCATTCCATAACTTCTTTTACACATTTAGATAATGCATTCCTTACTCATTTTTCTATCAACATAGGCTCTAAGATTTCCTATGCTCAGCTAGCACAACTTAAGTAGGGCTCAAATGAACACTTGCCAACTATGTTTTATGATATAAGAATAATTTGGCTAAGATGAAAAATTTCCTTGCATGATTCTGAACTTCAAGATTTATTTATACAAAGTCTATTACCACCCCTACAAAAGAGCATTATATTTAAATCCTTTCCTTTGTTTGATCAACTTTGTCATACTCTCAAGCTTCATGAGACTAAACTTCTGTCCATTGGAAAACTTAAGTAACACAAGAACATCCCTCCTCCTTTGCCGTTTTCCCAGCAAGACACCATTTAACCATCCACTACGAAACCAAGCAACACTAAAATTACCATCAACACTATCGCTCCTTCTAAAGACGATCGCTCACAACAGCCTCGGCGCACATTTAGCACCCTTCCCATGGTTCCACATCTTATATTAAGACAATTTCTTGACAAAAATCTTATTACACTTCCTCCTCCCCTCGAATTAGATGTATCACGACCAAAAGGTAAGAATTAAAATGAAAAATTCCGCTGTGATTATCATCACTACATTGGACGTTTTACAAATAGATTCCTAAAACTTCGTACCATCATTCAAGATCTACTTGACAATAATAAACTCGAATTCCTCGAATCTACTAGTCCTACCCCAAAAAACAACAAGGTTAAGCTCAAGATTTTTAACAATGAATCTCAACAACATGACAAGAAGACAACAAAATCTTTTGCTAATCATGCATATCACATTGTATCACCTCCTGAATCCGGAGCTCTAGATTTCTTAGTTGCTAACACTGAGGTTTCACCACCTATCATTTCCTTTTCCAATATCGATTACTACGCCAAGTTCACATCTAACCATTTGCACATCCATGCATCTATTGGATCCACCCCTATCAACAACACTAAGGTTGACCCATCATGGCCCATTAGTGTGTGCTCTATGTCACTCCTTAGGGCCATTCGTTACCCTCTATCTCAAGTCAAGTACCCTTTTGCAAAACCTTTTGGCATTGTTAAACTCCATGTTACAGTTGGCCCTCTTACTATGCTTGTACCTTTCCTTGTTGGCAACACGGTTGATGGTTGCGACATGCTCTTAGGTCTCAATTGGATTTGTCACTCACAATCTATCATTTCCATGAATCATTTGCTTCTCAAGTTCATCCATAACCACCAAGTCATTTCTATTGATGGTATCCCTCCATCCACTCCATGGTCACCATCTCCTCGCACAGTACCTAACACATCCCATATTTCATCTACTGCACCACTGTCAAAGTTGCTCAATGCACAATCTACGCCTAGTTTTTCTACTTGCATATCCTCTGTACGACCATATCACTCCACTAGCCCCACACATAAGTATAGGCATATTCCTCACACAGTTATTGCATCACGACGTAGGTCACCACCTCGATTTATTCCACGCGGACCTTCTTCACCTTCACATCCCACAACATGCAGATCTCTATTAATGACACATTTTATAACACCACGACCTTCTTCATATATTCATCCTTCACATGCATGTAGATTTCATTCCCCACTACAAAGTTTGTCTACCATACCTCTGTTATTAGAACATGATCATACGCTTTCACTGCTCACACCAGATGAAGGACATTTGTCCTTCACCCTCATTGGATAGTCATCCATTCACATGTGCTCGGGGGGCATGACACTCCATCTCCCCCCTCCTTATTTAGTCACTACACATAGTCACACTCATTCTCCTTTACATTGATTTTACATACATATTCACTATATATCTTAGTGTCATTACCCAATGACACACTCTTGTGCTTTGGTTCACACTCAACCATTGAGGGATCACCATTACACTAAACCCTACACACTACACCATATGCATTACATATTTACATTCTATTGCACACATCGCATACATCATTCACCATCCATTCTACACTTAGCCTACACTCTACATTATACTACATTCTCATCATGCACATGTTGGTCATTCTACATCATTAGGCTATTTCACATTGCACATTTATACATCACCTATATTCTACATACTACGCTAGCCTACATTATATACAAGCCTAGCTTTGCATTTCATCCATACATCCTACATTATCACACATTACATTGTCTTTTACACATTACATATTACACATCCTACACATTTACCATCACATTCAACATACCACACATTTACATACCATATTCATCACTTGGTCATTTATACTACATTGTCTTCTATGCACTGCACTCACCACCCAATGATGCACTTTAGTTCATCGGTCCATACTTGACTGCTGAGGGTTTACAAATCAAATGGACCTTACACTTATCACACCCGTATTATTCCACCTTTCATCATGCGACATCTCTAGCTTAGTGACATACACTTTAGGCTAAATCATCACCTATTCTATCATCTTGTAGTGGTATACACCTTAGGTTACATCACCACTCCTTATCATTTATCTTGTAGTGATATATGTGTAGTGCTTAATCATCACTCATTCACTCATATCATAGTGATATATGCTTAGGGTTAAATCATAACTCCATACTTCATCTAGTAGTGGTATACATTTAGGTTATAAGTTCCACACACATTTCCTCTATATGTCACATATCATCAACATTACGCATACACATTCATCATAGCGCTCTAGACACAACAAACACTACTCGACCATTTCCAGATGACACACTCTTGTTTACTATTCATTCTTGACTATTGAGGGGGGAAAACAAAATGAACCTCATTGCATACACTTCCATCCACTCGGGGGGCACATGGCTCCTATCATTCCATCTTGCATTCCATTCCATCCATCCACGACATACTACATTGTCTTGGGGGCCTTTATTCTCTTTTGCTAGTGTTTTACATGTTAATTTTATTATGCGTGTTTGATTGATTTATTTTATGTCATTATCTATACCATCCACACATGCGTGTTCATGCCTTTGTTTAGTGTGATCACAGATACAAGACTCCTACACGTGGCATGGATGTTTGACTTCTACCCTTACTATACTGGTCACTGGGGGCATCCACATTCGTCTCATCCAGGTGTTATTGTTTCATTTTTGGTACTTAACATCTTACATTACTTGATCATACACTCTTTTGACATATTGGTTATTTCTCTAACATGCTAATGGGTGTTCCATGTGCAACACTTGTTTTGTAGGATTATATGTTTCCATGACTACTTGTTTGTTACACTGCCTACTTTTGTCTACTCTTGTTTGCGGGCCTTACCCTTTGTTTGGTGTGCACACTTGTCTATTGTTTGTGACCATGATGGCCTTGCATGTCTTGCGACATCATGAGTGATGTCCCATGTTTGTAACCCGCTTTGTGTGACATACTTGTCTTCTTGTGTGTTTACATTACCTTGCTTGGTAGCTTACATATTGTTTGCGTAGATTACACATTGTTTCTATATACATGCATGTTACACTTGTCTTTGGCTAGCCTTCTTGTTTGTGTGTGCCTTGGTTTTTACCAAGCACTTTTCAACGTTACAACGTACATGTTGTTGGCCCTCTTTTGAGGTCTCATGTCTCCTATCAGCGATGTCGCATGCACCCCAAAGAGGGGGGCATCATTTGGGAGTTTCTACTAACACAACGTATTTACACCGGTTGAGTTTAGTTTAGTTATATTCAGTGAGTGGGTTCAGACCAGTCTACGAACCCCATACACAATGGATTTTACAGGACATGGTGTCCTTGGCATTTTTGGGAAGTAGTTAGAGCTTGGAGGACACAGAGCATTTCCTCCCTACACTTCTTCAGCCAGTGGCATCAGATCACCCAAAAAACTAGGACACTATAGAGATCTCTTAACACATTTCAGTAGAAGTGGTTAGAGCTTGGAGGACATAGAGCATTTCCTCCCTACACTTCTTCAGCCAGGGTGGTGTGAGATCACCCAAAAAACTCGTAGTACATGATATCCTTCTACACTCTTTCTCGACATGGATCAGGTGCACATGTTCCATTTACACTTACATTTACATTTTCCATTTACATTAGCATACTTTACTTGTGTCTTTTATATAGAATTTTTTACACTTACATACATACATATTTGACTACTTGATCATTTTCTCCTTGCAGGTTCGGCCGTATGAGAAACAAGTAGTCAAATGGGGGAAACAACAAGTGACAACAACAACAAACATTCTACGACAACACACATGTTTTACTAACCATGCAGGTACACATCATGGTAGCTACACATACATGTTTCACCCTAGGTTCACTCTCATCACTTTTTCTTTGCAAATTTTCCATCTATAGTTTCCACTCTCCTCCATCTTTTTATCATTCACTCCTTTGTCTAGTCCTTTGACATGCCTTTTTTACTACACTCTTCATTGACATCATGTACGCATCTCTATCTATTTTATGTTACCGAGCTTTTCACTCACCAACATAAAGTGGGGGCAAAATGTAGTCACAAAATCATGCACTTTAGACATTTATTTATCCTAGTCTCATACTACTATTTAGAAGGCTCTCAAGGAAAGAAAGTACTAACTAATCCCAGTCCTTTTTGACCATTTTTTTTATTTTATTTCATTTTTGTGACCTATGGCACCTACTTACCCACTCATTTATAAAGTTCCCTTGTCATCTTAACCCTAACTGGGGTGCCCATGGGTGCCTTGGTCCCACCTGGGGGTGCCCTGGTCTATTTTCCACTTTCCCACCATTTTTGGGTCTTTTCTAGCCATTTTTCATTCTTATCTTTTATGTGGTCAAATTTTTTGAGGTTAATTACGAAATTAGACCAAGAGAACCCTATAAATATAAAGTTATGAGACCATAATGAGGGAGATAACATCATACACTACTATCACTCCATCTAGAGTTGCATCCATCTATTGCATTGACATCCACATAGCTCCATCATCAAGGCACAAGCTAGGACATATGCATCACACTTCATAAGGGGAGGGATTCTATTCTATTCCATACACACATACTATTACATTTTCTACATCTAGCTATTGCTCGTTATTTCACAAAGTGCGACTGGCACAAGAGCACCTAGGGCACGACATGCATACACACACAACATAACTACATTTAGGTCTAAAATGAAGTGCACTACTTAGTTTAGTAAACCCACTGTTGTAGCAGCTGAGGTCAGTTTGACACATTCATTCTGCATCTTTTTTTTAGGGTTTTGATACTTCTCTTTGGCCTCTTCCAGGTCATTTATTCATCTTGGAATATTCAGAGCATTTGGCGTAGTTCAAAAAAATTAGTGTGACAACTAGAAAAGGTTACATATTATCTTGTGACCTTGCAAAAACTAGTTTTAGATCTTTTTCATAGACCAGGGCACCCAGAATTCATACTAGAGCACCCGTGGGCACCCTAGTCTAGTCTCAGGTGCCCCAGTCCACTCAGATCCTCCAGATCCAGTCTTTTTAGGACCTCTACATGTTTGTTCATGTTGCCAGAATTTCCAGTCAGACCGACGACACTCTACGCCAGTCATTTGTTATCAGCTAAGTCATTTATCTTCCTCTTTTGCACATTAGGGTTTTAATATTTCATACGTTATTCTAGATCATTTATGATCTTTATTTACTGCATTGACCTAGTTATTTACAATGTTATATTTCCTCCTAGATTAGATTAACTAGTTCTTAGCTAACCTAGATTTAGTTAATTTCAGTTAATTAAAAGTAATATCCCAAAATAGTTAAATAGGTAGTAGAATAAACAAATAAAACACACGAGAGCTTCATTATTAAATTAAGGGGATGTATCCCATGATTGCCTAGGTTGTATGTTTAGCCGAGCATAAAATCTAGCCAACAATATATATATATATGTTTTGGTTTTTTAATTTGATGGAAAACGACATGTTCAACACGATCTTAAACAAATCAAATACCCATTTGTTCAACATGTCATTTTTTATCAAATACAAAAACCAAAACACAAAACAAATAGCCATACGTATATTGATCAAATGCTAAGCCAAAAACTGAAAACAACAAGGTAAATCAATTCTATCCAGGATACCCATTATTTACCATTAACTCTACTATTTTTTTTTCTTTTCTACTCAGACCTATGTTTAATCATTTCTAGATTTAAAACCCATCAAGAAAACCAAATAATAATCCATTATTTCAAAGTAAGATAATAGATTAAGAGTGAGATGTCCATGCCTGTAACCAAAAATGTGTGTTTCCCTCGAACTCTTACAATCTACAACTTTGAAAGTCTGTAATGATCCAACAAACCCAAAATAGAAATTCTAATTATGACCACCCTTTAATAATATTTTGAATGCTATTAATACGAGTTTTCTACTTTTACTAAGAAAGCTAATAAAAACTCCCCAAAAACATTACATCCCAATTCCATGCAGTGCTCATAAGAGAGAGCTTCAAACAACAAAGAAAAAATAAATAAAATGAATTAGGCTTTGCATTTCATGGCTTCTCGAAGAAGCTTTCTCAGTTCCCAAGGAACTCGAACCTCCTTACCAAAAATTAATGTCATTTAATAATTTCAGTTCCACGTAGTGGTGTGGGTGGGCTTGCCACTCAAATCTTCCTCCATAACTTTGCATGGCGTCGAGTGGTCCCAATTTGCATTAAAAACCTCTATTAAATCCCCCTTTTTAAATTCTTATTTTTCTGTGGTCAAACCATTAACAAATATATATATAACGTCATTACTTAGTGGTCAATGACAACACTTAACTTCCCAATTTTGATTTTATCTCCATGCCAAAAGTAAGGTCAATGACCTTTTAAATTAATCAAAACAAACATTAAACTTTGCCATAATAAGCTATGGTTATTGCCCATAAATAAAACAATACATATGTGCTTCGAGGTCTTAGACCCAAGTCCTCATAACTTGATCATTGCCAAGTTACATGGTACTTGACCATTTTTATAATAATAACATTTGATCCCGCTAATTCTATATGGTTTGTGTCCATTACAAAAATGACATTTAACAATCAAGATTGAATTATGGTCTGAGACGGAAATAAAACAACTTAATTTCTCCCTAGTCTAAGATCATCATATTCTATCATTTTTTATCGTCAAACAAGAAAGTCATATTGTTATTCACTTACCTTGTTGACACATCATAAACCTTATTCTAGTAGTGATGAATACCATCCTATCTCTTTGCAGTCAATGACCGTTATAACTATCACAAGGTGGTTAGCCACAAACATCAAAACAATAATAATTATTTGCAAGCACCAAAATAATATAAGGTATAGCCATGTAAAATATTTTTTGACATTATGAATCATCACATACAATAAGTAGGATGTACAATCATTCAAGCAAGTACAAAAAAATAATGATGATGTACTGCCATCATAGTAGATGTAAATACGGGGTGTGATAATATACACGACTGGGCCAACCCCCTGACTGACCCCTCTTAACAACACAAAGAAAGGTCCAATTTTTTTTCAAGAGTTGCCTCAAACCCCAAGCCCACACCCCTGAGGGGGTCTCATGGTGGCCTCCAACTAGTTTATTACATCCACTTCTTCATCTTGTTTTCTCTCCCAACTAGTTACCTAGTAATTCGATATGGCGTATATCCACCCCCATGCTCACTCACACCTTGAATTACTCTGCCAACACCTCATTGACCGCATTTCCAAGCTTGATTCCTAATGCTTGAGGGGACTTCTACCTGCACCGACTCATCACACCATTTGTGATGAACCTATTCACCCTTTGGTACCATGTAACTCATATCCACCACATTTCAAATTTCACACATTTGAAAAAATTGATGGCACCAAGTACCCCCAACATCACTCATATCTCTTTTGCTACGCATGCCACCTCATTCAACATGACAACACTATCTTCCTTCGCACTTTCCCACTTTTACTTATTGGCCAAGAACTTGACTAATATTCATTCCTTCCACAACATAGCATTTATACATTCACACAACTAGTAGAAACCTTATTATTTCACTCCACCATCCATATTACACCTAAAGCGTCACTACTTGACCTTCACATACTTCGTCAATCCCATAATGACTCTATCGTTAGCTTTATGGCATTTTGGCATGTAATTTTTTACCGTCTCTTGTTTCCACTTCCATAATCCAAACTCATTGACATATTTTCAAAAATTTACATCCCTTACATCTCCCACCAATTACAAATTCATCCATTGCACACATTTGACGAGGTTGTGTACATGGCACAATGCCACGAGGATGTTCATTTTGGTCATCCTCCTTCCTTATTGCATGTTTCCGCTTCTCCTCCACCTGTTACACCCTCAAATTCCCATGTTCATAATGTCATCCGCATGGATCCAACCCACATCTCACCACCTTCGACACCCACGTCTTCACATTTGTCACATGATACTAGAGCTCATTGATTCATCTAATCCCCTCGTAGATTCACTCCTTTGACTAAGTGACTTTCTTCTATTATTAAAAGGTTGTTTGAATCCCATCTCATTATTCTCCCTCCCATCCCACCCCATCATTATGCCATGCCTCTCATGAAACGTGTGCCTATCATTATACTGACGTTCTTTCCACTGAATCGTGTTCCCAACTTTGTAATATCATTCAAGACCTTATCACTAAGGGAGACATTGCGGTTGAGCCTCCATGTCCTCTAATTTCACCTACTAATAACAATCTAATCACTTCACACAAGACTATTCCCACTTCTTCTCCATGTGTCATGCCTTTATCATTTGACTCATCATTTCCCACTACCACCCAAACATCATGTGCACCCAGTGTCTCTTCATCCACTACATAACCCACATCATCGCATGCTTCTACTTTGGACTCCACATCATCATGTTTTCCTCATGCCTCATCATCTACATTATTTCCTTCTCAATATCTACCGTTTTTGGACATGGTCTCATCATTCGCCTTTCTGAATTTCTCCACATTTACATCATCTATATTATCATGTGATTCTATATTTCCCACCATATAATCTAATTCATCACTTAATTCGATCATATACACTCCACTTCTCATAAATTTTATCCCTGCACTTATATTGTGCTCTTCATCACATCTTGCTTCATATATTTCAACACGCTCTTTTACAAACATCTCAATCCCTTCCCCATTACTCATTCAAGAATCATTCTTACTTGCGACACCTCAATTACATCCTACACCATCTATCAAGGTCATTTACACTCCTCTTACATCTATTCCATGTCATGCATATCTATGTGTTCTTTCATCACCTTCTCGCAAGTCAATTCCACACACTCTCATTCCTTCCCATATTTTGGAGAATACTTCCACATCCACCATCTTGCATCCAATATCACTCATTCAGGCACCATTTTTATTATTATCTCTTCCTCCTTCATTCACATCATCTATCATGATCAAACAACAATTTTTTCTTACCAATATGACTCATAAACCTCCTCCACAGCGAATTACAATTTCACAACATTTCCATTCTATCCCACATTCTCCTTTGTTTGACATTCGTTCTTACATACCTCTCCCTATTCCATACAATCATCTTCCTAGCACACACATTCATCACAAGCCCACACCCTTGGCTCTCATGCTTCCTCCATACATCACTATGTTATCTACTCCTTATACACATGACATCATAACTTTCACCATACCTCATATCATTTTATCTTATCCTATTGATTTTTTTTCATGTCCTCATCCACCACACTCAACACCTTTCTTGTTCGTTTTATCCCCAAACTCATGTCTTGCACACATCTCCATTATATGGATTATATTTGGAATTATTTCTTCACTTACCATGCATATCATCCCATCCACTCCAATTATTTATCTTAGCCATCACTTGCTTTTATACATTATGTCTCTCACCCACCAAGTACCTATACAGACTGCGTGGACTTTCATTTGTCTTCACTACTGCATCCTACATGCTCTTTACATTTAGATTATCTTGATCCTTATTGGATTTGAAACATGCCCGGATTATCCGTACATTTTGTTCTATCACCATTGATCCAAACATAAACACAAACATATCCACACAACTAAACATCTTTCAAAATCTAAAAAAAATCAATATATTTCAAAAATTACAATAAAACAACACTTTCCCATCGATGTTCTTCTGCATTTATTCCATTCCTTCATATGACATTCTGATTTCTTAGTTCAATCCAAAATATTTCATTTATAGTTCATTCACATTTCATATCTTGGTTTGTTTCAAATATTTTTGTGAACTCTTGATTATCTTGTTACCATATTTTGTGATTTACTACAGTTTCTTGAACTTGGTCTCTCATTACTTGGTGAATTAAGAATGATTGTCCTCTTAGAGATCCACACAGGCTTACAAACTTAACAACTTGCCTTGAAGACCTTAGGGAATTTTTTTGATGCTTTCCAATGTCGTCTTTATCATCAATTTTGTTTCATAAATCAAGCCATTAGTGGTTCAAAACCACTTGGCAAAATGAGAGAGTTGCATATCATGTCAAAAATATATTAAAATAAAAATCACATGCAAAAGTTAAAAGAAAAAAGAAAAAAAAAGAACAATATATAAACGTTCTCTCAGGTGTCTTTCTAGCATCTCTATCGGGGCTATGGACACCTGAACGATGATAGTTCTATGAGCTTGTGTGTGCAACTAGAATAAAATGTATCTTCGCGTCGATGACGCTATAGACACATGGCTATAGCTAGATAGAATCAAAATGTGCCGATGGACTATAATTACCTTTCATTTCATTAATGCAATGTGTATGTACATTTTTCAATCACAGCCTACACATCTGATTGTTCTTTCACTCATTTGATCTTACGGGTCTTCACTTCAAGCAGTAACTAACATTGCACATGCACACATAATGGATATCAATGAGTCCTGGGTATATATAGGGATCACCTTATATGAGTTTAGACACTTGTTCGAGCTCCCATTTTACTAGTCACCTTTTGGGATCATGTCTTATGGCAAACTAGCTAATCTTGTTTTCAAATACAACTTTTTTTTCAAGGAGGACATTTTCATACAGGATGTACACCTCGGTGCTAGTGTCCAGTCATTGGGCAACCATGTCACTTTCGTATTTATGCCAACTTCCTCATTGTGAGAATACTGAGAATCCCTGGGCATCATTGTGACCTTCTACACACTATTTGTTAAGTGATTCATCACTTTTCATCTCATTTCAATTGTAAACATTTTTCTCAAGCAGATCGCTAGGAATTGTTATCACTGAATACTCTGTCTTACCCTCAAGATTCCACATTTTTCACACAGTCGCTCCTCAATCCCATCCCTCAAATAGTAGTATGTGTCTGATCATTGTACTTACAATTTTACCCCAAAATACCTCTCCCACTCCCTATTGCATTACCCTACCACTTTATCTTCTCACCAACACCAATTTCACAATAATTCACCTTCACCCTCCAAACTCACTCTTCCAACTCACCCAACAAGTCAACCTAATGACTTATCAGAGCTGATCCCAAACCTCCTACCCCACCCCCACCCCTTTTTAAATTACCCAAAAATCTTCCCTAGTAACTTTTTGAGCTCCCATCTCCCATCCCCCCACCCACCACATAGGCACTGTATTGGTCCTGCCACTTCTAATACAGACTCTTGTCATTTCTTGTAACTCACCGCCAATTCCAACCCTTCAACTGTGGCTCTAGTTACATGCACTCCACTCACTTTCACTCACTCCCTCCACCATTATGTTGCGAAGTCGTTATAGTTATTTGTGTACCATACCCACAAATTTTCAACCCAACTCATCCATCCCTAGGCGAAATCTCTCTAACACAAAGACTCATCCCATACTAAGCCTACCCTAAATCACTTCTTTTATCCCCTATGTCTCACTCTTGCAATCTACTAGTCAATCACTCTGGCTTGACTTGTCTCCCAATCCCTCCTCACTTATTAACATGATATCCTCTACCAAACCATAATGTCGCTTGTGTGAATTCTCCCCCACATTCTTACTCTCTCACCACATTGTCCCTGCATGACACCTACCTCTTCTTATATGGTGATTCGTACTTGCGACTTGCCGAATCCCCCAACCCTGCAATAATATACCCCTCACCTGGTCACTTTAACTACATAGCCCATGCCTAAATTTTTCTAAGAACAAGCACTACACCTCCTATCCAGTCACTATAGATAACTACCTCTACTCATGTTCCTAAACTTCCTCTCACCCAAGTCATGAAATGAAACCAATTATTGCATCATTATTGTGAACCAATGTTCTCCATGTCACTAGCATGATTGAGATAACCTGGTACATTCTAACACCATCTTAGCTCACCTATGCCACTCATCCTTAAATCATCACGTGGCTCACCCATCTCATCGCCTCACTCATTTCCTTCTACTTGTTTCCTCACCCGCCTAGCTTTCTCTTCATCCGCTCACAAACCAATCAACTCTAACTCTTCAATCCTGGTAACTCCTGTAACACTTGTCATCCACTTTTGTAGATACCCATCATCCATTTTTCCTCTGCACATGAATGGGGCAACCCTAGATCATTACTTTTACTCAAAATGCATTCATCAAGGATCATTTTCTCTCATCTTCAATCACCACTTTTTTGTCTCACGTTACGCTAGGGAAACCCACGGCTTTGAAATTGTCACTTGAGGGGGGAATCATATGAAAAACCTTTCTCATACAATTTTATGATATCTAATTATCAATCAACTCAATAGTACCTTTACCTACCTGAGAAATCAACCTATAGATACCTTCACAAACTCCAGATGAAGTGGCCCATCGATTGCTTTTCTAAGATTTTGTCTATCTAGTCAACCATCTAATCCTATAAGTGTGGAAACCACAGTCATAAGGTTATATGACCCCCATCTCATCTTCAATTTGTGCGCTGCATCTTGCCTATTGCAACATGCAACCCAAAAGGGAAAATATGTAGACATTAGAAAATGCATAAGGTCTCCTAGTTGTAAAAATATAAATTTTATTTTTATAAAACATAAACAAGTATAACACTAAACAAAATATATAAATCCCACAAATATGGAGATAAATGACACCGCACCACTCATTTACTAACCCTCACCCACTCACATTTAATTTTTTCCATCCCACCTACCCATGTGCATGACCAATGCACTAAAAACCATATCATTGCACCCATATGTGTCCCATTCCCCCATGTACTCAAAATCTATAAAATCACCCTCTCCCACATCATTTCATCTATACTTGAGTTTCCTTTCTCTCTTGCTCACATATCTCAGTTTTATAGGTATCGAAGAAGTGAAAATGGAGCACAACGGATAGATGCAACTTGCTGCAATATTGTTTTAACAAAATTTCAACACACGAGGGAATTGCAGCTATGATTGGCTTGCGATCTCTGTGTGATTTTTAGTGAATCACAATTATGATTGTCCTGTGATATGAGTCATAACTATTTTCATTTTCATTTATTTTTATGTCATTTTTATTTCAATAAAATGTATTTTATCTCCTTAAAATGTTTAGGGATATAACTTAGGAAAGTCCCCTAACCACCAAAAATAACTAACATTTTCCAAGTGTGCTTGTGTACAACTATAGATTTTGATCTAAAAGAGTTTTACCCACTTTATTTAATGAATGAACCTATAATTATCCTTCTCTTCACAATGAAAACATAATTCCATTATGTTTTAAGTAGCATTGATTTGGAGATTTCATATCAACTAATCCATTTTGCAGGTGATCCAAATGTAGGCATACACTACCTCATATATATACTCTACTTATGTTATGTAAACCACCTAAGTTGACCTACTAAGCATATGAAAGTATTAATAAATGTGAGATAACATGTTAAATGATTATATTAGCCACATGTTGGCTATACATATCCCAATTTATGACCTAGGATTAAGGGCTTAACATGCACATCCCCTTTAAAGCAATAATGTCCCCAATGGTCATTTCTGGATGTTACTTCAAACATGTGTAGTCCTCCATATTGATGATCTTTGGATTCTAGTACATGACATATTCCTCCTCACATATTGTAACTTCATTTCCTTAATTCTTCCACTTGATTTTATAGTCATTAACTACTCTCTTATTCACCCTCTTAGTGCACATATACAGAGTTTTCTCGTCTTCTAAAATAATTTGGCATTTTTATCCAACTGAAGTAACTTTGTCTCAGAAACATTTTTACAATGACATTCTCCATGCCATAAATGTGAATGAGCTATGTGAAATTGGAAAAATCTATTTGATACTAGAGAGCTTTAAGTCGTTAAAAATTTGACTCTTCTTACCATCTACCTAAACTTCCTTTATATTATTTTTCCTTTAGATGCACCCTTCAAACTGAATTATTGAATCTTCCATCTTTGGGGCTAAACTTTTTGAATTCTTATCATCTATTTGTTCATCCTCCTCCTTTTTCCATATGGGAAATAAAACATGTTCCATTCCTCCCATAACCAATCTGAAATCTTTTGATTCAATTGAAAGGCCTGACCCCATGCTAGACTACCAAGATAGGATGAAAACCAAAACCATGTCCTTCTAAATGAAAATTTTTTATTATTAAATTTTATCCACCATTCTCTAGCATCAATCTCTCAATTTCCATAGAAATATCACATCCATATGATGCCCAACTATTAGGGTTTTAAGAAAAAAATCCATTGACCAGGATTTAACTATTCAATTTTAGAAAGATGTTGGCCTTGAACTAGAAAATATAGAGAATAAATCCATTTTATTTTTTAGAGATTTCCAAAAATGTAAACAACAAAGATAAATTCCAAAAATTTCAGCCTATGGAATGAATTTATGAAAAACCCTAATATTGCAATAAATTCCACATAGTGAATTAGAATAAACTAAAATTTAGAGGGTTGCTTCTTATTATTATGTCACAACTTTGATAAAAAAAATAGAAGAAAAATGCACAAAGTATTGCAATATATAGGTGAGTCCCTAAAACTAGGGTTTTAACTTGATTTTGGCCCAAATTGAAGCTCTGATACCACTTGTAAGGAAATGACTTAGAAAGATATGAATATCAACAACAATGGAACACCAAAATAGGGAGAAAATATCACAATATGCAAGTAGAATAACTTAGTCCCTTTAAGGGGGGCATCCTCCAAACCATACAATAAGACTCAAGTGTTCAATGTGATGATCAACTACTAGTTACTACCTCACATATATAGCCTACTTATGTTATGTAAACCACCTAATCCAACCTACTAAACATATGAAAGCATAAATAAATGCGATAAGAAATTTTAAGAGATTATATTAACCACATGTTTGCTCTACATATCCTGATATATGATCTAAGATTAAGGGCATACCAATTGTTTAGAGTTTTTAATGTTAGGACCTTTGATTTTACCTGCAAAAAGCCTAGTTTCAGTGATCGCTTTTGTTTTCCATACATTTCCACTTATCTTTGATGGATGTGTATACTCTATTTGTTAGCCCTATTTTTTTAGCACATGCCAAGAGGGTTTGGATACTGATTATGTAACTTACAAATAAACTTGCCATATTATTTCTTGAAAAATTTCTTTTTTGAAATAAGTTTGTACATTACTTAAGTTATTTTTTTCCTAAAGGCATTTTGTCAAAAATTTCATGTATGTCCTTAATGCCTCTACATTCATACATACATAGGCCTATATTAGTTTCTTGATGGATGTAAGGGAAAACTTGATCGTGTAATTTCATCTCCATCTTTTGTATACTTAGAGCATAATGTATCGCCTTCTCAAGAGTCTCCAATGTTTATCCCTTTTGCAGAAAGATTAGGAGAGTGGTGATAATGGTCTTCCTATTGTTTATGTGGATTATGTTGTTAGAGGTGAGAATATATATATTTTATATAATTTCCATGAAGGGTATCATTATTAATGTTGCCCAATGTTTTTTGGTTGTGTGGAAATGAAATTTTATGTTTTTTAATTTTCTCGTTGCATAATATCCATTATTTTTATGTCATGGAAGTTAGAGGCATTGTAGACTAGGATGACAAGGCGTGGTAGCACAATTCCCTTTTTTCTATGGATTTTTATTTTTTAAAATCAAAGCTCAGCTTGTTGGCCAGATATTGAAGAAAAAATGATATGGTTGAGATATTATAATTAGTTTAAATTATGTTTGTTTAAATATTTTAAGATGGAATGGATAGGATTTATCTCCATGTTTTTGTTGACAAATCATAGCTCCCTATCTGCAGATGATGTTGGATGAGACAATGTGAATGTGCTTGGGTAACAATGTAATAGATGGTAGGTGATATTGTGGTAGAAAATAGTTGAGGGACCCTATTATAAGGTTGTTTGGATAAATATTACTTTGATATAACAAGTAAATATTAAGTGGCTTTTAAACTTTACTTTTTCACATGTAGTGTCATGTTCACAACTTCATTTGTAGCTTTCTTTATTACGCTAATAGGCATTATTTATAGTGGATGGAGGAATATGGTATTGTAGCTTTCGATCAATCATCCAATGATGCCATAATCCCATAGTATTCATCCCATGGCTTACATTTCCTACTATTTCATTTGTTAAATGCCTATTCAACATAACACATATTTTCCTAAAGTTTTTGTGGGCCAATAACAGATGAGTGTATGTTTTTAAATTTGATCTTAAAAAATTCAATTTGAGCTAACGCCATGATATCGAAGCTCTATTGTCCCCATTAGATCACTTAACCAATCTATAAATTCTAAGATTAGACGAATTTACAAGCCTCACGCATCTCCCTTAACCACTGGGTGACCTGCATTTTCTCGAAGAATTAAGCACCATGAATTTCCCAAATATGAAAAAATTGCCTTCAAACATATGACGACTAATAAATCTAAAAAAATGAATCTAAGCCACTGCTTTGCCCTCAAATAATTGCCTTCAACCATTGACCAACTCGAAGAAAAATTTATCCGATAAGAAAATATGAGAAAATAAATACTTCACAGAATCTTGAAGATTAAATGGAAATAAAGAAATGATATACAGAAAATAACATAGTACACAACATATATCTTGAGAAACCCTTTTAGGAAAAACCCAACAATATTAATCAACCATTTTATAATACAATAATTTACTTCTTAGTTTTGCTCCATCCTATTACATGTCCAATTACATGTAAGCACATTAGTAGGTAACCATCGTAGCGGTATTACAAAATAATGGGTACCAAAACTATGGGCCAAGAATACAACCCATAAAAACTCCCCATAAACATGAGTGAACTAACCACCCATAATTAACATTGGCTAAAAGTACCTATAACGGGCCCCAAAAAATAGGGATCCCCCAAAAATTTATCAGGGGCCAACTCCCGAACCCCCAATTGGGGGGTCATTTCCCCCCCCCATATTGCCACACCTTTAACCCTAGTTCATATATCGGGATATGGATAGCTAACTTGTGACTAACATAATCTCTTATCATGTCATATCATAATTATTTATACTTTCATAGGCTTAGTTGGTCAGCCTTTGAGATTTAGATAGTATAGTAGGGTATATATAAGAGTTAATGAGTAGGATATTATCTTCATATTGAGCACTTGAGTCTTATTGTATGGTTTGGAGGTTACCCCTCGAAGTGGCTAAGTCATTATACTTGCATATTGAGATTATTTCCCTATATTTTGGTGTTCAAGTGTTGTTGATATTCAAATCTATCTAAATAATTTCATTACAAGTGGTACCAGAGCTTGATCTCAACCAAAATTTCATCAAAACCCTAATTGTGAAGGTTTGGCTATATCTCAAAAACATTCTGCAATTTTTTCTTGGTCTTGTAAAATCACTCAAGTAAAATCCTCTCCAATTTTCAATATTGTTTGACTTGTTTTGCAAAAGTTATATCAGTTCTAAGGTTTTTCATAAATTCACTACCTATGCTACAATTTTGGGGTTTTTTCTAGGTCTCTTATATTTTTAAAAATCTTGCCAAAAATTATCTAAGGTTTGTTCTCTATGTTTCTCTCTATTCAGCCAATAACGTTAAAAAAAACCCGAGCCCTAAATTTTTTACCCTAACCCTAGTATGCCAAGACATAAACCTTACATCATGACATGGAGATCAACTAGAGGCAAATGGAAGGGTCAAACTCCTCGTAAGGAAGATGTAAATTTTGAATCTTCAACTTTGGGGGCATCAAATATAGTCTCCCAACTTGAGGACATGGTGAAATTTGTGTAGGTAGAGTTTGGTCATAGCTTGAACACAATGAAGGGTAAAGTGGTGTCAGAATTGGACACTGGACTGAAAACAGTGAAGAGTGACATGAAAAAAGAATTTGATTCATTGAAGAATGAGCTTCTATAGCTGAGATCATGCTTGAAGTGTAGCAATAATTTCCATTCAAGTTACATGGGTTCCTCAAGTAATGTACACTTCGATTCGGACCACACTAGCTAGGGTGGATCCTCTGCACACACCACTGGATCTCCTAACCAATGACGTAGGATTATACCTAAAGTAGAGATGCACACATTTAATGGGAATGATCTAATCACTTGTATCAACCAAATGGAGAACCTATTTGATCTACATCAAGTCCCAAATGAACATAAGGTGGTAATGGAATCATTATACCTGGAACCATAACAATTCATTTGGTATAGGAGGATGTGTGAGAAAAATAAAAATAAGGGTCTCTCTATTACTTGGTCTATGTTCAATGATGAGTCCAAACACACTATACTAATAATGTTACAAAGAACTATTTTAGCTAGATATCCATGCTACGACATATAATTTCAGTCAAGGATTATATCTAACAATTATAAAATCTATCCTAAAGGATCATCTAAATGATATCATCATGGGTGGACTCAAGGATAACATCCAACATGATGTTTACCTTCTTAATCCAAGTTCAATATCATAATCCATGACCATTGCTCAGCGTGTCGAAGAAAGAGATATGGTAAAAAGAAGGATCTTCACTATTCATAAGGAATACACGAATCTAACACTGTCTTTTCCCTAACCGGAATGGTTGAAACCTCAAAAAATCATATAGAAACAAGTAAAATGCCTATGTTACAATTGTGATAGCAATGGAGCAAAGGACATAAATTTCCTAAGAAGAAATTATTCTACATCGAGGGTCCCAATGAGGAATAAGATGAGGAGGAAGTCGCTGATGCAAAGGAAGAGGTTCATGAGATCGAGGTTGAAGAATCTAAACCAACTAATTATTGCCATGCCATTTTAGGAATTAGCACCGCAAAAAATCTCAAATTTGTTGGGTTTGCGAAGAAGAAAAGGGTGACAATATTAATCGACTTGGTAAGTATTCATAACTTCATCAATCATAAGTTGGCCATATGCTTAAATTTTTTCGTTTATCCAACACCAAAACTTCAGGTCATGGTTGAAGATGGAGGTGAAGTTAACTATTCAATAAAATGCCATAAGATTAAGTTATATATGGGAGATTACTTGCTAGAGGGCCCCATGTATGTCATTTCAAGGGGAGAAGCAGACATTGTGTTGGGGGTCTAATGACTTGCTACTTTGGGAACGGTGGAGATGAACTTATTGGATTTGTTCAAGTGGTTACATTATGAAGAAAGGAATTTTAAGTTACATGGGATGAAGGATAAAGCTCCACAATTGGTAATTTCTCATCAAATGCAAAAAATTCTTAGGAAGTGTGTAGATGGGTTTGTGGGACAAATTTTCTCAATGGAATCTCAACCATCAAAATTCCCTATACCACTATATCTACAAGCCATTATTAATGAGGAATCAGTTGTGTTTGGGGATATGACAAAAGGGTTTCCACCTAAAAGTGATCATGATCATGTTATTAAACTAGTACTATGAATCCAACCACCCAACATTCAACCTTATAAGTACCCTTATATCCAAAAAGTGAGATTGAGTAGATGGTACAAGAGATGTTGAAGGCATGTTTTATTTTCCATAGTCAAAGTTCTTACTCTTTTCTAGTGGTGATTTTCAAAAAGAAGGGTGAAGGTTGGCACATGTGTCTAGACTACATTGTGCTCAACAGATACACAATGAAAGATAAGTATCCTATTCATGTCATTGAAGATTTGTTAGATGAATAACATGGTGTTGTTTATTTTTCAAAATTAAATCTTTGATCAAGATACCATAAAATAAGAATTTGTGATGAAGATATTCATAAAATAACATTTAGGACACATGAAGGCCACTATGAATTTCTTGTAATGTCATTTGGCCTTACAAAAGTGCCATATACATTCCATAGTTTGATGAATTCAATCGTTCATCCATTTTTGCAGAAATTTGTCATGGTATTGTTTAATATAATGATATATTAATCTACAATAAGACTTGGTAGGAACATTTACAACATGTCAATAAAGTATTGAACACTCTTGAACAACACCGCCTTTACGTCAAGCCTTCTAAATGTGCTTTTGGGGTAAGAGAGGTAGAATGCTTGGGTCATATCATGTCTTACAAAGGTGTAAAATTGGATCCTCGTAAGATACAAGCTATGGTGGATTGGCTAGTTCTTAAAATCCTCAAAAACCTCAGGAGATTCTTAGGGATTATGGGTTATTATCATAGGTTTGTGAATAATTGTGGTAGAATTGCAGTACCACTTAGATCCTTATTGAAGAAAGATTTTTTTCATTGGAATGAGGTAGCAACCTAGACATTTAAATCACTGAAGAAGGCCATGTGAACCACTCTAGTTATAGCTACCCAAGACTTCTCCAGAACCTTCATTGTGTAGATGCTAAATCATGCACTTTGGATATATTTTTAGGTCTTGATCACATACCACTATTCATATGATTCCTAAGCGATAAAAGTACTAATTGACCATTGTTTTTGGCCTCTTTGCTTTATTTCTGGTTTCCTTCTTGGTTTTACACACCTTCTTGCCTAGTCTAAATTTTGACACGCCATTTTTTATGATTCTAGACACCAATACCTATCTAGGACGTCAGCGCCCAGGTGTCCCTGACCTCTTTGTATCTTGATCGCATCTTTTGGGTATTTTATAGCTATTGGGGATATTTTTTTCTTATGGGTTGGTGTTTTAGTGGTTAATTACGAAATTAAAACAAGGGAATCATATAAATATAAAGCTATGTGACCATAATAAAGGACAAAGAACTAATCATCTATTATTATCACCTAAGGTTGTATCCAAAGGCATCTCAAGAGCATCAAAACATCCATCTACCAATCCCACTCAAAGGGACAAGGGAGTGAATTTTTTTGTATATACACTTCATAGGAGGGGAATTTGATTTTTCCATTCACAAGTCTACTTACATTTTCTACATCTAGCTACTTGCTCGTTATCAAGTGCGACTTACAAAAGAGCCACCTAGGGCACAATTCTACACACACACACACACACGTAGAGCTACATGGAGTTTAACATGTAGTGTAACTCCTAGATCATAAGTTCACTTAGTATCGAGTGCCCATCGAGGGTTAATCCATGAATCTCCATTTAAATTTTTTTATTCTTAGAATTTGATGTGTTTTGGGCTTTTACATGTGCTCTTTATCTTTTTAAGTTTACATGTGTGATCCCGTTGATCCCTAACAATGGCATACATGTGATCTAACAACGAATAATTGTGACACCTATTATGACCCAGAAAAATATAGGAACCTAAGGAGAAATCTAGGACTTTAGTGACCAGTATCGGGTAATCACAGAAACCCAGAGAAGGTCCCTGGTGCCTAGGATCCCTTGACCTAGTCCATGTGCCTTAGTCTTGGCCTCATTTGAAAGTCACTACATTTTTTTCAGCATGGTTACGACACAGTTTGTACTTCCTATTTCATTGGTTGATCCAGCTCTAGAGTAAATTCAGGAATTAAGTCGAAATTATCTAATTATCTTATCCCTTCTCTTATACTTAGGGTTTCAAATTTATTAGCTTATTTTCTTGTGTCAAATATGTACTTTATTTCTATATCATTGCGACTTGTAACTTATTTAGGATTTAACATTAATTTTTCAATATTTTGCTTAAAATCATTTGGTGAACCCATGTCTTTTCAACATGCTCTTAGGGTCCTCATACTTTCATCTCACTCTCATTTTTCTTAGGAATCATACTCATCATGGATATCTCTATTCATGATTTCTTGCTAGCTAATCCTTGATTGTAGAGCTAAAATTATTACTCTCTTGGCTAATATGTGTATCACTTTTACTACTGATCCAAATATTGTTTATCAAACATTTGTAGATGCATTTTCTCAACAACTTAATTTTCCATCTATTATAGCTGATAATCTTTCTATTTATGGCAATGATCCTCCTCTTTATATATGAACATGCATTAAAAATTTGGGTGTTAAGTGAACTTTAGTCGACAATGGATCTGAGCTCAATCTTTTTTCTTTATCATTCATTCAGACTATAGGCCTTTCTGTAGCTAATCTTAACCCAACATCTATTTCTTTTCGGGCATATGATTCTACTCCACATACATGTCTTGACACTATTACTTTACCTGTCACAGTTGGGCCAAAAACTATTCTTACAATCTTCTTTTTCATTGATTGTCTCGTTCCATATAATTGCTTACTCGGCAGGCCATGGCTCTATAAAATACAAGCTGTAACTTCTATAGTCCACCAGTGCGTCAAATTCTTACATGATTGGGCTTTGAATACCCAGTTCCCACTGATAGTACCCCATTCCAATATTGTAAACCTAGACCCAACTACTGCATTACCTATTTCAACCTCTATTACTATACATCTTGTTGTTGATCCATGACCCATAGACTATCTAGGAAAACTTGCCTCCACTCGAAGGGAATCATTTGTGCATTAGACGTTGTTCCATCCACTCTAGTATCACCCCCTCCTACTAATTCTATGGTGCTTTATGAGGGGTCTTTCCATACATTAGACATCATACCACCTTCATTTTCTTCTCATGAGCAATTTACATCTACACTTCCTCTATTCATATGCACTCTCTTCATGAATAATGCTTACTGGCCACACATTCCATTCGATCCCACTCGCTTTGACACTATTTGCACACATGATACCTTGGCTTGGATAGGATTCATGTTAGATGATCTCATCCTTGCATCGTATGCTCCTCATTTATATCATGGATACATTTGCATTACTTGCTACCTATGGCCTCTGAGTATTTCATCTATCAATATTTGTTGCATGCACTCCGCACATTTCACCACTTACTCTTGGAAAATCATGGCTTGACTACATTGGTGGCACTTTAGATCCTAATCATATCAACATTTCATTCCCATGACCTTCAGCCACATTTTTATTTATAATGATTCATTTCTTAGCTATTCACAAAATCTTACTCATTGGTATGCACATGTATTTCCATTACCACCTTTCACTAATGAAGAATATTCAATGGGCATGTATAATCTGCGACGCAATGGCTCCTTACTTGATTAACCTACATACTATTGCTTACAAGGTCTTTGATGCATCTCCATTCAGTTTTTTACCATGAAAATGATGATCTTTTAGATGATGTTACTTGATTCTTTTACACATCATACACTTAGGGGGCATCATGCTTATTCTCCCCCCTTTTAGCATTGTCAGGTATCTTGCATTTTTACTATTTCACTCTACACTTTACATATAGTCTTTCACACATGTCTTGCACATATTGATACATTTGTATCGTCATTACCTGATGACACACTCTTGTGCTACGGTTCACACTTGATTGTTGAGGGCTCACTACATTCATGAACCTCACATCATACACACTACACATTTCACACTCGATGCATTCATGACACATCTTTCTAGTACAATTTCATCACAACACACTTCCCTATGACACACTCTAGTTCCACGATTCATACTTGACTATTGAGGGTCTAAATTTAAAATGAACCTCACCACACTCACTCACTCTCTACAGCTCTACACTTTGTTGATCATATCTTTCTAGCACACAATTCAAACCATTTCCCGATGACGCACTCTTGTTCTATGGTTCATTCTTGACTACTGAGGGGGCATTTATAAATGAACCTCATCTTATGCATACTCATTCACATTCACTCAGGGGGAAAACTGCTCCTATCACACTCACTTTGCATTCCATTCCATTCACACTCACAACATACTGCATATCTTGGTTGCACATTGTTCTTGCTTACTTATACTCGCATGTACACTTTGCTTACTATGTTAGACAAATATTTTGTATGTCATTATCTTTATCTATATACACATGCACGTTCACTTTCCTTCTAGTTGTGAATGCAACCTTTACACAAATTGTTACATGCAACATGGATCTTTGGCACTGCACCTCTTACCAGTACCACAAGGGCTCTTAGGGGGCATCTACTTTTGTACACATCACAGGTGTTATTGTTTCAATTTATACTATTTCCTATTCATACTAGCACACTACTATATCAGATCATACACACTTTGACATAATTTTTATCTTTCTAACATGATAACAGGTGCTTCATGTGCAACATTTGCTTTGCAGGAACTATTTGCCACCATGGTTGTCTGTTACTTTGCTTGTCACTATTTGTTATTGTTTGCCATTATATGCCATTGTTTGCAGGCTTTTCCCTTTATCTTGTGTGCACACTATATGATTTTGGCCGCTTCAGCCTTGATTTTCTTGCGACATTGTGAGTGATGTCCCATGTTTGAAACCCATTTTTTGTGTTCTACATTGTCTTCTTGTTTGCTAGATTACACATTGCCTTCTTGCTTGTTAGCTTACATATTGTCTTCTATATGTGTATTTGTCTTATTTGCACTAACACTTGTTTCCAACCACTTTTTTTGCATGTGCCTTGGTTTCTACCAAGCACTTTGTTTTTCATGTGTGCCTTGGTTTCTAGGCCCAAGCGCCACCTACCCACCTCCCTCCCCCTGCATTCATTATTCATTGTGAATTAATGAATCAGTTTCAAGGGGGGGGGGAATGCATACATAATACCCAGTCCTTTCCATTTGGGAGATGGGTCATACATAGCTATCCTAGTCTTCGAGCGTTGCATGCACCCCAAATGAGGGGGGAATCATTGGGTGAATCAGTCACCCCATTCAACAATTCACAATCACAGTACAACATAGTTCAGTACCGGTACAACACAACACTTAGTATCAGAAATGACCCATAATCTAACTTGGGTCTTCAACACATCACATATGCTAGCACCCAGACACATACATGAGCGCCTGGGTGCCCCTGACCCTTCCTGAGTGCCTATGACTAGGGGCATTTACAATATTTTTCTCATATCAACATAGTTTTTAGCGCTCTACACAATGTTTTTCTCAATATAGGCACAATCCTCCAACAATCAACATGCATGCATTTTATCTCCTTTTCAACTCATGTTGGATCAAACTGGATCGAAATGGGTCAAATTTAAACACACAATATGTAGTGGTGTTTACATTTCAGGAAGTAGTCAAAGGTTGGAGAATAACACTAGACCTTTCTCCCTACACTTCTTCTTCCATGGCATGAGATCGCCCAAAAAAACTGCACTTGGCAATTGGTGTGAGATCATCCTGAAAAAAATCGTTCTTGGCATGAGATCGCCCAAAAAAACTTGGTCTTCTACAACATTTTCAGGATCCTCTCTACTCTTTTCACTCATCACGGATCAGGTGCACATGTTCCTTTTTGCATTTTTACATACTTTTTACACACTTTTTACTCGTTTGGATTGAATTTTTCATATACACAACTTTGACTACTCTTTTTCTCTTCTCTTTTACAGGTCCGTCCTTATGGGAAGCAACAGTCACATCATCAAACATCAAGTGACATTGAAAACAGGTACAATGTGACATATACACATACACTTTTCACCCCTAGGGTCACTTCCTCTTCTCTAGCTTCCATGCTTCATATTATTCACTTCATGCTTTTTTATTGTCTCCTCAACATCTTTTCACCATCGATCTACATGGTTATTAGGTATGCATCTCTTATCTACTTTATGTTATCAAACATTCACTCAACAACATAAAGTGGGGGAAAATGTAGACACTAAATCACGCACTTAGGTATATTTCTAGGTCTTGATCACATACCACTATTCATATGATTCCTAAGCGAGAAAAATACTAATTGACCACTGTCTTTGGCCTCTTTTCTTTCTTTATGGTTTCCTTCTTGATCTTACACACTCTCTTTCCTAGTTTGACCTTCAACACTTTAGTTTTTCTGAGTCTAGACACCAACGCTCAGCCAGGCCCCCATGTCCCCTTTGGGTGCCCTGACCTCTTTGTATCTTACTCACATATTTTGGGTCTTTTCTAGTTGTTAGGTATCTTATTTTCTTGGTGGTCAGCCTTTTAGTGGTTAATTATGAAATTCAAACAAGGGAATCATATAAATACAAAGCTATGTGACCATAATAAAGGACCAAGTACTAAGCATCTACTACTATCACCTAAGGTTGCATCCAAAGGCATTCTCAAGAGCATCAAAACATCCATCTAACATCCATTCAAGGGACAAGGGACTGCATTCTTCTTCATACACTTCATAGGAGGGGAAGTTCATTTTTCCATGCACACATCTATCTACATCTTCTACATCTAGCTATTGCTTGTTATTCAAGTGCATCTGACATAAGAGCCACTTAGGGCATGATTCTACACTCTCTCACACACACACCCAAAACTACATGGAGTCTGAAATGTAGTGCAACACCTGGATCGTATGTTCACTCAATCGGGTGACCGTTAGGGTTAGTCTGACTCCCCATTTGCATCTTTTCTTTTTAGGATTTGATGTGTTTTTGGGGTTTTTCATGTGAATATCTTTTTGTAGGTTACATGTATCATTTGAACCCTAATAACGACATACATGAGATCAATAATGAAGGGAAATGACATAGAAGCAACACAGAAGAAATCACTTTTCAACTATTTTTGTAGTCACGGGCGTCCATCAGTGGTCTATAGTGCCCAGACATCATTGACTTGATCTAGGCGCCCCATTCCCAACATTTCTAATGCTCACACAATTTTTTGGGCTCGGTTGCGACAGTCTGCCTTCTTGTTCCATCGGTTTTCTATCTCAGCACAACTTTGGGATTATTACAATATCAACTAAGTATTGTATCCCTTCTCTTGCTCTTAGGGTTTCAAATTTATTATCTTACTTACTTGTGTCAAATATGTACGTTATTGCTATATCATTGCATTGTAACTTATTAGGATTTAAGATTTATTTTCCAATATTTGCTTAATCACATTATTGAATGTGATGGTTCATGGTGTGTCATAGGTGTAATACTTATGTAAGAGTGCCACCCCATTACATTTGAGAGTCATCAACTCAAAGGTAGGAACCTCTCAATACGAACTTATGAGAAGGAAATGATGGATATTCTTCATGCATTCAAACAATGGAGACTATATCTCATGGGTCATCACTTCAAGGCAAAGATAGACCATGCCAACTTGAAATACTTCTTAGAGAAAATAATCTCATATGAAGAACAAAAAAAATGGGTCACTAAGATGTTGGGATATGACTTTGAGATCATTTACAAAAAAGGAAAAGAAAATGTGGTAGCCGATGCACTATCCAGGAGAGATGAGTCCACATAGACAATATTAAATGCCATGTCCATACTATAAGCGGATTGGGTAGATCAGGTAAGATATGAATGACACAATAACACAAAAACACAAACTCTCATTCAAAATCTCCAATAGGATTTGAGCACTTTAGAAAAATTTGTGTGGAAGGGGGATGCATTGTGGTATAAGGACCAAATGTACTTATGAAAAAAATCTACCCTTAAAATTTAGGTCATCTCAGAGCTCCATGCTTGTCTAGTGGGTGGCCATTTTGGATTCCTAAAAAGTTATCACACAGTTAAGAAATATTTCTTTTGGGAAGGGTTGAAAGCAAATGTCTAGAAATTTGTGGCTGAATTCTTGGTGTGTCAATATAACAAGGGTGAAACTATTACGTCTCCAGGGATTTTGTAGTCTCTATCTATTCCTAGTGAGTGGTGGGAAGAGGCTTCCATGGATTTCATTATATGATTTCTAAAGTATGAGAAAAGTGTAATTATGGTGGTGGTGGATAGCCTCACCAGGTATGCTCATTTTTGTGATTTGCTACATCTATTTACACTGGGTATAGTTTCCATATCTTGTATGGATACAATTCAAAAGCTACATTTAACACCCAAGATTATAGTCAATGATCGTGATCCTATATTTACTAGCAATTTTTGGACATACTTATTTTCATGTTTGGGCACTCAATTGGTTCATAGTTCATCATATCATCCCCAAGTTGATGAGCAAACTGAGGTAGTAAAAAAATGTTTGGAGGGGTATCTACGATGCTTTACTTCAGACAATCAATATAGATGGGCTAAGTAGCTACCACTTACAAAATGGTGGTATAACACTTCATTTCATACTTCATCCAAAATATCCCCATTCTTGACATTATATGGTTACCATCCACCATCCCTTACTTCCAATTTGAGGGTCCAACCTAAAGTAAGATTAGTTGAAGATCACATTCAACACCAATAGGGGGTTCTCTCTAGCTTAAAAGAGATGGTCATGGCCTAAAGCGTATGAAGCAACAATCTAATCAAAAAAACAATGAACAAAAATTTGAAGTTGGAGACTTTATTTTTGTGTGATTGCAGCCATATAAGCAACTATCTTTGAAACAACAAAAAAAGACAACAAGATTTTTCCCAAATACTATGGGCCTTATCAAGTATTGCAAAAAATTGGCAATGTGGCATATAAACTAGAGCTTTCTCAGTCAAGTAAAATACATCCAATTTTCCATGTTTCTTTCCCAAAGAAGGTCATTGGTAAAAAGGTGTATTCTTAATTAGTATTCCCAAAGCTTGATGAAGAGGGGCGTATCATCTTAGACTATGAAGGAATTCTACAGACACACACTAAGAAGTTAAGGACAAGGGCCATCATTGAGTATCTGGTCAAATGGAAGAATTTGAACATTTTGAAGATGCAACATGGGAGGATGAAGCATTCCGAGAGAAGAATCCAAAGCTTATCAACATTGGGGACAATGTTAATTTAAAGGGGAGGGGCATGCTATGCCTTTAACCCTAGTTCAAATATTGGGATATGGATAGCTGACTTATGGATAAAATAATCTCTTATCATGTCATATCATAATTATTTATGTTTTCATATGCTCAGTGGGTCGCCCTTAGGGCTTTGGATAATATAATAGGGTATATATAAGAGTTAGAGAGTAGTATATTATCATCATATTAAGCACTTGAGTCTTATTATATGGTTTGGAGGTTGCCCCCTCGAAGTGGCTAGGTCATTATACCTGCATACTGAGATCATTTCCCTATATTTTGGTGTTCTTTGGTGTTCTATTGCTGATGATATTCAGATCAATATAAGTCATTTTATTCCACAAACCCCCCAACCGAGGAGATGCCACATACCCCACGACCACACTAGGTTCTATAGTCAAGATGAGTATAACTCAGGGAGAATATACAACACATTTCCAACATAACTTCACCATCTCAAAATATTGAATTTAAGCCATTACAATGGATTAAAATACCTGGCTTCCAGTTTTGGAACCCTAACTTCTCTACAACATCTTGATCTCTCTTTTTGTAACTCTTTCTTGATTATGCCACAAACATTTGCAAGTCTTTCATCATTACAATCTCTCAGTATCAAATTCTCTCAAGATCTAATAAATTTTCCTTTAAATTTTAGTGGTTTGTCTCCTGAGAAACTTTCATGGTTTTATTAGTAAAAATTTGTCCTTACAAATTAAAGATCAATTTGTACTAAATAATGTAAGAAATCATATGGAGTCTTAGTCTAAAACTTTCCGATCATTTGCACACCGCTTGTTTTTCTGTAATTACTGGAGCTTAAAACTAAAAAGGGGAGCTACTAAGTGCCACAAAAAACAAACATTGTGGTTGTGTTTTGAATTTGGTACATATTGGATTTTCCCCCTTTTAATTTTGTTAGAGCCTTTAAGCACAAATCGTACTTATGCAAATAATGCAGATAGAGAGGATAATGTGGAGCACATATAGAAAATATTATTTGGGTAGGTGTTGATCTGTGTTTCCTGCTTCTTATCTAGATGAGTGTACGAGTAATCAAGAAACACGAGACCATGTCGAGTATACAAGGGCTTAGTACCTTAGAGATGGAGATGAATGATACAGGCACAAAGAAAGCAAATACATGATATCAAGAAGCTAGATCTGCAAAACTAAACCAGATAAGATTAGAACACAATATGCGGGGGTTGCCCAGACGGTGCCGGTTCCAAGAGGATTTCAACTCCCTTGGAGGATGTCAACCCCCGTGTCAGACAAGATAATTAGATCGTGAACAACAGTAAAAATGACAAGCAAAATGGAATAACAAGAGTACTTAGCTCATGTCCTGCTATGGAAATGAACTGGGCATCAAGATGGCAAGATAAGAGACACTGTCAGAGCTTTCTTCTTCTTTTGTCTAAAAAATATATCCTCCTTTTCTAAGTCTTCTGTCCTCTTTTTTTTTGGTCCGAGTCCAGGGTTTGAAAAAAATGTCTCTCCTAAAATATGGAGAAAACCCCCATATTTATAGCTTAGATATGAGGCTAAACTGCAGGTTAGATGATACCTAGGGTGTAGTAAAGTAACATGAGTTAGGGATGTGATGTGATCATGTGGGTCCCATATTTTGACTTATTAGGCAAAGTGGGGGACATGATTTGAATGGGAGGGTGAGATAAAGATTTAATTTTAAAAAGAAGGTGTCAGATGGGTGCATTTTGAATTAAATAATTTGTGAGAGATGGGGGTGATTCCAAAAATTGAATTATCAAATGGGTCCATACGGAGCCCATTGATAATCAATCAAATAATATGAACAAATAGATAAGATTTTATTTAATTTAAGATAAAGAGAAGTGGGGATGGAAATTACGTGAATATAAGATGTCGGAGGGGCGCTATACCAAAAATAGGTGTCTACATTTGCCCCTTTTTGTTGAGTGGTTTGTGATAGCAAGCCACGAGACAAAAAAAAAAGGGTTAGATGAAAGATGTGTCCGAGGATGGATGAAAACATGACCAAAGGCAAGATGCCCCAGGCAAAAAAGGATCGCAATAAATAAAAAAAATATGGCGGTGACTCCAATATCACATCGGTAGAGGACAATTGTGGTCTCAACGGAGACAGACGACAACGTTCTATAGACCAGTGAGTGGGTGAAGACCACTGTAGTATGGATGTAAACCAAGATGACCAATGGGTCATAGGAAAACATCAAAATATATGTGCAACTGAATGCGAAAGATGTGCACAATCCTTTGTCTACGAGGAATTGTGCAAAAAAATCATGCATCCACAAAAGGGACATGGATGAAGACAATGATGCCCCAGCACAGGGCACGGGAAGGACACAAAGTGAGTTATATATATTGATAAGTATATGGATGAAAAGATGCCCCAACATAAGCCATAGATAGAATAATCATAAAAGTGGACAAGATGAGCAAATAAGATAGAAAGGTGAGATAAAATTCCCTAAAAGGGTAATAAATATGATGACAATCATGTTTCATAGGAAAGATGTATAAGTGTTAGCAAATTAGAAGGTGAAGAAGACAAAGAAGTCTCATTTCTTCGGTAAGTGTGATAGAGATACTTTTGCGACAAAACAAAAGTAGAACAAATATTCAAGGAAGAGAACAAGATTAGATAGGTGATGGCCGTTATGGTATCTTCCAAGACAAAAATGTCAAAAGAAGATGGGAAGAGATTCTTAGAAATGGATATGATGATGTCCCTGTGAGAGGAATGACGAAGATAAAAGATGTGACAGGGTTCTTAAAAAGAGAAGAGGTCAATGTGGCAAAGAGAAGAACAAGAACGGTAATGAAAGGGATAGATGGCGATACATAAATGGAGAAACATCGACATTGACTGTGAATGCCAAATGTAAGGGATGTTGAGAAAGAGAAAAGGGAATAGACAGGAGGATTGGTTGATTATGAGAAGAGCAAGAAAGATTGAATATGAAGGTGACAAGGACATCCAATAGAGGGATGGAGACAGAAGAGGAGAAAATAAAGAGTGAAAGGGGAGGAAGAAGATAACAAAGAAGGATTATAAAGAAGGACAAACAAAGAGAAGACAAGAAAAGAACAGAGCAGAGGATGAAATCATGAAAAAGAGAGAGAGTTATTTAAAACAAAAGATGTGATGAAGATTGGAGCAGAGGAAAACAAAGAGGTAATGGAAAATGAAAGAGATGATAGAGCAAAGAAAATTGAAGGAAATAGATCATAGTGAGGAAATCCAAGGCAAAGAATATGGAACTGACCGCATGGAAATGCATGTGGATGATGGGATGATAAAGGAAATGGGATAATGCTGAAGAGTCAGGTTTTCAATGGGGAAGTAAGGAGGAAGTGTGAGGTAAAACGAGAAGGAGGATGATAAAGAGGAAGTAAAATAAGACGAAGATCAGAAAGGAGGAGAAGACAACGAAGAAAATTATGCTAAAGGAAGTGAACCAAGAATGAAGATATTTGGTAAAGAGTGGGAAGCATAAGGAACGTAAAGAGAAACTTGAGGGAAGGAATGACATCGATTGGAAAAGAAATGGAGATGCATGAGATGAGGATATGTTGATGACGAGAAAATAGAGAGAAGGTGTATGATGAAGACAATGAAGAAATTGGCAAGGAAGAATGGCAGATAGAGAGGTGGCGAGGAAAAAGAAAGGATGGGATAGGAGAGGTAATGCCAGTGAATGGATGTTAGGAGAAATCCACTGATAATGATCAGTAGGAAAAGATGAGACAAAAGATAAGACAAGGGAGAAAGTAAATGAAGAACGGGAGGGGGAACACCAATGAAGGGACGTTAGGAGAAGTCCTCCGATAATGATCAGAGGACATAGAGGAAGGAAGGAATGAAGATAGAATGGAGGAGGTCAAAGAAAAGGATTCAGGTTGTGCAAAATGGGGATGAGTGATTTTTAGGAGAAGTCCACCAATAATTATTAGCGCGGAAACAAAAGAGGATATGATGAAATAATGTTAGGAGAAGATCAATGACAATGATGTGTAAGTATGGGGGTAGATATGTGGGAGAACTCTAGAAGATGGAGTGAAAAGAGTAAAGAAAGGAGGGATAATGATGTGTAGGAAGATGAAGATGAGGAGAGGATGCAGTGGATGAGAATGAATGAGAGAGAAATGAAGAAACAAGACATGAAATGAACGGAGAAGCAACGGTTAAGTAAGATTACCCAGTGACGGATGATGGAGATGAAAAAGAGACTAGTAGGAAGTGGTGTTTGCGAGAATGAAAGAGGAGGTGAGAGGATGTGATGATGGGGAATGACGAGAAAATGTAGATGGAGAGAATGTGGGGTAGTGGGGGAGTGCAAGATGACAAATCATGCTTAAGAGAGACTCTTAAGTAAGATCGCCATGCCGCAGGAGGATTTAAGTAAGATCACCAAACCGGCAGTGATGATATGGAAGGAGAAAGACAACATTGTATTGGATGCAGGTGTGGAAGGGTTGATTGGAATGGATGAGTACGATGAGAGGCGAGATACAGAAGATGAGGAAGAGATGATGGGAGATGTAAAGATCAAATGAGAAACCATTCTTAAGAGAAAATCTTAAGTAAGATTGCCCTGCGATGGAGATGGTTAAGTAGGATCGCCAAATCGGAGAAGAAGAAGAATGATGAAAAGACTAAGCAGTGTATACCAAAATGGAACAAGAGATGAAAGGAGGTGATAACAATGTGATAACAAGGAAATAGAGGAGTGTGACATGAATGGATGGAGGAACATATGCAGTGTAGATGGAGAGTGTAAGGGAAATCCTTAACTAGGATGCCCACGTGGTGGTAGTGATGATGCAAGAGTGTTAAGTGGAAAAGGAGGAGTGGAAAGACATTTGTGGTGGTGATTGTCGTCTGTTGAAAGAGGAAATGGTGGAGAATTTTCTACAGCGGGAGGATCCAAGGAAGAAGATATACCTTAACTAAGGTTCTCTGGCTATATGGATGGTTAAGCAAGATTGTCAAACTGAAAACAGAAGAGTAAAAGAGAAACTCAAGAGGAAAGACAAGTAAGATATCTGGCGTCGTGCAAGGGGACAAAAAGGTGAGAAGGATGATGTGGAGACAAATGGAAAATGAGTGGACATGGAGAGTGAGGAGCAATGGATCAAAGATGTTGTTGAACATGTTGAGAGATAAGGAGCTGCAGGATAACGAACTTTCCTTGAGAAGGACCCTCAAGTAGGATTCACAAACTGCAATGGTGATCAAGTAGAATTCACAAACTGAAGAGTGTATTTGCAAACACATTCATGGAGATGATGGATAGATATAAAATTCATAGTGTGAAATTTGATGAGATTTTATAAAAGATGATTTGGATGAGATGAATGGAACATAGCTATAGCAAGGGTGTACAAGGAAACTAGTTTTCGAACTGGAAATAAATAAGAAAGGTTATCACTCAAAGCATTGCACTTGTATCCAATAGCAGGTGTTAATACATAACCAATGATAGTTAGTTATACCAAAAGATCATGAGGGAAATATGGATGAAGGATGCTCGTAATCCTAATGTTGACATGACAAAGGGATCAAAGATGTGACTTGTACATGGGAAGAGGGATCTCCAAAGGTGGTGTTCCTTAAGTCTATGCCCCAGCTCTGGGAAAGGGAAAGAACAATAGTAGAAAGCTGATCAATGCGGGAAGCTTTCGGAAAATGTTGATAAAAGAAGGTTGATCAATGTGGAAAACCTTCCAGATGCCATAATAACAGAGTAGCCATCCTTCAAGGGTATGGTCTACTTTATACATAATATGGATGGCAAGAATAATATGATAGCCATCCTTCAAGGGATCGGTCTATTTCTTTTGATTTTGCTTGGATTTTGATTTGTATACTTTTTTTTTGCATGAACAGTTGTCCTTCGAGGGATCAGTCTGTTTTTTTATAACTTTGATTTTTCCTTTACATACTTGAATTTGAGCTTCACATGGGGGAGAGCTGGGAATAGCTAAGTAAACCACTTAAGAGGGGATAAGGAATGTACAAGAGACACCCTGGACCCTTCACATGGCTGCAATAGGAGAATGAGAAGGTAATGGATGTAATGGTTATAGGATCACATCAAAGTAGTGAAGGCGGACCACATAATTCAGATTATTATAATGATAAATGGAAGGGGCTAAAGATGGCAAGAACAATCTAAGGATGTAACTAAGTTCTCATTGGTAGATATGCTAACAGTAGACTGGTCGCAAGTGCAATGCATTAAGAGGTTCCATTTCTGGTTTACCACTACGAGAGGGAAGATAGTGTAGTTGCAATAAGATGAGATGATAGCTAAGTAGGAAACAAAACTAACATATGACCACAATAGTGGATTTAGATGAAAATAAATGATGATGCCCCAAGAGAGACATAAACATAGAAGGACAATCATGGCCTCAAAGGAGGGCTTGATGAAATAAACGGTGTCCCAAAAGAGACACACATATAGCCACAATGGTGGACTTCAAAATAGATGGTGCCCCAGAAGAGACATAAATATAGCCACAAAGGTGGACTTAGAAATAAGATGGTGGAGAGACAAATATGGCCCCAGAAATGAGACACAAATAAAAGAACAAATAGCCACAAAGGTGGAATGTAGAGAAAAATCCCTCAATGGAGAGACAAAACATGGCCTCAAAGGAGGGCTTCAATGAAAAAGATGATACTCCCAAAAGAAGCACAAACATAAAAAGAACAAATATGGCCTCAAAGGAGGACTTAGAATGAGATGAGAATTTGGATATAATTAATTTAGATTGAATGGATGTGAATAAGGTAGATAAAAAAATGTCAAAGAGTGAAGTCCCCTAGTAACAAGGGAGTTGTACAGACGAGATGTTCAAGGGCGAGGGAAAATTATTCTCCCAACAAGTTAAATGTGAAGGAGGTAAAGGATGTCGAAAGAGCTTAGATGAGATTGTTTTAGATTTGGATGGGGTAAACGATCGGAGACCACAAGTGTGTTTAGCAAGATAAGTGGCATTGATGAACAATGGAGGGCATTCCTTAGGAGGAATGACATGGGCTGGATGAATATTAAGGGATGATGTGGATGGAGGGATCATGGGAGATCTGACAAGATGGGATATGGATTGGATTCAAGGTAGATGGAGAAGGAACTTTCCCCTGAATGAGGAAATCATCTTTCTCAATAAGGTTGTGGATGATTGACCAAAAGGCCTTACAATGTTCGATGTCGTGACCTAGGGTACGATAATAGGCACAACTGTAATTAGGATTAAACCATGATGGCTTGGGACCATATGGATTGAAGGCTTTAATAGGAGGAAGTTTGATGGCAGATGTTCGAGTTAAATGTCGAAAGATATTTGCGTAAGACCCCATTGAAGTGTCATGGGGAAGGTAACTCTTATGGGTTTTGATAGGATGTCTCAGCTTGGAGTTAGGAGAAAACGTAGATGTAGATTGGATGTGTGAATTTCATGTTTTGGAGGAAAAATCAAATTTGGTTGAAGGATGATATTGTTTGGATGTGGATTGATTATTGCAAGATGTCGTAGATGGAAAAATTGATCCTGACATGGATGTTGTGGCATTGGATTGTTGAGAAGAGGGAAAACCTGAATGTTTCCTGTGGATGTGCAGGGGACTGTCGGGGATGTTTTCCCTGAGCCTTAGACTTCAACCGAGAAGATTTACCTCTAGCAGGGATGACAATAATTTCAACCAGAGGATCTGATAGTGGTGGTGTGGTTATTAATGGAGAAACTGTTCTAAAACAAGATGAAGATGTTAATGAAGATATAGGTGTTTGTATGATGCGATTAATGATATCTATGTGAGACATGGATTGTTTTGATTTGGGCATGGAAAGAGATGATTTTTTAGAGGGAGAAGGTAAAACATCTTTATTTGATCGAGGTGGATGTGTTGGTTCAATAGGTGATTCAAGGGGTATATTTGGTAGGGTTGCAGATCGAGAGGATTTGATTGGTGTGATAGGAGGATTGGGTAAAGAATATTGGGGTAGACTGGGTGATGTGGCCACGAGCAAGGTTGTCAAGGTAGAGATAGGTGGACTTGTTGATATGATAGGTATAGGGGTAGCTGGGATAGATAAAGATGTAGGCACTTTTGGAATATGTGGAGATGTGAGTGATGTGATAACCGATGGAGTAGACCTTATGGGTAAGGGTAATGTAATGTAGGAGCATTTTTAGAATAGAAGTAGAAGAGACTGGTTTTTCATGAATGTTTCAAGGGGTAAGAATGATATGTTAGCTAATGGGGTTGATGTCGAAGATGGGGTTGTAAGGGTGCATGTAGTAGAACTGAGTTTGTTGGGATGGTTGTGAGTAATGTAGGTGTAGTAATAGGTGCATTTGATGAGATGTAAAGTGAATGAATAGATGTGAGAGATGTAGGGATATGTGTGGATACAAGTGGGGGCTGAAATAAGTGCTGAGGATGAATCTAATGTGATAGATTGGGGTGTATTTGAAGTGGAAATGGATGATATAGTTGAATTTGATGTGGATGTGGTAAGGATAGGAGAAGGTACAGGTTCAGGACAAGTAGTGAAAGTTGATGTAGGTGTGACAGGTTCTGAATAAGAGGATGGGAATAATGTCCATTGTGGGAACATGCGAAGTTGGTGATAAGATAAGATCTTGATTGACAGTGTCAACCATGCAAGTGTTTGATAGTTGAGATGTAAAGGGGGTGACGTGATTTGTTGGTGGTTGATTAGTTTGCGCAGTGGAGGTATCAATTTAGATATCCCCTTGATTTACAAGTTGTTGGACACGATCTTTGAAGGAACGACATCTCTCAATGTCATGACCTTTGACTCGATGATATTTACAAAAGTGGGCCTCGTGATACCAAATAGGCTTGGCTTGCGAGTTGTCTACGGGTCGTATGGGAGGAAGTTGGATAGAGTTTACACTTATCAACTTATCAAATATAGAACTGTATGATTCTCCTAAGGGAGTGTAGTTGGTTGTTGATTGAGGAGATCATTGTTGAGACCATGTGCTTGGTGTAGATGGGGATGAGGGTTCAATGACCACAGTGTTGGCTGCACCTTTAAACTCGCCATTATGTGTGAATGGTTTAGTGGATTCAATTTTTGATTTAGTTGAACTTAGTTTAAGATGATCTTGCTCAATGGCACGCGTTTCGAGCTTGCGAGCCATTGTGAAAGCTTCATCAAAGGTTTAGAATGATTGGATTTGCAAAGTGGATGATATATGTTTGGCACACAAACATGAGAATAATTCAATGAGTTCGGTTTGTGGGATAGTGAAGGATAGTTGGTTTATAACAGCATGCCATCGTGTGACGAAGTCGGTGATGGGCTCATTTTCATACTGTCGAATGGTATATAGATCAGCGATAGTGGTCTTGCATGCGATATTGATAGAAAAGTGTTCTAAGAACAATTGTGCAAGTTGAGTGAAAGAGAATATGGAATGTCGTGGGATAATGTGGTAACAATCCGACGCGGGACCAGACAAAGACATGGGGAAAGTGCGAAGAAGTAAATCATGATCATGCGCAATAAGACAACATGCACGTTTTAAATGCAAGGAGATGTTGTTGGGGATCTTCTTTATTATTGAACTTATTAGATGCAGGAAGTTTCCAATGAGGGGGATAGGGTTTTATTGGAACCAATGGATGAATCAGTTCGTTACAGATTTGTTCATAGGATAAGGTGTTCTTGGGTGGTACGGTAAGGGTTTCTAAACTGGCTAACCGATTCATTAAGGCATGAATTGAATTAGTCGAGGTGTTGTAAGGTTGAGATTGGATTGGCTGTGTGGTTTGAAAAGTAGTTTGATAAGGTGAATGATACGTTTGTGGGTGTGTGGGTAGTTGAGGAAGCGTCTGATAAGGTGGTTGATAAGTTTGTGGATAGGATGTTTGTGGAATGGTTTGATAAGACAGTTGATTAATTTGTGGATATGTGGGTGTTTGGGGAGTTGTTTTGGTAAGGATGAACATGTGTCATGGGTTGAGATTGTTGCATAGGTTGACTTTGAATAATAGGAATATGGTGTGTTCGTTGAAGCTGGGTAGGTTGTTGTGGTAGATGATAAGTAGGGATATGAGTGTTAAGGGGTTGAGACTGTTGGAGCATAGGATGGGTAGGAATGTAGGTATTCAAAGGCTGAGATTGTTTGATGGGCATACTAGTGGCGGATGAAATAGAATTGACAAAAAGGGATGTGGGTGGAATGTGATCCACCAATTGAGGAGATTGGGAGGATTGAGAGATTGTAGGGGATTTTTGGAGTAAGAAGTCATATATGGGGTTAGGAGGAGATTCATATGTATCTAGAGGAGTAGGAGATGGTGGTACGATTGGTTTAGGAAGACTGGCTTGATGGGGGATAGGAGGGTTGGTGTCAAGGTGGGGAGAATTTTGTATGACATGGTTCTCATGAGGTGAGACCATGGAGACTGGAGATTGGGTGACTGAAGGCGTGGTTTTGCATTTAGAATCCTGTTGAGTGAGATCGTCAGAGGAAGTAACTTTATTGGATAGAGTAGATTGTTGTTTTGTCTCGATTTGGGAGAGAGCGACAATAGGTGTGAAATAGAGAAACATCTGTTTATGTATGTTGTTGACAAACAAATCAAGCATAATTTTTTTTAGCATCATGATTAATTTAGAGGATGTGAACAGAACAAAAAAGTAGGTAATGAAGGTGCCTAAAGGAGTCTAAGGCTGGTTTCAGGCAGTTATGGATTTGGGAGATGTCTGAGACGGTTGCTTGTTGGGTGTTTAAGTCCCAAACAGTTAACCAGGTGAGAGGAATGTTTTGATGTGTTAATTATATTTGTGCAGTCTCAGGAAGTGTGTGATAAATGGAATGCAGAGGGTTAAATTTTTTACTTAAGCTATGTGATTAGGAAGGATGCAGAAGGTTCATTTTAGACCAAAATGAAATGTGATATTCGATGCAGAAAAACACTCAGGAAAGGGAAAATTTAATGCAGAAAAGAGAAAATAGAGAAAAATGAGAAATACCTGGAGAATCGCTTATTGTGGTTATTTAAGTGTGTTTGATAATGATGTATTTAGAAGCATCGGTTAATGATCAAAAATGCCCGGGTACCCTGAAATGGCACCGTTTGACTGCAAGAGGTCGGTAAAGGTTTTTTTTTTTATGCGGTGTGTTTGATTTGAACATTGGTCTTTGACAGCGTAATTTAGACTTTTTCCTGCAAAACAAATATAACGATTAGTGGATATGAGTTAAAAAGACATAAAAAAGGATAATAAAACAAAACATTCTAATATTTATATGCAAAAGAAAATCCTCGGTGTAGGATATTAATCTAAAAAAAAAGTTTGGTGTTTGTATGTTAATTAGAATAAACAAACAATCGAAACTAATTGAATGTAAACTAAGTTATAAAATAAACGATGAAGAAAAAAAATGAAATAAACAATAGAATAACAAAATAGATGATGAAATAATGACTAAATAACTTCCAAATTATGACATAAATATGTAACATGGAATATCTATAATCTAAGTAATTTATTAACTTCTTATGCTCTATGATAGTCGACCAATAAAATATTAAAATGATAAGACGTCATAAAATGATGGGACGGGAAAAAGCAATTAGGAGCAATATCTTATCAAAATTTTCTATTGACAATAATTTTATTCACTTTTAGGTATGCCACAGTTGGTCCTACTGCACATGGATGTGGCTTTTTATATGGACGATGACATGAAGCGAATCACAAAAAGAATAAAATAAGAATAATAAAAATAATAATAATAAAAATTAAACGGGAAATATGCAATTAACTATGGTGTTTTGTATACGTGATGGATTGTATATGTGATCAAAAGGATTGGAAGCTAATTATTATAACAAGACTGTATAGTCATTACCACAAAGCTTGCGTGAATTTAAACTTGAGCTGGTTAACATGGCTCGATGACATAAGGAAAACCACAAAACACTGAATGGGAAATATATAATTGGCACGAGCATTGTTTTTCTATAAATAGATTATGCAATTATTACGCACAAAAGACTACATGTAAGTATTGTTGAAAAACATGGAGATGTATATTCTAAAACAAAATTTACGAGACAATCGTTGTAAAAAAAATGACTTGATAGTCATTATCACAAATCCAACGTGGATTTGAAGCTGAGTTGTAGAAAGTTGGATGAACCGAACATCACTATCTAGATAGGGACAGTCACTATCCAAAAATCTTGCATGAATTTGACGCCAAGTCAGAAACAATGGAATGAATTATTGAGCAGAATCTTGTTAGTCTGCGTGAAATGAACTATGGCTCGGTGTAAGTCTACGTGGGATGGAAGACAGGATCAGCTCACGGTGGAGTTGAGCGGTGTGGACTGTGAGGAGAGAGAGGAGAGGGAGATCAGTGGTGAAGTGGAGAGAAGGGACAATGATGGAGAGAAGGGAGACGAGACAGGTGATGTGGCTGAGCTAACAGAGTGGAGGAGGATTAGAGAGCTTTGCGTGGGTGACAAGGAATGAGAGGTGCAGGTCAGTGGAGCTTGGGTGGAGAGGAAGCGGAGTAAGCTGAGGAGTGGAGAGAGGTGGGTGTGGCGAATGGTTTGAGAGAAAGGTGGGCTTGAGAGGAGAGAAGGGAGACAGGGTTTGTAGGTGGGAGATGGAGTAGGTGGAAGGGAGATGGAGACGGTAGTAAGGAGTCCGGGACAGGGAAGGGAGATGGGTGATCAGCTAGGAGGAATGGTGGAGTGGAGGACTCAATGAGGAGTCATGGGGAGAGGAAGGGAGACGGGTGGACAGTGAGGACGTGGCCGAGGCAGGGGAGATGGGAGGAAGGAGAGGAGAGGGAGGCAATGTGGCCTGCGTGGGAGGTAACGACCTAAAGGTGGAGTGGATGACGGGATTAGGCCGGAGGAGAGAAGGGAGACAGGAGAATTGAAGCCGAGGGGAGTGGTAGGTAGGAATGGCGGTTGGGAGGACATGGGGAGAGGAAGGGAAGAGTGGAGTGGAGAGGAGAGGGTGGTCGGAGCAGGGAAGGGAGATGGGGGCTCGGTGGAGAGGATGGGAGCTCAGGAGATGCGTGTAGGGAGTTAGGCGAGATGGAGCTCGGGGCAGGAGAAGGTTGGCGGAGATGGTGGAGAGGAGTTGAGTCTGGGACAGGGAGGTGGCCGAGCTGTATGGAATGAGAGTAGAGGAGGTGTGGAGGATGCTCGCAGAGAGGGGATAGCTCAAGCTCGGGATAAGGGAGTGGCTGAGCGGAGAGTTGGAGAGGTGAGAAAATAGTTAGGGGGATGGGTAGTTAGGCTATTAATTTTTTTATTTTGTTTTTAAATATTTAAAAAAATAAAAAGAATAATAAAAAAATGAACTCTATACTATTCGTAGAACGAACTCTAAACTATGATATTTTTCATTTTTTTTTGTTTTAGTCATTTTGTAAATATTATTATTATGATTAAAAAAAATAAACTTGATGCTAATTTTTACTGACAAACCAAAAGCACTTACCGTCAAACGTTAATGAAGAACCAGAAGCACTTACCGTCAAGATGACTGAAACCATAGAACGTAAAGACAACACTCGGAGTAAAAACCCTCTAAGGTGACTTAAATTGATGGATTGTATTAGACTGAGATCAATGAATATTATGACCATGCAAATGAGCAAGTTAGAAAAGAATAACAAATAGAACGGCCAGATCTAGGATCTGGTCCCACCAGGCGTGCCAAATGTTGATTTGCGTTTCCTGCTTCTTGTCTAGATGAGTGTACGAGTAATCAAGAAACACAAGACCATGTCGAGTATACAAGGGCTTAGTACCTTGGAGATGGAGATGAATGATATGGGTGCAAAGAAAGCAGATACATGATATCAAGAAGCTAGATATGCAAAAATAAACCAGATAAGATTATAACACAATATGCGGGGGTTGCCCGGATGGTGCCGGTTCCAAGAGGATTTCAAATCCCTTGGAGGATGTCAAACTCTGTGTCAGTAAAGATAATTATATCGTGAACAACAGTAAAAATGACAAGCAAATGGAATAACAAGAGTACTTAGCTCATGTCCTGCTATGGAAATGAACTGGGCATCAAGATGGCAAGATAAGAGACACTGTTAGAGCTTTCTTCTTCTTTTGTCTAAAAAATATCCTCTTTTCTCCTTTTCTTGAAAAAAATGTCTCTTCTGAAATATGGGGAAAACCCCCATATTTATAGCTTAGATATGAAACTAACTGCAGGTTAGATGATACCCAGGGTGTAGTAAAGTAACCTGAGTTAGGGATGTGATGTGATCATGTGGGTCCCAAATTTTGACTTATTAGGCAAAGTGGGGGACATGATTTGAATGGGAGGGTGAGATAAAAATTTCATTTTAAAAAGGTGTCATATGGGTGCATTTTGAATTAAATAATTTGTGAGAGATGGGGGATGATTCCAAAAATTGAATTATCAAATGGGTCCATACGGAGCCCATTGATAATCAATCAAATAATATGAACAAATAGATAAGATTTTATTTAATTTAAGATAAATAAAAGTGGGGATGAAAATTGCATGAATATAAGATGTCGAAGGGGTGCTATATCGAAAATAGGTGTCTACAGTAGGAATAATATGATCATGTATAACAAGTGTAGAACATGCATGTATTTAATTCCCACATTTTTCGTTTCAACTTTCCATTCATGTCTTTGTGTTTACAAGTAACAAAGTAAACATCATTGAATCAAAAACCATTATGCCATTTAAATAAATTAACAAATTCCTTTTTATTTCCATTCTCAAATTTTTCCGTTTCTCAAGTTTGAATAGATAGATAAGCCAAACATAATAGGCAATGGTGAGATGGATAATTAAGAGTTTCATCTCATGGCAGGTTTTTATTTAAGGAAGTATGGTGAGATGGATAACTAGGAGTTTCATCTTGTGGTAGGTTTTTTAATTTGTACAAGTGTCTGAAAAGGATTTTTTTTTTAAAAAAAAATTCACTTGCTTTAAAGCAACACTTTTTAAAAATTAGCTTGCAAAGGTTTTTAGTTTTTATTTTCTAATTATTAATTTATCACCCCTTTGTGTTTGGTATTCATCTGGTTATTATTGTTACACGAGATGACAAAAAAAGATGTCCCTTAAATAAGCGAATAAGGTGCCATGTCACCGTATGTGTGCATCTTGTCAGGTCATATTTGTCCTCAAACACAACTGACAAATTCCCATCATTGGGCTTCACTTTTGACTAACATCCTGTGAAGAGGTGATGTGAACAAAGATTATTAGACAATATATTTCTTTTTAAAGTTTTCGACCATCACTATGTTGGATTGTCCAAATGGCATGATGATGAGAATACCATGCCCTAAAACTCCTTGTTTACCATTGTCTTTTTGGTTTACCTTTCATTCTTACGTTCTTAAAACACAACAATGTGATTGCAATAATCCCTAGAAGTTGAAATACTCAATGGTGGCAAAAAAAAAAATTTGATGCAAAAGGGATGTTTCATGCAAGAAGTACTTAGCATCCGAGGGAGCAACAAACCGGGCATTAGAATCGTTAGATTTTTCATCAGTCATTTTGTCATGGTTAGAGATTTTAGGGTGAGAATGTGTAGATGATAAGGGAGGAAGGTGCAGAGTGAATCTATATCAAAACCGTAGTCAAGATAGACTTCAATAGAGAAACCAATCATACACTATCTGATAAACAAACTTGTGCCTCATCTACGGTGAATGCACCCTCTCCACGTAAGACATCAATGTGGTAAAATGAATATTTGCGATCAGTCGGGCATCACTACCACATTTAACATTATGAACGATTTGTAGATTTGGGATTTCCCTAAGTTATTTTCCACAGAGAGGAAGCATTCACATGTCGTGGGCAACAATTTTAGGCTTGTCACTTGTCTTTTCATATGGTGTATAAACATTAATCTATTCCATTTATAAAGGTACCACTCAACATTATCTTCTATTAAAACTCACAATAATTTAATTGTCATATCTCATACAATGTACACGTAGTTTTCACTGTAATTGTCATGTCTCTTCCAACCGTGACATAGATACAATAAATACAAACCCCTTCTACATTACCCCTCTTCTGCCAGCACTAATTCGCTAAAACTCCATTCCATTACTCAAATGTGATGCACACTACTAGTCCATTACACTACTCAAGTGCGCTTGCTAGTATTTAATTTCAAGGATTGTTTTGTCCCTCCCCTGGCTTGTGTTCATTGCACCTCCCGGTGGCATTGTTATTCGTATACTCATACGACGCATAACATGTATCAGATTAGGGTTTACACGTAGGTCTTCTGCACGAAGTTAAAAGAGTAGTAGCAGGCTCGAGAAGTAGAAGCCATTAGGATTCATTCATCCTGCTCTCATGGCTGAACTACAGGTATTTACACTGCATATGAAGACCAAGGTTTATGTTTTTTATCCACATTTTATAGATGGGGATTGTGGGCTTTAATTCATTCACATCTTGCTTATGGGTTTTAGGATTTGTAATATCAGGTATGTTAGCACCGCTTTTTGATATTTTTCCTGTTAACTGGAAGTAGGCATCATCAACGATATTATTTTCTATAAAATTTCTAAACCTTACTTTTAAATCAGGGAAAAAAAAACGCTATTGATTTTGTTTTACAACCCAGGACATAATATTAAACAAATTGCAGAAAACATTTACTGAAAAAGCTGTAGAGCTTTCACTTAAAAAATTAAAAGACTAATGGCTAAATAAGTACTGGTTTTCTTCTTCATCAGAAACTTGTTCTGCCACAACATTTTAGTACGGAAAGTATTTTGAATATGTCATTTCTACCTTTGTATTTTCTGCAAGACAGATTTAGTCTAAGGACAAAAATACCCACAATAAAAACCGAAAATAGGAAAACAGTTCTATTGTGAAAACAAAAACACACGAGAAAATCCGAAATAAAAAACGTTATAGGGCTTAATAACAGGAAATGGTTTTCTATAGCTTTCCATTAACTGTACCTGGGTTCGTGATTTTTTTCGCTAAGGGTTTTTAAGTGGGCATCAGTAAATATGTACATCGTAACATCAGGTTGGTAAATATGCACACTGTAACCACACTTATCTGATGTTACTAACTGGCCCACTGATAAGATTTTGGCAACTGAAGAAAGAGACCTTACTTTGTCGTTACACATTTGCGTATTGTCTTTGTCATTTTGTACGGACTAGCTGGGATTTGAACCGAGGAGCTCCCTTGTGCATGTTTGGGTGCTCTAGCACTTGAGTTACTGATAGGTAGGTACCTTGTTATGGGTTGAGTGTGGCTGATTATCTCCAATAGTCTTTGACTCTTTGAAGCTGAAGGGACTGGTTTGGTCACATATACAGCCAACTCCACTCGAACTTGTAAATTATTGAAGGATTATTTCAAGGATTGTGCAATATTTAAAGGATCTTTGAAGTACAATCCTGAAGTAGATTGACCTTTTACCTTTCTTTAAGCTTGAAATATTTATATTTCAATAAAGGAGATAAAAAATCCTAGATGGATGAATAGTTTACCTCGCAGCCACCGCTTGCTTGTCAAGGCAGTGTGCATGCCAGGGTTCCAAACAAGCAAGGGTGGGTCCGCTGTGCCGTTCTCCAATGATCTCAATTGCAGCCATGCCTATCTTCAAATGTCTTCATGGGTCGACCGAAAGAGGCAAAAACAGATTCTTCCTCAGGGATATAAACATTGGCTTGCCGAGATTTGAATACCTGAAGCCATGCATATTCTCAAATCACGAGTTTTTCCATTACAATGCATTTCTCCAATTTAGAGTGGACAGACTTATAGTAACATGTATCCCTATTCTTAAAAGTAATGAAATTGTGTCCCTCAATGAACGGAAGTGCAGAATCATAATTTGAACCTGTGTAAAGCATACGGTTACGTAGGAAATCGCAGAGTTGTATATGATAGCGCTGCATGTTTATTTTTATGAATTGTGTATTCCTTAGCTGAATTAAAAACATGATTGTAGCAATACTCAATTCTTTGGTCACTGCCCCCAAGAGTTATCCGGAAGAATACCACCAGCTAGGTCTGCTCCAGGCGGGTATGAATCTCTCTTGAACTCATGAGTGTGCGGCAGCCTTGTTGGTTCTATTGCTAGTTTTGGGCGTATCGGGATGAAAAAAGAGCTTGGGACATTCATATCACATATTTCTCTCTTTTGAGAGTATGTGTTTGTAGATGGGATACCTCCCCTTTAAACCATTCAACCATGCCATATTTTTTAATGGGTGCTTGGTAGGGTTTCGTAGAGCTTTCTTGTTGTTAAAACTGTATTTCTGAATGAACGTTGAACACATTGCAAGCTATATTATAATGGGAATCATATGATATAGTTTTTTAGTTTCTTTTCTATTGTATGTGCAGGGCGTGCAGACTGAGAAAGCATTTATGAAGCAACCAAAGATTTTTCTCTGGTAATTTTGTTCTATATTCCTTTCTGATTTGTCTGTGTTCTGAATATATCAACTATATTTTGGTTGATATAATATTCAGTTCTCAATCTCAAACTGATGCAAATGCAGCTCAAAGAAATCTGGGAAGGGGAAAAGGCCCGGGAAAGGTGGCAACAAGTTTTGGAAGAGTATTGGTCTTGGTTTCAAGACCCCAAAAGTGTTAGGAAATAAGTGATAAAATATGCGGAATAATCCTTTACAGAATCGCAACAGTAGAAATTAATATGCAGAAAATATTACAGATCTCAAATAAAAGTGCAGAATAAATAACACAACACAGAAAGACAGTATTCAATGTGGTTCACCCAATTTGGCTACATCCATCAAGAATCACTTGCTCAAATTTTATTACAAGCCTCCACTCTCTCAATACAATACCCAGATCCGTTTGAAGCAATGCTAAAAAAACTCTACAGAATTCACACCCGAATTCAAAGCACATCTGCAATGCATTTGCTTGTATATGTATCATATGCATAAGACCATATAAATAAACAATTGCTTAAGCAGTTTGATACAAAACTGTGGGTATCAAAACCATGGGCAAAAACCGTGGGTATCAAAACCACAGGCGAAAAACCGTGGGTATCAAGACAATGGGTACCGAAAAACCATGGGCCCAAAAACAATCCATAACGGTTACCCATTACCCATAGGTTAATAAACCACCCATGAAAGTTTGCTTCGGGGGTTTCGCCCCCGAACACCCTTGACCCACTCACCGGCGAGAGGGACCGCCGTAAAAATACCCGAGTGTAACACATAGAAGGTGTACCACACTCTAACATGAAAATAGGCTCCACAAACATAACAAAAAGAAGCTATTCAAGGTAGTTCAAAGAATTCAAGGTGTGTATATCTGTATAGTTGTATTGAATTCTTTGTTTGTCTCTCTGTGGTCCTATGATTAATTTTTTCACCTATCAATTTGTGATTTTCTCTCATGAGTGAACATTTTACATGAAATGCTCACTTTGTGCATTTACACGACACAATTTTGTCTTCCTCAATGTTTGGAGATTTCTTTTCAAGGTCATCCAACTTCATAATTGATTGCATTAGATTTTTATCAAATGGTTAGACACTCGATTTTTTGGTTTGTATAATTCACATGATCATTCAGTGTTCTACTTTCTAAGTCAAATGAGGTATGTTGTTAGAAAGTAGTTGTTGTCCCCTTAACCAGTCTTCATAGAATCTAGAGAGCCATCAATGTTTTGCCCTTACAGAATGGAGTTAATCATCAAAAAGGAAAATGTACTTATGTTCCAATCAATTTTGCTATGAACGTCAAAAATGCCATCATTTTTTATTTGTGTACTTAATTTTTTGAGCAATAGCTAGATGTACTATGATTGTTCAACACATTATTATGAAAATACTAGTGAAGTATTGTCTGTCTCCTATGCATGCTGCAATTCATTATAATGTGAGGTGTAATTTCTGTTAGGTTGTGGAGCCTGTTTTCATATGCGAAAGTGTTGAAGACTGTACACTAAGAGTACTATACACTTTCCATAGTACAGTACCTGATATATCGGGAAACGTGCTTTTCTCATATGTGCGGGATTTTGACCCACAGGTTTATTGGATGGTTTGAGCCCATGGTTTTGATACCCACGGTTTTGTAAAACTGCTTAAGCAATTGTTTATTTATGTGGTTTTGTGCATATGGTAGGTATTATGTAACATTGCAAATGTGTCTAAATTCAGGTGTGAATTATGTAGAGTTTGTTGAGCATAGCTCCAAACAGATTTGGGTATTGTATTGAGAGAGCGGTGACTTGTAATAAAATTTGAGCAAGTGATTCTTGGTGGACCTAGCCCAATTTGGGTGAACCACTTTATATACTGTCTTTTTGTGTTGTGTTATTATTATTCTGCACTTTTATTTGAGATCTGTAATATTTTTAGCATATTAGTTTCTATTGTTGTGATTATGTGAGGGATTATTCCGCATATTTTATCCCTTATTTCCTAACAATGCAGATGATTCAATGATTCAGTATTCAATGTTTTGCCCTTGCAGAATGGAGTTAATCATCAAAAAGGAAAATGTACTTATGTTCCAATCAATTATGCTATGAACCTCAAAAATGCCATCATTTTTTATTTGTGTACTTAATTTTTTGAGCAATAGCTGGATGTACTACTGTGATTGTTCAACACATTATTATGAAAATACTAGTGAAGTATTGTCTGTCTCCTATGCATGCTGCAATTCATTATAATGTGAGGTGTAATTTCCTGTGTTGGTGCTTCATAGTTCATGGTACAAGCCAAATACATCAACCTTGAGTCTTAGCTTATTGTTTCTTGCATTAAGCAGTTTCATTCTTATCAACTGATTAGATGGTCTGGATAATTGTTCTTTTTCTCTGGATTCTAAGATGTGTCTTACGCTTCACTTTCCCCTCTTCTATGTATGATATTTCATTTGTAACTTGTGCATGTGCACTCTATTTTATGTGACATGATTAGTATACGTCTCTCTTATTTTTAGAGTATCTTAGTCATGATCTTATAGTATTCTGAGATTTTGTCAAGGGCACTCACAAACCAATCCCATGTGAAAATTGATTGGGAATAAAGATTCTATTCTATTTGTTTTTTCGGAAGACATTTAGATGTTTAACACGTAGAAGATATGCAGATCACGTGAACTGGTCTTTTATGATTGAATGCAGGGACATATTTTGACAAAAAATGTCCACTCACGGGTAATGTATCAATCAGGGGTCGTATATTGGCTGGAACATGTTATAGTGCAAAAATGAACTGCACTATAATATTCTGCAGGAACTATCTACACTTTGTCAAAAAGTATCAAAGGTGAGCAGAGGACTTAAACTTCAATGGCTTGTTTATAATATGTTTATGATTGAACAAGACAAGGGTGTTTTGTATGTGTATGGCTGTGCAGGTATGAGAAGAGATATTCAAACATACCAGCGCATATTTCACCCTGCTTTCGTGTCAATGAAGGGGATCATGTTATTATTGGACAATGCAGGTATGCGCAGGCAAAATTTTCCACTCAAACTGAGAATTTCGTATGGTAAGAATTATTTAGATTGTTTTTAGATTTGACCTTAAGATTTTATGTGATACATACCATTTTCAGGCCATTGTCCAAGACTGTATGGTTTAATGTTCTGAAAGTGATTCCTGCTGGTTCTAGTAGTGGTGGGAAAAAGAAAGGCTTTGCTACAATTTAGCGTTAACAATTTGTCTTGCATCAATCATATTATCCTTGGAGGCTATAGAAGAGGTGCTGAGAGAGATAGATGTTCGTTTCTATCTCATCATTGATTGCATTGATTTTTTTGATGTTTTATTTTTGCTCTAATTGAATTTTGTGACATTTTCAAGGAGGCCATTTTGGTAGTAGCAGAGTTCCAAAATAGTATGGCGGTATATATGAATTATTAAACTAGAAGGATTTTACATTTTTGAAATTTTGTGTACATTTACAAGTTAATTGACCCAAGATAAAATCTCGCTGGGAAATGGCATGACAATGCCAAGCAAGTTAAGATGCCTGCTTGAGAGAGGCCACAATAAGTCAAAAATTTGTTAAGTGCCTTGCCAAGCACCCTAGTAATCACCCTGGTTTGGTGTCAGTATGGACTTACATTTACAACTTAATTGACTTGATATCAACACAAGATTTTTATGGTGGTTATTTGAATTTGAAGCCATTTTTTCTTGAGATTTGTCTTGATTGTAATTTGCTGTAGGTTAAACTTTGTTATAGTTGTAGTGATGATAAATTATATCAACGGCATGTGTCTAATACATATAGCTTGATATGAATTCTCACATTCTTATCATCAAAATATGTATAGAGTGAAAGAGGCCTTGGGGTGGATTAACACGGTTCGAGGTAAGGCTTGGAGCACATTATGGTCACCTCATAACTGGCACACCATACTTCACCACGTTTATAATGTTTGAACTGCCTTGCTGTAGAGGAAGATTTGAACTTGGAGGTATTGCTATTAATGAGTCCCAGTCATCACTATTGCATCACAGTCCGTAGGACATTAGGACATCTAGATATAATGTGCAAAAGAAGGGAGTTACTATTACACCACAACCCTCGGGACATAAATTTAATGTCATTAAAATATGATGTGCACAAGAAAGGGGGTAATTCTAGTAGAGTTTAGGAAATTTGTTTTCGAATGTTACCTCATAACAGGTACACACCATACTTAACCATGTTTGTAATGTTTGAGGTGCCATATTGTGGAGGGAGAGGGGTCTTGCCCTTAATGAGTCCCTGTCATCACTATTACATCACAACCTTTAGGACATTTAAATATAATATGCACAAGAAGGGAGTTACTATTCCACCTCAATCCCCAGCACATAAAATTAATGTCATTAAAATATAATGTGCACAAGAAAGAGAGTAATTCTGGCAGAGTTTATGAAATTATATTCTAATATATGTAGATTTTGGCATTATATTTTATTCCATTATACAAAGATTCTGGAGATTGTTTTGCTATAAGCACGATGCTAGTATTTTGATTATGCTTGTATGTCTTGAACCATTGCACAACCAGGCACACCTGAGTGCTATAATTGGCATGACATAAGCTTATGTTGTTTTATTCCATTCTCTCTTGCTTCAAGCTGAAATATAATTTGCAATTGGTTACTATAGGATTGAACCCATTGCGCATGGTTTAGGGTGGTAAGAATGTTGATAGCTGATTTTCTTCCTTTGAACAAAGTTCCCATTGCCTAATAAAATTTGAGAAATTATTTGTAATTTTATGTGTTGCAAGGAAAATGTATCTTTGATCTCAAATTAAAGTGTCAGCTTTCTATATGCTTCTATTTGGGGACTGTAAAGCTGCATTGAATGATGCACATTAGTTGCATTTAATTTCTATCACTCAAGTGCCAACGAGTGGCCGAAATGAGCGGATTAAGGTTGTTAGGTACTTGTATAAGGTTGGTACCTATATTTTTAATGTAAAAATAGAGCACCTGCAACCACAAATTGTTGGTTTGGGTATGTTTGTCTATGGTTATCTACTTGGTGCAATGATATTGACTGACAAAAGAAGATGAAATGTGAGAAAAAAATCATTAATGGACAAATGATGAACACAGCTGTGAAAGATTTTATTTTGAAAGATAATGTGAGCTTTGAGGTGCTATAATCAAATGTTGCAACAACACGTTTTACATTGTGTGCTTTGGATTGAGTAGAACCCAGCTACAAATTTACTGCTTGTATGTTGTTGGATTATAGTGGCTCCTAGTTGGAAACAACAATAAGTTTCATGGCGGGTTTGTTGAATGTAACGTGGACCTTGATTTGCATTTTATTCTGCAATTTTATTTGAGATCTGTAATAATTTCTGCATATTAGTTTCTTCTAGGGGTGATATTTTATCCCTTATTTCCTAACAATTGGTTGTATATATAAGGTTTTTGGATTTTAAAGAGGTAGCTACCAAATGATTTTGAGGCTGTCGATTTGGAAACATGTGTCCTTCTAGTTTTGCTATTATGAATTCATTTATGTAGGTGATTACATTATTTGGGTGATTATTATATTTGTATAAGTCATTAGTGTGGTTGCTTATAACAACTTACATATAGTGTAGTGTGTTACAACAATTCACCCATATTAAATGAGTAGCTGTAGAAACTATAATAGACCTAGTTTTTACGAGATGCATGCCAATTTATTTGTATCTTATCATTGACTAATTAAGGTGAGAGTTAATTGTATGGTTTTTGTTGTGTTCAGATTTATAGTTCTGAATTTGTGCAATCTGAACCAAATAACATTTGGTATTAGAGTGATATTTAATCTTGTGCCTCATGATTTTTTGAGAGTAGTTGAGGGACAAAATAATTCTTCATTGCGAATATCAAGTTTAGCGATGCACTTGAGTTGTTTTTTTGCTAATGTGTGGGTTTATTTTGGTTGCCTGATTCTATTGAATTAGATAAGGACATGTGGTTTATTGAGAAATTTTGGTCTATATTGTGGGAAAAGATGGATATTAAGTTGAAGAGGTCTATGGCTTATCATTCGCAACCAGGCCTTGGTCCAACTCTGGAGTTCAGGAACCCCCTCAATAGGAAACATCCTAAGACTTGAGGAGAGGGTAGGAAGAGAATCCTGAAGGTTTTTCTCCTTCTCTTTACTTGGGATTTAGCTTGCTCACTGATAGAAACCAGACTAGTCTCCATAGTGGGTAGATTGCCAGTAAGAAGTTGTGGAGCCTATTTTCATGTGATGAAAGGTTGAAGCACTCAGTACACTAATGAGTACTGTACACTTTTCATGTATCCTCGCCAGGGTTTGGTAAAGGCGCAGCCCCCGAAAAAAAAAAGAGCATTTAGGCAGTAATAATTGGGTGTTTAGAGCCTCAAAAAATGCACCCGACAGGATCGGGAAGAAAAGATACACGTCCCGGTTTTTGGTCATATGGGCGAGTTTTTTGCACCCATAAAAGGTTTATGGGACGGATTTTTCTGAGATGGTTTTGATACCCACGGTTTTGTAAAACTGACTTCTAGCAGAATTGTCTATTGGAATATATGGTAGCAGAAGACTTATGCACTTATGAACAGTTAGATGTACAAGACTGCATATATCTGCAGATGTGTTTTGAATTCGGCTGTGAATTCTGTAGAGTTATGTATGCAGCATAGCTCTAGAACGGATCTGGGTAAGTCAAAGGTATTGAGAGAGCGAGATGGCTTGTAATAAAATCTGAAGCAAGTGATTCTATGGCCTGGAACGTAAGCTCCACATCATTGGGTATAAGAACCACGTTAAATACTGCTCTCTTAATGGAGCAAGGTGTATGTCAGTTATTTTATTCTGACAATTTTATTTATACAAAGAGATCTGTAGGATGGAATTTTTGCATATTAGTTTCTACTGTTGCGTATGTCTGATGACATGCTGGATTATTCCGCATATTTTAAAAACTTATTTCCTAGGACAATTGGTATCAGATCCTCAAGGTTTGGTTTGCTGAAGTGTTGAATCGCATTTGCTATGAAGTTTTTAGCTTGAGTGGGAGCTATAAACAAATCCTTAGTATGAAGGAAGATCTAGGGTTGATAGGAATTCAACGGAAGCAGAATTTCAGTCTTTGGAAGAGTGCATTATGGAAGATCTTGGAGAGGTTTATCAGATGCAGGATGCTTTATACTCCGTTGTCTGAGAAGGTGACTCCTTTGACAACCCATTTCAAGTTATGACAAATGCGGAATGGGATTTTTGGATCCCAAGACAGAGCACTTGGAACGATTCCAGACTGTCCAAGGTACCTTACTGCATCACAGTTGGTATTATTTAATGTACTCAAAGGAAAAGACTACAAAAGATCTAATGCCCATGCATTAGGGAAGCTATGTATGAAAAACCCTCTACCTCTAATAAGATGATTTTTAAGTGAAAAATTTATTGGCAAGCAGTAATAGTGAATCCTTCGGTATGTCTGAGAATAGTTCAGTAGCAGATCAGTTTAAATGATTTCAATACGGTAGTGACTATGCTAGCTTCGGTTACAATAGAATCAGATATGGCTGGATGATGTAGACAGCAGTTAGGAGCTTTACAGGTTAATTTTGTGCTCTTTACCTGAGAGTTGGACAGCAGCCTGAGTAATGGATTTCACGACTACAGTAAGCTCGGTTCCAGTGTCAACTCGACAGTTGAAGTTTGAGGATGTTGTAGGGGTGATTCTACAGCAAGGAAATGTGAAGAAATGAGCTCTGGGGACATCAATTACTTCAGGGAATGCTTTGACAGTGGAAACTAGAGCAGGAGACAGAATGAATAGAGCTGAATACCGTGGAAAATCAGAGTGCTAAGATCAGGCAAGGTCAAGAATCTCTGCTTTCCACTCTAGAACAAGATTGTATATACAGTTAAGGTACCATTGTGGATCAAGATAGCCTGGGCATGCAAGAGAAGTTACTGTTGGAGAAGCTTCGGGATACCAGTCAGAAATCCTGCAGACAAGAAGAAAACAAGGAGGTCACAATGTGGCAACAGGTAATGTTGTGTTCAGGATGCTTTGATTCTTTCTTTGCACAATATTACTAGTGAATCTTGGGTTTTAGATTCAAGGGCTTCTTTCCAGAGAAAAACTAGCTTCTCCACAGTAGGCATTATTTTGTTGATTATGTTCAAGGAGATTTTGGAGCATGTTTTTCTTGTGTGAAAGTGATGAAGCCTGTGCAGCTAAGAGTACTGGAAAAGGTTATGTTCAGGTATAAGATGCAAAATGGGAATACTTGGCTATTGAAGGATGTCAGACATGTGCCTAGATTAAGATGAAATTTGATATCACAGGGAAGTTGGGAAGTGATGGTTGTACTGTGATATTTACAGCAGAATCTTGGAAGGTTACCAAGGGTGCTCTTGTGGTGGCAAGAGGTAAGAAGGTTGGAACCTTGTATTTACCCACTGATAGGGACTAATGATTGTAATCTTGTGGCTTCAGATGTAGATACAACATTATGGCACTATAGGCTCGGTCATATGAGCCATAAGGGCATGAACATCATAAAGGAAGAATTTTGCCCATGGATATATAGAAACCCAGTTTCGATTTCTGTGAGAACTGCATATATATGAAACAGAAGTCGAGTTATATGGTCTTCTGCATATGATTGGACCTACAAAGAAAAAGAGTAAGTTAGAGCTGGTGCATTCTGATGTGTGGGGGCCAGCTCAGGTACAATCTCTTGGGGGTTCAATCTAGTTATGTTGAGCTTTTATTGATGATGCAACAAGGAAAGTTTGGGTTTATTGTATTAGAAACAAATCTGATGTATTGTGACACTAAAATATTGTTAGCAATGTGAAAGCCTTGGTAGACGTAGCCCAAATTGGGTGAAACAGGTCTTAAACTAAAATGTCTCTAGGTCAGATAATGGAGGGGAGTATTACAACAATGAATTTGATGATTACTGCAATAACAAAAAGAGAGGACAACACAACGGAGAGTGCAAGACAGGTGGTTGACCGCGTTGAAAGGTAAGTTGCCTACTAGTCCAAGTGGTATTCTAGAGAAGATGTGGGGAAGAAATTTCCTCATTTCATAAGTCCTTAAGGTTTTAGGGACTTAAAATCTTCAAATTGGGGAGGTATAATCCAAAATTGGATCCAAAAATGCCCAATTTTGCGTATTATCCTTATTGGGACTTGTAAAACATACCCTCATCATGTTCATTTTTCTAGGAAAATGGTGGTTAGGTTGACAGTGAGTCAGACACCTTCGAATTAAAAAAGAGACCATTTCTTGTTCTATTATGTGTATTAATTGTGTGACTGTTGTAGAATTGTCACGACTTCACTCAGTAAAGGCTATGTAACTGTTGCACAATTTTGTCCCAATAGCGCCAAAATGATGAATCGAAATAGTTGCAAACGTTTGAGCTTCTCAAAATGGTTTGTTTTGCATTCCATCCATTGGGAAGAGAAAATATAAATATAAGTGCATTTATTCAATCTAAGCAAGTGATTTGAGTGAATTCAAGTGTGAGCAAAGGAGGAAGATGAAAGTGTTCTTGTTTTGTTCACAAAGAGTTGAGTTCCTTCTTGTTGAGGATTGTAAGCAAGTAATGCAAGTAGGAGTTTGAATCCTTCTTGAAGGTCATATTTTGACAGTAAAATTGTATAGTATTGAAGATTTACTTAGTGAAGGGAAGCAATTGTTTTACCTAGTTTGAGTTTTTTTCCACATTGGGTTTCTCCAATGATAAAATTGTTGTATCTTTATCTTGCATCTTTCATTTTCAGTACCGTGTGAATAATTATTGCATGATAAACTGGATATTAAGAGCTTATTTAAATTGTTCATTCATTATCACAACATAGGATCTGTTTATTGTTTAAAAGAGACAATATACGGATCAAGAATATTATAGAGCTAATATTTACATTAGTTTGTGCTTATGTTTATATTGTTATACTAATGTTTCGGCTTTATTTATATTATGTATACAATCACTTCATATCAATATGTTGAACATGATGGGGACATTAACTCTCTTGCAACTTAGGTGAGTGCGTTAAGGTTTCCTACCTTAGTATGATATGTCGATGATAAGCTAGCTTTGGGCATACCATAGCAATGAAGGTTTTTGTGCATCTAAGCATAAATCAATGGTGAAACTAGATGCGCAATAGGGTGTTCCTTTTGTATTTTTTCCTCATGTTTTCTTCCTTATGTGCACATTCATTCTTGTGTCTCAGGGTATCTCCATGTTGAGTTTTGGGGAATTCGATTGCTTGATTTCTCCTATATCTGCAAGCATTGTAGCATCCTAGGAATACTATACACCAGTCTCTTCAGACCAAGAGACTCCTTTTTCTCTCCATAAATTTTCAATATTTACATAATCCTTTTTATTGCATCATTGAATTTGTGTTGATTCTCCTTCTCTTCTCTTACACATTTCTCTTGCATGTCATCTCTCTTGTATCGAACCTCCTAGAAGAGCATGAAACCTTTGCCTCTTGTATTCATCCCTCTTGTGAAATGGATCTCAAATTCCATGGCTCTCTAGAATATACATCTTCATCAACTCTCTAAACACTTTGATTCATACGATCTCTTATGTGGTCTTCCTCTACAACTTCCAGTATTGTCCTTTCACCATTAAGCTCACTCATAATTTCCTTAAGCATTTTCACCATTGTTGTGTTAATTACGCTTCTTAAACCAAATCGTCTTGGTGTCATCTTTACTTCCATGCACAATAACATGACTCCCTTAGTCAATATAATCTTAGGGATGTTTGGTTCATTATTTCTCATGTTCTTTACCCATTTTTCTGACATTAGAGAACAACAATATAGTAGTTACCTCATGTTTGGCATTTTACTAGTCTTCTCTCACAAATCTCTCAATTCTCCCCCCAATGTTGCTACATTGCTATAATACCAGATAGGGCTAAAGTGGATATGGGTTCTTATGGGAAAGGCTAACCAAACATCTTGCTACATAGTACATAGTAGACCCACACAACAAATTGGATTTCTATTAATTTCCAAGGCCTTTTTGGCATCTATAAAAATAGTGCTCAACTATGGAGCTTACACACTTTGTATTGAGATTTTTAGACTATGGTATATTATTATGGACTTATCCTTCACTAGAGTTTTTTTTATCTCAACTTTCTTTTATCCCCTTTTTCTCCTTGGCTACTTAGTCGTCAAACAAATCTACACAACTATCATGAACTTTCAAGATGGAAAATTTCCAATGGGCTTTGTTCCTGCCCCTTAAAATTTAAAATTTTCTTATTAAATCTCTAAACTACCATGTCATCCCCTTAGTTGTCCTTCTGCCTCATTAGATCTAATAGTTGGTCTTCATAGAGACACATCATCCTTTTGTCAGATGCTTTTTAGACACCTCATCATGTCACTTTCATTTCTTTGGTAACAGGTGTCTATGGGTAGTTGGCCTTCACTACCTATTTTGTCACCTCTTGACATGTTTTTTCATTTAGCCAATTCATTAATGTAATCGATACATGCACATTGGTCTAATATTATGTACTCAATAACAACACATCCTTATTGCACTCACCACTTCTTTGCAATACAACTTGTCACACTCCTTCCAAAACTTTGTGCATGCTTTATATTTATCCCTTACGCACTCTCTTCATGTAAATCCATTTGATCCTGATGCAGAGTTTATTGACAAATTAACTCACGCTTCAAGACAAGAACAATCAATTACTTCTTTTCCCATTTACTCTGTTTGAGGTTTTCTTTAACTAGCTTTTCAGGGCTTATAACGAGCAAAAATTAACCTTCATTCCTTATAGGTCTTCTCACTGAATCTTGTTTCTACATCTCATACAATGCTTAATAAGTCTTCATACTATTTCATCACAGAGAGAATAACCATCTAACCTTTTTCACCCCAATTAATCATTCACTAGCAACTAAAAGACTTACCTTAAACCAAACAACTATGGACCTTTGCCTCCAATTAGCACTTCTCAAATCTATAACCTGTTTCATAGTCAACCTACTATTATATTAGCCATCATCATCTTTGAATGAAAATAAGAAAATGATTAACTTCTCATTATAAGCTTAAAATTGCCCTGTTTTAGCTCTTGAGAGCAAGTCCATGGAAGTTTCATGGTTGGGCACATCTGGGTACACTCACTAAAAACTAAACAAATCTTTTAACACCCTTTTAGGCCTACAAGGTGAGTGGTAAATCTTGTGTTCTACCTTTCTTGTTAAGATACTTTTCCACCATAACTCCACTTACTATCTTAGCTCTTACCAGCCCACTCAACATGGTTTTCAAAGAATATCTTCTAACTTTCAAGGTTTCAAAACACTCTCAACATATATTTGGTCACCCATTTCCTCAATTCACCTATTTACAAAATTATTTGGGTAAACTATAAGCTCAGATCAACTTCCTTATAGTTATTGACCTTCCATATTAGGCCTTAGGACTGTAGCAGGGTTTCTCGTGTAAAATGTTATTAAAATCCCAAACCTTACCAAATAAAAAATGCTAATTTCTCTAAAATCCTTTAGGAGGATTGGCAATGGTGTTATCTTCCATCTTTCAAACCAAAAATCATTGATTTAAGGCTTCCATACTTGGAATTAGGTCAAACCCTAACTATTACCTTGTTACCAGCCCGAGAGGACTTATTTACTTACAACTTCCTTGATACTTATTCTCAAGACTTCAAATTTCATCAAAAGATCTATTTTACATTGCCTCAAAGTTTTGTGTTACCAGTAAGGATCAACAATGAAGATAATACTATTCACATTCAATAATTGACCTTGCACGCACGTTTAAAAGTAGGTTATGAAACCCTCACTCCTTAACACAAAGAAGTTAGATCCTTTTTGAAAGAAACCTTTAACATTTGTTTCAAAAACCATTCTAACATGACATTTTTAAAGATATCAAGCTTTTCACACACTTATCATAATGACCAATAAGACAAGATTAGTTCATCCTATGGAAGCATAGTCATAGTCTGGTATTGCATGAACCTGCTAAAGTAACAACTCACTTAAAACAATGTCAATGGTCTCATGATTCAAAATAACTCCTCAAGATTAGATTTCACAACAAGATATCATGATAAAAGCCTCATCATCAAGGATACACCCTGAGTACATTCAAGATTTTGTGTGAAACACAATCATACAGTCCTAAACAAGCATGTGCATTAGTTCTAAAGGAAGAAATCAAACATTTTTATCTATATCCCCATCAATATTCTCTGAAAGGTTTCAACTAAATCTGCATAAACCCATCAAGAGGTGACCAATAATTCTTATTTCACAATAAACTAAAAATCTTAGAAAGCAAAATGGATCAACATTTGTTGCAAAAACAAAGTCTATTTCATATCCAACTGCGGGTTTCTTACAAAATGGATGCTTCCTCTTTCCATCATCCTCCAAGTCTTCGAGGAATGACCTCTAACAATTTTCCATTCAAGCTTTTATCCTATTCAACTTCCATTACTCACCCTAACTAACTGGCTCTCATGACTTTACATACCCATACATGGCCAATACATGCATATTTTATCCTTTTAAGACATTTATTTTGTTCACGCTCACTCTAGGACTTATTTCATAAGCTTAGCCACTTATTACATGTTTTGAACCATCAACTCACTCTCTCTTCATCACCTGCAATGCCTATTTCCACTTTTTGTATTCTTAACATTTGAAATTTGTACATGGAGGTAAACTTGTGATTTGAATCTTTGACCAACTTGAATCACTAAGACTTTCCTTTATGACTTCACCATGTCCTATTAGACCTATCCTGAACTTACAACCTTGAACAAATGAGATATTTACAACTTTAATGTACTTTTGATGTTGCCCTTGCATCAGATCCTCCTTATGTAAATATGTTGCTTCCTTCATCCATTCATGGTGTATTGTTTATTATTGTGAATACAATCCATGTATATCCTACTGCTATATTGGGTCCTCCTTATTCCCTTGGTTCTTATTAGACTTCTTACACACCCATGTCTTAGCCAAAATTGTGATGCAAGATTGTGCTAAACCTTGGATGCTCCTACATCAATATTGTAGGTGTATAGGGTTTCTACTATGTTACAAGTGACTACAAGTCATCCCAAGGTTGTGTGAACAAGATTAACATGTAGCGAGACATAATTCCAAATGAGCGAAGCACATAGGAAGTTGGAGATCCTAACTAGAGAAGGGTCTAAGACCATACATCTCCAGCCATGACTGTATAGTTACAGGGCTAGGGCATAAAACATTTCTATGGTCCTGCATGAGCTAAGTTTCCACCCAACATTGATAACAAAGAATCTATAGTTTCTGATATGCCTTTTCCACATGCTTGTACATACAAATCTCTTCTGTTTTGAATTGTATGACTAATTATTCATATCTTATTTTGTATTTGAGGTATCATTTTTATAAGTATTAATTCATTATTCTTATTATGTATGGTTGATTGTGAATTAATTATATTAGAATAATATCTTGTAATAAACCCTTACATATTATTTATTGTTGTGCACTTTCCATAAGATAATTTAATTAGGGCGTAAATATACGATGAACCCGACTTTTGAATTAAATCTATAGCTCAAACCCTAGTGGCTCTAGGGATTACCTCTTTCTGATTTTGGTGTGTTATAACTCAAGGCCTTGCCACTTGTTATAACATCATGGATCATTATCATTATGATCATCTATATCTCAATTCTAAGTGTTATAACCTTTGCTCTAATAGGGTCTATCATCTGTTTAATCAAGTTCATGCCCCTCCATGTGAGGGAAGGGAACCATATGTTGATTCTACTTGTGTCGATATATTATTTGACGCTACCATATTTAACTTTGTAAGCACACATATTATATTGCAAATATTTTTTCTCATTATGTCTTCATGGTTTCCACTAACACCATACATGGTGAAGGTTTTAATAACACATTTGATAATCAAGATCTATCCGTTAATGAGGCACACCATTTTACATGCTTAATGCAAGAACATCCTGATAATATTGATATTCTTCTCTATCCCGTTTGAGACCAACTTAAGATTATTGTTATATCCACTACAACTGATCTCAATACCCCATTGAATAAAAGTCATACATCTATTATTCTTTCATCTACGATGCATATTTCATTAGCGGAACTTAATATTCAGCTTCATAGTGTTGTTAGGTGTATTCATATGACCATTAATGTTGGTACATCTCCTATTGATGGGTCGTCATATTCTTCCAATCATTTAACCGACATAATCTTTGTCAGTTTCATTCTAAACCAAGGCTATGTCCTAGGAAATATGCAATAGAGTCTAGGAGAACCAGTTATACGTTGGGTCTATTGGGGGTTGCTTAGTTTTAGTGACTATTCTATGGAAATGTAGTTAAAATATACAGAAATTAAATACAAGTCTACGGAATTCAACTATTTGCAATGAAAGGAATTTTAGCAACTAAACTTCTATTGTAAAATAAAATACGCACACACTTATTCTTAATAAATTAAATCACAACTGAATAAATGGAACTTTTAGTAGAAAGCAAGACTATTCATTAACTAGATTTACATAATAAAGCATATATTATAAGTGAAAGCAGTAATGAATAAAGCAAATATAGTTAATCAAAGCATGCATGTAAGACTTATCAAATGATAATCGCAGTAAATATAATCAAAGAATTGTATGCATGAACTCAAAGTAACCTCGTATCTCCTCGGTTGAGTGGTCCCTTGCTCTTCCTTGGGATAGAGGGATTAACAACTTTTGATTATCAAAATGCTGTGGCTTTCATTAACTTAGAAATAAGTTGATAACACATAAAAAGATATCCAGAACTGTCTGCAGATAATCTCCTTCAATAATCAAAAAGTGGTACTACCAAGTTCTAAAGACGAAGTTTTCATATAGATAATATTGGTTACAAGATCCGCCATATCAGGCAGCATTAAACACTGTCCATCAAATATCAATTAAAACACAGATTCCTATGGGCCGTTAGAATCAAGCTCAAGCTAATAGGTCAATTCGATGGAAACAGTCTTCAGCTACATGCTTCAAACTCGGGCTTCTTATTCACCAGCAACTTCCATCATTCCCTGCACACATCATCACATTTGATCTCACAAAGGTAGTTAGTAGGAGGTTCATGTGTTAATCGGTTTTTATAAGCAATAGCAAGGAAAAAGCATCAAACCTACTAAGATATAACTACACAAAACATCCCCATATACTAATAAGTCATATCACAAAGAGTATTTGCAGTTTGAAGAAATGATATTAATGAGCCAAAAAATGCACTCATCACCTATCTGTACTCATATTGCTTCACATTCTTCTTCTTATAGCACATAGGCTCTTGAATCCCTTATTCATAAATTTCAAGCTCAAATTTTATAATTACAATAAGGAGTATCTTTTTCTTCTCATGTTATGGATTGTACTCAATAATTTCCTAACCCATTTACATCAGAAGTGACCTCCTACCCTTTTCCTATCAAGTTTTTTGCTCCTAATCTTTCTATCTATGATGGAAAGGGTGATCCTAAAGAGCACCTATGCACATTACATGTTGTTTGCTTGGATTATTCTTCAAATGTCATATTACTTACCAAGGTGTTTCCTCAAGGTATTAAATAGTTTTCTATACATTGACTTTATTATTTCCCCATGCATTATGTTTGGAATTTCACTCCTTTATCTAATCAATTTCTATCACAACTATTTATTAATATTCAAGACATTGTTTCATATGCAAAAATGGCTAATATGTGATAAAGTTGTAATGAGCCCATCATTGATTATGTTCTATGCTATAATACCAAACTTACTAAGATGAAAAACATTTTAGCAAATACTGAACTAAAAAATCGTTTTACACAAAGTATTCTTACTCCATTACAAGATTCGATTGTCTTTGCCAAATTTCACTCATTTGATAATCTATGTCATACTTAAAAAAAGTGAAGTTAATCTCCTCAACATGAATATGATCAATACAATTTTAATCCTCCTAACACCTCTAATCACAAGTTTCAAGGTGAAATTAATTTTAGGAGTGAACCTAATGATGATAAATCCAAAGTTAAAACTATTGTCAATGTTGTATCTAGACCCACAAATATGTAATTATAACTCGGAAACAATTCACAAGTTTTCCTTGTGCAACATACATATTTATTAAATAATTATTGAGTACAACCTTGTATCTCTCCCTCCACTTCTTTAGGTCGATACCAGTGTACCTCATGGTAAAATATTTGATGTTAATGCCCATTGTGATTATTATTGATGCATTGGTCATATTACTAAGAGTTATACTTATATTGGCCATGTTATAAAAGATCATCTTGATGTTGGTGTTATTGAATGGGATTGATCTAAAGGTCAATATGGAGGACATATGCTCTATAAACTTCCCAGGATTGACAGAATACGGAAGATGACTTCGAGAGCTTTCCATCAACTATTTGAACGTCGAAAACGAAGTCCGTATGTGTAAATGGTGGCTGGTCAAAATTACAGTCAACCCTAGAGGGGACCGGATCAACTGACGAGTCACGAAGTAGTGGCAAGTATGATCGTGCAAAGGTGATGTTTTTTTAGGTTTTTACCTCTGGTCTTCGTCATTTGGCGTCGTCTTCATCTTTGTATATGATCAACAAAACAAAATTTTCCACGTGGTGGGTCCTTGATCATTGGCTCATTGTGGTAACTTACCAATGCAACTTGAACTCGGTCCATGGCTCAATGAGTTATTCTATCAACTTTCCCAAGTTGACTTGGGGCAAAGTGGGTGTCAGGCCACGTGGTGGCCTGAGGACCCACTGCGTGGAAATTTTGTTTTGTCAATCGTATATAAAGATGAACATGACGTCGAATTACGAAGATTGGAGGTACAAACCTGAAAACATCACCTTCACACAATCATACTTGCCATTACTTTGTGACTTATTAGCTGACCTAGTCCCCTCTAGGGTTGATTGCAACTTTGACCAGACACCATTTGCACATGCGAACTCCATTTTCGACGTTCAAATAATCAACAAAAAGCTCTCAAATTCATCTTCTGTAATGTGGAAATCCTGGGAAGTTTGAGGAACATATGTCATCCATATTGACCTCCAGATTAGGGATGTTCTAATTGAATATAAGCCTACTAATGCTAGTGGAAAGTTCAAAATATTTAGTGCCCCACTTTGCGAGCACAATACAACTAAATCTAGTTTGAAGGTACACCATTTTTATTGTGTTGTGCTACCTCTTCCTTCTTACAATCACCCATTAGATGTTATGAATGGTACTATTACTACTACATATTCTTCTCCAGTTATTACTATTTATGACACTAATATGGCTTCCAAATTTGTTTCTAATACACTTTGCATTCATGCTTTTTTATAAACATCCTATATGTAATGTTTTGATTGATACCACTACTCCACATAATATATGCACTCTTAAGTTACTTCGTTCTCTTAGATATGTTAAAAAGAAAATATGATTTGATCCTAAGATAAACATAAGGTATATTATACTCCCCCTCACAGTAGGCTTAGGTACTTTTGATGTTCCATTCTTATTGGCATCTTCTCTTAGCTTATGTGACATGATTTTAGGTTGCCCTTGGCTATGTAATTTTACACCTGTCCATTTGTGACTACATCAATATGTTAAGTTTCTATAATAAACAAATAGTTACTCTTGGGTGTATAATAATTTGGGACCCTATAACTCAGCAGATTCTCCCAATACATATGGTTATTACTCTTATCCCTAGCGTGTCTACCTTTTAGCCTTCTAGTTATTAGGCTACATCTAGTAGGACACTCCCTTCTATTGAATCTATGCATAGACATTCTAGTTCACATATTACTTCCCACAAGTCACGCTCTCCTCGGCTACCAAATCATTATGTCACACACTACTCTTTGCAGGAAAATTTCTCCTAGGCCTTTGACTAGCTTACCTCCCATGTATACTACTCATCTTATGTATTCCCACCCTAAATATTTTATGGTACATATTGTGGATTCTACAAAAATTATACACAATCATCCTTCTTCTCTTTTGACATTGTGGGGCTCGAGCCTCCTCCACCTTATGAGTTTGATACACCTCTTAATGGGAATATGGGTAGGTCTTATGCCACCCCTTTTCCTATACATAATTATTTAAAAAAAATTCAAATACATTCAAATAATCACATAATACAAAAGTAATCACATATTTGCAAAAATTACAAGATTAAGACATGTTTATGGTTTGATTTGCTAAATTGTCACTTTATACATGTTGTTTGTCACGTAGGTTTGATGGGTATCATATATTTTATATATGCTCTCTACAAATATGCTTTCATAGGGTATATTGAGTTTGATGAAAGACCCACATAAGTTAATACATGACGATGGGTGTCAACTTTGTTTCTTCCTATAGAATAGACACTACTATGTAGGGGCATCTCCCACATTATACAATTGATTTTATTTCATTACAATTACTTTACACTTCCTCATCATGTTTGATTACATTTATAGTGTATATTTTATCTTTTGAGAAAGCATGACTAACACTTGTTTCTTATGTAGTGCTAACCTAACTTGCTATTTATTCTTGTACTATCATTATCTTGTATACTTACATGATACATTACTATCATTGTTTTCTATACTTTCATGACACATTACTGTCACTACTTTCTTATATGGGTTACTTTATTACTTTACTATTGTGTTGTCTAACTCCTTACTAATGATAGTTTATTTGCTTACATGATTGCTAAATTCCATGACTGTGTATGAACTAAAATCCTTGGTAGTATTGTGACACCATAGGCTCCCCGTGTTTGTGTCCATATGCCTATTTTTTTTGTGTATGTACTCATTTATTTATTTGTAACCTACAATTCCACCTATTGTGATTGTCTTGTGACACTGTGGGTGCGTGATTTTTAGGACTTTATGCCTCTATGTGACTACATTTATATATGATTGATTGACTCTCTTTACACTGCTATTACTACTCTTGATTATGGCATATTGACTATTTTATATTACTTGTGTTAACTTGATTCACTATTCCTACAAAATTGTTACTACTTGTATGCACATGTATTATTAATACTCTTTCTTTTTATGTGTTGCATGTTGTTTTCTTTATGCACCATGGTCTCCACCATGTGAAACCCCTTTCATAGCTATAGGTTCCTGTATGCACCCAAAATTGCATGGTGCTACATTGTCAGAATAGTAAAAATCCCCATGATGATAACTTTCATTTCCAGAATAAATGATGAATCCAAGTCCCATTTCTTTGCTTTGTGCTTGCATATGTGACTTAGTCTTCTTTGATTCTTAGTTTCCTAGCCTTACATGCTTTTGAAAATGTTTATAGCCCCATTTTCCTTAGTGTTTTCCTTTAAGTTACGTAATCACCGGTTTGTGCAGACCGACAGTTCCATGCACTTTAATCCGATAATTAACACTCCCAATTTTGTAAGCATGTTGCAAGTTCCTCATTGTTTTTCTCACACGTTTCTCATCCATTTCTTATGATTATGAGCTTATTAGATGTGTATGAACTTCTTATTATTTACTTACTATTCTTAGTAAGTTGATTGCCCCTTTTGTGGATGATTTGGCACTTCTTGGTTGCCAAGTGTGCTGGACCATTTCCCCACCAACTTTCTATAAGAACCAAGATTTTTCTTAAAGCATTGGTTGGAGTCTCTTAAATTGGAATTGCACCATTACTTTGCTAAAATCTTGCCAAGAAGCACACAAGAAACTCAAAGCTTTTCCTTGTTACTTCCTTTCCTGCATTGCTACCAGTCTACCCATAACCATTCTGCTCCAACACTTCCACAACTTCTTTTGCATACCAACCAATAGAATTCCCTGGGCCATTTGTATTCATTAGTGGAAAAGAAGCTGGGATAAAGGAAAGCACAACTACCTCTGGATATTGTTACAATTATACATTTCCAGGTTGTGGGTGTAATTCAATTCTTTAAAGCTTTATTTTAAATTGGAGTGTAGATTTCTTCATCAAATCAATATTTGTTTTAAGGAAGTAGAATTTGCTATTTTTTTGTAGCATGTAGGTAGCTTCCATTGATAATTCCTTCTTAGATCATCCCTGTGGACTTTCTTGGGAAAGGATTTGGAGGAAGTTCATGTGCACATTTCTTCATTTATTTATTTAAAAGCACATGTAACTTTCATTTTTCTTATTAGTTAGATTTAAATGTGCATACGAACAAAACCTTCATTTAAAGTTTCCTCCTTGCTTATCCATGTGGATCTGCAAGGGAAAGAAGCTTGAGAAAGCTTCTATTTTTGTGCATTTTGTTGCATTTCTTCACATTTAAAGCTTATGTAGAATTTTAGTGTTTTACCATGGAAGTTTCAAGGAAAGAAATTGCTTATGAGAAGCTTCATTTCTTCCCGTGATCCTGAGGTGAGACATTAGAAGAAATAGTAAATATAGATAATTACAAATTGGAAAGAATCTATGTTTAGTTAAATTAGGCTTCACATTCAACAATAGAGGAATAGCCACATCCGACTATTCCCTATTTATTTTATTTTAACATAGGAGTAGATTTAATTTAATTTAGAAGCAATTGTTTGTGTCTGTAGATTAAATTTATTTTAATTAATTAGTGGAAGGTAGATGTTAGTTTGTTTTAATTAGTTTCCTTTAGTTCATTTCCTTTCAAGAAAATAGATTAGATTGTTTATTTCATTTTGGATAATTAATCAGGAATGAATGTAGCTAATTAAAATACTAACACACACTTTTATTCTATTTAAGCTAGATTTAATTTTCATATTTATTTAAAATGAACTTTCAACTTAGTTTAACATTCAATTAAACCATTCAAACAAATAATAGGGAACTTACACTACCCATACACAGCCTCTGATTCCCCTTTGCCTAACTCAACTACTAGGAACTCACGCTACCTGATATTAGTCCCTGATTCTCCTATAGTTGCCCATTAGTATTCTCGCAATCTTTCACATTCCAGATGTCTCGGAATGACCACATGAGGTCGAGTGCATCTAGAATCACGTATTGATTCTCAAGCGTACAAAATTGGTGAACCCAACGTGAAGGACTAGTTCCTTTGTTATCTCCTTTACTTTCATTGTTATTACTTCACCTTTCCATTTCTTCCCCTATTTCGGTGGGTATTTTATAGCTCCCCAAATATTTTTGGTAGAGAGTTTGGTGGGACATTTGGCTTTGATAGATATTACACCAATGTTCAATTGCAATAATCCCCTTCCCTTTCCGGATGAGATGATAATTACACAAACAACGTACAAGCCTCCCCTAGCTATGTCTTAAACCCCACTAGTCATGTGAGAATAGAGGAGGTTGAATGAACTTTAAACATGAAATACATTCTAACCAATTCAAACGACATGGCTTTTATGAGTGGAACATATCCTTACTCTAGAGTCTTATCAAGACCTCACATTAGCATGCAATCAACAAAATATGACATTTTTGCACAAAGTGATAATCCCCTTCACCAAATAGATGAGTCTTTGGACATAATGAAGATTCATACCACTGAAAATTTCAAGGAAGACAAGAATGATAACGCCCAACAATTCATAAAAGGGTATCACGTGTCCTCCTAGCCAAACCCTACACCACATGCACCCAAACAAGGGACTCAATCATAACCCCATGATGTCATTTTTACTTTGGTAGGGAGGATTGAAGAACTAGAGAGTTCTCTACCTTCACCACCTACTTATGCAATAAAGAAGAACATGGGTATCTTGTTGACAATAAGGGATACATCCCTACCAACACACAACCAAATTAACATCTTGTGCAACAAGGTTATCCAGTCCAATCGAATTTGGGTGATCTTCTCATGGGATCTAGCACACTAGGGATGGGTCCACATCCATCTCAAGCTTATCCTATGCAAGGGCTGGCTGGAAGTGCACTCTCAAATGCCATTCCTTCGAGAAATGTGACATTCCCTGGTTTCATGCCCACTAGTCCATATCCTAGTGTTGTTCCTCCTTACTTGCATATGTACTCAAAATCCCCTCAGATGGATGCGTACACTTTCCCTTCTCCTTATATGCCATATCAAGGAGCTCCATATGTTCCAGCCAATTCCTACAATGTAGCTTATCTAACTCCTCCTCCTTTACCTCCTCACTAGGGAGCTTCAATGGTGGAATCCTACGCAATGGGTACTTACATTGAGTATTTGAAATAACCCCTTGACTTTACCATACGAGGTGTCATGATTCCACTCCCGTTGCCCGATCTTCCTAAATTTAAGGGAGAAGGAAATCCAAACACTCATATCAAGGCCTATGCCATTGCCATAAGGGAATTACTCCTTTGGGATGTTGTAGTAGCTAAGATATTCCCGAAGACCCTTGAGGGAATCACATTAGATTGGTATTATCAGATTTTGAAAGCTTCCATACATTCCTTTAAACAAATTTTTTTTCTGAATTCATCAGAGCATTTGACATGAACAAGGATTAGGGAGTTTTTGCATATCAGGCAGGAACCAAATGAGTCTGCCACCCATTTTATCCGAAGATGGCATCAAGTTATTTATTCCTTTGTAAGTGCACCTAACATGGACCAAATGGAAATTTGTGAGCTCTTCCTTCACTCAGTCAACCGAGAGACCAAGGAGGAAATCCAAAAGTTTCCTTTCTACAATTATGAAGAAGTGTTGGAAGGTGCGCTTCGAATTGACCAAGCCACTATCTATAGTGGGCGTAAGACTTATAGTCTCAATGGGAAATTGGTGTCCCCTAATAAAAATAATGCAAACCATAAAAAAAATAGAGCCAAAAATCAAGGACCTAAAGTATTGAATCGTAATTAAGGTGATACCACAGATGATGTTACAGATCAAGAAAAGAATGTTGGTTTTACAAATGACGGTAACAATAATAATACCAACAATAACACGGGAAATAAAAGAGGCCCTAATTTTGTTTCCTCCATCAACACAGTCAATGTCAATCGTCCCCCTCCTCGAAAATATCTAACTCAAGGCCTGAACAATTACCAAAATTCTGGCCAAGGGGCAACGAATTGTGGTTATAACAACAACCAATTTCAAAACTACAATCAATGTTATAATCAACAACAAAAATCAAACCAAAGGCCAAGAGACTACGACCCCAAACTTTATTGTGGTTTTTACCATGTTGTTGGTCATGACGCTAGAACTTGTAGGGATTGCAACAAGTTCATACAAAGACTCCCCAAAAATCAAAGGCAACTCTTTATGGACATGTTCTTAGTAAATCCTCAAAATACCTCACACCCGAGTTATACAGGATGTGTTGCACCTTAGAATGCAAACCTAGGCATATATCGGAAACAATTCCCTAAACATCATGAAGATGTTAAAGTGAATCCTCAAAACATAAAAAGGGTATTCTGGTTGGGAATAATGATCATGAGGCCTCAACTTCTGATAACTCTCGAGTTTCTGCTAACTTTGGTTCAAACAACAATGCAAAGATTTTGGGATTAGTTGAGTTAGAGGTCGAACCAAAAATTAACACAACTCAGATGAGGGAGTACACTTCACAACCTCTTCCCACTCATTCTCTCTCTATAGGATGATGATCTCCTATAGTCTCAAAACCTGTATGATCTTATGATTTGATTTCAGATTTGAACAAGACCTTTTCTCACATATTGTTTCTAGATTTTTTGAAGAATTCCCCTGGGTGTTATTTTTCATTGTTAGATGCACTGGGTCTTGGTCACCTAATTCATGTTACACCTCCACTTGGGGCTCAAATCAATCATATTGAATTTGACATACATCCTCTGAGATAGAGTGATAAGGATAATAGGTTTGTTTTCTATATAAGAAAGATGCCATCTGACACTAAAATATCCCAAAGAGGGGATCCTGCATTATATATGCAAGTTTGGGTCTATAAAAATTACATCAAGAGAACTATGATTGATGACAGGGCTGTGGTGAATGTGGTTCCCTTATCTTTCTTACAAAAATTAGGATATGGGGAGACTAATTTCTCCTCTACAAGAAACACGTTGTGAGGGTATGATAGTCTTAAGGCTACTTCAATTGAAACTATAGTTCTTCTTGTCTCCCTTGGGCTGAAAACTATTTTAATAGAGTTCTACATCATTGACAAGGAGACAAACTATAAATTGATCCTTGGTAGACCCTGGATTCATCGGATGAAGGCCATTCCTTCCACTTTGTTCCAAGAAGTTAGATTTATCCATTTGGGAAAGGTCTTCATTGCTCAAAGGGATCCTAAACCCTTCCACATACATATGGAAAATCTCAATAAGAAACCAAGGGTTCATTCAAAATATGAGCTCCCTACAAACTAGTTAAACAAACCGCTTCCATCAAAATATTTGGTCACAGCCACCCCAAATGTTCTGAGAGTTGAGGTCAATGACACAAAAACATTCTAAGTGGAAAAAACAAATAAAGGTAAAGCCACATCTATTGAAAATGTGTCCACCAAAATCACAACAGGGATTATGAAACTCTTAGAAAGTGATGAACCGATCTTTCTCCCCTTCAAACTGCAAGGAATGGGTAACCTCCTTAGTATAGCCTCTCTTCCTACTGATGATCTCAGTCTAGGTGTAAACATGATAGAGATAGTAAAAGAAGAGGATTTTGGAAATAAAATTATATCCATCAAAGTCATCGCTAGGGATTCTTCCATTCTTGGCCTTGGTCTACATACAAACTTGTCAAAAGCCAAGTCCGTCGTGCCTATGCGACATGACCCAATAACGAAAGAAATGCAAGACAAGATTATTACTTCCCATGTGGGGAACAAATTAGAACAATGCCATCATGCTCACATGAGCATGGTCTGTCAAGAGATCGAAAAAGAGGTTTACGAATGCCTCTCTCAAATGGATGGTCATACATCAAAATTAGATGTTCCGATGGGTGCGAAAATAGGCAAGGGTTGTAAGGTTAAACCCAAGGTAGTAGGCCCTTGTCTAGAAAAATAAAAATTCAAAAATCCTTTGTATCATTTGTGTACCGTGAGAGGTGAGGAATTTGGTAAGTCCATCAATTCACTTCACCTTAAACATTTCTATGAATAATCACTTGCATTTCCACATTTTACATTATTGTATTTCCACAGCTTCGTCATTTGCATTATCATCTTGTAAAATTGTAAACTAGAAACTTACTTTTCAAGTAACTTTTAAAGCTTTCAAACATTGGAAAAATTATCAAATCATATCTCTTCAATATTCATTTCACTTCTTCAAACCAATCTATCTACCTCATCATTTCAGTTCATGAGACAAAATATTGACAATGATTCTACAAGGAATTGTATACTTATTTCTCTTCATGATCTCCACTAATTCAGGTGTTTCTTGCCCATAATTTCTCCTAAAGATTCTTGATGACAAACCTTTCCCTAAAAATCTCTCTCGATGAAAAAAACATTCTAAATATTTCACCCAGAGCATCTATTCACCTATCTCAACCTTCAGTGGTGAGCCCTTGCATCCTAATGGTTGCGTGGGGTTAAGGCTAGGGGAAAGTGTTCTCTCACAAAAGTATAATTTAAAGTCAATTAAAAAAATAAAAATAAATAATAAATACAAAATTATTTCATTTACAAATAAACCTACACTCCTTGACCCTACCAATATTCGATGATGAGCCCATGCTTCTTATTGGTAACATGGGGCAAGATGTAAGGGGTCGCAATAATAAACCACAAGTTGTAAATAAGTAAACAAATAAAATTTCTTCTAGAAATTCCCATGAAAATGAACCAGATGTGTATGTTAAGAGAGAATTGTTCCTCAAAACTAGATTTTGTCAATGAAAAGGCCATTCATGAATCTAAGTCTAGAAAAACTTGCAAGAGAAATTCAATCTGAACTGGTCAGTTTATCTTGATTAGGGTTGGGTTGCAAGTTTCTATTTGGATCTTTGTCAAATTTTTGTTTCTTGATCGTCATTCACATTCACATTCTTCAAGCCATATAGCTCACATCCCTTTTGACTCTCGGTGATGATCCATCACATCTTACTGGTTGCGCGAGGTTAAGAACATAACGAGTTCATCTTTTCATCATACCACATTCAACACATTTTTCCAATGAAATTGAAATGCTAAATATTACTTGGAAAACAAAGTATTTGAACTACAATTTGTTATCATATATATAGAAATAAAAAGAGAAAATAATTTTTTTTACCACATTGCATAATCATCCATAACATACATTCTGAAACATAAAACATCAGAAATTACAAACCATCTAAGAGTACACAAATGGAATGAACCATAACATATTCAACTCTTACAAAGATGTTGAAACAAAAAGATGTATGTATATACATGTATAATATCAGGTCTCTCGTGTACAATGTTGTCACACTATGGTGTAAGTGTGGTCAAAATTGCTCTTTAAGAGCTCAAAATACAAAAAAATCGATATATGTATCCAAAAAAATGTCCTAAAGAAATAATGGCTCTAAGCCTATCCCTCTCTCCTAGACCCTTGAGAAGGGGCAGGAGGGTGCATGGGTTCCTGGAGCATCTCCTATGATGGGAATGACTAGGTGTAGCCTGAGATCCTCCATGAGTAGACCTATGGGATGGTCCAGGTGAGCGGTCGGTGGTAGTGGCTCTGCTACACGAGTGCACTCACCGTCATCTCTCCTAATCCTCATGCAATGTAATTTCTAGTCTCATCTGGGTCATCACCTTTGTGGCATGTCAGGATATCACATATTAACTAACAAATGGTTCCTAGTCATAGTTTTAGGAATCACGAAAATATCTAGGAGCGTTCACTGGAGAAGATCTCACCATCTCGTTGTGGTAGCTACAAGGTACAAGTAAATGATGGCGAGTTAGAAAACTTTTAAAAGAAACCAAAAAAATAGATTAGCTCACTAACATCTAGTCTAGAAAGCAAGTGAAGGGAAAAGAGTGTTTCACTCACTAGGATCTCCAAGCATCCAACTCAGATCAACAGATGGTGTTAGTGGTGGTGCAAGAGTTAGTATAGGATGCTCCTCTGTTCTGATCTCCTCCCCTCATTGCAAGAGCAGTAATCCCTCCTCCTCCATAGGATGAGTCTCCTCTGTGTACACCGTCTCCTCCTTTTCCTTTGCCTCTACTCTAGCAGCTGTGGAGGCCTCTCCGGTGGCCTGCCACTCATAATATGACTCCTCCTCCTCCTCCTATAAGTTTGTCTCAGTCTCCTCCTCCTCCTCACTAGCAACTAGGCCCTCCTTAATCTGAAGCACCTATTTGGGCCTAATTACATCTAGTTGTAGGGTCTAGTGCAAATCATATTGTGCCAATCGAAATCCCAAGAATGATAAATGTCCACTATAATTTGCCATTTATGGCAGCTCTTTACTTTCAAATCTCCTATAAATTATAGGTACGACAGAGAGGAAATCTATGTGAGGAAGACCAAACTGTTGTGGAACTCAGAGTACCGGGTGTGTCTCTACTCTACTGCTCCCATCTACTAACTAAACCGTCATTGCACAAGCAGTCAATATGGTAGCCTCCTCACCCCCTCAGCCTATCATGTCCCGCTAAGGCTGTGCTATCATGTCCACCAATTTCAGTGTAGAAAATAACTATGGAGGGACCCTAAATGGAGCCATATCCACCCATCTAGCTGCTCTAATTACCACAAGATATGTTATCCCAATTACCCTCTGGTAGGAGATCATCCTCTCCTAAACCCAATACATGACAAGAGTAGGATGATTGAATGAAGTAGCTATCATTATGGGAATCCTATACAAATCATGATAAGTGGTGCCTAATATATCCACACGCCACACATATACCCTGCTGTACTACTTAATACTCTGAACTACGGGGGACCAACAGTACAAGAACTTGTTCGCGCCCTTGTCCCCGATCAAATGCAAGGCTAAGATACCTATGATGGCCTTGCGTAGAGTGGGGATAGGTGTGATGTCAACTAAAACCAACCTGACTCCCTACTTGACACCAGAGTCAGGTTCCTATCCATCTCCCAAATAGGTGGCCCAACTGCGCGCCTTGGCTCTAGTGCTAGTGCTTGCTAACACGAACTTCCTACCAGTGACATGAACTCCAAAAATATGGTAAAAATCCTCTAGGGTGATAGTCCACTCATCCCTAACTCTAGGAAGTTGAAAAGTGTTCCAGTCTGCATCCCAATATCTTATCAAGTCACAGAGTATTCTACTCGCAGGTGTAACTAACCGTGTCTGTGATATCCTCTAGATGTTTGTCCTCTGTAATAAGTCTCTCTATGGCTGAGTCAAGCTCTCCAAGATTTGAGGCAACCAGTCCTACTCACGGGATATGCTCCATCTAATATACTTCCCCTAAATCCATAAACAATAATAAAATAGCAAGTTATAACCTCTTAAGCATACAACAAGCTCATAAAAACAATGTAAACTTAAGCAAAAACTAAAAAAATATCATATTTAGTCAAAATTTGAAAACTACCTTGACATTTATGCAACCACCGTTCATAGGAAAGTGCTGGTTGCGCAATCACCAAGGAAGTTTCACATTCGTCACTCACCTAAGTGGAGAAACTTCCATTGCAGTTGCACAACCGCCACTCTGCGCATCTACCGTGACGATTCTGTTCAAAAAAATTGGGCCGTACCCTAAAGGTAAAAAATGTAAAAAAAAGCTATAAAACATCAAATTAAACCAAAAAATTGCAAATCCTAGATGACACCCCCTTTGTGATCATTTTCATTATAAATTTACAAAAAATTACCCCTTAGGGCTAGTTTTTAAAAAGTCCTACATTTTAAGGGAAAAACAATAAACTATAAATAACTAACTTGGTCGCGACCCTATGCCACTGTTGTTGGTTACGACACCATCATCTTGAGATACTCTTTGTTTTGACTATACTCTTGTGCGAAACAGACATAGGTATTCTAAAGCTCAAAAATATGTAGAGTGGGTAAGTGTAAATAATTTCTGTAAATAGTTAAAATTTGTTTATATAGTGTTTTCTAATGTCATTTTGAGTGTGTTTATATGCAGGGTTGGAGCGCTGGTGCATGTATATTTCTCATCACCGTAGCCATGGTAAAGATTCTTTTAATTTTAATTTAACATGTTTTTTCTATTACATATTTTATGTACACTTGATTCCCGTTCTCTTTTACAGGGTGCATGAAACTTGGATTGGCGTGGTTTCAACACACATGTGTCAGGTATAATTTCTAAATTTTTCATTTGGGAGCGCCATACTCAGACTTCACATTTTACGCACACTCATGGCTAATATGATTCTTTGAGGGGGCAATATGCACGTACCTAAAATTACACAGTGCTACATTGTCAGAATAGTAAAAATCCCCAATGATGATACCTTTCATTTCCAGAATAAATGATGAATCCATGTCCCATTTCTTTACTTTCTGCTTGTTTATGTGACTTAGTCTTCTTTGCTTCTTAGTTTCCTAGCCTTACATGCTTTCAAAAATGTTTTTCACCCCTTTTTCCTTAGTGTTTTCCTTTAAGTTACATAACCGGCGTGATGGCTACGTCGCCACCATTTTGCCTTGAGTGGCGGTTACGCAACCACCACAGCGGTTGAGTAACCAATGGTTTGCGTAGACTAGTGGTTCCGTGCACTCTAATATGAGAATTAACACTCCCAATTTTTACGTGTATTGCAAGTTCCTCATTGTTTTTCTCGCATGTTTATCAATCATTTATCCTGATTATGAGCTTGTTAGATGCGTATAAACTTCTTATTCTTTACTTACTATTCTTAGTAAGTTGAATACCCCTTTTGTGGATGATTTGGCAATTCTTGGTTGCTAAGAGTGTTGGACCATTTTCCTGCTAACTTTTTATAAGAACCAAGATTTTTCCTGAAGCATTGGTTGGAGTATCTTGAATTAGAATTACACAGTTACTCTGCTGAAATCTTGCCAAGAAGCACATAAGCAACTCAGAACTTTGCCTTATTACTTCCTTGCCTACATTGCCCCCAGTCTACTTGCAACCAGTCTGCTTTAACACTTCCAAAACTTATTCTGCATACCAACCAACACAGTTCCTTGAGACATTTGGATTCGTTACTGGAAAAGAAGATGAGGGGATAAAGAAACCACATCTACCTCTGGATATTGTCACAGTTCTACATTTCCAAGTTGGGGGTGTAATTGAATTATTTAAAGCTTTAATTTAAATTAGAGTGTAGATTTCTTCATCAAATCAATATTTGTTTTAAGGAAGTAAAATTTGAAAATTGTTTGTAGCCTGTAGGTATATTTGATTGATAATTCCTTCTCAGCTCATCCCTATAGATTTTCCTAGGAAAGGATTTGGAGGAAGTTCATGTGCACATTTCTTCATTTATTTATTTAAAAGCACCTGTAGCTTTCATTTTGTTTATTAGTTAGATTTAAACGTTCATACTAATAAATCCTTCATTGAAAGTTCCCCCTGCTTATCCCTATGGATTTACAAGGGAAATAAGCTTGAGAAAAATTCTATGTCTGTGCATTTTTTTGCATTTATTTACATTTAAACCCTTTGTAAAATTTTAGTGTTTTACCAGGGAAGTTTTAGGGAAAGAAATTACTTCTGATAAGCTTTATTTCTTCCCGTGATCCTAAGGTGAGGAATTAGAAGAAATAGTAAATATCCACAATTAAAAATTGTAAAGAATATGTGTTTGGTTAAATTAGGTTTCACATTCAACAAAAGAGGAATAGCCACATCTGGCTATTCCCTGTTTATTTTATTTTAACTTAATATTTTATTTAATTTAGAAGCAATTTTCTATGTCTATAGATTAGCTTTATTTTAATTAATTAGTGAAAGCTAGATGTTAGTTTGTTTTAAATAGTTTCCTTTAGTTCATTTCCTTTCAAGCAAATAGATTAGATTTTTTATTTCATTTTGGATAATTAATCAAGAATGAATATAGCTAATGAAAAGATTAAAACACACTTTTCTTTTATTTAAGCTAGATTTAATTTTCATAGTTATTTAAAATTAACTTTCAACGTAATTTAACATTCAATTAAACCAACCAAACAAACAATAGGGAGCTTACACTACCCGTACATAGCCTCTAATTCCCCTTTTCCCTACTCACCTAATAGGAACTCGCGCTACCCAATCTTAGTCCCTGATTCTCCTATAGTTATCCATCATTATTACCATAATCTTGCGAATTCTAGCTGTCCCAACACGACCTCAAGAGGTCGAGTGCATCTAGAATCACGTGTTGATTCTCAGGCATACGGTTCCCAATGGTGGCCACCGTATTCTCAGGCATAGATGTGATCCTATACATATTATCAAAATTATCAAACAAGGGTACACATATTTTCTTTTGAGCCACATCCTCAAATGTTTTATCACATGTGCCTCAAAAAGGGGGTATTCATTGGGATACATTCTACATCTAACAACATATTACAACACAAAATAACATATTAAAACACATAGTATGATCCGGATTGAAGTGCAACCTGATGGACACCACACTAATAATGGTGCTTAATGTGTTATAACAATCAAATTCAAAATGAAATATATATGAACAAAAAAAAATTTATTGTTGCAATTCCAAATGGATACAAATTGGAAAAATCCACAAGAGATATGTATGCCCAAAGATCTCTCTTTATTCAAAACAAGCTACTTTATAGCTATACAAGGAGAATATGAAAATAACTTGCTAAAAATATAATATAAAGGGTTATGAATGGGAACCAAAATGTCATCCTACATGGAGACCATTCGTATCCTCCTTAGTAATGGATTCAAAAATATAGAAGTGGAAAAATATGAATTTTATCTAATTATTACTATTATTTTTTTACCCCCCTTGTCGAGGTCATATTTGTTTGTCGGGGTCATATCTTTTATCTTGTTGACCCCTTATTTGAACCAAAGGAAGCGTTGGAAAGATCATAGAATGAGCTTGGCATGGGAAGCTCTGAACATGATTACACTTTGTTTCATCATTGTTATCATCAAAACTCTAGGAACGCTCTTGAGACTCTCAAAATTGTAAAATACTAAAAGTTGTTGAAAACTGCTAAAAATATATTTTTGGGACTTTCCAAAAATATATTTTTAGAAATATTGTTTTAGATCATGGTAACATATTATAGCAGACAATAACATATTTTAACAATTTCAAAATCCTCATAAATATGTACAAATACTAAAAAGTGAAAGAATTCAACACTCATCAAAATACTAGACTATATTCAAGACCGTGGTATGGTCTTGATAAAACCATACATTCCCAAACAATGGGTAGATTATTATATATTTTTACTATTCTTAGATTCTATCAACTATTTAAATGTTCTTATAAAATTTAAGACACATATTTAATCAGTACATAACACTATATAGGTGTATGAGTAATTCATTCCTTCTCCTCTACACTATTCAGACACATTTGCCATAATAAGATTTGGGGATGAAATTTATGGTTTCCCATCTTCTACATTATTCTAGAATTTATACACTCGGTCTTAGTAGTGGGACACATAGTGGGGGAATTTTGGAAGCACAATGGATTGAGAAGGAGGGGGGGATCAATCCTTAACAAATTTAACCAATTCAATTTAGCTTGTATGAGTCATTAACCATTCAACCATGCATTAAATGTGAGCTTAGAAACATGAAACAACCACCCAAATGAACATAATCAAGACAAAGTACACTAGGAAAAAAATGTAAGTGGGAAACCCTTAAGGGGAAGAAAAACCCACTAATTTTTTTGATTATATTACACAAACCAAAAGAATTACATGAATATGACACATCACACAAGATTCTTTTAGTGAGGCACTGACCCCACAAGGAACACCAACCCCTAGAAACCCTTGGTGATATTACTCACAAAAAAGGACTTGTATAAATATTACTCATGACACAAGTTTTGATTAGAAGACAACTAAAGATATGGTGTCAACACACACAGCTGATAGTGATCACAAAATTCAGCTCACACACCTTCAAACCCTCTTCAAACACACCTTCTCCTACTTCACTAAAACTTGTTCAAAAATGGAATGATTTGGAAAAATACCATTGCACACTAGCTATTTATCACTCTTTAGAAATTCACACACTCTTTAGACATTCACACACTCTTTCATCTCTATCTTGATGCCCTTGAACCACTTCACTCCCTAACCTAACTCTCATTTTTTCCCTCTCACAACACTAGTTCAAAAATGAACCTTACATGCACTTTTATACATGAATCAACTCAAAAACATAACTAGGTCAGCCATGACCCAAGAGGTCGGTCATACCAACATAAAATAACATCAAAAACATCATATAAAATCACAACATAGACCCATATAGGTCGAAATGCACCAAGATAACCAACAAGCCCAACTAGGCTTTACAATTCTCCTTCACCGACAACTTCAAGAAATCTTCATAAATTCTTATAAATAATCTAAAGGATTAAAAAATGTCTAACATACCATTACCAAATGATCAAATTTATCAAGAACCTCTGCATCATTTAATTTATTCACATCACTATGAAGTAGGATTATTTCCTACTCAAATCAGGCACCTCCAAGAACCAGTATTCAACAATGAAGCTCAAGATCACACGTAAACAACTAAAATATGCCATGTAACCCCTCATTGGAAATATAATTACATGTTAAACACATATAATCATGATATACCTCATGAAACATCCAACAATGTAAATAAAACCACTTCTCTTCAACAAACAAAACTACCTAAGAACCAATTTTGGAAACTCAACATGTTTTCACCCTTTCTGACCTATTAAAAAAATAATCCCTATTCACTCTCCAATGAATAGTCGTCATCAAATGAGTGATTTTTTTTCGTTTACATCAATCTTCTCACAAAATCAGTGTTGTCCTGAACCAGTGAAACTAGGTCAACTTGTGACCTCAACCATGCAACCTAACGCGACTTAAAGAGCTCAAAAAAAGCATCCAAAACATCACATGATATGTATAAAACACCTCAAATTCCATCAAACTTCATCACCATTCCCAAAAGTGCTCAAATACTTCCATTCACTAAAAACTGTTAAAACTACCCTTTTGGCCCAAAAACTAGTCAACCTGTTTTGACTTGTGTAAGTCATCAAAACACCTCACCAATCTCTAAAATGACTCCAAAAATATAGCATATATTCCATAGTTCTCATAACACTAAATTGTTCATATGGTCTAATGGAAAACCTGAGAGTAAAACCTTCTTTCCTGGAAACTAGGGTTTTTGAGTGGGCTCCACTAAGTGTCATGATCTGAAACCACCACCATATGAAATTATGGAGAGTCGTATTCATCATAGAATCATAAAATTTTATGATCCAATCTATTATGGTCTCACACCATCAATTTTTCTTCCATTGCTAGCAAACTAGGGTTTTTTTAGGGTCTTGATCTTCTTACCTTCTTAATAATCGTTCATAAAGAATATAACCTCATTTAACCTCATTCAAACATTGAAACCTTCTTAGTTCCTTGATTCAACATTATTAAAAGTATCATGGGCACATGAAAAGTTTACACGTGTGAACCAAACAAATTTCTCTCATATTGAGCTGGAAAACATGCTCTTTTGCGCCATGTTTTGGTCTAAACACAATATCTTTTAAAATTATCATCATGGGACTCTAAAAATTTTCCCACAACACTAGGACACCCTTTTATAACATATATAATAATAAATTTACCACAAATATATCTGTGTCTTCACCACCACCATGACTAAGCCTTTGGGTTTTGTATGTTTTAGGTAACAACCAAGTGAACTAACACACCAACCATGCACAAAAACACTACAAACTACCTCTACATGTTGAATAATCCTGATATAATTTTTTGAGTGTTTCCAAGGGATCACACACTTCTAAAAGTGACTATTATGCCTTATTAGGCCTCCATGCACTAGGATTAGGTCCAGTTAAGACCTTGACCAAGTAGGAAAACACCATACCTTTGATTCCAAGATCTCCAAAAGGACCTAACACACTTGATAAAACATGTCTCACACCTCAACATGCTCCAAAACTCTGATGCAGGGTCATCTTCAAAAGGCATCAAAAAATGCAAACCTTTATGGCGAGGTCAATTTGAGAATATTAAGTTATGAGAGATAAATTCTTAGGTGTTTAAGAGTGTGAAAATTAAAAATGGTGTTTTCCCTACAAAATTGTAATTAAAATTATAAAATCATGTAAATTGACCTATATGGACTTTTCAGGGGGAATTAGTTGACTAGGCATGTTTTAGAGGTTCTAAAGTGAAGTATAAGTCATCAAATGCTAAAAAGATGTATAAAATGTCCCATCATGTTGTATGGGACTAAGTGGCATATGAAGAGTCACCAAAATCAGTTAGGTTTCAAGGAGCACATTAAAAATAAGAGGATTCTAATGAAGGAGTTAGAGAAAAAAAAAGAGAGTGGAGGGTAGAGAAGGAACAAACGAGATGAAGAATGGAAGGAGTCCATGGAGAAGACTATAATTTTTTGAGAAAAATAAATATGAAGGTATTTTTCTGAATAAGTCCCATGTTTCATGCTTGAAAGATATGCATATCTCTGTACTTTTCAAGTGTGTAGATTTATTAATGGTGTTTAGATCTCACCATATGTTTAGTAAAGTTGATGAAATCTGGTTTGAGTAGTTAATGTCCTGTTTTGCTAATGAAATGGTCTCTTGACTGTCACAATAGTAAGACTTGAACGTATTATATTTTGCAAGGAATATTTATGAGACTTATAATTTATAATCTTGTGGTATGATTCATTGAGGTTTTAGTTACATGTTTTCAAGGTTGAAACACCCGTTATTCTCCATTGCATGTTTGAAGATTTTAAGAAGAATAAAAGTGAAGAAGAATAAAAATTGAGTATATCTCTTGAAGGAGTGGGTTTTGGAAGATGAAATTGGGAAAAATTAATATAAGAATATCCCTCTTGAGTTTTGAAAAGGTTTAAAAACCTTTGGAGACTCCATAAAAAAGTTCTTGAGGATAGAAATTTTAATAACAAGAATGCATGCAAACTGTTTGATGTAATGTCTGCACGGGAAAAAAGTCACAACTTTTAAAAAACATAACAAAAATGGATGAAATTTGGAACATATATTCCTTATAGATGCTAATAGAAGTTATAAAAAAATTAAAACAATTTTACTCATGCAGCAAAATATATGCATGATAAAATTTTGTCGTAGACTATTTGGTCTTGAGAACACTAGGATGACAGTTTGAGAAAGATAAGTGAATAATGATGTTTTTGATCTTTGTGAATTAATTTGATGAGTGGTATAACATTTATTTGAGGTTGAAAATAGGTTGCATGCATTGGAAGAAGTATTAGAACCTAAAAAGCTTACAAGTTTCTTGTTTGAGCTAAGAATCTAGTAAGAATGAGGAAGGGTAGTTTGGACAAAAGAGTAAGTGGATTGTTTATTTGATTATGAGACATTGATGGTGGTGTATTTAACATTGAAGGAGGTTTCTAAAAAAGGTATATTGTTTTTTGAATACTTCTAAAGCGGAAAAAAGTGATTTGATCAATTTTTGTAATATTTAACCATTTTAGGCCACATAGAAAGATCACTCGGTAGAGCTTGGAAAAGGTTGTTGATTTGATTCCTCCTAAATTTATTGAATGCATGACAAGTTTTATATTACTATGCATCATTTGGTATCAGAGCGTGAGTTTCTTGTTGAAAGTTTAATATTGATTCTTTGTTGTGGTTAATAGTGCATTGTGTGAGTGTGTGGGTGGAAGTGACAGGTGAAGAGTGAAAAGAAGTGGAAGAGTGAATAAACCAAAAGACTAGGTCAGCAATCCTAGGTGAGGTGTGGATAAGAGAAAGGTTAAGAAAACTTGTTCAAGAGAAGAAATGACAGATATGGACAAAGAAGAGTTGGTAAGAGAGATGTTGAAGTTGATTAGCCACATGAAAAAAACAGGAAGAGATAGAGAGAGAGAAAATAAGAAGCCAAGAAGAGAGATGCAACAAGAAAACAAGAGGAATGGATGCAAAGAGAGTTGGCAAAGATGAAGAGAGATATGGAGAAGCTTGGAAAGTTACTAAAATATGAGAGTGAGATGAAAGAAGGGATTGAGTTTGTAATGAAGAAAAAGTTAATATGGCCTATAAGGCTGGTTGTGAAAAGAAATTAGATATTACAATTCAAAAGGAGGATCAAATGTGAAAAGAAGAAGCTGAGACAAGAGGAAAAGTAAGTGAGAAAGGATAGCAAAGTGATGAATGAAAAAATAGCTATGTAGAGCTCTCAAAACTAGTCAAGAAACATGGATACATAGTACCTATATAGATGCAAAAACTAACAATAGAGAAAAAGGATATAACTCCTAAATAAGTACATGAAAGATCAAATGAACAAGGACAAAGAAAGTAAGAGAAAAAAATGTTTTTTGAAGACCCAAGCAATGCACAATGAAGTGAATATGGTATGGAAAAGAAAGCAAACAAGTATGAAACATTTAAGATTGAGTGAAATGAAGAATAAAGAGGATGGACACTTGAAGAACAAATGGATTTCAGATATTGAAGAAGAGATGCAAACAAAATATGAAAGCAAGGTAAGAAAATTTGATTGTTGGATGATTGATATTGATGATTGTGAGAGTGAATTCCTTGAAATTATACAAGATGAATCCATTTTTGTATTTGAGAATGTTAAGCAAGATGAAAAACAATAATATGATGAGGTTTGTATGGATGAGGTAGATAATCTTTTGCAAAGTTTGTTGGATGAGATGGATAGAAAAGAAGGAAAAAGTGTAGGTATAGCTGAGAGAGAGAGGATTTCTTGAGAAAATGATGGACTAAATTGAAGAAAATAAGGTGTAGATATAGACATGGAACAACTTGGTGTGATGACAAAGAAAGGAGAGCAAGAAAATGTAGCTTATGGCAAGGAACATGATGGATACATGATGGATATGAGATATACAAAGATGAAGGGGGTGATAGAAGATGAAGAAGAGTATGTATTTATTGTTATTGTGTTTGTGTGTGTGCAGGCACTAAGGATGGAAGCATGAAGATGATAAAGCTAAAGATGGAGTTCAAGAAACAAAGTGTAGACACAAAATCACACACTTTGGTACATTTTTAGGTCCTACGTACATACTTGCATTCATATGATTCCTATGTGAGAAAGCTTGTAATTGGAAGCTATATTTGGCCTCTTTGCTTTGTTTCTAGTCTTATACACCCCACTACCCATTCTGAACTTCATTGCTTTACATTTCTTTAATTCAAACACCAACATCCAGCCAAGACACTAATGCTTAGGCGCCCTCATCCCCTCTGGGAACCCTGACATCTTTCTATCTTACTCACCTCTTTTATCTTTTGGGCATGTTGTTTTCTTATGGGTTGGAATTTTAGTTGACAATTACAAAACTCAAATAAGGGAATCATATAAATACAATGTTATGTGACCAAAATAAAGGACCAAGCTCTAAGCATCTATTATCACCACCTAAGTTTGAATTCAAAAGAACTCTATGAGCATCAAAGGCATTCATCTAGCTTTCATGCAAGGAACAAGAGAATGCATTTTTTGCATACATGCATAGGAGGGGAAGTTCATTTTTCCATCCACACATCTATTTACATTGATACATCTAGTTATCCCATGTTATTGCGTGCATCTTGCAAAAGGGCTTCCTAGGGCATCATTTTCACACACAAGCACAAGAATTACATGGATTTTGACATGTAGTGCAATGCTCGGTTGTTATAGGTGCACTATGTGATCATCCAACGAAATAGAAGTAACCAAAATTGAAGGTTAGCGACACTTGTGTGATGCAAGAAAAACTAGATTCCGAGCTCCTGCATGGTCACATTGCCTAGTTGAGGTCTCTAGCACCTAGGCGCCGAAGTCTTGTTCTAGGCACCCTATTCTAAGCTCATTTGGAATTTCTAGGATTTTCTGTGTTTGATTTTTACAATCTCCTCCTCATGTTTATCAGTTTTCTAGTCCAAAACACTTCAAGATCAAGTGTGAAATACTAAGTCTTCTATTCCCTCTCTTGCACTTAGGGTTTATCATTTCTTTGGCTTATTGCTTGTGTTAAATCTATACTTTAACATTTATTTATCATACATGACTCTGTAATATCTAGGGTTTAACAATTAGCTTAACTTCTATATTTTGTTAAATCATTTGGTGAACCCGTATTATTTGAACACTCTTGGGTCTTGATTTCATCACTTCTTTCATTATCCTAAGATCCTATCATCATGGATGTATCCATCTAGGCCTTTTTGCATAATCATCCTGATTGTGTGAATAAACTTAGATCTTATTTGGCCAATACTTACACATCCTCATACTTCACCTGAATATGTATCTCATAAATTTACTTCAGTTCTATCTCTTAATGAAGAACATATTACTTTCACATCAGAAGAGTTTCCTTCTCCAACAATGTTAGAACATGAACCCCCCTTATATTCATGTTTGTATACATAATTTTTGGGTTAAATGTGCCTTAGTTGACAATGGATCGGGGATTAATATTTGTAATCTAGCATTTCTACACCAACTTGGTCTCTCAGAGACCTCTTTGGCTCCTTCATCTATTTCTATTCGGGGATTTGATAATATTCCCAAACATTTTTTAGGTACTATCACACTCCCCGTTACTGTTGGGCCATGTACTCTACCTATTCCATGCCATGTGATGCCGAATAATATTAATGTTAATATCCTTCTTGGGCAGACTTCAATCCATGCCAGGCACGCCGTCCCTTTCACTCTTCATACACCACTTAAATTCCTTTATCAAGGAGTTGTATGTGATGTTCCAGAAAATCCATCACCCTTCACATTCTATAATTATATTGAGCATTCCATGGAAACCCCTACTTCTTCTGCATCTAATCAACATTTCTCCAAATATGGTCTTGACTATAAGTATCTACTTTGTATGGTTTTTTGGGTAATGGTTTAGGTCAACATGGTCAACGAGTCACATAACGGTTGGCTCTCCCCACTCAATCTAATAAGTTTGGCCTTTTATGTCATCTTCCCTCCACATATTCTTCGGAAGCTTATGCTATTTTACATACTTCCTCTCTTCCTCTTTTATATATGCGGCTCATTAGTGACCTCCATTCTACCGATTGGTCTGATTTGGACACTTTTTCTATTGATGATTCTCTTTTAGAATACACAGGGACTTACGATCACCTCCCTTATTTCCATTACAAAAAATGCTTTCCATTTATTCTACATGCTACCCCCTACTTTGGTGAATCAGATACACCTAATACAAGCACTGATGCCTCTAAAACCATTCTTACTGACCCATATATTGAGGACCGGTCAGCTCTTTTAAATGAAGAACCATCTAATACAACCTCGACATTGCTACCGACCCATGCATGTTTTTTTAGCTTCTTCACACACACCCACCGAGCAAGAAGATATTAAGCAAGGTCTTCATGAATTATTTGATATATTTTCATAGGACTATAGTGATATACCTAGTATTGATCCTTTCGTAGCCATGCAAAATATTTTCCTCCACCCCAGTGCTAAACCTGTTCACAAAAATATTCACAAAATGCATCCAAAGGTTACACTACTATTCAGAGAAGAAATACAATGCTTATTGGACACTGGTTTTATTCGTGTTATGGATTATCCTAAATGGGTGTCCAACATTGTACCAATTATGAAGCTGGATGATAGATTCTATTGCTGCATATATTTTCATGATCGTAATAAGGATTTTCCCAAGGATAGTTTCCCACTACCACACATTGACTCCATCGTTGATTCCACTACAGGATATGATATCCTCTCTTTTATGGATGGATTTTCCAATTACAATAAAACCAAAATCAACCCAACAGATCAAGAAAAAACTTCATTTGCTACACCATGGGGGAAATTTTGTTACACTGTTATGCCCTTTGGACTTAAAAAATTCCGGGACCACTTACTAGTGAGAGATGACACATATATTCCATGACTATATTCATAAAATCCTTGAAGATTATGTTTATGATATACTTGCCAAATTGCGGCATCATTCTACACATGATCATGATCTCCATATACTCTTTGAACATTTGTGACAATAAAAAGTATGACTAAATCCCAAAAAGTGTCTTTGGTGTTACCATTGGTAAGCTCCTTGGGTACATTATTTATCAATGTGGTATTGAAATTTATCTCAATAAAATTCATGATATTATTGACATGCCACCACATTGCAATTTACATCAGTTACACTCATTATAAGGTAAAATCCAAGCCATACGCCGCTTTATCACACAACTCGCTAATCAAACCCAGCCATTTATGAGCTTAATGAAAAAGGATACTAAATTTGTTTGGGACGACCACTTCCAATTTGCATTCGATGCTATAAAATCATATCTCTTAAATCCTACTATCCTAGAACATCTTGTGGATGACTACCCTTTACTCTTGTACATTTACACTACATTCCACACGATAGGGGCCTTCCTCACACAACATGATGATTGTCAACATGAAAGATTTGTTTATTACATTAGTCAAACTTTATTCTCTTATGAATGTAAATACAACTACATTGATAAATTATGCCTTTTCCTCATCTTTTTCATCGAAAAATTGTGACACTACCTTCTTAATAATGAGGTTCATATTATTACCAAAGTAGATGCACTGTGATATCTTTTATCTCACACATATCTCTTGGGACAATTTGCATGATGGGTCATGATACTTACGGGATTTGACTTCAAATTCATTCCACAAAAAGCAATAAAAGGCCAAGCTATCGCCAATCATCTCGATGACGCCCCTTTGTTAGAGATTCACAAACATTGAGAGGGGGGATGAATCAATGAAGATTAAACTTTTACTTTAATAATGCTCATTAAGAATTTCTTAATAAGTGCATCAATAAACCATAAGCATTCAAACAAGCAAATGCAAGATAGAAGAGCAATTGAACACAAAATTTATAGTGGGAAACCCTTTGGGGAGAAAAACCCAATTAAAACCACAAATTTATTAGGAACACCAATTCCAAACCTTAAACTGGTTTTGGTTGATCACCCACTCAAACTGTGAAGCACCCACTTCACAAATTCAAGCACCCACTTGAAGATTTCGTGAGCACCCACTTAGTAAATTTAGCAAGCACCAACTTGCAAGGAGCACCAACCCCTAATTTAATCATCTATTACTGATATTTTGCAGTCACCCACCCACAAGGAGGCTACAACCCCCTAACAATGCTAAGCTACAACTTAGACTTGATTTACATTACAATTTCTGATCATCTAGTTATAATATTGCTTACATAATAGATTATGATCACCTTTCTTTATCTGTTTATGTTTTCTTTATCACTCTGTTATGTACATTTGAATTAATCTCTCTTACTCAATCAATTTTTCTGCACTGATGCTCTTCTCATCTGATTCTTAAATAATTCATCTGTCTTCTCTACTCCATTCTCCCTCTTTTATTTCTGTCACTCTCTCTTAGCTTGATTGCATCGTTTTCGTACTTGAACAACATTTTTTTTACAATCTCTCAGCTCTAGTGCATTATTTCATTCCATGAGAAACCACATCAACAGAAAAATAAATTCAAGTTTTTCTCTATATACACAATTGACCCATTCCACTACTTTGATTAATGTGTCGTGCATCCTCTCCTCCTTTTTCACCTGAGGATCTGGTTCATTAAATGCAGTCGGATAAGTCTAGATCTATTTTTTTCATTTACAGATTTATTTCACATTTTTCTATGTATCAATTCAAATATCTTATGAGCCGACATATTTAAAAATCAATTTCTCATACTTCTAGAATTTTCATTAGCAAGCTTCTTTCTTCTTTGGAATTAATTTCACCTTGAAATTAGGAAAAACATAGAGAATGTAATTGGGTCAACAAACATTAAATACTAACAATTGGAACAATAGATTTAAATGATCCTTGTGGAGTTCAAGTCATATACTTATCCACAATCATCTGATAATTATAATCACCATCAATTTTGGAGAACAACATCTTCCTTGACCATGTCCATCTCATTTTAATTGTTCTCAAGCCCTGTCCAGATCTTATTTTCTCAATCCACGGCTTTCATTAGCTATTTTGATATTTTCCTTTGTATCGTGGCAATTTCCTTTGACTTGCGGCTTTTCTCCATTGTTTGTGGGTTTTTAGTTATCCACATCTTTATTCTTCTTATGGAATATTTTTCAATCCTTCGCAACTTTCCTCCTTGTTCACGACTCTCTCCCTTTACCTTGCGGCTTCCATAGTTTTCCGTGGCTATCTCCAGTCCTTCACAACTTTTCATCTTTATCCATGGCTTTGCTCCTGACTGCCTTTGTCCCATGGCTTTTCCTTCAAGTTTTTCTTACCCTCATGGTTCTTCCTTCACATCCGTGGCCTCACCAATCTCACTCACCACTTGTCCTTTGGCTCCTTTTTACTTTGCAGCTTCATGCCTTTACCCGCAACCTTCACTAAACATCTATGTCTCCATCTAGAGTTCAATGGCTTCTCCAATTCTTTGGCGACTATCTCCTTATGTCCACGGTTTGCAAAAAATCTACTTAAGTCCCTTAGGACTTATTCTTTATCATCCTGAAGGCTCTATGAGCTGACACTACTAATCAACCTTCATCTTTCTCACTTGATCACTTTACCAATTAATCTTTTTTCCACTAATGTCGCTTGACATCAATGACAACTCATAAGACGATGATAAAGATTCAACACCCTCTTCCAGATACTTCAACTATTTGCAATTATTTTTGAGATGATTTCTCTACTTACACCATTGATACTAACACTTGGACTATATACTTTGATGGGTCTCATTTCCTCTCAGGAGTTGGAGCTGGCATTGTGTTCATCACTCCACGTGTTCATCCTCTACCCTTCATGTATTGCTTAGGTTTTTCATGTACAAATAACATCAAGGAGTTTGGGTCCCTCATCCTCATCCTCACTTTCACACAAAAACTTCTTATTCACAATATCTACATACACAATGATTCTTAGCTTATTATAAATAAGGTTAACGATACATATCAAACAAAAAAGTAATGCCTTATCCCATATAATAACTTGGTCAAAACAATCCTAACCACATTTGAATCCTATTCTCTCACTGCCATCCCACACAAAGACAATCGTCACGTGGATGCTATGTCCAGTGTGACATCACTTATTCTGATTTAACAAATATGAAATTTGTAAAACCATAGATATTTCAGAGTCACGTCTGATAAATAAATGTTACACGACTGTTGGAATATAAATGACACAACCAATAAGCTCAATAAGTACAGAACCCTAAGTGCAAGAGAGGGAATAGAAGAATTAGCTAATTTTTCACTTGATCCCGAAGTGTTTTGGACTGGAAGACTGGTAAACAGGAGGAGGAGACTGTCACAATCAAACACATAAAATCCTGGAACTTCCGGATAAGCCTGGAATTGGGTGCCTAGAACAGGACTGGGGTGCTTGAGTGTCAGGGACCTCTTCTAGGCACATGTGACTATGTAAGAGCTCAAAATATGGTTTTTGTTGTGTTTCAAGGTGGTCACTAGCCTTCACCTTTTGTCACCTGTATATCACTTGATGATTGTAGAGTGCACCTCTAACCTGTAAAACAAATGATATCCTATAAAACCCCAAACTACATCAAATCCTAAAAAATAAATATACAAATGGGGAGTCAAAATGACCTCGGTAATCACTCAAAAGAGTGAAATTACAACCGAGCACTACAATACATCTCATAATCCATGTATTTCTAGTGTTTGTGTGTGAAAATGATGCCCTAGGAAGCCCTTGTGCAAGATGCACACTATAACGGGTGATAGCTAGATGCATCAATGTAAACAGATGTGTGGATGACAAAATGAACTTCCCCTCCTATGCATGTATGCTGAAAATTCAGTCCATTTTCCCTTGAATGAAGCTAGATATATGCTTTAATGCTTGTAGAATTCCTTTGGATGTAACCTTAGGTGATGATAATATATGCTTAGAGTTTGCTCCTTTATTTTGGTCACATAGCATTGTATTTATATGATTCCCTTGTTTTAATTTCATAATTGAAAACTAAAAGGCTGAACCATAAGAAAAATAGATGCCCAAAAGATAAAAGAGGCCCAAAAGAAGTGAATGAGATAGATAGAGGTCGGGGGCACCCAGAAGGACGAGGGCACCTGAACTCTGGCATCCTAGCTGGGAACTGGTGTCTGAAGTCAAGAAAGATAAAATAATGAAGTCCAGACTAGGCTGTCGGGTGTGTAAGACTAGAAAGAATACAAAAAACAATGCAAAGAGGCCAAATATGGCTGTCAATTGCTAGTTTTCTTGCTTCGGAATCATATGAATATAAGTATGTGCTTAGGACTTAGAAATGTACCCAAGTGTTTGAGTTTTTGTCTACATTTGCCCCCAATTTATTTTTTTGAGTTAATACTCTATAACATAAAGTAGATAAGAGATGTGTACCTAATAACTATGTAGAATGTGATGGCGAAAAGCATGCCAAGGAGACAAGTGAAAGCGTTAAGTGATAAAAAATGACGTGTGGAAACTAGGAAAGAGGAAGTAACCCTAGGGGTGGAGCGTATTGCATCATATCATGTTATACATGTTGTTGTACTTGATGTTATATCAATTATTGTGCTCGATGACTATTGCTTCTTATAAGGATGAACCTATAAAAGAAAACAAAGGAGTAGTGAAAGTCATGTATTATGAAAACTTCGTAAAAATATGTAAACGTATGTAAATGTGAAAGAGTAGTAAAAAGGAGAGTGTGCACCTAATCCATGGAGAGTAAAAAGGATAGAAAATGTCCTAAACTACTGTAAGAGAGCAATTTTTTGGGTCACGCCACAAAAAAAGAGTTTTAGGGAAAGAGGTCTAGTGTTACTTTCCTTCCATGACTGCTTCCTGAATTTATACACCACTGCAGATGGTGTTATCCTACTTTGTTCTGTGTTGTTCCAATTTGATCCAAGTAGAAAAAAGAGATATAATGTATTCTAATTGTTGGAGGATTATGCCAGTACTATGAAAATTTCTATGTAGACGCTGTGAAGTGTGTTGTTTTGAGAAGATAACTATAACTGCCCTTGGTCATAAGCACCTAGAAAAGATCAAGAGTGCCTAGCCGCTAATGCCTGTGTATGGGTGCTGGCATCTATGCTAAAATAAGGATCCAAGTCAGATTATGGGTCACTTTTCTAAAATTATACTGTTATGATTCTTTGTTGAACTGTACTATGGTGTATCTCTGAGCTATTGTGTAGGGTGATTTATTCACACAATGTATGCCCCCTCATTTGGCATGTATGTGACATCGCTAGGAGTATGCAGCCCAAATAGAGGGCCCAATGCTGATCTGAAACTATAACCCTGCAGGGGGGAAGGAGTGTGCATGGTAGAAACCAAGGCACATGTAAACAAAGTGGATATAAACATGTGTTAGTATTAAAAAATAGCAAGTATGCAATCGAAAATAATGTAACAAGCAAGAGTGTAGATAAAGTAAACCGTGAAAAATAGGTTGTATACCTAGGACATATCTCACAATGTCACAAGACAATCAGGGCCAAAGTGGCCAAAATAAAACAAGAAATGATCAAACAAGACATAGGGCATAGCCCGCAAACAGTGGCATACAAGTAGCAAAGATTGTCAAATCAAGTGTAACATACAACAATGGTGGAAAAGAGTCCTGCAAAGAAAATGCTTCACATGAAGCACCGATTAGCATATTATAAAGATAAAATGTATGTCAAAGCATGTGTATGTATCAATGGAACAAGTAGTGTGCTAGTAATAATAGGAAGTAGTATAAAATGAAACAATAACACCTGTAGTATGTGTGTTAATAGTAAATGTAGATGCCCCGAGGAGCCTCGGTGGGACTGGTAAGAGGTACAATTCCAAACATCAATGTTACGTGTAAGGATCTATAGAAAGTATGCATTCACAACTAAAGACCGAGTGAACACACATGTGTATATAGAAAAGAAAATGACATAATAAGTATATGTCTAGCATGTGAAACAAAGTGTATATGTAAGAATAAGCAAGCAAGAATACATGTAACCAAGATATGCAATATGTTGTGAATGGGTGAGATGGAATGGTATATAATGTGAATGTAATAGGAGCAGTGTGCCCCCTGAGTGGATGTGTATGAGCATGCATGAGATGAAGTTAATTTATAAAATACCCCTCAATAATCAAGAATGAACCATAGAACAATAGTGCGTATTTAGGAAATGGTTTGAAATGTGCACTAAAAATATTGATTAATGAAGTGTAGAGTGTGAAATGTGAAGGTGAGCTTCATTTCAGATTTAGACCCTCAGAAGTCAAGTATGAACCGTGAAACTAGAGTGCGTCATAGGGTAGTGAGTGTGTCATGTGAATAGAAGCTAGAAAGATGTGTCATGAAGCATGTTATGTAAAATGTGAATGATTTTAGAATCATGAATGTAGTATGCCCTTAACAGTCCAGGTTGAACCTTAGCACAAGAGTGCGTCATAAGGTAATGACGATATAAAGTGTATCAAGTTGTGTAATGATGTGTAGAATGATGGAGTATGAAGAACATAATGTAATGATAGACACTTGATGATGTTAGGAGGGGGGAATTATGATGCCACAAATTATGTAATGGGGATCTATCTAGGAATGAAAGATAAATCATGACACAGGATAGATGTGGCAATGTATTAGGAGTATTTTATTTACCAAAGGAACTTGTAGTAGTGAGAGAAAATGGAAATTTCTTTTTGTGATGGTGAGTATGTGAAATAATGTAAACCTTAAGAGGAGATGTGGATGGAATAAAAGGAGTGAGCTTAGGGTGATATCTGAGGCCGAGTATGGTGGATTGTGTCAGAATGGAAAGAGGTTCTTTGAATCATTTTGCATATTTTCCTAACCCAGTGCCATTGAAACCGTAGCGAAGCAAATATCGATACCCAGGACCATACTTGTTGAAATTGGAAGAAGTGGTGGCCGAAGTAGGGGATTCAGTGGAATGATTGATAGTGTTGCAATAGGAAAACAAAGAGGGGTATACTAAGGCTTCATAGACCACATCATGGTATAAAAATTTACTATGTGCATGAAGGGTTGAAGGGACCATATGCATGGCATGGATCTAATGATTTACAAGAAGAATATTATAGTTAATATTGTTAGGCATGACATGCAATGGGACGAAGAAAGTGCATGGCCCAATAGTAATGGGAAGCGTGATTGTACCTAAAACTTGTTTAAGCATATTATTAAAGCCGTGAATGAAAATAGATGACGGAGTTAAGGAGGCTTCAGAGAGGCCAAGCTGCTTAAGGAATGTGAGATTACAAATGTTAAGCCCGGATCCATTATTGACTAAATTTTGCTTAAACCCTATGTTATTTATACAAACTTGAATATAAAGGGGGGACCATTATCTAAAATAGATTGAGAAGTGATTTCATTAGATGTAAAATTAATATGCTCTTCATTAAATGATAATGATAATGATGTAAATAGTCAGGAGAAGTATTAGGATGAAGGTAAGTAGTAGATAACAAAATATTGAACTTGATTGGCACACTCAGGAATGTCCTACAAGAAGAAATCGAGGGAGATACTCATGGTGAGAGGATCCAAAAAATAAGAGTGTTCGAATGTGGGTTTACTAAATGATTTAACAAAAATGAAATTATTCTAAACCCTTGATATTACAGAGTCACATATGCTAATAAGAGGCTACTAATGAGCGAACCGCTTTGACAGCAATGTAAATGAGGTGGTTCTGATGGAAGCTTAAAACCCCTAAGTGATCATGATCTATGCAATGTCCTCAGACTTTAGTTGAGCTTTTGCAATAAATGCTCAAGTTGTGTATGGACTGGAACGATTGATGAACATCCGTTGTTGGATGGATTGTCCTTATGAATTCTACAAAGCCACAATTAGAAGTTTATGTTACTATCGGATCCGAGCTTGGACTTAAGGGTTTACAATGAAGTGCTTCAGATACCATTACTGTTGGGAGCCTGTCACTACATCAAATGCTCAAAATCATTAAGTTCATTCCTGTTGCAGGGTGATTGTTAGAGCTGATTAGTGGTTGGTCGGCTTGTATCATCTTTGTTGAATGTTGCTTACAATATTTCTTGCCTATAGGCCCCGACTCTTCACATTATTGATCTTTTACAAAACCCCAGATGTTCATCAAATCCTAAGCAAACGGGATTTTTCAATGGCTGAGTACAGATCTGGATAATCCCGATGGTCAGTTCGAGATAGGAATGAATGGGCTCAATTGTCTTTGCGAAGACCCTTATTTCTCAAAATCCAATTTGAAAAGCTTATGAGTGTATGTAGAAATTGTGCCTTAGGAAGCTCTGGTGCATGCTTCACTTGATACCTAGCAATTTGGTAGAATTTACTGTATCCGTACCTAGATCTATGTCTCCAATGATTATACTTGTCCTCACTATTAATGTGTCTATAGAAAATTCAGTCCTCGATTGGCCTCTTCCGAGTGAAGTTAGATAGGGGTGCCTCTTGCTGCTCTTTTTTCTTAGCCACTGATTCCTCTTGGAAGTATCCTTAGGTGATGCTCAACGTATTGATGTTTAGGGCCGCTTTTGGGGATTTATTATCCGGATCATTCGAATCAACTCATCGTGGGCACTTTGTATGATGACTCCTTGTCTTGACCCTTAGTGAATCTGAAAACTAGAATTTGGTTGCAACTGTAAGAATGCAAGATGGCATCTTTATCTTCGTTCAGGATCCATCATTCAGATGGATAAAACTTTGTGCTATCGGCAAAGTTATTGGCCCATGCCTAACTGATTGAAAGCTTACCCTTGAAGTGATTGGGTGCGGAGACCAATTTAAATTTTTGGGTATTCCTTTTTCCTTTGCTAGTGATTTTGTAACTTAGATAGCAAGTGATTGACAAAATCGAACATAAAATCTCTCAGTGGTCTTTCAAATCTCTCTCATTGACTGTAAATTCCAGCGTGTACTAAGATCTTGCGGCCACTCATGTTTATGTTTATTGATAGTACGCCTTTTGAGGCATGTGCTATAACACGTAGTAATGACCATCTCGAATGGTTCACCTGGATTTATAACTCTCTCTATCGCCAAGATATTCCCAATGGTTTTCAACCCCATGAAGCTCGCCATTTATAACGTGAGGCCACACAATATATCATCATTGGCACTACATTATTTAAGCAATCATTTGATAGCCATTTACTGTGATGCTTAGGACTTGAAGACATTCCCACAACCATATCTCAAGTGCATGATAGTCTATGTAGTGATCATTTCTTAGTCAAAGCTATGTCGCACAAGCTCCTATGCCAAAGCTACTATTGGCCTACCATGGAACAATATTGCTTACAATACGCTAAATGCTATGATAAATGCCAATGACATAACAACATCCATCATGCACCTACCTATGAGCTTCAGCCGATTGCTCCATCTTGGCACTTTTCCTTGTGGGGGTTTGATCTTAATTGAATGATAAATCCTGAATTAGATGATGGCCACAAGTTTATTATTACTGCCACAAAATATTTTACTAAATGGGTCAAAGTTGCACCACTGAAAACTATCACTGGCCTTGATATCTATCACTTCATCACCTCTCACATCATTACACGATTCGGCATCCCCTATGCCATTATCACTGCCAATGGATCTTCTTTCAAGAATAAGGATGTTAAAAGGCTCTGCATGAAATTCAAGATTAAAGAATCATTTTCCACTCCTTATTACCTACAAGGAAATGGCCAAGTAGAGGCCACTAATAAAACCATTATTAAAATATTGTGAAAGACCATTGATGTTAGTGGTGACGATTGGCATAATTAGATCTTGTACGCTCTCTCGGCCTACCGCACAAGTGTGCATACTCTTACCAATGCTACACCCTTCTCACTAGTTTACGAGACTGAGGATTTCATTCCTATCAAGCTGTAAGTAACCTCATTATGGGTCTCACTCAAAGGCATCTTAAAAGAGAATGACTATCAGGAACACTGAATCCTTTAAGCATTTATTTGGTCTTGTTCTCGGGCACAATCGTTGGTCCTGAATTCATACGTTATTTCAACCCTACCTGTTAGGTTGTGGAGCCTGTTTTTCATGTGAGAAAGTGTGAAGACTGTACACTAGAGTACTGTACACTTTCCACAGTTGTCTCGCTGGGGTTCAGGATCGGGATGGGCTCTGAGAAGGGATTCGAGGGCATAGCCCCCCCAAAAAAAATTGGCCTCGAAAAAAAATGTGCTCTGATATATCGAGAAATTGTGATTTTCTCATATGGGCAGGATTTTGTTGAACCCATAGGTTTATGGGACGGTTTTGGCCCCTGGTTTTGATACCCACGGTTTTGTAAAACTGCTTAAGCAGTTTTTCTATTTATGTGGTTTTGTGCATATGGTAGGCATTATATAACAATTACAGATGTGTTTGAATTCGGGTGTGAATTCTGTAGAGTTTGTTGAGCATAGCTCCAAATAAATCTAGGTATTGTATTGAGAGAGAGGTGGCGTTGAAATAAAATATAAGCAAGTGATTCTCGGTGGACCGTAGCCCAAATTGGATGAACCACGTTAAATACTGTCCTCTTTGTGTTGTTTTATTTTATTTTGCACTTTTATTTAAGATCTGTAATATTTTCTGCATATTCAGTTTCTACTGTTATGATTCTGTGATGGATTGTTCTGCATATTTTATCCCTTATTACCTAACAATTGGTATCGGATCCTGGTTTGGTTTGCTGAAGTGTTGAATTGTAGGGAAAGTTTTTATCTTGAGTGGGAGCTATGGAAAATGATGGAAGACCTAGGGTTGATAAATTCAACGAGCAGAATTTCAATCTTTGGAAGACGCAGGTGGAAGATTACCTTTATCAGAAGGATCTTTATAGTTTGTTATTTAAGAAGGTGAACAAATCCTCGAGCATGATGGATGCAGAATGGGATTTCCTGGATAAGAAGACACTTGGGAAAAATTTTCGCAGTGTCTTGCATCTTCGGTATTATTTAATGTTTCAAAGGAAAAGACTATAAAATAACTAATAGATGCATTAGGGAAGTTGTATGAAAAACCCTATGCCTATAATACGATATTTTTAATAAAAAAGTTGTTTAATATGAATTTTTTTGAGAATGGTTCGGTAGCAGATCATCTAAATGATTTTAATACGGTTGTAAATATGATAGCTTTCGGTTACAATAGAATTTGATGAAGAAGTTAGGGCTTTATTAGTTATATGCTCTTTACTTAAGAGTTGTAATAGCCTAGTAATGGTGGTAAGAAACTTGGTTCTAGCTATCTCAAATTTGAAGTTTGAGGATGTTGTAGGGGTGATTCTAAGCGAGGAAATGTAAAGAAAAGCTATGGTGTATCTTCTACTTCAAGGAATGCTTTGACAGTGGAAACTAGAGGGAAACAGAAGAATGGAGGAAGCCGTGGAAAATTAAAAGGATTGGGCAAGGTCAAAATCCAAAAGAAAGATAGTATGCTGACATTGTGGAAAGTATGGGCATTCAAAGAAGGATTATTGGGAGCTTCGGGATAGGAAGAAACAATAGGAAGAAAACAAGGAGGTAAATGTGGCAATGGGTAATGTATGTTAGGATGCTTTAATTCTTTATTTGCATAATAGTATCTGAATCTTGGGTTTTGGATTCAGAGGGATTCTTTTCATGCTACTCCACATAGGCATTATTTTGTTTGATTATGTTCAAGGAGATTTTCGGCATGTTTTTATTGGTGATGATGATCCTTGAGCAACATAGTTAGAAATTTTTTTGTTCTAGGTTAAGATGTAAAATGAGAATACTTGGCTATTGAAGGATGTCAAACATGTGCCTACATTGAGAACAAAAGTTGATATCGGGCGGGGCATTTAGGAAGTGATAGTTGTACTGTGATATTTACAACAGACTCTTAGAATGTTACTAAGGCTAATCTTATGGTGGCAAGAGGTAAGAAGGTTGGAACCTTGTATTTTACCACTTATAGCACTAATGTTTGTAATCTCATGGCTTCATAAGTAGATTCAACATTGTGGCACTATAGGCTCAGTCATATGAGTCATAAGGGTATGGAGATCATAAAGAAAGAATTGCCCGGATATACATAGAAAGAGGTTTTGGAGTTTTATGAGGATTGCATATATAGGAAACATAGAAGCGAGTAAGGTTTCTCAAGTTTGGACCTACAAAGAAAGAGAGTTAGTTAGAGATGGTGCACTTTGATGTGTGGGGGCATCGGCTCAGGTATTATCTCTTGGGGGTTTAAGTTATTATGTTACTTTTATTGAGTGATGCAACAAAGAAAATTTGGGTTTATTGGATTAGAAAAAAATATAATGTCTTTGAAACTTTTGTTAAATGGAAAGCCTTTGTAGAGAATGAAATAGGTCTTAAACTAAAATGTCTCAGGTTAGATAATGGAGGGGAGTATTGCAGCAGTGAAGTTGATGATTACTATTCTAAGGAATGGAATCCGCAGGGAAAAATACGGTTCCAGGAACTCTGCAACACAATAGGGTGCCCTAAAGGATGAACAAAACAATAATGGAACATGCTAGGACGCATAGAGGCTTTACATGCAGGACTGCCTATTTCTTTTTGGGTAGAAGCAATGAGCATAATAACTGTGTAGTTGATAAATAGAGGGACCCTCAAGTTTCTTGGATGGAGGCATACTTAAGGAGGCTTAGCATGGTAAGAAAGTTGATTATTCATCTTCTTAGAGTCATTGGATGCGAGGTTGTTTGTCTATATAGACAAGGATGATAGGACCAAGCTAGAGGCTAAATAAGAAAAATGTACTTTCATTGGTTATGGTGGTGATGACTTTGGATATAAATGTAGGAGTTTTAAGGAAAAGAATATCATTCGATCTAGGGATGTGGTTTTTATTGATAAATTCATGTATAAGCAGCATTTGCATGAAAATAAGGGGAAGAATCCAAGAAAGAATATGTAACAGTAGAGGATCTTCCGGATGGGAAACTGACACATGAATTAACTCAGGAACCTCCTCAACATGAACTCCAAAACTCCTATATTGAGGAGGTCTTATAGGGTAATACAGATAACTTGAATGTTTTTCTCCTTCTCTTCATTATTTATTATCTCACTGATAGTGGAAAGAGCCAGAGAGCTTTGATGAAGCAATGCACGTAGATGCTAGGAAGAAGTGGTAGCAAGTCATGGGTGAGGAGCATTATGCTCTTATGGAGAACTATACATCGGGATTTGGTGAATATACTCGAAGGCAAAGAGTATTACAGAATAAGCGGGTATTTCATAGTCAAAGAGGAAGAATGAGGAAAGAAAAGACAGAAGGCCTGGTTAGTGGTCAAGGGGTTTGCATAGAAAAAAGGTATATATTTTGATGAGATTTTTTCTCCTATAGTAAAAAATGACTTCTAGTAGAAATGTTCTTGGAATAGTTACAACAGACATATTTGCACTTATAGCAGCTTGATAGTAAATACTATATTTATCCATGGTGATTTAGAGGAGGATCTATATATACAACATCGAGAGGGCTATGAGGTCAAAGGTAAAGAGGAGATGGTGTACAAACTAAAAAATAGATTGTATGGCTTAAAACAAGCTCCATGTCAATGGTATAAAAAATTTGATAGGTTCATGCATGGAGCAAGGTTATATTAGATGTCATTTTGACCATTGGCATGTATATAAATTTTTTTGAGGATGGCAGTTATATTATCTTGTAGTCTATATGTGGATGACATGTTGGTTGTAGGTAAAAACATACAGGAAATAAAAGTACTCAAGAAGAAGCTAAGTGAATCCTTTTCTATGAAGGATTTGGGGGTATCCAAACAAAATCCTTAGTATGAGGATATCTTGAGGATAGGAAGGAACAAAAGCTGACTTTATCTTAAGAATAGTACATTAAGAAGGTTTTGGAGAGGTTGAATGTGCAAGATGCTAAATTGGTTAGGACTCTTTTGGAAAGGCCATGTCAAGATATTAAAGGAGCAGTATCCTAAGACATAGCATGAGAGAAACCAGATGTCTAAGGTACCTTACTCATCAACGGTTGGTAGTTTGATGTATGCCATGGTGTGCACTCATGCTTGATATTGCCCATGCAGTGAGAGCGATGAGTAGAGTTATGAGTGATCTAGATAGAAATCACTGGCAGGACAAGTAAAGTGGATCCTTCGGTATTTGAGAGGGACCATGGGGACAGTTTTTTGGTACAGTCATATTAGAACACCACTTTGTGTGGTTATGTAGATTCAGATATGGATGGAGATTGTAGAAAAGAAGAGGAGCGTGACAATTTATGTTTACACTGTAGGTGGGACAACAGTGAGTTGGATTTCACGACTACAAAAGCTGGTGGTTTTATCAACCATGGAGGCTAAGTATGTTGTTACCATAGAGGCAAGCAAAGAAATGATTTTGTTATACCAATTGCTTGAGGAGTTGGGGCATAAGCAAAGAGGAAGGAAAGCTTCATAGTGACAGTTAGAGTGCTATACACCTAGCTAAAAACTCTGCTTTTCCACTTTAAGATGAAGCATATATAGTTAAGGTACCATTTCCTCAGGATAACTTTGGAGGAAGAGAAGTTGAAGCTACGAGAAGATCCATACTAGTCAGATCCTTCAGACATGATGACCAAGGTGGTCATAAGGGAAAAACTGAAGATGTGTTCAGCGTTAGTTGGTCTTCATGGACACTAGTGAAGGGTTGAGAAGCTTGCTCAGAGGAAAACTAGTCTCCAAGTGGGAGATTGTTAGGTTATGGATCCTATTTTCTTGTGTGAAAGTGTTGAATACTATACACTAAGAATATTGTACACTTTCCACATTTTTCTCACCACGGTTCAGGGGCAGCATCCCCCAATAGCATGGGTTCGGGGCCGCAGCCCCGAATTTGTTTTTTTGGCCTCGAAACAAAATGTGCCCGATATAATGGGAAATGTGATTTTCTCATATGGGCAGGATTTTTTGATCCATAGGTTTATGGGATAGTTTTTTCCCATGGTTTTAGTACCCACATTTTTTATAAAAATACTTAAATAGTTATCTACTTATGTGGTTTTATGCATATGGTAGGGATTATGTAACATTGCATATGTGTCTGAATTCGGGTGTGAATTCTGTAGAGTTTGTTGAGCATATCTCTAAACAAATCTAGGTATTGTATTGAGAGAGTGGTGGCTTGTAATAAAATCTGAGAAAGTGATTCTTGGTGGACGTAGCCGAAATTGGGCGAACCATGTTAAATACTGTCTCTTTGTGTTGTGTTATTTTTATTCTGCACTTTTATTTTAAATCTGTAATATTTTCTGTGTATTAGTTTCTACTGTTGCAATTCTGTGAGGGATTATCCTCCATATTTTATCCCTTATTTCCTAAAATTGTTCAAGCATACAATATCAAATCTTTCCCTCATGACACTAATATTGATGATTGTGTATTAAAGGAAAATCAGAAGAACACAAACATCGAAGCTCACATAAAATGGAAATTATAACCTAATTGGCTCGGTCCTTATGTCATTATGCATAAACTTAGGGGTGGCGTCTATCATCTTGCCACTATCCTTAGTAAGCCGCTTGATAACCCACTCAATGTGATGCATCTCAAGTGCTATTATGCATGAAACACACATCCCATTACCCTATGACGCACTCTAGCTCCACGGTTCATACTCGAATGCTTAGGGTTTAAATATGAAATGAACCCCAGATCACTTACATTTCACGCTATATGGTTTATTGTACATCCTTATAACATCTATTCTATGCACTCATTACCTTATGATGCACTCTAGTTCCATGGTTCATACTTGAATTTTGAGGGTATAAATCTGAAATGAACCCCACATCACTTACACTTCGCACTCTATTCTTTATTGTACATCCTTCTAGTATCTATTCTATGAACTCATTACGCTATGACACACTCTAGTTCCATGGTTCATACTCGATTGCTGAGGGTCTAAATATGAAATAAACCTCACCTTATTCATGTCTCACGCTCTATACTTCATTGATTAATCTTTCTATCGCACAGTTCAAACCATTTCCCAATGACACACTCTTGTTCTATGCTTCATTCTTGATTTTTGAGGGGTCTTTTATAAATGAACCTCATCTCATGCACACTCATACACATTAGATTGGGAGGCACGCTGCTCCTATTACATTCACATTGCATACCATTCCATCTCACATATTCACAACATATTACATATCTTGGTTGCATTTATTCTTGCTTACTTATGCTAACATGTACACACTATTTCACATGCTAGAAAAATACATTGTGTATCAATATATTTTCTATATACACATGCGCTTTCACTTGGTCTTTAGTTTTGAATGTAGACTCTCTACATATCTTTACATGTAGCAATGATGGTCGACATAGTATCCTTCTCTAGTCCCACTGAGGCTCCTGGGGGCATCTACACTTACTATCCTCATACATTACAGGTGCTATTGTTTCATTATATACTACTTCCTATTCTTTCTAGCACACTACTTTCCATTGATACATACATGCTTTGACATACTCTCTATCTTTCTAAGATGCTAATGGGTGCTTCATGTGTAATATTTTCTATGAAGGACCATATGCCACCATGGTTATTTGATTCTCTATGGTTGTTATTGTCTTCTATTATATGCCATTGTTTGCAGGCTATTCCCTATGTCTTGTTTGATCATTTGTTGTTTGCTTTTGGCTGCTTCGGCCTTGATTTTATTATAACATTGTGAGCGATGTCCCATATACATAACCCACTTTTCATGGTCTACCTTTTCTACACTATTACTTATTTCCATTGTCTTCTATTACATGTTTTCCACTTTCTCTACTAACACTTGTTTCTAACCGCTTTGTTTGCATGTGATTTGGTTTCTACCATGCACACCCTTCCCCACTGCAGGGTTACAATTTCAGATCAATATTGGGTCCTCTTTTTTGGGTTGTATACTCCTAGTGACATCACATGCAACCCAAACGAGGGGGCCATACATTGGGTGAATCAGTCACCCCATACAACAACTCATAGCTACAACATAATACATTTTAACATAGAATCAACACAATATAAAGTTACATAAATAATCCAAAAGTTGACTTGGGTCCTCAGTTCAACACAGACACTAGTGCCCAGATATATACACTAACGCCTGACCGCTCCTGGCCTTTTTTGGTAACCTATGACTAAGGGAAGTTACAGTTATTTTTTCAAATTAACACAGTTTTCGACAATTCACAAAGCAGTTTTCACGATACATACATAGTCCTCAAGCAGTTAGAATATATTCTATCTCATTTTTCTCCTTAGATCAAACTGGAACAAACACAGAACAAAGCAAGACCACACCATCTATAGTGGTGTATAAATTTAGGAAGCAGTCATGGAAGGAAAGTAATACCAAACCTATTTCCCCAACAGTCTTCTATCGTGGTGTAAGATTGCCCCAAAAACTTGTATTTGGCATGAGATTTCCCCAAAAACTAGGGCCTGACATGAGATCTCCCAAAAAAACTCACTCTTATACAATAGTTCAGGACATCATCTATCCTTTTTACTCTCTATGGATCAGGTTTACACTTTCCTTTTTACTACTTTTACAGAGTTTTCGTAATACAAGACTTTGATTACTCTTTTTCTCTTCTTGTTACAGGCCCATCCTTGTATGAAGTAGTAGTCATCAAGCATAACAAAAACAACATCAAGCACAACAACATGTACAACATGGAACGATGCAATACACTCCACTCCTAGACTCACTTCCTCTTTCTTAATTTCCACACTTCATTTGTATCACTTCACGCTTTCACTTGTCTCCTAGACACACTTTTTTCCATCACACTCTACATGGTTATCAAGTACACATCTCTCATCTACTTTACATTATCAAGTATTCACTCAACAAAATAAAGTGGGGGGAAATGTAGACACAAAATCACACACTTGGGTACATTTCAAGGTCATAAGCACATACTTACATTCTGTAGACACTAAATCGAGTACTTTGGGTATTTATCTAGTCCTGATCACATACTACTATTTATATGACTCCTAAGTGAGAAAAGTACTAATTGACCACTATCTTTGGCCTCTTTTTCTTGCTTTCATTTTTCCCTAATGATCTTACATTCCTTTCCCATTCTGCCTTTTCATACTTTGGCATTTCTGACTCTGGACACCAATGCCCAGTCAAGATGCCAGCACCTAGGCACCTTTGGGTCTTTTCTAGCCATTTGTGCATCTTAATTTTTAATAGTAGTCCTTTTAGTGGTTAATTACGAAATTCAAACAAGGGAATCATATAAATACAAAGCTATATGATCATGATAAAGGACTAAACCCTAAGCATCTACAATCACCACCTAAGGTTTCAACCAAAGGGAATCACAAGAGCATTTAAGCATCCATCTTGCATCCACACAAGGGAAAGGGACTACATTCTTCAACATACACTTCATAGGAGGGGAAGTTCATTTTGCAATGCACACATCTATTTATATATTTTACATCTAGCTACTTTCTCGCTATCAAGTGTGACCTAGACAAAATCCACCTAAGACATGATTCTACACACACACATAAAACTACATGGGATCTAAGATGTAGTGTAACGCTTGGTCAGAAGTATAATTTTTTGACATCCGAGGACAATACGACCTTCCATTTTGAATCTTTATTTTTTTGGATTTGATGTAGTTTTGGGGTTTTACAGGTGCTTCTTTCTTATTGGAGATTTCAGGCGAACAACAATGAATTGCAGTGACATACAGGAAATCAAATGAAAACATTACCAAACATCTCGTGACCCTGCGAAACTAGTTTTCTAAGACTCTGAGAAGTCACAAGACCCTAGAGGAGGTTTGCAATGCCCCATGTGCCCTTGACCCTATCCATACGCCCCATTCTAGGAAGATCTTATAGTCGCACAATTTTCTGAGCTTTGGTGCGACACTTGCCTCATCCTATTCATCATTTCATTAGCTTGAAACAATCCATGATTATTTATGAATCAACTAAGTCTTTTTTATCTCTTTCTTTGTAACTAGGGTTTCACATTTTCTAGCTTACTTTCTTGGATCAAATATGTACTTCATCGCATAATTATTTATCAGTGTTGTTACATATTTAGATTTAGCATTTATTTATTTCAATATTTTCTTAATTATTTAGTGAACCTCACGCTCGATCCCACCTTTTCTTCTAGAAGTATTATTTTATTTTCATCATGGTAGTACCCTTCACCAATGATGATCTTCATGGCTTAAATTCTCATCTTGTTGAGCATCCTCAGGATCTACACCCACTTTTATTCACTGCTCATGAGGAGGCCACCACTTTTGGAAATCTTAATGCACCTTCATATACCCCCGCTTCCATGACTATCGCTACTCAACTACCTACTTCCATACTTCCACCTACTTCTAATGTTCCCATTTATGTTCCTACTCCCACCAACCATTTCACTCCACATCTTTTTTCTCACACACGACAAGTCTCTTCTATTGGAACTCAAGACTTATCCTCTCTTTATCAAAATCTTCAATTTTAAATTCGTCAATTGCAATAGGATACTTCTTGTGCATCTCCATCTCTGGATTCCACTTTGTTACTTCATACTCCTTTTGAACCTTCCATTTCTACATATGCACTTCATCTTAATTTTTTCTCTCATAAGCTCCCCATTTTCAATGGTCACGACAACCCTCAAGATCATCTCCAAGCATTTCATGTGGCTTGTCTAGATTTAGCGGATGATCATACTCTCTTAGCTAAGCTCTTTCCTAGAAGTCTTCATGATTATGCAAAGTTTTGGTTCTATGATCTACATATCCTCTCAGTATAATATTTTACGTATTTATCTGATGCTTTTCTTGCTCACTTCTCTATTAATATCGACTCTAAGATATCCTATGCTCAAATCGCACAACTTAAACAAGGATATAATGAACATCTAGTGGATTATGTCTTGCGATATAAGAACAACTTAGCTAAGATGTCTAACGTGCTTACAAAATCTAAACTTCAAGATTTATTTTTCTAAAGTCTTTTACCACCTCTCCAAGAGAGTGTTATCTTCGAGACATCTCCATCATTCGATCATTTGTGTTATACCCTTAAGCTTTGTGAAACTAAAATCTTATCTATAGGAAAGCTTAAATATCATGAGAAAACTTCATCTTTAGCTTGTTTTCAAATCAAATCACATTTCAAGTCATATAAAAAACATATTGAAGCTAAATCCACCATCAATGTTGTATCTAATACTAAAGAGCTTTAATGGCAGCCCCCTAATCATACATTTACTAAGATTCCTATTGCTCCACACCTTATATTGCCAATTTTTTTTGAGAGAAACCTTATTACACTTCCTCCTCTACTCAATCTGGACCCATCTCATCCTAAAGGTTGCAATTAAAATGAAAATTTCAAATGCGAATATCATCAGTACATTGGGTGTTCAATAGATCAATGTTTTAAACTTTTAAATCTTATTTAAGATATTATCAATAATAATGCAATCGAGATTCTGGAGCCTACAACATCCACGCTAGTCAATGAAAATCACAAGCTCAAGATCTTTAGCAATCCTCTTCCTAAGCATGAGAAACAAATGAATGAATCTTTAGCTAATCATGCATATTGCACAGTGCCTCCTCCTACATCAAAGGCTCTTGATTTTCTAGTTACTCACGTTGAGACATCTCCATTGATGATTACAATCTCTGATCATGACTATCATGCTACATTCTCTTCTGACACATTACATATCAGTGCTTCTATTGGATCTATTTCTATAAATAACACTCTGGTTGATCCATCATTTTGCATGAGTGCATGTTCTATTGCACTTCTTGTCACTATTGGCTATCCAATCTCACAAATTTCATATCCATTTCCTAATTTCATATGGATATGTCGAGATTTCAGTCACAATAGGTCCTCTTACCATACTTGTGCCTTTCCTTGTATAAACTTCAATCAAAGGGTGTGACATGATCTCAGGTCTTCCCTGGATCCATGTAGCTCAGGTTATCATCTCCATGAATCACTTGTGTCTTAAGTTCATTCACAACAGGCAAGTCATTACTATGAATGGTGTTCCACCATCCACACCATGGCCACAACCTCCTCTCAAGGTTATTATTTCCCTCACTAGATCATTGCAGCCCCTAGGACCTCTCAAATATAAAGAAAAATATACTCCTAGATCACCTATTTCTCACAGCCTACACAATCTCATCAGTCAGCTAGTCCATCACATTAGTATAGGTCCACCACTCAGATGACTCCTCCACATAGATATACATCACTAAATCACTTTCCTTCATATCGATGTTCATCACCTCTGCTCTCTGCTTCACATATATGTCCATCACCTCTGCACTCTACTTCACATCACTATACATCACCTCCGTGTTATCCTCCACATAGGTGTCCATCACCTCACGGGTCTCATGCACATAGATATAATTCACTAATACACCATTTGTCTCATTCACACCAATCTTAGAGCATGTTTACTAATCCAATTGTTTCTTGGGAGCAATGAGATCATTTGCAAGTTTCTGTACTAATTGATCAAAGTTGGCTCTAGGGGAAGAGGAAGTGGAAGAAGCTTTAGATTTGGAGGATTATCTTTTCAGTTTACCAGACATGATCAAATCATCCTCAACACTGATAGCCAAATGTTGATCAACATTCAAAGTTGCAAGGTTAGCTCTCCTTGGTGCATAACTCACTTCAGAAACTGGGCATTCAGGAAGAAGCATTTTTGGATTTGATCCATCAGACGAGTGTTCTATGGAATCTAATTAATTAGCTTGTTGAATTTAGCCACAAACACCCTCATAGGCTTAAATAGATCCTTCTTGATGTGAGAAATTTGTGCTAACAGAGCACGCACATCCTCAACAGGTTTGAAATGCTACTCAAACTAAGTTGTCATAGTATTCCAATTAGTGATATACCCAAAATGAAGATGGTAGAACCAATCAGCAACATTTTCCTACGATGTTTCCACAAAAATCCTGACTAAGACATCTTCGTGTTCAACCCCAAGAATCCCACATGTAACAATGAAGGCTGCAATGTGTTCATCCAGATGAACCTTTCCATCACCCCGGAGCTTGGGAAATTTTTTCCTGTTACCCCTAGGGAACTCATGTAATGGTTGAGGAAGAGCAAGAGGCCTGACCTATTGTCCCCAAGGAAAAGGGGCTGCCATATTTGGAAAAATTGACTGAAGGGGAACTGAAACACCAGCAAGTATCAAAGCACGAAGATTAGGACTAAGGAGCTCCTGAGAAATGCTATCCTTGGAATTTTTGTCTTTAGTAGGAGGTGTGCTTGTAGAATGAGTTCTCTTGTGCCTTCTTGCTGGAAGAGAGAAGTTTTTTTGCTCCAAAAATTGAAAATGGGGATCCTAAAGCTCGGGAGCTTTCTTCCCATATGTATACTATAGAGTCACTAGACCAACAATGATCTTGAAATTGTTCTTTTAAAAGGGATCCATTTGAAACGAAATCCCTAGCGGAGTCGCCAAAAACTGTTGGGTTTTAAAAATGTACTTTAACAACCACAGTCAGGGGACAACAAGTCCTTCCTCTTTGATGGGAGAGGTTCCCTTATTGGAAGCAAGCAACAAACTTATATACAAATGTACAACTTTCAAAGTGTGGAGTTCTGATACTTAGCAATGTTTTATGCCCAAAGATCATCAATACAAAAGGATGGAAGAATTAAGGAGATGAGGAAGGAAGAACATAACAATACCTTTAGGAAATATAGATGGCAGAGTATAACCTTATACATATTGAACCAAGGAGTTGCAAAATAGAATCGTTCACTTTCATAGCCAATATAATTCCACAGATGCAAAGTTCTAGAAATTATATAAACAAGAACACAAAGTTTCCTATCATAAAAGATGGATGATCCCCAAGTTTCAGACATAGAAAGAAGAAAAGTAGAGGAAGAAAGGGGAAAACTTATGTATTGATTACTTCGAATCTATTACCTTTACAGAGTCTCAAGATCCAAACCTAAACAATGGCGTGGAGAAGCCAATAAATAGTTTCCAAGAACGGTTACATTCGGTTACAGAAAAATGATGAAACTGATTCAAGAAACTGACTTCTGAACTTCTCTAATGCCTCAGCTATTTCCATGCCTGGCGGGAAAACCATACACATTGAATCGCAGTTGTCTGCCCTGCCTTTGTAAACTTTAAATTCAAGTCATCCACGTGGGAGAGATTTAAACTGAAGCGGGCGTGAGGACACCTTTTGCATTTTGTGCCTTTTGGAGAAATGGCATTTTAGAACATTTTGGCCCGCCCACCCGCTCTTGATACATTCTTGACATGTGGCCTTACTTGAGTGGGGACAGAGTCGCGGGTCACTTTTATAATTTTACCTTTTTTCAATGTGGGCTTAAAAACACAAATTGCTTCGCCGGCCTGCCTCCCTGCTTTGACTTTCTATGTAGGCTTAATATTTGAATTTTTCCCTTTTGTTTGGCAGGGCCGTATATTTGACCCTGGACACGTGGAGAGTTAGCGCTCATTTGGAACCTACCTCTAGATTTACCTTTGAAGTTACCAGGCTGACACGTGGAAAGCTCCACCGATTCTTTTATACTTAGTCATTCAGGCCTACTTCCCACTTGACTTATGTTGACCTCTAGACATGTGGAGAGTTGGCACTCATTTGGAGATTGGCCCTTTGGTTTCACTTCTGAAATTGCATTGTTGAGGCACATGGAGGATTTCACCAACCCGCTCATACCTTGTCAATTTTAACGATCGACTTTTCCTCTTTTTAGACCTGGGACACATGGAGGACTGGCACAAGTTTGAGAACTACCCCTGGCTTCGACTCTTGAAGTTACACTGAGGAGGCACATGGCGTTGTCCACTGAACCTTCCATACTTAGCCAATTTAGGCTTGTTCTGTCTTCATTTTGGACCTGGGACATGTGGAAAGCCTGTTTTTGTTTGAGGACTGTCCCTTGGGTCCTTCCCTTAGAGTTGCGCCATTTGGAAACTTGGAGGATTCCACTATCATTTGAAACATGGCCATGCCACATCCAATCAGAGATGTCCATGTACTACCTGTGGATGTTGGGGGAAAAATTAACGGGGAAGATACACCTGTCATTCCCGACTGCGGGAAGAAATAAAAAGAAGGGGAAAAACTCCACCATTACGCCCGAATTTCAAATTATTCTCCACGGAATGGAAAATTGCAAACAAAACCAAGCTCGACATGATCCAATACTCCAAGGTACAGATTCAAAATTTTCGAAACTTGACTTCAAAAGAGGGGAATTTTAAGGAAGACAATAACTGGCTCTTTATGGGGATGACTTGATAGAGGAACGAGGCAAGATCAAGAACCATAGAAAAACTCAGGGAAAGCAAACCAATGCCTTATCCATTGGGAAAATAGAGTCAAAGGCAAACCAACACAGAAGACAAAACACATGAAAAGAAAACAAACCAAAAAGGAAGAGCATAAACAAAACACAAAGGAACGACCCAAAACCAAAACACTGTACAAAATATATAGGACCGCCTAGTCACCTAGGACTTAAACAACTTCAGATACTGTCCACTATAAGGAAATGGGAGAGGAGAACCATCCATGTAATCCAAGTAGAATGATTTTTCTCCAGTAAAGTGCCTAATTTTAAAAGGACCAAGCCAAAGGGAATCAAACTTACCATGGCTTCCTCGAGGTTCATGCCTTTTGTCCCACAACAAAACAATGTTTCCCACTTGAAAATCTATGGGTTTGGCTTTCTTGTCAAACAAAGCTTTCACCTTTAGTTGATGAGCTGATATCCTATCAAAAACCTACAACATGTCTTCATCCAGCTTCTAGAGATATATGATTCTCTTGTCTAAGGAACTAGCAAAACTTAAATCTTCAATAGCCTTCATTAAGTGCAAGACTGGTAATTCCATTGTCACTAGTAACTGGGCTTCAACACTATACACCACTTGAAATGGAGACATTCCAATTACTCTTTTGGGTGTAATTCTATCTACCCATAAAGCATCATAGAGTTTTTTGTGCCAATTCCTCTAGGAATCATTGACAAGCTTTTGAACGATGGTTACCAAATTCTTGTTTGTTAATTCTGCTTGTCCATTCCCTTTGGGATAGAAGTCTAAAGAATGAGTAAGGGAAATTTCATAACCGTAGTAGAAATCCATCATCTCAAAAGAAGAAAAATTTGAGGCATTATCAGTCACAATTTTTTTGGGTATCCTAAACCTTATCAATATGTTCTCCTTAATGAAATTATACACTACCTCAAAAGTAGTGCTTTTGACTGGGATGGCCTCTACCCACTTAGTGAAGCAGTCTGTAACAGTTAACACATGAATATGCTTAGCACTAGAAGGTAGGTTAAGAGTCTCAATGAAATCCAATCCCCATTGTTGAATGGGCTCATCAATCACTACTGGATTTAGTGGAAAAGCAGCCAACTTAGGTCTCCCAACAAAAGTCTGACAGGCTTCACACTTTCCTACCCATTTGGATGCATCTCTAAAAAATGTAGGCTAATAGTACCCAACACGAAGGATTTTGTGAGCAGTGACAACATAAGAGAAGTGGCCTCCATAAGCCTAATCATGAAAAGCTGAGAACAACTTCTTTTATTGCTCTCTGTCCACACACTTTAAGAATCTTCCATCTATTGCTCACTTGAACAAAGCATTTTCCCATAACACATATGGTGCAGACCTTAACTTAATAGTTCTCTTCTCCTTAGCACTCAAGTGGGATGGGCACTCTCCATAAGTAAGAAAGTGTGCAATATTAGCATACCACTCATCTGTTGAACTGAGGAAAAGGACAACAGGAACATCAACTGTTTCTTTGGGCAACGCTACATTAGCTCCTTCAACAATAAGTTCACACAATCCTTTACCCTAGACTAACTTTGTTGGCTTAATATCTAGGTCATATTTCTGGACCTTTGCCACCCAATTGCCTCTCTTAGTTCCAAACTCATGCTGTGTGAGAATAGACTTGATGGTTGTATCAGGAACAAGCACAACAGAGTGAGAATTAAGAATATAAAAGCAAAACTGCTTGACAACTTTGACCACTGCAAAAGCATGTTTCTCCATCATAGTATATTTTAACTCATGAGATTTTAGAACATAGCTCATGAAGGAAATAGGAAGCTCATGATCCTCATAATTCTTCTGAGTTAGCACAATAACCAAGGTACTCTCTATAGCATAGCAATAGATGATAAAATCCTTATTGAAATCAAGACATGCTAAGATGGGGGTCTTAGCAATGGCTTGTTTGATACCTTCAAATGCTTCCTTACCCTTAGAAGACCAACCAAAGTTTTACTTTCCTTTCATCATGTGAGCAATGCTCATAGTCAATTCAACAAAATTAGGAATGAATCTCCTCAGGAAATTAATCTTACCAAAGAAAGAGTGAACACCCTTTTTACTTGTGGGAAGAGGAATCTGCTTGATTGCTCAAACTCTTTCTGGATCTATCCTGATTCCCTCTTTGGAGACAATGTACCCCAACAGCTTGACTTCAGTGACATAAAAGGAAAACTTCTTTATATTAATAGAGACTTCATGCTCTCTACACTTCTGGAGGACTACTTCGAGATGTTGAAAGTGATCTGCCCTTGTTTTGGAGAAAACAGTCAAATCATCAAGGTACACTACAACACACTTTCCCTTCAAACTGCCAAAAGCCAAGTCCATTTCCCTCTAAAAAGGTGGCACCAACATTGATAAGACCAAAAGGCATTCTTTTGTAAGCAAAGGTGCCCCATGGAGTAGTGAAAGTAGTTTTGTGTTGATATGGGGTATTGACTTCCACTTGATTGTACCCAGAGAATCCATCTAGTATAGACAACATCTCCGATCCTGTACTATAGTTGTCCTTCAGAGAAGCCTGATTCAAATTCTTGAAATCCACATAGATGTGAATCTCACCATTCTTCTTCATGACAGGCACAATGTTGGTGATCCATGTTGAATGGTGTATAGGAAAGATGATATTTGCCTTTAGCAACTTCTGAATCTCATGAAAAATAGTGCCAACAACCTTGGGATTGTACTACCTTTGTTTATGCTTGAATGGTTTGATCCCAAGTTTCAGAGGGATAAAATGTTACATCTCCTTTGGCTAAAAATCCTTGAGATCATCATATGAATAGGAAAGAACATCAGCATACCTTTTTAGCATATTTACTACCTTCTTCTTCTCCTCTTGAGTGCATCATTTCCCAATGTTCACCATCTTAGGTTCATCAAGACTCCCAATATTAATATTTTCACACTCAACAGACTGTCGAGCTCCTTGGGAAGTTTTAGACTTAATGTACCTATCGTGTTTATCAAACAGGTCTTCCAAACTCACCTGCCCTTTAGGGATCTTGTTACCTTTCAATTTGATGCAACCATCTTGACCCGTCTCTTCCTTGATATCCCCTTCATTAGAAGATACACACTCTCTAGGCAAGGTCTCACTTCCTTCAAAATACAGCTGGTCAAAATTATCCCTAAGCTCCAAGAAAGAGAGCAAATGTTGATCATCGTTGAAAACCTGGGAGTTGTTTGCATTATTTGGTATACTGGGCCTATGAATCATTTCAATGGTAAATTTCTCCTGAGAGAAATTTGGGTGAGGAATCATCAAATATCTTGAGACAACTAGAGAATCAGCTCTAGTGTTCCTTTCTCTAGACACAACTTCAATGGAGAAAGCATCAAGAAACTCAATGGAATCCCAGACAAGATTTCTATAATGTTTCAATTTCCTATTCTTGACTTGTTAAAGATCCCTTACCTGTTTCACAATAAGCTCTACATCACCACGAGCACAAAGATTCTTCACTCCCATTTCTTTTGCCATGTTCAATCCAAGTATGAGTGCCTCATATTCAGCTATATTGTTTATATTTTCAAAACAAAGCTTGAAGGAGAAAGGATGAATGTTCCCTTCTGGAGATTTCAACACCACTCCAGCTCTAGAACCAACTAAAGAGCAGCTTCCATCAAACTCCAGAGTCCAAATGCCATTGGGGTCATGAACCACTCCCTTAGGAAGTTTTTCCTCATCTTGTGACATGATCATATAGTTACCATGCCCTATATCTACATAGAGTATCTGTGATTTTGGGTCACCAGTCTTTTGCACAATATACTCATTCTGTTTCTCTGGTAGCAGCATCTTCATTTTTCCATTGACCGAGATCAAAGCATGTGACTAGTCCATTTGAATTTCACCTCCTACCTCCTTACAAAAATTTCTACTCAGCAACATTCCATATGACGGAGGAATATCAACTACCAAAATGGTGGCTAAGACCCTTTTCTCAGGAAAAGCAACAAAAGCTACTTGTGCATCTTTAATTCTTCCAACCAAAGGCACTTTCCTACTCTCTATGGAATAACAAGAACTAAAGGCACGTGTTAGGGTTAGACCCAAAGCATGGGCTACCTTTACAAGCATTACATTATCTGATGCTCCTGAGTCTATAACATAGTTACTAAGTTTATGGCTAACTATGAGAAGGGTCACATGAAAGGGTTCAATTTTTTCATTAGGGGAAGTGACTGCAGCCACAAGGCTTGATTGAGGCGAGGAGGAGGGGGTGGGAAAAAGGCCTTTAGAAGTACTAGATGAGACTTTGGATTTGGAATTTACAAATTTTACCAGTTTAGCAAAAGCTTTTGGATGATTCTGGTAAAACTCTGCTTCTGAAATTTGGATTTTAGTTTTTTTTAGGTGATCAATGATATCAAAAGATCTAGAGGTAGATGGGGCATCATTGCTAGGAACTTAAGAGACTTTTGATTTGTTTGTTTTAGGATTTGAAGGACAAGGAGTTTTGGAAACAGAAGAAGAAGGAGGAGGATTAACATTACTCATCTTTTGTGTGGAGGTAGTGGGAATAGGAGCTCCTCTTCTTGCAATCACTGGAATAGTTGTAGGAAACTCCTTGGACTTCTTATAAGGGTGCACCACTTTTTCTTTTCTATTTGTTTGCTCTCGAGTCATAACAACATATGACTCACTATTCATATCAACCACTCTCTCATCATATTCATCTTCATCATCCATACCTTAAGTGGTGAGGAAATGAACTTGAGACCCACCAAGCTCTTCCAATTCTTCAACTTATTCTTCTTGTTCTTCATAGAGTTTAGTACACTCCTCATAATCAGGTTCTTCAACTTCAAAGGTTACAATGACCGGAACCTTGATGGATGGGCCTTCACTAGCCAATCTGGTCTGAGAAGTAGGCAGATGGTTCTTGGGCTGAAAATTCTTCCTTGGAACATCTTGGTAAGGGGTATGCTAAGCCAACTGTTTCTTGAAAGCAATAAGATCATTTGCAAGCTTCTGTACTAATTGATCAGAATTGGCTCCAGGGGAAGAGAAAGAGGAAGAAGCTTTAGATTTGGAGGGTTCTCTTTTCAATTTACCAGACATGATCAAATCATCCTCAACGTTGATAGCCAAATTCTGATCAACATCCCAAGTTGCAAGGTTAGCTCTCCTTAGTGCATAACTCACTTCAGGCAACTGGGTATTGAGGAAGAATTATTTTTGGATTTGATCCACCGGACAAGTGTTATGTGGAATCTTATTAATTATCTTGTTGAATTTAGCCACAAACTCCCTCATAGGCTCAAATGGCTCCTTCTTGATGTGAGAAATTTGTGCTAACAGAGCATGCACATCATCAGCAGGTTTGAAATGCTGCTCAAACTGAGTTGTCATGGTATTCCAATTAGTGATAGACCCAATAAGAAGATGGTAGAACCAATCAAAAACATTGTCCTACAATGTCTCCATAAAAATCCGAACAGAGATATCTTCATGTTCAACCCCAAGAATCCCACATGAAACAATGAAGGCTGCAATGTGTTCATCCCGATGAACCTTCCCATCACCCCAGAACTTGGGAAAAAATTTCCTGTTAACCCTAAGTAACTCATACAATGGATGAGGAAGAGCAAGAGGCCTGACTTGTTGTCCCTAAGGCAAAGGGGATGCCATCTTTGGAAAAATTGACTGAAGGGGAACTGAGACACCAGCAAGTATCAAAGCATAGAGATTAGGAATAAGATGCTCCTGAGGAATGCTATCCTTGGAATTTCTATCTTTAGTAGGAGGTGTGCTTGTAGAACGAGTTCTCCTATTCCTTCTTACTAGAAGAGAGAAGTTTTGTTGCTCCAAAAATTGAAAATGGGGATCCTCAACCCTAAGAGATTTCTTCCCATGTGTATACTGTAGAGTTTCTAGACCAACAATGAACTTGAAAATTTTCTTTTAAAAGGGATCCATTTGAAACGAAATCCCTAGTGGAGTTGCCAAAAACTATTGGGTTTTAAAAATGTACTTTAACAACCACATTCAGGGGACAACAAGTCCCTCCTCTTTAATGGGAGAGGCTCCCTTATTGAAAGCAAGCAACAAAACTTATATACAAATATGCCCAAAGATCATCAATACGAAAGGATGGAAGAATTAAGGAGATGGGGAAGTAAGAACATAATAATACCTTCAGGAAATATAGATGGCAGAGTATCACCTTATACGTATTGAACCAGGGAGTTACAGAATATAATTATTCACTTTCATAAACAATATAATTCCATAGACGTAAAGTTCCAAAAATCATATAAACAAGAACACAAAGTTTCCTATCATAAAATATGGATGATTCCCAAGTTTTAGACACCGAAAGAAGAAAAGCAAAGGAAGAAAGGGGAAAACTTCTTTATTGATTACTTTAAATCTATTACCTTTACAGAGTCTCTGATCCAACCCTAAACAATGGTGTGGAAAAGCCAATAAATAGTTTCCAAGAACGGTTACATTTGGTTACAAAAAAATGAAGAAAATGATTCAAGAAACTGTTGTCTGAACTTCTCAAACGCCTCAACTGTTTCCATGCATGGCAGAAAAACCAGATGCATCGAACCCCAGCCATTCAACCTACCTTTGCAAAATTTAAATTCAATCCATCCACGTGGGAAAGATTTAAACTGAAGTGGGCCTATAGACGCATTTTCATTTTTTTCCTTTGAATTTACATCGTGTTGACGCATGCAGAGCTAGTGCTCATTTGGAACTTGTTTATGGATTTTACCGTTGAAGTTACGCCAGGATGACACATGAAGAGTTCCACCGGTTCTTTTATACTTATCTAATTAGAGCCTATTTTCTGCTCGACTTATGTTGACCCTGGACACTTAGAGAGTTGGCACTCATTTGAGTTTCCACTTTAGATACGTCTCTTGAAATTGTGCCGAGCTGATGCGTAACTTCTTCCGCCAGTCTAGAATTTTCAACGGCCAAATATGTCTCTCCATTGAATTTGACCACATGGTGAGCTGGCTCTCATTTGGAGATTGGCCCTTTGCTTTCACTTCTAAAATTGTGCCATTGAGGCACGTGGAAGCTTCCACCGACCCACTCATACTTAGTCAATTTTAACGATCGACTCTTTCTCTTTTTGGACCTAGGACACGGGGAGGACTGGCGCAAGTTGAAAACTGCCCCTAGCTTTGACTCTTGAAGTTGCGTCAATGAGGCACGTGGTGCCATCAGCTGGACCTTCCATACTTTGCCAATTTGGGCTTGTTCTGTCTTCATTTTGGATTTGGGATACGTGGAAAGCCTACGCTTATTTGAGGACTGTCCCTTGGGCCCTACCCTTGGAGTTGTGTCATTTGGACGCGTGGAGGCTTCTTTTGTCACTTGAAACATGGTCATGCCACATCCAATTAGAGATGCCCATGTACTACCCATGGATACTGGGGTAAAAACTAACTGGGAATATATGTCTGTCATTCTCGAATGCAAGAAGAAATTAAAAGAAGGGGAAAAACTCCACCATTATGCCTGAATTTCAAATTGTTCTCCATGGAATGGAAAACTACAAACAATACCAGGATTGATGCGATCCAATATTCTAAGGTATCGACTCAAAATTTTTGAAACTTGACTTCAAAAGAGGGGAATTTTGAGGGTGAAAACACACCCCAAATGAGGTGTACATCATTAGGTGAATCAGTCACCCCATACAACAATATATAGTCACAATTCAACAAAATTCAATATCGATATACCACAGTCTTCATTCTCCGCAACGACCTAGAATTTTACGTGGGTACTCAGCATAACATAGACACTAGTTCCCAACATCAGACATTAGTGCCTGGGTACCCTTGAAACTTTCTGGGTGCATATGACCAAAGCACAATTACATAGTTCTTCTCAGTTTAGTATAGTTCACAACAATTTACATAACGGATTTTATAGGACACACACAATCCTTCAGCACTTAGCATGCATGCATTACACCTTCTTTTCTACTCTCACGTTAGATTGAAATGGATTGGATTTACACACACCATCTGCAGTGGTGTTTATACTTTGGGAAGCAATCAAAGGTTAGATAATAACACTATATGTTTCTCCCTACACTTATTCCGTACTTGGCGCAATTGGCGTGAGATCGCCCAAAAAAATTGTTCTTCTACAACATCTTCAGGATCCTTTCTATCTATTTTACTCATCATGGATCAGATGCATATGTTGCATTTCATATTTTTTTACATACACGTTTTGATCAAATTTTTCATATGCACATATTTGACTACTTGTTCATTCTTCTCTTTTGCAAGTATGTTCTTATGGGAAGCTATAGTCACATCAATAACACATCATCACACATCAAGCTACATCAACAACATGTACAACGTGACATCTACACATACACTCTCACCCTAGGATCATCATAATTGTTTTTCACTTCCTCTTCTCAGATTTCCATGCCAGGGAAATATTTAATATCCCCCATAAAAAAATTCTTAGAAATTAGTTCACGAATCTGGGAAAATTGACTATCATACTAATGGAGAATATGAAGAAAATGTAAATATGTTGTCGGTGTGTAGCATTTTTTATGCTGTCAACAAAAAATATATGTAACTTTTAAAAAAAATTGTTTTTGACATTCGCAGTTAAAATAACCGGCTTGACGAGAAATCTGTCCTCACAAAATATGGTGCAAACAAAAAAGTTAAATAAGTGATTTTTTGTGAAAAAAAATACAGATTTTGCTAATTTTTTTAAAGATTTTTTTTTATATTAGCAATTAAAATGATCGTCTCAATGAGACATTTATCCTGCCAAAATATGGTGCAAGAGAAAAGAAAATTCCCATACTGTTTTTTTTCCTTCAGATGGTAGTTTTTTATATGCTACCGACTGATAGCATAAAAAATGCTACTGATCGGAAGCATTTTTTTATGCTACCGTCTGACACCATATATTATGTTGTCGGCCGATAACATATTTTTATGCTATCGGATGACATTATTTATTATGTTGTCAGCCGATAACATAAAAATATGCTACCATCTGGTAGCATTTTTATACTGATGGACAACAACATATAGTATGTTGTCAGTCAGTAGCATACAAAATGCTCCGGTAACATTTTTTATGCTACCAATTGACTGTATTTAGGTGAATTTTGTGAATTTCTATTTCATGGGAATGACGAATTGACCCCTAAAATTAACTTGTACCCAGAAAACTTTGGTGAAATATTCCTAATTCCTACCCTAATTATTTTCCAAATTCAAATTTTAAAAACCAGAATATTCGTGAATTAACAAATATTCGCCACTAAAATTTTCCCTGTTCCACGCTTCACCTTTTTTATCACTCCACGTTTTCCCTTGTCTCTCGGCATGTTTTTCACCATCAATCTACATGGTTATCAGGTACACATCTCTTATCTACTGTATGTTATCGAGCATTCACTCAACAACATAAAGTGGGGTAAAATGTAGACACTAAATCACACACTTTGGGTATTTATCTAATCTTGATCACACACTACTATTCATATGATTCCTAAGAGAGAAAAGTAATAATTGACCACTTTCATTGTCCTCTTTTGCTTGCTTTTAGTTTTCCTTATTGGTCTTACACTCCTTCTTTCCCAGTCTGTCTTTTCATATTTCGACATTTTTGACTCTAAACACCAACACCCAACTAGGATGCTAGCACCTAGGCGCATCTGTCCCCTCTGGGTGCCCTTGACCTCTTTCTACTTTTGTTGCATCTTTTGGGTCTTTTCTAGCCATTTGGGTATCTTGATTTTTACTAATCAGCCTTTTAGTGGTTAATTACGAAATTCAAAGAAGGGAATCATATAAATACAAAGCTATGTGATCATATAAAGGACCAAACACTAAACATCTAGTATCACCACCTAAGTTTACATCAAAAGGCATTTACAAGAGCATTGAAGCATCCATCTAACATCCACATGAGGGCAAGGGATTGTATTCTTCTACATACACTTCATATGACGGGAAGTTCATTTTTTCATGCACACATCTATTTACATATTTTACATCTAGCTACTTGCTCATTATCAAGTGTGACTCACACAAGAGCCACTAAGGGAACAATGTTACAAACACACACATAGAACTACATAGGGTCTGAGATGTAGTGCAACACTCAGTAATAAGTTCACTTTGTTGACAGCTGAGGATAGTCTGACCTCCCATTTTGCATCTTTATTTTTTAGGATTTGATGTAGTTTAGGGGTTTTGCAGGTGTTTCTTTCTTATTGCAAGTTTCAGGTGAACAACAACAAAGTACATCTACACATAGGAGATCAAAGGAGAACATTAGTGAACATCTCACGACCTCGCAAAACTAGTTTTTTGAGGCTTTGAGCAATCACAAGCACCTAGAGGAGGTCTGCAATACCCTAGGTGCCCTTGACCCTATCCAAGCGCCCCATTCCAGGAAGATCCTATGATTGCACAATTTTTTGAGATTCAATGCGACACTTGCCTCCCCCTGTTCATCAGTTTGTTAGCTCAACACAATCCAAGATTATTTGTAAATCAGTTAATTATTTTTATCTCTTTCTTTACAACTAGGGTTTCACATTTTCTATCTTAGTTGTTTGTGTCGAATTCATACTTCATTGCATAATTAGTTATCTATGCTACATATTTAGATTTAACATTTATTTATTTCAATATTTACTTAATCACATTCATATGATTCCTAAGGAAGAAAACTAGTCATTGATAGCTATCTTTGGCTTCTTTGCTTTGTTTCTGGTCTTACACACCCCACTGCATAGTATGAGCTTCATTTCTTTATCTTTATTGACTTCAGACACCAACGAAAATGCAAGATGTAAATGCCTAGGTGCCCTCATCCCACCTGGGAACCCCGACCTCTTTCTATCTTACTCGTATCTTTTGGGCCTCTTTAATCTTTTGGGATTCTTGTTTTCTTATGGGTCGGCCTTTTAGTTGTTAATTATGAAATTCAAACAAGGGAATCATATAAATACAATTCTATGTGACCAAAACAAAGGACCAAGCTCTAAACATCTATTCTCACCACCTAAGGTTACATTCAAAGGCATTCTAAGAACATTGAAGGCATTCATCTAGCTTTCATGAAAGGGACAAGGGAATGCATTTTCTGCATACACGCATAGGAGGGGAAGTTAATTTTTCCATCCACACATCTATTTACATTGGTACATCTAGCTATCACCCGCTATTGCATGCATTTTACACAGGGGCTTCTTAGGGAATAATTTTCACACACAAACATAAGAACTACATGGCTTATGAGATGTAGTGCAACGCTCGTTTGTTACAAATGCACTCTATGATCATCTAGCGATATACATGCGACCAAAATCCAAGGTTAGCGACACTTGTGTGACACAGGAAAAACTAGATTCCGAGTTGGTGCATGGTTATATGTGCCTAGATGAGGTCCCTGACACGTAGGCACTCCATTCATGTTCCAAGTTCCCTAGTCCAAGCTCATCCGAAAGTTGTAATATTTTATGTGTTCGATTGTGACAATCTCCTCCTCATGTTTATCAGTTTTCCAGTCTAGGACACTTTGAGATGAAGTGTGAAATCAACTAAGTCTTCTATTCATTCTCTTGTACTTAGGGTTTTACATTTCATTGGCTTATTTATTGTGTCAAATATGTAATTTAGAATTTATTTATCATACGTGACTCTATAATATCTAGGTTTTAACATATTTTCATATTTTTTAAATAAAAAAGAAGTAAAGTAAATGAAAATTCAAGGAGAAGAACTACTATATGGGACCCAGGTGGTCTTAAGGAAAGAAAGGACAGTGAGAATGAAGAAAGAAGATTAAGAGAAAGAAAAGTACACGAATATTTTTCTCTACCTTGGGAGTATGGTGCACATGCATCTTCAAAAGGCATCAAGAAATGAAAACCTTCATGTTGAGGAGGTAAATTTGAGCATATCAAGTCATGTGATAGAAAGTCTTAGGTGTCTAAGAGTGTGAAAATTTAAAATGTTGTTTTCCCTCCAAAATTGTATTCCAAATTATAAAAGAATGTAAACGAACCTATATGGAATTCTCAAGGGGGTTAGTTGACTAGGCATGTTTTAGAGTTCTAAAGTGAAGTATAAGTCATCCAATGCTAAGAAAGATGTATAAAATTTCCCATCATGTTGTATGGGCCTGAGTGGCATATGAAAAGTCACCAAAACCAGTCAGGTTTCAAGGAGTGCATTAAAAATAAGAGCATTCCAATGAAGGAGTCCAAGAAAAAGAGAGAGTGGAGAGTAGAGAAGGAACATATGAGATGAAAAATAGACGGAGGAATTCATGGAGAAGACTATAATTTTTTAGCAAAACAAATATGAAGGTGTTTTTTGAATAAGTTCCATGTTGTATGCATGAAATATCTTCATATCTCTATATTTTTCAAGTGTGTAGATTCATTAATGGTGTTTAGATCTCTACATATGTTTAGTAAAGTTGATGAAATATGGTTTGATTGGTTAGTGTCCTATTTTGGTGATGAAATGGTCTCTTGACTATCACAATAGTAAGACTTGATTGTATTAGCTTTTATAAGGCATATTGATGAGCTTCATAATTGATAATCTTGTGGTATGAGGCATTGAGGTTTTAGTTACATGTTTTCAATGTTAAAACACCTGCTATTTTCATTGCATGTTTGACGATTTTAAGAAGAATAAGACTGAAGAAGAAGAAGAAGAATTGAGTATATCTCTCAAAGGAGTGGGTTTTGGAAGCTGAAAATGGGAACAAATAATCTACGAACATCCCTCTCAAGTTTAGAAAAGGTTTCAAAACATTTGGAGACTCCATCAAAAAGTTCTTGATGTCATAAATTTCAATAACGAGAATGCATGCAAAATGTTTGATGTAATGTCTGCCAGGAAAAAAGTCATGACTTTTAAACACCATAACAAAAATTGATGAAATTTGGAACATATGTTCATTGTAGATACTAATAGAATGTATAAAATTTGTAAAATAATTGGCCTTGTACAACAAAATATATGCATGACAGAATTTTGATGCAAACTTTTTGGTCTTGAGAACACTAGGATGGCAATTTGAGAAAGATAAGTGAATAATGATGTTTTTTATATTTGTGAATCAATTGGATGATTGGCATAACATTTATTTGAGATGGAAAATAGGGTACATGCATTGGAAGAGGTATTGAAATCTAAAGATCCCAAAATTTATTTGTTTGAGCCAAGAAGCTAGTAAGAATGAGGAAGGGAACTTTGGAAAAAAGAGTAAGTGTATTGTTTTTTTGATTATGAGACATTAATGGTGGTGTTTTTAGCATTGAAGGATATTTTTAAATAGGGTATAGTGTTTGTTGAAGAATTCTAAAGTGGGAAAAGGTGATTTGATCAGTTTTTACAAGATTTAACCATTTTAGGCCACATAGAAAGATCATCTTGGAAGATCTTGGTAAAGGTTGTTGATTTGATCTCTCTTTACTTTATTGAATGCATGAAAAGTTGTATATTTCTCTGCATCAAACTCACTCTCATGTTTCATTTGGCCTCCAAGCACCTAGACTAGGTCTAGATGAGCACCTGTAAACCATGTCCAAACATGTACTTGCACTCTGAGACTTATGTGAGTATCTCAACACACTCCAATCATGCTCTCCTTGCCTATACCATGATCCTTTATCCAACATGAAACTCAAACAATCATGCTTTATCACCTAGGCTAACTAGGTCACCTGATTAGGCCTACTAGGCCAAGCCATTCTCATTGTTTCCACTCTTGCTATCATGATACAACTTGATTTCCCATGTCACAATCATACCATGCATCTTCTAACACTCCTAGATCATCATATTTGTCATTAATGATCTTTTACATCAATGAAAACACTCTAACTCACTCATGCCAACAGGGCATGGTATGACAATTCCTTATTTAATATGTGGTTTTAGTTATAAAATATTACTCATTAATTTCAAAAAATACAAAATTGAACCTAGATTTTATACAACAATGTGGTCCATGAGGTTAAGGAAGATATCATAGTAGCTAAGTTCTTTATAGGTTGTATTTCGTCTTCTCTCATATATTTAAAGGGAAATTTATTAGGTATACTAAAGATTTTGATACAAGATTATTGTCTCTTAATGGGGTACTGTGGTTCATCTCTCCCCTTCGGTGTTGGATTGGATTCCCTGAAAATTCTATTTTCTTCTTTGACACAATTAGAGACTAATCACCCTTAGTCCTTTAATATCTCAACAATAATTCCAAATCCCCACATTATAATAAGAATGGGAGCTACCCCCTCTAAAAAATGACTAAGTGTATTTATTCCATGTTTTGCATCTCCTTTACTCTATCTAATTTCCAAGTTATACAAGTTACAAGTGTTATTTACACTTTGAGTTACATTTCAGTTTTTATCATAGAGATATTTGTTGCAAGTTTCATCGTAGAGCATGTCAACACCAATAGATCAGAACATAACTATCTAGCAAAGAAAAAGTGCATGTGTACACCCAGGTATGTTTTTCCTTTAATCATGAAATTTTCATGCACATAATTAAATGGGGAAATGTAGACAATAAAATTTAGTAATTTATCCTTTTAGAAATGAAAAGCTTGATTATTCACCTGAATTAAGACAAAAGATGAAGTTCTAAGTCTAATCAATATATATCTCTAGTTGTTTCTTGACTTGCTTATCTCTACACTATGCTCTATCACAAACTTAGGAAAATAGAACTTTTTTTTCATCACATACTCATTGTCATGGACCATATAGTTTGGTCAAGATGTGTTATACATCCATAGACAACTTTTACAATCCCGCCACTTCTTATCTTCCAACTGAGATTTCTATTTGAATTTATTATTATGTCATTTCATCTTTCTAGAGTTAACTTCATTAGAATATATTGTTGGAACATAATGATTAAGTGGTCTGGCCAACTCTTAATGTGTATGGGTCCATCACTAATATATAGATTAATATTTAATAATATGAAATATTTATATTTCTATTATTGAATATGCTAATCTATGTATATATACTTTAGGTTAAATATTTATATCATGAAATGATTATATTTCTAATATTAAATATTATAAACCTAGGTGTATGTGGCAACCATTTTAGGTTGAAAAGGTGAGTCGGGAGACATACCCGATCACCTTATATAAAAAAGACTTTAGGTCCGCTTTTGATATATTTGAAAAATATATCAAATGTGTGCAAATCAAGTGATTTGGTTTTACCCTTGGTAAATAGGGTTTCAAAGGAGGAGGTGATCTTACTGGATGTTAAATAAGTTCTCTGAAGTAAAGGTTATTTTCAAAGTGGTTTTTACCCTATTGGGGTTTTCCACTATAAATATTGTGTCACCTATGTTATTTATTTCCTGTAACGAGTTCTTTATTTACTTATGTTATGATGTAATCTTTATTTAACTATTTATTTTAACATTATATAATATGTAAGTTTAAATAAATTAAGATCAAATGTTTTGTATTTTATTTATTTAATTTGTACGGGTTTTTTCAACCAACCCAAAAGGGTATTTAAAAGTATCTAGTCCCCTTCTTTTTTTTCCCAATTTATTTTGGCACTACATTTGTGCAATTAAACTCTCGGTAAATTTTTTAGGGTTTTTCAATTTTAAATCCCTAATTTTTTTGGGGGGAGATGTAATATGATATGATTCTTACTTTCATTTACAGTTTGTAAATTATATGGAATTAATGTTTGTTTGGAGATTCATGTGTGCACATATGAAAAGGGCTTCAAATATTTACCTGTATGAAAATCACATACAAAAAAGGAAAGGATTTATTACTATATGAAATAATTTTCATGTTTTCTATAATTTCAAATGTTTGCAGGTTAAATATTTCGGAAGGTAAATTCATACTCGTGTTCTTTGGACCCCTCTAAAAGAATTTGATTAGAAGAACTATAGTTTATAGTTAATTTATAACTATATTTTTTTAAATTAAAAAATATATAGAATAAGGTTTATATAATAACTTATATAAACATCGTATTAAAATTTATATAATTTGAAAACTATATATTCTAAACTGTAAAAACTACTTCGACTCTAAAGTGCCCCCCCATTCTTTTTTCTAAGTGAGATATACAAAAATTTTAAACTTAAAACCTAAGTAGTTTTTAAAATTATATGGCATTTTCTTAGGTTTTTCACGTGGCATTGGTAAGTATGGCATGTTTAATTAAAAAAAACTAATATCCTAACTTATGTTTCCAAATTATCATACCATATTAATATGGGCCGCCTTGGCATATTTTATGTTTATAAAAACCTAAAATAATAATTACATACTAAGTGGCTGATATTTTTTATTTGGTCATTGTATTTTTTTTATAAAAAAATACTATAGTTTATAATTTTTATGAACTATATGTTGTTTTTATTTACATTCTATAAACGATATACCTCTTTTTTTTAAAAGTGTATATATTTTTGTATTATAATGTATTAAAATATAACCTCCCTAATATTATACAAAATTAGAAATTATGGAATTTTACATTCTGGAAATACACAACAAGTTTTGGTTTCATTAAATTTAATGAACAAATGACCGTCACAGTAGACCAAACATAAGACAATATGACAATCATTTAGACGTCAAATTTAAGCTCGTAGGTTCTAGAAAATTTTCATTATGTTAAAATTGACGGTCAAATGACCGTCACGACAAACCAAAAAAAACCATTATGACGATCATTTAGATGTCAAATTTAAGCTGGTTGGATCTTTGTCTACATTAATTTTTTTTCATAAATTTAAAGTTGTTATGCATTCTTATGGGTCTCTTCTTCACTTCTATATGGTCAGAAATATTTTTTATATAAATCTGGGGTATAAGGCGGATCCCTTTTATATTGCGGGTTATTATTTTGATCATGGGAGGTTACTTATAATGCATTCTAGTGACATAATTAGTTATGATCAAATAGTTTCTTTAGATATATAAAATTTAGATCTAATTCTATTAAAAGTGTTGTTTTTATTAGTGATAAATATGTATCTAACTCTGAGGTACATTGTATATTATAATGGGGTGTGTTTTACAGGTTTAGGAAAACAATGGCATCCAACTATTTCTGTCTTAACAAAACCCAAATCCTGAATGAAACCAACTACAACATTTGGGTCAAAAAATATAGAATATCCAGATAAAAGAGGAATATCTAGAATTGATTTTTTAGGTTGCAGAAGAAGATACTGCACGTTAAAGACATTCTTTCATTCATCAAAATTCTTCCTATTCTTCTATTCATATTCTTTGATTCGTTTTGGAGAAAACCATTGCCGGGGTGATAATGAAACTAGTGTTGGGTAATGTTGATCACTCAAAATTTGACACTTAGCGAAGGAAATAAAAAAGGTTCACGCGTAAGATCAGAGTGCATTCAAAGGCATAGGAGTATCAGAAAAGATCGCGCACAAATAAGAGAAACAGATTTAAGACTTAGCCATTTTCATGATGAGGATCTATTTTTGGAAATAACATGCAGAAATATCAAACCAATTGGAGACTTGCACGACACGTATTGGATATTTTTGGATGATTAGTTATGAAGTGATTTGCATGGATGCAGGCTAAAGATAGAATTGTGAACTGATAGTTGACAAAGAGAGATCTATTGTTAGCATTCTTGCATGTAAGCCTATTTTTGTAATGGCGCATGGCTAATAATAACATGTGACCTATTTTGGGATTAGATAAGTGGTGAAGGGAAATTCCCCACCCTTATAAATATGTATTGAACTGTGTAGCAGAGAAAGCATAGATATACATGTGAGAACTAGGGTATAATGAGATTATGCTGCTAGATCTGTTACGCACATGAGCATATACTATTGTTATTGTAATGAAGCTTATGTGTATTTAATGCAATTAATATAATGGATATTATGGAATGAAACAAGGTGTTATCATGGTTATAATTCAGTATTACATGCTTGATTCCATTATGGTTATCCTTTAATGTTGTTATTTTCTAGATCTAGGTCTGAATATGCACTGTTTGAAAGATATATTAGCTATAGATTTGAATGATTAAAGTATTCATCATGCTAACATCCTGCAACAACAACCCTAAAGAGGGGCCTAGTACCTTTGCGTGCTTCGGGTGAACACTCAGCCTAAGCTGAGTGATGTGCCAACGTGCCTAGGCTTGTATTGCTAAATTCTAGGCTGCATCAATATTCAGCCTCCCAACCTCATTTTTCACCTTTACGACCTATTTATATGTGTAATTCATATTACGTATTATTCTCTTTTACTCACCAACACAACCTACATCACTACTTAACTCCACCCCATTCAACCATGGTTACAGGTGTGACTCACCTATAACCTAATATGCCTTTTGGCCATCTTTATGATTTGGTGTAAAATAAAAAAGGCCCCAAAAAATTATGGGGCACTACTTTGAACCCTAAATCCCACATCCCATAGGATAATCGCAATACCCTCTTCCTTGTATATCTTCCACCCTACCATAACCTTCTCAATTTTCCATCTTTCTACCTCTCAATTCATCATCTCCATCATAAGTATGACTCACATGTGATCTCGCCTCTCCCGATCCCATCTATGCTCAATTACAAGTGTAAACCCACATGCTCCTACTTATACTCCCTGCATCCTCATCATGCACACTCTAGTATCCCCTATACACTTAGGTCTCATCTATGTACTTCGGTCACTATGTCTTGGTGTCCATTCCCCATGGCTTCTATTAACTCCAATTCACATCCACACCCTGAAAATCTACACCAACACCTCATTTTTTGCACTACCAAGCTTGAGTACCAACACATAGGGGGATCCCTATCTATGATAAATTATCATCAAATTTACTATTACATTCATCATATGGTGTCACCGCATCCTTATCCACCTCATTTTATAATGCATACATTTGAACATTTTTTGCACTATTTTTTCTTTTTGGGGTTAGCACAAGGTTGTATAGATAATATATCATATCTAAACATACATGCAATGAAAGCAGATATTCTACCAGAAGAATTATATAAAACAATAGATATAAATCAACACTAGATTTAACGTGGTTCACCCAGTGTGGGCTACGTCCACCAAGAAACAAACCAATCTATTATCCAAAGATTTGACAAGATATACAATTGAATATTTACAATCTTCCACACCTTTCAGATGTACAATACTTTCTTTCTCTCAAGCTTTTTCTTCTTCTTTAAGAATTTTCTCTCTCATAATTATTCTCACAATAATCATCAACTTTTGCAAGTTCTTAATTCTTACTTCTAAACCCTAGCTTTCATGATTATATAGGCATATAAAAAATTAGGGCACTTAGCCATGAAATTACAATCAATAGATATGCTTTAATACTAAAAATATATCTAATTACCAAGAGTTAAATAAAACACTCTCACATAGGTAACCGATGCTGGTTAGTCCTAACCGATGTCAGTTCCTCCTTCCCTGACCAATGTCAGTCATAGGTGATCGATGTTGGTCCCTCCATAACTGATGTCGGTTACTATGTTTTCCAACAAGTTTCATATTACATGCTAATCATAAGTAATTGAGCTCCACAACTCAACAATCTCCCACTTGGAGATTAATTACCACATAATACATGTACAATGTCATTCTTGGATCCTTCCTTAGCTTTGTTTCTTCTTATTCAATTTTCAAAATTGAAGACCAAAAAAAGTGGAGTGTAGCTCCAAATTCTCTTTTGCTAACGGATTCATTAGCATATCCGAAGGGTTCTCACTTGTATGAATATTTTCTAGATTCAACTTCCCATCCTCCAATACCTGTTGTATGAAGTGATACCTCAACTGAATGTGTTTTGTTCTTGAATGAAACGGTGAGTTTTTTGCTGAATGAATTTTACTCTGACTATCACTAAACAATTTGCAATCATTTTGTTCCTTTCCCAACTCTTCCATGAACCTACTCATCCATATCATCTCTTTGCTAGCCTTTGTAGCTGCAACATACTCTACCTCTGTAGTAGACAAAGATACAACCTTTTACAATCTTTAAATCCAGCTAACTATCATCCCATCTAATGTGAAAATATATTCAGTAGTGCTCCTTCTACCATCTAGATCTCCAGCCATATCCGAACCAACATTGCCAGATAATGAAATATACGAACCTCCATAACATAACTACATATTAGATGTCCCTTTCAAATACCTAATTATCTATTAGACTACTTTCTAATCCTCTTTACCTAGATTAGCCATATATTTACTCACAACTCCACTTCCTATGCAATGTCTGGTTTGGTACAAACCATATCATACATGAGAATCCCAACTACTTAAGCATATGAAACTCATGTCATGTATCTGACCTCCTCATGTGATGAAGGACACTAATCTTTGCTCAATTTGAAGTGTCTAATCATATGTGTAGCAAATACATATATGACCTTGAACCTTTCTAACACCCTGTAGATATAATCCTCCCGAGACAAATACAATTTCTTGTTCTTTATGTCTTTGTCTATTTACATGCCAAAGATTATTTTGCATCTCCTAAATCCTTCATAGCAAATGTGTGAGCTAGCTTTCCCTTAAGCTTACCAAATTCCTGCATATTAGATCTTGCAATAAGCATATCATCCATATAGAGTAAAAAAATAATATAGCTCCCATTTTCAAGCTTCTTGAAATAAACACAATGGTCAGATTCACATCTCAAGTAACTATGCTTATGCATAAAACTATCAAACCTCATGTATCATTTCCTTGGAGCTTGCTTGAGCCCATATAGGCTTTGTTTCAACATATACACTAATTTCTCCTTACCCTTGACTTCATACCTAAGCAGGTGCTGCAGATAAATATCTTCATCCCAAATCACCATGAAGGAAAGTCATCTTCACATCTAGTTTCTCTAAATGCAAATCCTCTACTACAACTAAAATCAATACAGTACGAATAGAAGTCATATTTACAACATGATAACATATTTCACTGAAGGCAATACCAACTTTCTGTATAAATCCTTTTATTACAAGCCTTGTCTTGTACCTTTTATGTCCACCCTCTTCTTCCTTGATCCTGTAAACCCACTTGTTCTGCAATGTCCTCTTACCTGCTGGTAACTTAACCAAATCCCAAGTTTGTTTCTGTTCCAAGGAGTCCATCTCCTCATCCATGTCATACTCATACTGGACTTGGGTCTTATCTTGCATTACTTCTTCAAAAATTTCTGGTTCACCATTATCAGTCAATAATAAATAAAATAGAGAAGTTGTAAACATTTCTGGAGGTTTACTTACCTGTTGAGACCTTCTCATATGAGTTTGGGATACCAAAGGCTCATTTTGGACCTCTTGGACATTTGTATCAAAATATATTAATGATCGATGCTAGTCACCTATAACCGACATTGGTTCTACTAACCGATGTCGGTTTGGATCTTCTGTAACTGATACCAGTTCTGCTGACTAATGTCGGTCAGGGGTCAATTGACACCGGTTATTGTATAACCCAGTCGATATTACTTTTAAATATGAGAGTCCATTTTCATTCACAAACTTCTCAACCGGTTCATCCTTGGGTACCAAAATTTGAACCCTGTACATTCTCTTTTGATTTCATTCAATATCATGAATCCTAATAATTTTAGAATTCTCTAAATCCTAAAAATGAAATCCAAAATCACCAAATCCATAACCAATGAAAGTGTATCTCTTGGATTTTGCATCCAAATTTATCCTATTTTCCTTATCAATATACACAAAATCTTTTGAACTAAAAACTTTAAGAAAAGAAACATATACCTATTTTCCGGTCCAAGCTTCCTCTGGTATTCCTCCATCTAGTGAACTTGAAGGCCCACTGTTAATCAAATAAACCATTGTATCAACTGCTTCTGCCCAAAACTGCAAATGCAATCTAGAATGTATCCTCATACTTCTAACATGTTCCATGATTGTCCTGTTCATTATTTCTGCAACACCATTCTCCTATGGTGTTCTTAGAATAGTTATTTCTCTACATATCTCATTCACTGAACAATAATAATTGAAAGCCTTGCTTCAATATTCACCACCAATGTCAGATCTAAGGAAACTTTAACTTTGAATTTGGTTCATACTCAACAAGGTATTTCCATCTTTTAAAATTCTCAAAAATATCATATTTTTGTTTAATACAACAAAACCATACCTTTCTTGTAGCATCATCAATGAAAGTAACATAATACTGGGATCCTCCATGAGAAGCTATCTGAGCTGTTCCCCACACATCTAAGTGTACAAGCTCTAATTTCTTCTCCTTCTTAGTTGCCCCCACTTTGAGAGATCTCACTCTCTTTTATTTTCCAAAGACATAATGCTCATAGAAATCAAGATCTAAATCTTTCAAATCTGATAACTTACCCTTAGCCTTTAAGATATGCATTCCTTTTCGACTCATATGTCCCAACCAATTATGCCATATGCATGCATTTGAATCTGAAGTGGATAATACAAAAAAGGAACCAATAACACAGGTAGATAAATATAACGTTCCTACCTTCTTACCTATTGCTATTAATAAAATCACCCTTGGAGACTTTCCAATAGTCTCCTATAAATGCAACCTTACAACTAGCTTCACCTAGTTGCCTTATATAAATAAGATTTATTCTTAAGGCTTGGCACATACCTTACATCTTTCAATACCCATGTATTTCCATTATGCAATTTTAGATGAACTTCCCCTTTACCAGTAATACTGTAAGGTTCATCATCACCCAAATAAACATGCCCAAAATTTTCTTGTACATAATTTGTGAAATAACCCTTATTAGGTGTTACATCGAAAGAAGCTCCTGAATCTAAAACCCATGATTCAATTTTATTATCTTAATAAATAAAGAAGAGCATCTTGCATTACCTCTGTTGCATAAAATATTTTCTTCTTTTTTTTTTTCTGGTTTTTGGCTGTCTTTATCCTTTGATCAACAATAATATTTCTTTGCATGTCCTTTCTTTCCACATTTCCAACAAGTAATTCCCTTACCTCTGGATTTAGATCCGCTATCACTTGACTTTGATTTCCCATTACTCTTACTCTTGGATCTCTCCTTCTATCTGCCCCTTCTTTCTACATTCAAAGCATTCCCAGATGATGATTCCTTTGTACTCTTCTTGCAATTTTTTTCATTCAAGATTATACTAACCACATCATCAAACTTCAAACTATTATTAGCAAATGTTGTATTACTAACATCCATTACCAAGTTATCCTAACTATCATGAAAAGAGCATAAGAATAAAAATGATTTGACTTCATCATCAAACAATATATCAATTGATTTTAATTAATTTACAATAGATCTGAAATCATTTAGATGACTAGATGCAGATCCACCTTCATGCATATTAGAACTAAATATTTTTTTCATCAAATAAATTTTATTTAAAGCAGTAGGTTTTTCATATAAATTAGCATGATATTTCATTAACCCTACCGTAGAAGTCGCTTCTGTAATATTAGAAGCCATGAGATACTACCAGGCTCAATATTATAGATCCCAAAGCCTTTCTATCAAAAATATTTCATTATTCAGCAGGCATCATCGTAGGTCTATAATTCTCATCCAATGGTAAATACAAGTCTCTTTGATATAAATAATCCTCAATCTGTATCTTCCATAATTGATCATTTCGGTCGTTAAACTTTTCTACCTTGTATTTGTTTTCTTCTGACATTTCTGTAGCTCCCACTCAATCAGAAAATCCTCTATGAGTAAATCTATCAACACATAAAACCCTCAAACAAATATCTGATACCAGTTTTTTGGGGATAAGCACACCAGGTTGTACAGATAATATATCATATCTAAGCATACATGCAAATAAAATTAGATATTCTACTAGAAAAAATTATACAAAATAAGAGATATAAATCAACGCCAAATTTAACATGGTTCACCCAGTGTGGGCTACGTCCACCAAGAGAAACAATTACCAATCTATTATCTAAAGCTTTGACAAGATATACAATTGAATATTTACAATATTCCACACCTCTCAAATGTACAATACTGTCTTACTCTCAAGATTAAAATTCTTCACTAAGAACTCTCTCTCTCTCACAATTATTCTCACAATAATCATCAATTTTTACAAGTTCTTCTTAATTATTACTTCTAAACCCTATATTTGATGCTTATATAGGCATATACAAACTTAGGGGACTTAGCCATGCAATTACAATCAATAGATCTGCTTTAATACTATAAATATATCTGATTCCTGAGAGTTAAATAAAACACTCCCGCACAGGTAACCGACACCGGTTAGTCCTAACCAATGTCGGTTCCTCCTTTCCTAACCAATGCTGGTCATGGGTGACCGATGTCGGTCCCTCCATAACTGATTTTGGTTATTGTGTTTTCCATAAAGTTTCATATTTCATGTTAATCCGAAGTAATTGAGCTCCACAACTCGACATTTCTTTGCATGTCACCTCATTCAACATGATGATGTGATCCTCCTACGTAATTTCCCACTTTCACTCTTTTTCAAGACTTGAAGTGGTATCCATGCCTCCCACAACACAACATTCATTACTTTACACAACTCGTTGGTGTATTCCTATTTCACTTCTCCATTCACACTACACCTAAAGTAACTTTGGATTGATTTAACAAATATTGAAACTTGTAAAAACATATATATTTTAGAGTCACATGCAATAAATAAAATTATAAGGTACAGATATGACTCAAGAAATAAACTAAATAAATATAAAACCCTAGGTTTAATAGAGAGAGTAAAATACTTAGTTGAGTTGATTTCACACTGATCCCAAAGTTTGATGGATTGGAAGACTGATGAACATGAGGAGGAATCTATCAAAACCACACTCAAAAAATTATAGAGTTGTCAGATACAAAGAGTTTGGGGGCACCAAGAGGGGACGAGGGCACCTAGGCATTGACGTCCTGGCTGAGCACTAATGTCTAGAGTGATAAATGATGAAACAATAAAGTATCGATTGTGTTATGGGGTGTAAGAGACCAGAAAGAAATAAAGAAAGACAAAAAAGAGGCCAAAGACAGATGTCGATTGTTATTTTTCTCACTTATGAATAGTAGTATGTGATTAGGACCTAGTAATGTACTCAAAGTGCATGATTTAGTGTCTATATTGTCCCCCACTTTATATTGTTGAGTGGATACTCGATAACATAAAGTAGATAAGAGATGCATACCTAATAACCATGTAGATTGATGGCGAAAGCATGTCGAGGAGAAAAGCAAAAGCATGGGGTGATAAAACATGAAGTGTGGAAGCTAAAATAAGAAAGAGGAAGTAACCCCAAGGGTGAATCGTTTGTGTTCTGCCATGTTGTACCTGTTGTCATTGTCTCTTGTGCTTGATGTGTTGTGCTTGAGACTGTTGCTTCTTATAAGGATGGACCTACAAAAAGAGGAGCAAAAGAGTAGTCAAAGTCGTGTATATGAAAAATTTGATCCAAGTATGTAAAATTTATGTAAAAATAAAATAAATTAGTAAAAGGAACATGTGCACCTAATCCGTGATGAGTGAAAATGATAGAAAATGTCTTGCCGATGTTTTAGAAGAAAAAGTTTTTTAGGTGATCTCAGGCCACGAAAAAAGAAGTGTTGGGGAGAAAGTTCTAGTGGTATTCTCCATCATTGACTTCTTCCTGAAAATTATACACCACAACAGATGGTGTGATCATGTTTTGTTCTAATTCAGTCTAATTTGATCCAACGTAAATAGAAAAAGGATATAAAATGCATTCTGATTGCTGGAGGACTGTGCGTGTTGTGTGCAATCTACTCTATAAAATGCTGAAAATTGTGCAAATATGAGAAAATAAGTGTAACATCCCTTGGTCATAGGTGACCAAGAAAGGTTAGGAGTGCCCAAGGGCTCATGTCTCTATCTAGGTGCTAGCATTTGTGTTGAACTAATGACCGAAGTCAGAATCTGGGTAATTTTTAAAGCTGAGGTCTGTGTTGATTTTATGTTGATCTATGTTGTATTGTAAATGTGAACTGTTGTGTGGGGTGACTAATTCACCCAATGCATGCCCCATCGTTATGGGTTCATACGATGTCGTTAGGAGGATAGAACCCAAAGGAGGGCCCAATTTTCATCTGAAACCGATACCCTATAGGGGAAAGGTATGTGCTTGGTAGAAACCAAGGCACATGCAAACAAAGTGGCTAGGAAATGTATTAGTGAAATCAAGACAAATACACATATAGAAGAAAATGTGTAATATAGCAAGCAAGAAGATAATGTAGACTGCAAAAAAAGGGTTATAAACATGGAACATCACTCACAATGTCGCAAGAAAATCAGGGCCGAAGTGGCCAAAATCATACAAGTAATAAACAAGCAAGACATAGGGCATAACCCATAAGGTTGTGGAGACTTTTTATGTGGAACCTTGTAAATGGATGTGGGTTCTCTTGAATGTGAACCAAATGTGATTGCAAATGCTACAAGCATAGATACTTTCACTTGGAAATTTAATAGAATTATTGTACTTAAGATTCAAGAGGATTTGTAAGAGAGTAAGCTTGCAATTTATAGAGGAGGAAGTAGTTGAAAATTGGTTACAAACTGTTGAATGCATATGCTAAAAATATCATTGGATGAAGTTACAGTAGTGTCGGGGCATTTAGGGGCAGTAATGGAATTAATTACAAAAAGTTGCATGTGGAAAGGTGGTTGTACTTGTAATTCAATTGCCCCCAACTTTCTAGGATTCTAGAAGTGCAGTTAACTAAGATGAAGATATGGAGTCTAAGTGGATGTTGACCAAGTTAAAGTTGACTAGAATGTGCACACACTTAATTAATTAATCATTTAATTAATAAATGGTAATTAACTTAGCTAAAAGGGCACTAAGGATACATGTGATTAATTTAATTAATCGAAAGGGTACAATGTGTATTAATTGATCAATTTAATCAATTAATCACAAATGGGTGAATAACAAGGTGTATTAGAAAGCGAACTGGGAACAGGTGGAAACAACTGTGTAATTTTGGGGTGTCTACATTAGGTATTACGTATTCACCACCAAGTAGGAACCTTTCACCTTCTGCTTCACCTGAAACGCACTAACCCACGTGATCTCCACATAGCTTGACCACACACAAGTTAGCTTTCAGGAAAAACGTCTGAAATCAAAATCCCCACATTTTCAAAGCACTATATCCACGAATAATTTATCATTTAAATTCTATTTCATCACTTTTTATTTCATGTATTATTTTTATTATTTATACTCGTATAGTTTTTTTGTTGCCCATCATTCATCTAGTCAACAATTTCATTATTCTCTCCTTTGTATACTTTCTTATTTATATCATATATTGTTTCCTCTTGTCATCGTTCATTTCTCTATTAGCGGTTTTGAATTTCATTATTTTCTCACATTATAATTGAAAGTTACCCATTTCCACAAAATTCTATGATCTGCTTTTCTTATTTTCTATTCTTGTTTATCATGTAACTTTCATATCTTGTTTAACATCATTTCCTTTGAACGTTTCCATACAATTTTTATTATTTTAGCTTCATAACTTTTGCTTTTCTTCTAAGGAATTCTTTAGCGAATATTATATATATTAATTGTATTCACTGTATTTCTTATAATCATATTAACTAATTGTCTTATTTTATTTTACAGGTGACTACTCCACGATTGCACCCACCTTATTTCATTATCAAAGACATTTTTTATAACGTTTACATCCCACCGAGAACTCCATCAATACCACTCCTCGTGAATAGTGTTTCATTGGTGTCTTTCATCATTTCTTGATACTGCATATCGCTTTATGACATACCATTATAATTCACTCACGGTGATATCTAACCCCCTTTCCTCTACACACTCTTTTCATTTTCTTTTAGAAGCTAATCAAAACCCGTCGCTTGTATGCTCTTCTCTTGCGCTTCTCGAAAGGGATCCTAAAAATCATAAACAAGACTATGGTATCCTAAATCATTGTCTTTTCATTACCATATAAAACTATTAACCACTTTTGCACAATCATTCACCACATCAGTAGTTTTTCGTATAAATAATCAACATACTCACATTGATAGCTCCATATTCTCTCTAGGATTTTTGTTGTACTAATTGTGTAGATAGTCTATATTTCTAGATTGCTCAATAAGGTAATGGATGATTGTCTAAAAGGCCTTAAAATACTCAATGTCATGGCCCGTGGTATGATGATAAGTGCAAATGCAATTGGGATTGAACCATGACAGCTTTGGACTATGAGGATTAAAAAATTTAATGGGAGGAAGCGTGATTGCAAATATTGCAATTAAATGTCAAAAAATGTCTGTGTATGACCTAATAAAAGTGTCATGGGGAAGGTGAATCTTGTGGGTTTTGATAGAATATTTTGTCTTGGAGTGAGGGGAAGAAGTGGTCGTAGATCGAATGGGTGAATTAGATGTTTTAATAGACGAATCAATTTTTAGAGGAGAGGTAGATTGTTTGGTTTGGAATTTATCGTTACAAGGTGTATTAGATGAAGGGAATGACCTTAAAATAAATGTCATAACATTGGATTTATGAAAAGTGGGAGGACCCGACTTCTTACGAGGATGCGTAGGAGACTTTCAGGGATTCTTATTAGGAGCCTTAAATTTTGATCTAGAAGATTTAACCTTGGCGGGGACGATAATAATCTCAACTAGAGGATCTAAATATTGTGTTATAGGTGTGGATATTGATAGAGAAAAAGGTGTTTGTATGATGCGATTAATATGGTCTATATGAGATTTGGATTGTGTAGGTTTTGATTTGGTCAATGTGGAAATAGTTGATTTGTGAATCTCGTATGTGTTTACCTCAAGTGGAGGTGTTTGTTCTATAAATTTCTCTAGGGGTATCATTGATAGAGTTGTAAATCGAGAGGATTTGGTTAGTGTGATAAAAGGATTAAATAAAGAATATAGGGATAACACGGGTGATGTGACCATGGGCAAGGATATAGGTATAGGTGACAAAGATGCCAAGGTAGGTGTAAGTGGATTTGTTGATATGATATATATATATATCATATGATAGATATATGTATCATATGATAGATATATGACATATATGACCATCCATCCTCATTTTTCCTCGCAACCTCTCCATCTTCGTCCATCATCTTATATGCAACCACCTCCATTTATCTCTCAACATATCCTCTCCAATGATCATGTTCAGGATTTAATAAGTAGGTTAGAATCGAGGCCACCACCTTACAGATGAAAGTCTCCTTATCATATGAACATATATGCAATGAGCCCATTCACCTGTTCAAGCCCATCAGGCCATATCCTACACAATAGGAATTGCCAAATTCATGAAATTTAATAGCAAAGAGGATCCTCAATAGCATATCTGTGTAGTCAAACACTCATGCTACCTTACCGCACATGACCAAGACTTGATGCTTCATAACTTTCCCATGTCTTTGGCTAGTCCTTCTCTAGATTGGTATAATAATATACCTCAATATTCTATATTTTTCTTTTCCCAGCTTACGCAATTATTCCTAGAACACTTTTAAATTAATATTGCACGTAAAGTAACCATTAATTATCTCTATACCATTAGACAATTTGAGGACCAATCCATCACGAACTTCATTTCCCAATGGCGTAACACCATAAATCAGTTATCTTTCCCTCTTCCATAGAACGATCGTAACAAAAAAATTTCATGGTCATGTGTAAAGCACATAGCTACTACATTACAAATACAATCTTTCCAAAATTTTGACGAAGCCTTCACTATGGCTCAAAAACTTGAGACACGTGCCCTCGAACAGGGTCACTTAAAATTGAGGTCAAATAAACCCAAGCATAAATTCACCAAATCATTTGCCAAAATGACAAATCAAAGGCAGCGACCAATGTTGTAGTTACCAAATCATCCCCTGCATCCACACATACTACATGGACTTAACAACTAGTTACGATACCGACACCTAATTATACTACCCTCAGGGAGTCATATAGCACAATATTCGATAAATTAATGACTTTCAATCTCATCACACTTCCCCCTATCCAGCCAATTGATGAAACTAGACCAAGATCCACATGGTATCGAGTAGACCACTACTATAAATATCACCAAGTTTGAGGGCACGATATAGAGAGGTGTCAAACATTCAAAGATCTAGTCCAAAGACTCATCGATCAAGGTGATCTCTAGGAGGAAAATCCTAATGCATCCCTAACCAGCCACTTTACATCTTTAAACAACAATTCCCCAATCATCCACCAATGCTTCAAGCCAACATTCCTTCTACATCCCAAGTACTTAACACTCATACCATAAACACTCTACACATTGTTGATCAATATCCTACCTCATCCAAAGATTCATCTCCTTCATCGACCATCACATCCACTTCTCTAGAAATTTCTCTTACATCCAAAAATTCATCAACACTTACTCATATGCCTATAATAATCATACATACATCTATCTCGGCATCTATTCCCACACCCATACCTACTTCCAAACATGTCACAAGTATACCAATCCCCCTTGAATCATTTATACAACAACTATCCCCATCTTATCCTACACCCACTATTGATCTAACACCTATATCAGATCCTTTATCTATCACTAATACATCACCCTTTTCACATCCACTTCATTAAGATTGAATACCTTATCCACATCCATTCCACCTTTACCCATTGTACCATCCTTAGCATCAGTCCCGATTCCTCTTTCCACACTCTTACCCACACCCATTACATACACTATTGTTACCACATTTGTAACACCTTCTTCTTCTATATACCTTTCATCACTTGAAGAATTTTGGGAAGCATTTCAACTTGCAATAACTTCAAGTAATCATCCCATCTCTTCTACACAATCAAACACCTTCACATCAAACCAATATTCACCTCATTTTGACATCATCATGCAAAGACTACTCCCTCCACCTATATTAACCACAATACCATCTGTCAACCCTCTAGTAGAAGTTTTTGTCATTCCTCCCAAAGGTACCTCTTTATAGACAAGATCTAGACCCCTTAACACATTTCCTCAACATCCTCTCTCACATCCTCACAAAAGGTAGAACTTCCTTCCCCTAAGACTAATCCTCCAAAGGCCACGCCATCATCCTTTATTTTGGGACCCCTCCCCACATTGTCTTCTTTTATTTTGGCACCACTCCCTTCATCATCTCCTTATCTTTTGGGACAACTCCATTCATCTTATTTTGGGACCCCTCCCCACATCATCTTCTTTTATTTTGGCACCACTCCCTTCATCATCTCCTTATCTTTTGGGACAACTCCATTCATCTTATTCTTCTATGTTGAGATCACCCCCTTCATTTAAAACCTCTGCTACTAATAAATAATCACAACGACAACCTCTTTCTAAACCACCTCCCAAAACTGAATATGGGTCAGCCACACCATCAACCAATATTCCAAAACAAACACAGTCAACTCCATCCTCATATAAATCTAAAACAATATTAAAAGCTCCCATCACACCACCTCACAACAAACCATCATCACAAACAATTTCATCTATAGCCGCATCATCACCCATCCCCTCGAGATATTATACTACCATGTTTTACTAATTACTCCATACCTTAACAATCAATTTTCCGCCAATTAAACCCTTTGACCCAAGTACACCAAGACCCTCATGGTTTGAATCTAACCATATTTGTGCATAACATCGTGCAACATGACTTGACACCGAACACTGTAAAGCCCTTAAAACCATCATCCACAACCTTATCAATGACAATGAGCCTCTTGATAAGGAAAAACCAACTCCTATACCAACCCAATCAATTCCCTCACTCACACATGCATATGCCAGAACATTTAGGCCACCTCTTTCATCAAGGACTCTTGCCACCAACCCACCACCAAATAAGATACATCCAAGGACATCACCAACCCACCACCAACAGAAGATACATCTAAGGATATCATCAACCCGCCACCAAGAGAGGACGTTCCTAGGGATGGCCCCCCTCTTTTGATCAATGTTGTTCAGATAACCACCTGTTTTGGATAACATAACCCTAACATCACCACACAACCTAAGACAAAGACCTTTGTTGTTGTCCCTCCTAAGGAGCTTGCCACATCCACACACCCATAAAAACCTAAAGTTCTCATCGCTGCTCCCACCACTCATCCCATATCAACTCCTCCATCTTATTCTAAAGCTAAGGTATTTGTTTTGGCTACTCAGAGTCTTGTTTCCATAGAACAAACCATTGTCAAATAACTTCACCAAGACCCAGTATAAATTTCACTTTATGAGCTTATCCAAAGCTCTCCCAACCACAAACAGGTCCTTATCAAAGCTCTATAACAGATCCCAGTATCATTTGATGAGCCTCAACCCCTTGCAGCTTTAGCTGATGCTTTCGCAGCATCCACCACCATGTCCTTTGAGGATTCATAAATCCACAACATGCCACTAGAAGAACAGTATTTTCCTCTCTTCATCATGGTCCACATCAATGACATGTGCATCTGACGGACTATGTTTGATAATGGTGCTAGTATCAATGTAATTTCTTCTCACACCTTTGACCAAATCAAGCTACCTAACACCATTTTCATTGAATCTCCTACCGTCCTCTATGGTTTTAATGATGTTGTAACCCATCCATTGGGTGCATCTATCCTTCCCATTTGCGTTGGCCATAAACTCCTCCATGAGCTCTTCTACATTATAGAAGGATAATTTCAGTATAATCTTCTGCTTGGACATCCTTAGATTCTTGTCATGCACTGCTTTTCATCTACCCTCCATCATTGCATTAAATATGAACATAAAGGGACCATTTTTACTCTCCCTAATGATGCTCCTCCTTTCAAGATTTTTCATGTGACCTATAGACCTAAAGACGTGCTTGTCCCCAAATCCAACCCTTCTTCCAGGGCATCCACTAGCTCTTATATGCCTGCTTCTACATTAACCCATGATGGATCTACCAGTGATGTAATTCCTTTCCTTGGGAGAATATCAAATCCTCGCTCTTAATTCTCTTCCTTCTCCCAACCACCTCGGCCGACCTAATAAGGCCCCTATGTATTAATCAAATGTTGGGTAAATCATCTCGTTTATCCCATCTTTTCTCGAAACCCACCTGGTATACGGTGACCTCAATTACCATTCTTATCATGTTGAAGATCACCCACACATCAAACCATATATTGGTGGTTTCAGCTTCTTTGGTAAACCATCCTTCACCCACACATACCTCCACCATTGTGCATGGAATGGGTTTGGTATAAGACGTTATGAACAAGGTCACCATGGCCATGTCTTCAAACAAATGCACAAACCATGTGAAAATTTTGGCTTGGGATACAAAGATCTCTCCATCCCCCCTTTGGGCACTTCTGCATCCTCTCCCATCAACATTGATTTGCCTCCATCCTCTCCATCTGACTATCTCACTGATCCCGATGATACCAAATCTATTCCCCCTAACTTATTTTTTAATTTCTACCATTTCCCTAGGACCAGTCACTTATAGGGTTGGAAATGAAACATTTTCCTTTCCTCTCAAACATCCAGAGATGGCAAAGGAATATTCCCCTACCATTAACATTCTTCAGTGCAGTGATGATAAATCCATTATTTCTTACATAGGGGCCAAGAATTCTTGTATCCAAAAGTCCCTTCCCCCTGACACTTCCATGCTCTTAAATGAGTCCACTATTGATATAAATATTAGGACTCCTAAAAATCCCTACATCCTTAAGGTGGGCCAATATTTGGAACCAAAAGAACTCAAAGCCTTCATCTCTTTCTTATCCACACATAGCTTGGCCTTTTCTTGGTTGTACTCCGACATGCTAGGTCTTGACCCCTCCATTGTTGTCCATAACATTGTCACCATCCCCAATGCTAAACCAACTAGGTAGAAGCTTCGTCGTATGCATCCTCAAGTTTCCCTCCTTGTTAAAGAGGAGTTACAACATCTTCTTTCAGCCAATTTCATCATTCCCATTGGCTATCCCTAATGAGTTTCTAAAATCATATGCGTCACCAAAGCATCGAGAAATATTTGTATATGTCGTAAATTTTGGGATCTTAATCTCACTTGCCCAAAAGATGACTTTCCTCTTCCCAACATCGATCAACTTATAGACCTTACTGTAGGACATGAGATGCTTTCTCTTATGGATGATTTTTCTAGCTATAATCAGATCCTCATCACACCAAAAGATCAACATAAGACCTCCTTCATCACACCGTGGAGAACCTTTTGTTATCGTGTCATGCCCTTCGGTTTGAAAAATGTTGGGGTCACTTATCAATGAGCCATGATTTATATCTTTCACGATCTCATACATAAGACCGTAGAAGACTATGTTAATGACCTCTTGGTAAAATCCAAACATCGATGCGATCACCTCTCTATCCTTAAAATTTGTTTCGAACGTCTCATCCATTTATTCCTTCATCTTAATCCCACCAAGTGTGTTTTTGGTGTATTAACTAGTAAACTTCTTGGCTTCATCATTTCTATCAGGGGTATTGAAGTTTACCCTACAAAAATAAAGGCTATCCTTGAGATTCCCCCTCTATTCAATCTTTAAAAACTTCATAGTCTTCAAGGCTAGCTTTAGTCCATCCACCACTCCATTTTGCAACTTTCAGACCATTTCTAACCCTTTCATCATCTTCTTCATAAAGACGTCAACTTCCATTGGGATGATAACTTCCAAAAAGCCTTCGATGATATTAAGCAGTATCTCCTATCTTCACTTGTTCTTGTACCTCCACATGATGGGGAGCCTTTTTACCTATATTTCTCTACTACCAATCATGCATTATGTGCCATATCGGCACATTATGATGGCCAAGGCAGAGAACATGTTGTCTATTATATCAGCCGTACCCTACACTAGTATGAAACTCACTACACTGAAGCTGAAAAAGATGTGTTGCACCCTTTTCTTTAACACTTCAAAGCTCCACCATTATCTCCTCAACCAAAAAATATATCCAGTCACTAGCTTTCATCTTATCAAAACCATGCATTCTAAACCTTACCACAATGATCGCATCACTCGATGGCTCATGCTCATGACAAAGTTTTACCTTGAGTTCATCTCTTAAAAGTCTATTAAAGGCTAAGCGATCACAAACCAATTAGCTGAAGCCCCCCTTCCTACCACTCACCTTCCTCGTGAGAATTTTCCTGATGAAACCATTAATGACCTTCATCATGAGTCTTTTCCACTTCGCATGACTCTCCTCTTTGAGGGATCTAAATATCAGCAAGGGGGAGGCCTTGGCATCATTCTCATTCCTCCTTAGGACACTCCTATGCCTATTGCCCAAATAATTGACTTTGAATGCACAAACAATATGGCAGAGTATGAAGCCCGTATCTTAGATCTTAAAATGGTTATCCTTTTGGGTGTTCAAATTCTCAACATCTATGGAGATTCAGAGATCATTATCAAACAAATTATAGGAATTTATCAATGTAAAAATGATTTTATGCAAAAATATCAAGATATCATCCTATTTCTACTTGAGGCCTTTGATTCTTATACTATTCAAGTTATTCCTCGCTCATCTAATTGTTTTGATGTCACGATGGCTTCCCTTGCATCTTTCATCCCAAAGATAACTAATGAATCTAAACTTTTGATGGTTATTCGTCGTCATGATCAACCATCTCACATCCATGGGTTACCTCATGTTAATGTTATTGAACCCGACTCATCAGATCTTAGCTACTCTCAAATCTTTGATTATATATCCTAATTCATCATTCCCTTAGTCCTATCTAAGAATAGTAGAAAATCATTTCTCCAATTTCCTAACCGTTATGTCATTCTTGGAGGCATCTGTACCTACCTGAAATTGTAGGGTACTGCACTGCCGGAACGATGTTACACATACCCCAATGATGATACAGGTCTCCTCAAAAGGTGTTCACGATCTAGAAAATCTTGCCAAGTATATGTTTGTATCCCGTATGCCTCGCTTGGCCTCCGCATGCTTTGTTTTTCCCCCTGCCACCCTTTTTCCTTGCATTTTGGTCTTCAGTGATGAGATTGCCGCCCTGCCTGGGTGGCGGTCCCATAACCACCGCCTTGCATAGGGTGGCGGTCCTGTACGCATTTTCCAGATTCTTCCGATGATCACGTCAAACATAAATCTTCAATTTCTACCTGTATTCTTCAGCTACTTTGCTTTGCATTTATGTTTTGACCACCCTGTGAATAGTGTTTTCCCTTTATTTATAGTAAAAGAGTTCAATTGGGAGTTACCCTCTGGTAAATGCATCTGCTATAAATAGCCAGCTTGTTTTCAAACAAATGGCCCCTCACCTTCTCAATTCTATTAATTAGTCTTTTGAATTTCTCAAATAGAATTCCCATAGTTTCATGTTTTGCTTCCATTGTTATTTTTCCTTTACTATTTAGAGGTCATTCGATGTTCTTGTTTCAGTCTTGCTTCATTGTTATTCCATGAAAGTGAGTTTAGAGTAAAATAGTTTCATTTGTAGATTGGAGTCCATTAGAGTTGCAGGTTCTGTTCATCACAAAGGATAGTTTCAAAAGCTCTCAGTGAATTTGTGTTGTATTCCCACAATAAATCCCGCTAGGAATTGCATAGTCAAGCTCTGTTCACTTGCATTATCCCTCTCCTACTCGCATTGTATTCGGTCTATAGCCAAAGCTGCCACTGTTTGAATAACTTCTTCTGTTGATGCTACCATATACATGCTTTTCTGGATTCATGAGAACACGAAGGAATGAGGAGATCACACTGAGGGGATGAAATCACACACAACTAGATTTACCACTGTTCTGTAAATGCCATTTTGAGCTATCAAAGTTCTAGTTACAACGTATCAAATAGAGTAGTGAATTATTTTATTTCAGTTAAAAATTCACTCTCGATATCAGCGGGGAAGTTGTGGGGATTGATAGTTTCTGAGAAACTGTGATTCATTCCTCACTTCTGAGGTAGGATTGAGAGTATTTCAATTTAAAATAATTAGTTGCTTAGATATTTGGGATAAAATCACAATTGCACAAGTAAATAGCCATACTAGACTATTTTTGTTTTAAATTTTGTTACTAGATTAGTTGTTCATTTTCTAAATATACTAGACTAGATGCTCTTTAATTTCATCAAAATACGTCATCAAAAATACAAAAATAGGAGAATACTTGCATACTGTAAATACATCTTTCGTAATAAGTTTATTAATTTTAGTTAAAAGTCGAATCATTTTATGTGACAATCACAAGACCTAGAGAGCCTAAAGAATATATATTTGAACCAATAGTGCCTCAACCAAATATACCCACAACATTAGCTGATATAGATCAAGACCTTAGGATACATGTATTTCGAGCAACAACAAACCTACAAGTAATTAGTGAACAACTGAGAGGGTTAAATATCGAAGACAAAAATACATACACATTTTGGTCAAATCATCCTAACTATAGACTACCTTGATAAAATATTTGAATGATTGTATAAGGATTTGAAAGAAAACAAGCATTTAGTTGTTATCCTTTAGTTCCACAACCTGACACAGGAGACCTCCTCATTGATATAGATACTAGCTTACGCATTCAAGTTGCTAGAATACCTGTAAGGTATTCTTAGAAAATTACACAACTTCTACTTCTAAACATAAAGGCTAAAAATGCGTATGATTATTAGATAATCAGAAGGAAGGGATTAACTCTACAAATGACCATAGGAGGTCTACACACAACCATGAACTTACAGTTGTGATCCCCATAGGTCCCACAACCCAACGTGTCTACAAATCAATCAAGACATTGATGCTAGTTTACGAACACTAGTATTTAGGTCCTCACCACTTCCCACCAAGATATTATTACACAATTATCTTTTTTAAACATAGACAGCCCAATCAAGCTAAGGATTTTCTGGACTAGACCATAGAATCATCTATAAAACCCCAGAGAATCCATTACACCTCCCATCACAATTTTCATGAACTTGTCTAGAAATATACACGAAGCTCCCACAGGTCACTTCCCACGTATCCAACATTCAATAAATGGGATCTCTGGCAGAACTCGACATTGATTTGAGCCTCTAGAATAGCTATTATATATGAATGATCCATTACACCAATTTAAGTTAGTAAGTCCTTCCCTGCACGTTAGATTCGCAGAGTCTATTATTGCGTATTGAGGATATAAGATTGCCCCGCTTAGTTTTTTTATATCCATTCATATTGAACATTCACTGGCTGTCTCAGCACGACCTTGGGAGGTCCGGTACAAGGAAGAGATACTTGTAGATTCCCATGCTCGCATGTCACTATTCCATCATACAAAAGTGGTGAACCCAACATGAAACAAACTAATATACTCCTGTCTATTTTCATTTCTTTCATCCACTTTCCCTCTTTCCCATTATTCTACGGGTATTCATATGCCCCCCGAATATGTTAGGATACGATGCATATGGTAGACCTCTCTCAGGTCTCGAAACAAACTATGGTCAAACAAATAGACAACCATCACCTTCACTTTCTGCATGGGCTGATAATTATTCAAGTAATTACTTGTCATCTCAAACTCCCCCTCACAGAACTAGTTCCAGTTCTTTGTTCCGAATTTAGGAGTTTGATCATCTTGCACAAACACAACTGCTAGAGCCCTCAGGCTCTAATAATATGATGTTTATTGGAGATCCACTTCATCTCCTAAGGTCTTGTTCAGGCCACATATCGGTAGACAATCAGATCCACTCCCATTTTAGGATGAGGAGTACTTATCACGCTATGCTAAAAGTGAACAATGTTTCCAAAACATGTATCCACCTATAGGGAGTTTGCAAACACAATCTAATACCCTATTCCAAGAAAACACCCCCATTCCTCCACCTATGGGAAATACCCTCGGTGAAGCTTGGCAGGGTAATGATCAATTCATAAGCGGGTATCACACCACTTTACAACCTCAAGGTATACAAAAAATGCCATTAAGGCAAAGCACTATGTCTTCACCAATAGAGGTTACTTCATCCTTAGTTGAAAAGGTTAGAGGTCTGGAACTTGCTCAAGCAAACCAAAATTCATATTTTGGGCAAGCAGGAATCCCTAACCCTCCACATCACCCCAGTTAGGTTGACCTGTCATCACCAATCCGGCACTATGATAATTCTTCACCGGGAACTCCTCGTGCTATGATTATTTACTAATGCATAGCCTTTAGTTTGGTGGATGTAATCTAGAAACAAAACAACAACATAACACAAGAATACCATCGACTATGATAAGACAGAATGATGACAAATCTGAAATATCAAAATAAATTATAATATTAACATGAAACTGTTACAATCTCACCCATGAGGTACTTCAAGTGTTATTGACTTCACTTGCCTTTCACCAAGACTATGGGAGAAACTTTACAATTACACCTCTTAATGGCTTCTTCAACACACCTTTAAACTGATGGCTTCCTTCGCACACTTCCTACAATATTTCTCACTACTTCCTTCTATGCTAAATGAGGGGGGTGGCCTCTCTATTTATAGAACTTCCAGGCTTATCCATCTTATCTCTAAGATAGGATAAGAAATCCACTCTGACGAATCATATTCCATACCTTAACTCTTATCTGTACATGTAAGCTTATCTTTTAAGATAAGATAAACCTTATCATTTTACATGGGTTCCACATTTTTAGACTTTTTACAAATAAAATACACAAAATATTTATGACCTCACTCCTTGTCCTTATTACCAATATAATATTTCTAATTCCTAATCATGTAGACCCTACTTCTCTAATTACCCAAACTTTGACATTTTAACATTACCCGGACCACTTACGACAAATATTTACTTTTTACAACATTCCTATTGTACTTTGACTGTTACCGTACTCCACATTATTGGCGGCACCGTACTGACGGCGTTATTATCTTCTATCAGACGCTACTACTAATTATACTTAACAACATCCTATTCCTAATACATACATTAATGAAATAGAAATTATGGAGGAAAATTTTAGTGTCGACATCTTCCCCCTTCCTAGCTTCTACTCTGTCCTCGAAGTAGACTATTCTGGTGCTTGGAAAATCTTCAACTTGTCATGGTTGACCCATTTCGTAATGGGAGTGCCATCCAATTCCTCCAGTCGGTACGTACCATTTTCATGCACAACTGCTATTTTGTAGGGCCCCATCCATTTTGGAAGAAATTTTCTCTGTCTTCTTTTTTATATCTGGAATCATATACTAGAACCAAGTCATTCACATGAAATGGAGACCACCGGATCTTTTGATCAAAGTATTCCTTCTGCTTCATTTTCTTCTTATGGCTTGTATCCTTTGCTATTTCCCTCATTTCCTCTAGCAAATGAAGATGTACCAACCTTTCTTTTACTGAATCACTTTCATCCATCCTTTCATTTTTCATAACTCTCACAGTGGGAATATCAAACTCAATAGGAAGAACTGGATCAATGCCATAGGCCAACTGAAATGGGGAGTATCATGTTGCTGACTTTGATGTTGCCCTATATGCCCACAATGCTGCATGAATCCTTTTATCCCACTTATGTACCTGCAAGGCTGCATCTTTTGCTAGAATTTGACACAACACAAAATTTGTTCATTCCACCTGTCCATTTGTGCTTGGCTTATATGTTGTTGCCTTCCTGTGCTTAATAGAAAACTTATTGACTAGGGATTCTACCACCTCATTAATGAAGTGGCTTCCTTGATCTGTTACAATTTCTAATGGACAAACCAAATCTAGTGACAATGCGTTCATACATGAACCTTGCCACTTCGTCCATGGAAGCTGTTTTCAATGGCCTAGCTTCAACCCACTTGGTTAAATAATCTGTGGCAACTACAATATACTTATTTTGGCGTGAGGTAGTTGGAAGTGGACCTACAATGTCTATTCCCCACTTTTCAAAGGGACCAAGTGGAAGAATAGGGCATAATGGAGCTGATGAAGTCTTACAGTTACCATGTGTTTGACAAATATCACATGTCTTACAATAATTATAACAATCTTTAAAAAGAGTGGGCCAGTGATAACCTGCATCCAAGATCCTTCTTGCTGTAAGTTGTCCAGAGAAGTTCCCTCCACATGTACCATTGTGGAATTCTTCTAGCAGTTCCTTCCCTTGATCACGTCCAACTGCCCTCTTGTACTGTCCATCAGGTCCTATTCGAAATAATACTCCATGCAGAATAGAATATGGACGACTGGCTTGAGTAATCTTTCTCTTAGTCTTTGCATTGGCACCATCAGGAAACTTGAATTCATTCAGATAATTCCAAATATCTATGTATTCACTAGGGATTGTGTCAAGGGATAACAATGCTGCATCGAGGGAAATCATCATCATCACAAGATGATCCTAAACCATCATAGGCTCGAGAGAGTGCATCTGCATTGACATGCTTCTTTCCTGGCCTATCTATAATATCAAATTCAAACTCTTGTAGCAAAATTATCCATCTTGTTATCCTCCCTGATGGGTTAGGCTTATTTACAATATATTTTAGAGCCTGATGATCTGTTACAACTAGAAATTTTTACCCTAGCAAGTAATTTCTAAACTTCTTTACAGCAAAAATGATAGCCAGAGCCTCTTTTTCAGTTACAGTATAATTTACCTCAGCACTACTCATTTGTCTGCTCCCAAAGTAAATTGGATGTTCATTCCCATTTTCATCCTTTTGGCTCAAAGTACTTCCTAGTGCTAGCATCTGAGGCATCAGTGTACACAATGAATGGCTTGCTCCAATCTGGATTCTTTAAAATAGGTGAAGACACCAGGGCTTCCTTCAATTGTCCAAAAGCTTCATGCGCCTTATTTCCTGGTTCATAAGTAACATCCTTCTTCAAGAACTGGGTTAGTGGCTGTGCAATCTTTGAGAAAATCTTGATGAACCTTCTATAGTAACCCACATGGCCTAAAAATGATCTCAACTTACTTCTATTAATAGGAAATAGGTAAATCTTTTATTTTTGAAACTTTATCAGGATCAGTACCAATACCATCTCTGGATACAACATGCCCTAACAAAACGCCTTTAGAACATCCAAAGACACACTTTGTAGGGTTTAGTGAGGCTTGTGCTTCATCTAACCTTTGAAATGCTGTCTCCATTTGGTGCAGGTGGTCCAACTTGCTCCCATAGATGCAAAAATCATCCAGAAATACTCTGATGAAGGTCCCAATGTAGGGTTCGAACACCCTATTCATCAAACGCTGGAATGTTGTTGGAGCATTACACAACCCAAAAGGCATAACTCTATAAGCAAACATTCCCCAAGGAGTGGTGAACGTGGTCTTCAGCTGATCTTTCTCTGCTATACGAACTTGGTTGTAGCCGCTATATCCATCAGCAAAACTATAGCACTCCTGGCCAGCTACTTCGTCCAAGATCTTATCTGAAAATGGAAGAGGGTAATGATCCTTCTTTGTTGCCTTATTGAGCTTCCTGTAATCAACACAAAATGCGTAGCTTCCCATTCTTTTTTATTGAGATCACAATGGGAGAAACCCATTCTGAATTCTCCACAGCAAATATGAATCCTGCATCAAGCAACTTATCTATTTCTTCTTTTACAGTCTTGGAAAAATTAGGATTCATTCTATATGGCATTTGCTTTATGGGCTTAGCACCATCTACCAGCTCAATATAATGTTCTACCCAACTTACTTGATGGAGTTCCTTGTAATCAAAAGTGAATAGGTGTATGTACCTTCGAAAGAGCTAGAGGTAACATTCCTTCTCACTCTCCATAACAGAATCACCAATATTTATTTCTTGGAGACAATCATCAACTTCTTCTTCAGATAATTTTATGGGGTCATGAGTTGGTGTGACTGGAAGGATATCCATGACTGAAACATCAACCTCACTTTCTTCATCTTCAGTGTCCACTTCACTGGTACTAGAGTAATCAGAGGATGTCCAATCATCAGTTTCATCACTTGAATCCACAGGTTCTGCCTTATGATGTCGAGGGATCACATTTATCTTCACCCTCTCTCTACCACGTCCAAGTGTCATGAAACCTTCATTCCAGTAGTTTCTTGCATGAACTCTCCTTAGCCATGGTCTTCCCAGCAGCATTGGGTATGCAACAGTACCATTTTTCATCACCTGAAAGTCTACCACACATACAACACCCCATAACAGATATTGCCACATTTGAAACTACACCTTCTGGTTTAGTTTTTCCTTTATTTAATGACCTTAACATAAGTGTTGAAGGGAAATCAATTTTTAAACCCAACATATTCATTACAGACTCGGTCATTACATTAACTGCAGCACCTCCATCAACTAAGACATCATGAATTGAAATACCATTACATAATACCTCAGCTTGTGGAGCATAGGGATCTGCCTCTGCCTCCAAAACAGGGACCTCAACCTCCTTCCTTCTTCGAGCATTTAGTCCACCTCGCAACTCCCGCCTCTTCTCAGAAGACATAGCCAAGAGTTGACCATATGTAATATTTGCAGGCCTTTTGGACAGATCTTCCAAGATGGAGTATGGTCCTTGCCCCTATGAAATCAGAAAATCCTGCACACCCAACTTTCTTCTCCTATGTTTCTTACTAGTTTCTTCTTTCATCTTCTTAGGATCATTTCCATCTTGATTATCTTTTTCTTTCTTTCTTTTTGTTACAAACACATCTACTTCATTATTTCTGCTCTTATCTACTACATCAAAAGAATTCACAGGTGCTTTTCCTTTATCATTATCTCCTTTACCAGATGTAGAAGCTCTATCTGGACAATTATACTTATAATGACCCTTTTTATAACAACCATAACATACAACTTCAGAAATATTTCTTTTTGGACCTCTATCTCCTCCCTGAGAACTAAATTCCTTTCCTTGAAGAAGATTAATAGTTAACTGACCCATATTTTTGAGCAGATCTTCATACTCAGTAGATGTACTAGGAGAAATATTTGTGCTCACCGGGAGTGGTTGTGGATTCTGGACCAAAGGTGCTAGTGTAGGCTCTACTTTAGCAACAATTTCTTTGGGCTCCTCTTCCATGCTTTCTTCTTGCCTTCTTGCAATCTCCTTTGCTTGTTCAATGGTAGCTGGGTAGGTCATACTTCACTCATTGTCTGATCTCTGGCTTCATCCCAAGAATGAAGTGCTTACAGAGGAGATTATCCACGCCATTCATCAACCCATCCGCTAATCCTTCCTTCCGGATCTGGGCATCGAGCTTCCTCCTTAGCTCTAGAACACGAGCATGATAATCCCTTATCTTCTCCTTCTCTCCTTGGGATAGCTTTGTGATCTCGATCATGAGATCTGCATATTTCTGTTGTTCACCAAATTCTTCAAGAAAACTTTCAGTTAATAAATCCCATGAATTTTTCACATTATCACCTAGTGTTTCAAACCACCTAAGTGTTGAACCATCCAAAAAGGTAGGAAAAAATTCAGTCCATTGTTCCCTTCTTATAAGGCCATTACAAATACAAGATCATTTAAACTCTTGAATGAAAGAAGAAGCATCTTCATTAGATTGAGCTGAAAAAATAGGAATCTTTCCCATTTTCAAAAGTAACCACCGTGAAATACCAACCCACAAGTACAATCAACAAGACTTATGTGCACAAATAATTGGAATCACTATACTAGAAAGTGACTTTACACCTTTCTACAGTAAAATAGAAATGACCACAGTAAACTATGGTAAAACTTGACTTACTGCGGTAAAAACTGACTTTACTCTGGTAAACACTATTCACGGTAAAAAGTTTACTGCAGTAAAAAGTGAAGTTACTGCGGTAAATACTATTCACAGGTAAAAAGTGACTTTACTGCGGTAAATACTATTCCCAGCAAAAATGACTTTACCATGGTAACTACTATTCATGGCAAAAATGACTTTACCATGGTAACTACTATGCACAGTAAAAACAAGGTTACCCTCCAATTGATTTTTGACTAAGTGGGAATATCTCTCCAGAAAATCCACCAACGAGGAATGGTCCCGGCAACGGAACCAAAATGTCATCACCAATCCGGCACTATGATAATTCTTCACCAGGAACTCCTCGTGCTATGATTATTTACTAATGCACAGCCTTTAGTTTGGTGGATGTAATCTGGAAACAAAACAACAACATAACACAAGAATACCATCGACTATGATAAGACAGAATGATGACAAATCTGAAATATCAAAATAAATTATAATATTAACATGAAACTGTTACAATCTCACCCATGAGGTACTTCAAGTGTTATTGACTTCACTTGCCTTTCACCAAGACTATGGGAGAAACTTTACAATTACACCTCTTAATGGCTTCTTCAACACACCTTTAAACTGATGGCTTCCTTCGCACACTTCCTACAATATTTCTCACTACTTCCTTCTATGCTAAATGAGGGGGGTGGCCTCTCTATTTATAGAACTTCCAGGCTTATCCATCTTATCTCTAAGATAGGATAAGAAATCCACTCTGACGAATCATATTCCATACCTTAACTCTTATCTGTACATGTAAGCTTATCTTTTAAAATAAGATAAACCTTATCGTTTTACATGGGTTCCACATTTTTAGAATTTTTACAAATAAAAGACACAAAATATTTATGACCTCACTCCTTGTCCTTATTACCAATATAATATTTCTAATTCCTGATCATGTAGACCCCTACTTCTCTAATTACCCAAACTTTGACATTTTTAACATTACCCGGACCACTTACAACAAATATTTACTTTTTATAACATTCCTATTGTACTTTGACTGTTACCATACTCCACATTATTGGCAGCACCGTACTGATGGCGTCGTTATCTTCTATCAGACGCTACTACTAATTTATACTTAACAACATCATATTCCTAATACATACATTAATGAAATAGAAATTATGGAGGAAAAATTTAGTGTCGACAGTATCATACCCCTCTATAGGAACAGGCAAAACATGTATACAACAAACACCATTAAGAAAAAACAACGTGTCTTCACCAATAGAGGTCATTTCAGCCTTAGTTGAGAAGGTTAGAGGGCTGGAACTTGCTCGAGCAAACCAAAATTCACATTTTGAGCAAGCAAGAATCCCCAACCCTCTGCATCACCCCCAGTCAGGTTGACCTCCTTACAGGAATAGGCACATTAGGCATGCCTCCTCAACATATTTATAATTACCCATAGCAAACACCAACTAGGACCGTATTTTCAAATGCCACTCCAGTTGAAAATATAATACCTCCCGAGCTTGGCACGAAATCAACCCATACCAGAACATTGCTACTCCCTTACTTAAACATTTATTTAAAGTCACCACAAGAAGACATATTCTCTTCTCCCGAGATGTTCATTCAACCATAAGGATTCCCTTATGTCCCTCCAAACACATATTCTATGTCATATCAACAACCCATTGCCACCTCCACCCCCTCAACAAGCACCATCGATGGTCGAGGCCTATGCAGTAGGAACTTATTCAGAATATTTAAAAGAACCCCTAGACTTCACCATATGAAGCGCTATGCTTCTAACACCTCTTCCTGATTTACCCAAATATAAAGGGGAAGGAGATCCAAATGCACACATTAAGGCCTATGCCACAGCCATATGGGAATTACTCCCTTAGGATGGGGTTGTTGTTAATATATTCCCTAAAACCTTAGAAGGTATTTCCCTTGATTGGTATTACAAAATACTTGAAGCCTCGATACACTCATTTAAACAACTCATGTCATAGTTTATCAAAGCTTTTAATATGAAACAAATTGTTAAGAACAGGAATCAGGGAATTTTTACATATTAAACAAGAACATAATGAATCCTTTGCTTATTTTATTCAAAGATGGCATACGGTTCTCTACTCATTAGAAAGTGCTCCAAACATGGATCAAATGGAACTATGCAATTTATTCCTTTATTCTCTCAATAGAGAGATAAAGGAAGAAGTCTAGAAGTTCCCACTAAGAACTTACGATGAAGTACTTGAGAGTGCTCTTTGAATCGACCAAGCAGTGATAGATAGTGGTCGTAAGACACGGGAAAAATAAAAAATTAACCACTCCCAATCAAAACACCACGGCCTATCCTAATACCAAGAATGCTAATCAAAAGACCTAAATTTCTTAACAAGAACCGTGGAGTTACAACAGCTGGAGTACGACCAGTAAAAGTAACAACATGTAAACATTAACCACCACCCTGTGCAGAGCAGTGGTTCCGTAACCGCTGCCTTTTAAGGTAGTGGTCCAGTAACCGCCACCCTGTGCAAGGCGGCGGTCTTGTCCTGAACCCACAAACGGATCGAATGCCCTAAAAATGCCTAAAAATAGGAAAAATTCACCATTTAAACTAAAATAAAGACCTACCCTATGGGCGCCCCCTAGAGACTCATTTAAAACTAATATTTTCAAAATAACCTCCCCAAGACAAAGATTTTATCATTTCTACATTTTAGGTTTAAAAACAATAAATTGAGAAGAACTAACCTGAGACTTCGTGGATCAATGTTCCATTCTCGGAGGCATGATCATTATCTCACCATGAGCATTTTGACTATACTCTCATCAAAAACCATCAATGTGGGTCCCAGAGCTCAAAAACTATCAAATTTCCACGCAAATGAATAGTGAAATGAGTTCATTTTATATATATATAGCTTTTAAAATTGATTTTGAATGTCTTTCGCTAAGTCGAAGCATAGATGAAGGTAAGTTCTAAACCTCGCGTTGATGGTAAGTCCTCATTTCATATCAATTTACTCTTATTTCTCAAATTTTTTTATCTAGCTACACTTGAGTCCCCTTTTTCATTTTGCAGATAGCGGGATTTTGGATGGTGACTTTCCAACACACGAGCGTGTCGGGTATAACTCCTAACTTCCCATTTCGGGACTGCCATACTCGGATCCACTGTTTTACGCCTCTTCATGGTTAAGACGCTTCTCCGAGGGGGTAATATGTACGTACCTGAAATTGTAGGGTATTGCACTGCCAGAATAATGCTACACATACCCCAATGATGATACAGTTCTCTTCGCAAGGTGTTTGGGATCTAGAAAATATTTCCAAGTATACGTTTGTATCCCGTATGCCTTGCTTGGCTTCTGCATGCTTTTTTTTGTCCTCTACCCCCCCTTTTCTTTGCATTTTGGTCTTCAATGATGAGACCTCCACCCAGGACAAGGCAACGGTCCCGTAACTGCCGCCCTGCACAGGGCGACGGTCCTGTACGCATTTTTTAGATTCTTTCGATGATTGCGTCAAATGTAAATATTCAATTTCTAACAAAATTCTTCAGCTACTTTGCTTTGCATTTATGTTTTGGCCACCATATGAATAGTGTTTTCCATTTGTTTATAGTAAAAGAGTTCAATTGGGAGTTACCCTCTGGTAAATGCATTTGTTATAAATAGCCAACTTGTTTTCAAACAAATTCCCCCTCACCTTCTCAATTCTATTATTCAGTCTTTTGAATTTCTCAATTAGAATTCCCATAGTTTCATGTTTTTCTTCCATTGTTAGTTTTGCTTTGTTGTTTAGATGTCATTCGATCTTCTTGTTTCAATCTTGCTTCATTGTTGTTCCATGCAAGTGAGTTTAGAATAAAGTAGTTTCATTTGTAGATTGGAATCCATTAGAGTTACAAGTTCTATTCATCACAAAGGATAGTTTCAAAATCTCTCGGCGTATTTGTGTTGTATTCCCACAGTAAATCCCGCTAGGAATTGAATAGTCAAGCTCTGTTCACCTGTGTTATCCCTCTCCTACTCACATTGTATTCGGTCTATATCCAAAGCTGCCATTATTTGAATACCTTCTTCTATTGATGCTACCATATACATGCTTTTCTGGATTCACGAGAACACGAAGGAACAAGGAGATCACACTGAGGGGATGAAATCACACACAACTGGATTTACCATTGTTCTGTAAATGCTAGGTTTGAGCTATCAAAGTTCTAGTTACAATGTATCAAATAGAGTAGTGAATTATTTTATTTCAGTTAAAAGTTTGCTCTCGATATTACTGGGGAAGCTGTGGGGATTGATAGTTTCTGAGAAACTGTGATTCATTCCTCACTTCTAAGGTAGGATTGAGAGTCTTTCAATTTAAAATAATTAGTTGCTTAGATATTTAGGATAAAATCACAACTGCACAGGCAAATAACCATACCAGGGTATTTTGTTTGTTTTAAATTCTACTGTTAGATTGGTTATTCATTTATCTAAATATACTAGAATAGCTGCTCTTTAATTTCATTAAAATACGTCATCGAAAATACAAAAATAGAAGAATGCTTGCATAGTGTAAATACATCTTTTATAATCAATTTATTATTTTTAGTTAAAAGTTGAATCATTTTGTATGACAATCACAGGACCTAGAGAGCCTAGAGAATATATATTTGAACCAATAGTACCTCAACCAAATCTATCCACAACATTAGCTGATATAGATCAAGACATTAGGATATAGGTATTTCGAGCAACAGCAAACCTACGAGTAATTAGTGAACAACTGAGAGGGTTAAATATCAAAGATGACAAGGCATACACATTTTGGTCAAATCATCCTAACTATAGTCTGCCTTGATAAAATATCTTAATGACTGTACAAGGATTTGAATGAGAACACGCATTTGGTTGCGATCCTTTAGTTCCACAACCTAACACAGGAGACCTCCTCATTGATATAGATACTAGCTTACGCATTCAAGTTGCCAGAACACCTGTAAGGTATTCTAAGAAAATTATACAGCTTCTAGTTCTAAACATAGAGGTTGAAAAGGCATATGATTACTAGATAGTCGGAAGAAGGGATTGATTCTTCACATGACCATAACAGGTCCACAACAACCAAGAACTTACGGTTGTGATCCCCAAGTCTCACAACCCAACGGGCCTGCAAATCGGTTAAGCATTGAGACCGATTTATGAACATTGGTATTTAGATCCTCACCACTCCCACTAGATATCATCACGTAGTTCTCCGTATTAAATATAGAAGCCAATCAATCTAATATTTTCTAGACTAGACCAGAAAACCACCCATAGTTCACTAAAAATCCACTAAACCTCCTATCACCATTTTCATGACCTTGTCTGGAGATATATACGAAGCTCCCATAGGCCACTTCCCACGTATCCAACAACCAAGAAATAGGATCTCGGTAGAGCTCAACATTGATTAGAGCCTCCGAACAGCTATTATATCCAAATGATCCATTACACCAATTCAGGTTATGAGTGCCTTCTTTGCCTTAGATTCACATATTCCATTATTGCGTATTGAGGATATAAGATTACCCGATTAGCTTGTTTATATCCATTCATATTCAACATTCACCGACTGTCTCAGCATGACCTCACGAGGTCGGGTACGAGGAAGAGGTACTTGTAGATTCCCATGCTCACATGTCACTTTTCCATTGTACACCATCCTCTACAAATGGGGGTTCGACGATATTCTCCTTCGATGCCTAAAATCCCATGAATCTACTTGTGTTATCCAAGAAGTCCACAATGACAATTACGATGGACATTTTAGTGGCTTAGTTGTCGCTAAACATGTTCTTCACCTCAAATATTATTGGCCTTCCCTTAATCATGACTGTTGTGAGTATGTCAAGAAGTGAGAAAAATGTCAACAACACTCTAATGTCATCTGCGTTCCTAGACAAGCTTTGTAGCCAGCTCAAGATATGTGGCCCATTTCACAATGGGGTCTTGATCTCACTGGTCTAATTAATACCCAGTCATTGCAATAACATCATTCTATTATCACTGTTATAGAATATTTCATTAAATGAGTGGAAGCAATCCCACTCACCTTGACGAAATCTAGTTCAATCATTAATTTCATATATCAGCACATTATCTGTCACTTCGGCGTTCCTCACAAACTTGTTATGGACAACGGAAAGTCCTTTAAAAACAAGGATCTTAAGGAAATGGGTAATGCATTCAACATCCAACTTAACTTCTCTTTGCCATATTATCCTCAAGCTAATGGCCAAGCCAAAGCTACCAATAAAACTCTCTAAAATATCCTTGCCAAGACTGTTGATCAAACAAGCCAGAACTGACATCTCTAGCTTCCCTTTCCCCTGTGGGCATATCACACTAGCATATGCACCTCCACAAGGGCCACTCCCTTTTCTTTTGTTTACGGTTCCAAATCCATTCTTCCTCTCGAAGTTAAAATTCCATCATTACGTATGTCTCTTCGCAACTTCATTTCTAATCAAGATTATTGCCAAGAGCGTTTAACACAACTTAAGTTGTTAGACAAGCATCATCTTCTTGATCTTGAGCACCATCATGTTTATCAAGAGCACATCCAATGTGCTTATAACAAGCATATCAAAGATTGTGACTTTAAAATAGGTGACCTTGTTTTAAAATAAAATCTAAACATCACTACCCTAGAAAGGAGCCAACAGGGAAAGTTTTCTCTTAACTATATTGGACCATACATTATCATGCATAAGTATGGGTTTAGGGACTATTGTTTGGCTTCCCTTGATGGTAAACTAAAAACTAAACCTCTTAATGCATTGCACTTAAGACCATTCTATTGTTAGCATAGATACCCATGATTAGATAGTCATATCTTTAGATCATTCCTCCATCATTAGCCCCTTCCATCTATCATTGTAATGATATGGAAGTATGTGGTCTACCATCACTTCCTCGACATGACCTTAAATATGGGTACCATGGCTCTACTCATAGCATTTTCCTTATGGATAGTTTCTCCCTTTTTGGTGAGAATTCTAGGATCATTACACCCATCACCCTCTTATTAATAGATACTAACCTCATTCATTAAATAGTGGTGATAATAAAAATAATTGTTTGCTTGATTTTTATGGATAAAATTTGTTTCATGCCCGTAGTCACTTGCTGAGCTGCTAAAAGAATGGAACAAAATTTTGTATCTATGAGCTCTTTGCATCAACAAACATCTATTTCATAAAGTTATCATTACCATATTTTGAGGTTGTTAGTGGCTTTTAGTATTGGTTTATTCGGCTACACGAGAACGAGGTTTCCTGTCTAACTTTCTGGCATGCCCGGTGGGACCAAATCAAAAAACTGGTCATTGTTATTAATTTACTTGTTTTGTGTAGGTGTCATGAGTATCACAATTATCGTGTTTCATAGTTTTCACTCATTTAGACATATTTTGTGAATATTTCACTTTTAGATTCACTTTCTTGTAGGGTGTTAGTGTTGTCTCCATCAGTTCGGTATGTCAATTACATCTAGTAGTTTATATCCTCCTTGAGGTAAGTGGTTTTGTTGTTTTTTAAAAACAAAAATTATTTAGTTGTTTATAATTAATATAAAGTTTTTATTTTTATTTATATTCAAAAGTAAACAATAATAATAAATAAATGTTATATATAATTAAATAAATAAGATTAAAAAAATAGTTAATTAAGCTTTATCATCCTAACACTATCCCCTACTTCCCTTAGCTCGACCAACTCGGCTGAGCTATTCCCTCACACCACCTCTCTCCTAACTCAACTTCACTCACCTCCCAACCGAATCCCTCATTCCTGAGTTGCAATATCTCTCCTCTACCCAAGATCCTGACCGAGATATTCTCTTCCACCTCATGTCTCCCTTCCCATCTACCTCACCTCATTCTCTGCTACGCCTTTAACCTATTTCTTTTAGTAGGATATGAGTAGCCAACTTGTGGCTTACCATATCATTTTATTATATCATTTATACTTTCTCATGCTTAATAGGTCGGCCTTGGTGATGGCCATAGCATATGAATAGTATATATAGGGGATTATAGGTAGTATTTCATCATCATTTGAGCATTTGAGTCTTATTATATGGTTTGGAGGTTGCCCCCCTCGAAGTGGCGAAGCTATTCTAATTTCATATTGAGATCATTATTCTGAAATATTGTGTTATTTGGTGATATTGTTGCTCTTAATCTGAATTATACAAGTAATTTCATTACAAGTGGTATCAGATCTGTGATCTGGGCCAAAATTAGGGCAAAAACCTTAGTTTTTTGTTTCTGCCACATATTGCTAACCAGAGCGAATTGGTGGGATATATTTTTACCAGAGTTGCAAAACATTTCAAGTAAGGTTCCCTGAAAATTTCAGACTTTTTTGATTTATTTTGAAAAAATTATTACAAATTTAGGGATTTTCATAAAATCGCTCCCTAGGGTGCAAATTGTGGAAAATTTTCAAGTTCTTTACATTTTCGGAAAGCTCCCAAAAAATAGTATTAGTATCTTTTTTATGTTTTTTCCTGTTTGGTAGAAATTGTATCAAAACCATAAACCCTAAGGTTTGACATCATGGCGGAGCCTTCCAAAAGAGCAAAAAAGAATCCGGTTACTCCGGGTAAAACCCCAGATAAAGATGGGGTAGTGATTGAAGAGATGGAGTTAGAAGGGGTAAATACAGATTCCTCAGCACTAGGGTTTACCTCAGTTGTTCATAAGGTGAGCCAACTTGAGTATGAGGTACGGAATGTATAATCTGAGATGGCCTCTAAAGGAGACATAACCCAAATCAATCATCAGTTGGATGATATCATGCAACATGTAAAGGGTAACCAGTATGGCCCAAATCTGGCCCATATCAACCAAGGAGGACCTTTAGTTCAAAATCATGGACAAACTAACCATATTGGATCACTTTTCCAGTCCAATCAGAATCAAACTTATTCGCAACCACGGAACATGATGCCGAAAGTGGATATGCACAAATTTGATGGTAAGGATCCCATGAATTGGATGAAACAAATGGAGAACTTCTTTGAGTTACATCAAACACCATCAGGAAAAAAGGTGACATTGGCATCCCTATATCTTGAACCTGACCAATTTGTTTGGTATCGATGGTTATGTTCTTAGAGGTAGAAGAATGGTCTAGGTGTCACTTGGATAGTTTTTAACAAGGAGTTGCAATTGCACTATAGTTCCAGTGTTTCAGAGAACTACTTTAGTCAATTAGCAAAGTTACGGAAAATAGGATTAGTCAAATATTATGTCCATCAATTCCAAAACCTATCCTTAAGGGTAAAGAATATTCCAGAAGAGAATCTGAATGACCTGTTTCTTGGGGGTCTTAAAGACCACATCGAGCATGAGGTACGTATGTTTAATCCACTCAAGCTTTCTGATTCTATTATCATGGCACATCATGCAAAGGAAAAAATTCTTTGTAGTAGGAGGCCACCTTTCATTAACACCAGAGACCATAGTATCTCTTCCCCTTCATTTGCTAGGCCAATTAGACTGACTCCTAAACAAATGGAAGAAAAGAGAGCAAAAGGATTATGTTTTAATTGTGATAGCAAATATGGACCGGGACATAAATGTGTTGAGAAGAAGTTTTTCTATATTGACGGAGGTAATGAGGAATCTGAAATTATCGGAGAGGCTGAGGAACCAGTAGAAGATGAAGTAGAGGATCACCAACCTATAATTTCTTACCATGCATTGTCAGGTATTAGTACTCCTCAAACACTCAAGTTTATTGGCTATCTCAAAAAATAGAAGGTGACAGTGTTGATTGACTCAGGGAGTACTCATAACTTCATAAATAGTAAGTTAGTTGCCCGCCTCAATTGTTTTATTTACCTAGCTCCAGAAATGCAAGTTATGATTGCGGATGGTGGGACAATCAAGTGCACAGGAAAGTGCCCTAATATAAATATTTCCATAGGAGACTACATGTTAGACTCACCTATGTTTGCTATTTCTATGGGAGGGGCATATATTGTTTTGGGTGTCTAATGGATCACAACCTTAGGTACTATAGAGATGAATTTCCAAGAATTATTCATGCAATTTCATTCAGATGGAAGGACAATACAATTGAATGGGATGGTAGCTAAGTCTCCACATATTATTAGCTCTCATCAGATGCAGAAGGTTCTCAGAAAAGGAGTGGATGGCTTTATAGCAAAGCTATTTTCCATAGAATTACAAAATACAGAGTCTTCAATGCCACCCGATCTTAAGAAGATTGTGGATGTTCACTCATCTATTTTTGATGCAATTCCAAAGGGAATACCACCAGCTAGGGATCATGATCATGCCATTCAGTTGATTCCAGGGATCCAAACACCTAACATCAAACCATATAGATACCCATATTCCCAGAAAAGTGAGATCGAGAAAATTGTGGAGGAAATGTTGAAGGCAGGTATCATCAAGCATAGCTAGAGTGCATATTCTTCACCAGTGGTCATGGTACGTAAGAAGGATGAAACATGGAAGATGAGTCCAGATTACCGAGAACTCAACAAGTACACCATTTCAAAGGAAAAGATCTGCCATCAAAGATAAGTTTCCTATTCCAGTAATTGATGAATTGCATGGTGCTATTTATTTCACAAAATTAGATCTTTGTTCGGGGTACCATCAAATTAGGATAAAAGAGGAAGATGTTCATAAAACGGCTTTCAGGACTCATGAGGGCCATTATGAGTTTTTGGTAATGTCTTTTGGTCTTACAAATGCACCCTCAACCTTTCAAAGCTTGATGAACACTATTTTTAGGCCATTTTTAAGGAAATTTGTATTAGTTTTCTTTGATGACATATTGATTTATAGTAAGACATGGGAAGAACACTTACAACATGTAAATAAAGTGTTGGAAGTTTTGGAGAAACATACTATGTAAGTGTGTAAGTGGTTTTTCATTCACATTTATTGTGATTTTATTGTTTTGATGTTGATTGATTTTTGGATGAGGAAAAAATGATGTGGCATCCCACTTGGAATCCACATCATCCTCTTCCACCCTTTCCCTTTAAAAATGGGGATTGCTTCCTCATTTGAGGTTGTTGAAGGTTGGAAATTTCACTCTTGGGTCAAATTTCTCTTCCATTTTTGAGCTTGCTTGGTGGAAGAAGTGGATTTTCTTGTGCATACATTTACCTTGTGGATTTGGGACTGGTTTTTGGTGGAATAAAGACTGTTGTTTTAGAAGCAAGTCTCCATTATGGAGAGGTAGGCTCTCACTTTTTTAAACTGCTGTATTTTCCTCTTTTAGCATGAATTTGAATGTGTTGTGTGTGTAATTTATTTTGAGGGATGGGTAGAATGCTTAGGGCATGGTGTGGAGAGAAGACTATGAGGTTATCAGAGGAGGGATAAGGGATTTGCCATTGTTATTTGTCTTGTGGAGGGAGTGTTGGTTGGGATCCACCTAGGGAAAAGAATATGCTTGCATTTCTTACTTTGGGGAGGTATAAGGGATAAATTTGGAGGAGGGATAAGGAGGGGTTGAGGAGGGATAAGGTTTATGGGATGGTTATGTTTTGGCGGTTTATTTTAGGTGGATGCCCAATTTCAACATGGGAGGCATAAGGAGACCTCCATAGTTCTGCTCTTGATTGGCTTGCTTGCTTGGAGAAGGAGCCTTTGTTTTGATTGAAATTGTTGTTGTAGCTGAGAACTACATCTTTTTGTTTGTGCATTTCATTTTGCATGTGAATGTATGTTATATGTGGAAGAATTTATGTTGCCATGTGTTGTTTTATCATATTCCATTTCAATATGGTTGGGGCTCGGGGGCCGATGGGGAAAGATGGCTTCTACTTTCCCATTGGGTATCTTGGTTGGGTGGAGAGTGTTGCCTTTCCCCATTCCTTGTTGTGATTAAAAGATAAAAGATGAAGAAATCAGCCTGCCGCTGTTTGGAGCTTGGAGAAATCAGTTTGACAGTCATTTCCTTTTTAGCAAGTTCATTGTAACCTTCCCACTTTGAAGTGGATGATTTGTATTGTTAATTGTAATGAGAAGACATATTTTATTGAAATTAAAAGGTTGAAAGTGATAAGTGAATTGTAAAGAATTATTATTCCATACTGTGCTTTGAGAAGAACTTGAAAGAAAGAAATATGCATTGTGCGTTGTAACTTGAAATTCAAATAAAGAGATAAACTGTTGAATTATTGTTGGAAATCAAATAAAGAATTACATTCCTTTCTCAAATTTTCATTGTTGTATTAGATCCGAGTTGTTGTTGTGAAATGCAAAACTCTGCTTTGAAAGAGATTAAGAAATAACATTGCCAGTAAATGTATTGTGTTTGAAGTCAAAACTGGGGTTTAAAATTGAATATGAACTGTCAATTAATTGTTCAAATCAATCGAATGCCTTAGATAAGATTTGAAAATGCCTCCCCATATTTGGAAGATGCAAATTGGTTAGTCAACTTGTTAGCAAATGATCTTTGTTTCTTTCTTTAATTCTGGCAATGAATTTCCATAAAAAATGTATAGTTCAAATTTTTAGTTAAAATTGAGAAAGGAAACAAAGTATTTTAGATGTATCAGGTCCTATTGAACCCACATTGAACCTCATATTTAAGGAAAATATCTCAAAAACTCTACCAAATCCAATTTTAACTTCACAATCCAACTTACTGTCAAAAAACGTAAAAATTTACCAAATGCAACCCAATGTCTAAATTAGACCTTGAAAATATACTTAAATTTACCCATGACCAATTCCCAATGCTCAATTTACATGCTCAGAAGAAGAAATATCAAAATTGAATCAAATCTTATAAGTTAAAAATTACCAGTTTTAAAATTATAAACCCTGCAGATATATTTCTTAAAATTGACCCTCAAAACTTCATTAAATTCCAAAATTGATGATTTCTATGGAAAGAGGACTCCAAGAGCTTTCGGAAAGTCCTCGTTTTCCTAAAATAGAGCTTCCTTTCAAAAGTTATGGCCATTTGAAGTTTTACTTCAAAATGGCCATCCCAAACCAAAAATGAAATAATTCGACCTTAGAAAAATTTAAATTTTGAACTTTAGAAAAATTTCCAAAAAAAATTATGTGGCCCCCAACCAATTACATGCTAACACATGGTAGGGAGTGCACTGATCAAAACAGAAAACTTAACTTTTTTCCCTTTTGGAAAAAATTCACTTTTTCCTCCACCGGCCCGTGGCCAATCACAAAGCGCCACGTGGCCATTTGAGCAACTGCAGAAGCATGGAGGAAAATTTTCCTTTGGAAAATTGAGACTTTGGTTTTGGGAAAAAATTCAAATTTTTCCCCGCAACCATCTTTCCCACATCAATCACGTGATGACACATGGCATTTGGGAAAATTTTCCCAATTTTCTCCCTATCCCCGTAGAACTCTAAGGGAAAGTTTTCCCCTAAAACTCCGCCCAGCCATAACTTGAGTTTTACAAGGAGTTAGGAGGACTTATTTATATGGTTGGAAAGGTGAGGAAATTTCCTATCCAATGAGCCTAGTTTATGAAAGTTTTAATAAATCTAAGTGTGTAAAAAATCTAGTTAAAGTTCAGGGCTTGATAGAGAGCAGGCTTAGCGATAAATTTCTTTCTGAACCTTAGTAAAACTTCTAACCTCCAAATTAGAACCTAGTAAACTTGTTATAAGATAAAAAATGGAAATCTTGTGTTTGGTTAATCAGAATTTGTTCCAGAAACTATTTATTTTCAAACTAGTGTCTTGCAACTTGGTTGTAAACCCTTCTTACAAAAAAAAAATTATTCCATAAATGTCCTAAAAGTGGTAGTAGAAGCAGGCATTAAATGTAGTAGCTGATGCATTGTCCAGAAGGGATACAACCGCAGATGCCTTACTATGTGGAATGTCCATGTTGACGGCCGATTGGGTGGATGAAGCAAGATTGGAATGGAATCAAGATAAGGATACACAATCTCTAATACAGAATATAAAGCAAGGATCTATGACATCTAACAAATTTGAGTGGAAAGGTAATGCCCTATGGTACAAGGATAAGTTATAATTGAGTAAATATTCTGAGTTGAAGCATAAGATTATTTTAGAGCTACATGCCTCACCTGTTGGAGGACACTTTGGGTTTTTGAAGACATATCATAGAATAAAAAGAGAATTCTTTTGGGAAGGACTCAAGGGGGATGTACAAAAGTTTGTATCAGAGTGTTTAGTGTGTCAATGGAACAAAGGGGAAACAATTAAGACACCAGGTCTGTTGCAACCCTTACCAATTCCTAGCCAGAGATGGGAGGAGGTCTCCATGGATTTCATCACCGGATTTCCTTGTTCAGATGGTAAGAATGTTATTTTCGTGATTGTGGATAGGCTCAAAAAATAAGCCCATTTTTGTGCCCTATCACATCCATTTGCAGCTAGTACAGTCACAGCTATTTTTTTGGAGATAGTTCAAAGGCTACATGGAACCCCAAAGATAATTGTAAGCAATCGTGATCCTATTTTCACAAGTAATTTTTGGACGAAATTATTTTCATGTTTGGGTACTCAGCTAGCTCACAGTTCATCTTATCATCCTCAAACTAATGGGCAAACATAAGTGGTCAACAAATGCTTAGAGGGGTATTTACATTGTTTTGTATCAGATAAGCAGGAAAGGTGGATTAAATGGCTACCAATGGCAGAATGGTGGTATAACACATCTTTTCATACCTCTTCTCAAATGACCCCCATTTTTACCATTATATGTTTACCATCCACCTTCTACACTTCCTCATTGAGGGTGTAAACTAAGGTTAGAGATGTTGAGGAACAATTCAACATCAACAATAGGTTTTGGCTAGTTTGAAGGAGAATTTAGCATTAGCACAAAACAGGATGAAACAACAAGCAGATCAACACCGTAGTGAAAGACATTTTGAAATTGGTGACTAGGTTTTTGTACGTCTCCATCCTTACAAATAGATGTCCCTAAAGCAACAGAAAAAGGAAAACAAACTTGATCCTAAATATTATGTCCCTTATCAGGTTCAACAGAAAATTGGTAGTGTTGCTTATAAACTAGAGTTGCCTCCATCTTCACACATACACTTAGTATTCCATGTTTCATGCCTGAAGAAGGTTATTGGACATAAATTTGAAGCCCAGACAGAGTTACCAGAACTTGATGAGGAAGGAAGAATCATTTTGGAGCCAGAGAAGATTATGCAAACACGTACTCAGAGGCTAAGAACCAGATACATTAAGGAATATTTGATCAAGTGGAAGAATTTGAGCATAGAAGACACCACCTGGGAGGATGAAGGTTTTCTACAACAACATCCAAGATTATTCAACATTGAGGACAATGTTGGTTTGAAGGGGAAGGGCATGCTACGCCCTTAACCTATTTCTTGTATTAGGATATGAGTAGCCGACTTGTGGCTTACCATATCATTTTATTATATCATTTATACTTTTTCATGCTTAATAGGTCAGCCTTGGTGATGGCCATAGCATATGAATAGTATATATAGGGGATTATAGGTAGTATTTCATTATCATTTGAGCATTTGAGTCTTATTATATGGTTTGGAGGTTGCCCCCTCGAGGTGGAAAAGCTATTCTAATCGCATATTGAGATCATTATTTTGAAATATTGTGTCATTTGGTGTTATATTGTTGCTCTTAATCTGAATTATACAAGTAATTTCATTACATTCTCTTCCTCTTCCCCCACTGTTAACATTTTCTCTGACCCGACCAAATCCCCTCCACTCACTCATCGGGCCCTCCCCGCGAGCTCCTTACTCATCAATCCCTATCACTCATATCCCTTCCTCCCAACTCTATCCACACTCAGCTCCATGATTCCCAAAGTTCTGACCTCTCACTCTGAGCCACTCGAATTCACCCAACACCCCTTTCCAAGCTAGCTCAGCTGCTTCCCTCGCCGATCTTCCTACTATATTCCCTTACTCTCTACTCGACTCTCAATCCGAACTCAGCTCTTGGGACGACCCATCCCCACTCATCCACCTCATATCTTGACTCTCTACTCTCCCCTCATCCAACATAGATGCAGAATCATTCTCAACACAGATCATCCACCCCCTAAACCCATAATTGAGCACCACACAACAATTTCAATCCCTGACACAGTGAATGCATGAGGCACCCTCTTATCCAGATCATATTCTAGTGCAACACGATACCATTGCTCAAACTCATTGAAATTATTTTCATCTTCCTTCACATAAACTTCAGTACTTGTACTCACAATATTCCAATGCTTGATACTTCCAACAGTTTATAGTACAGTTTTAAATTCACGTAAAGCTTTGTGGGTAGTGATTGTAAAGTCTATTTATAGCAATTGGCTTACAATTATTTATAAAACATTTATAAACAGTTCTTGTAGCACCATATCCAATTATATATTTCTCATTTATATTTTATGTGATTCTCATTATGTCATCGTACATGTGAAGAGCCATGTCTATGTGTAGTATAACCATCCTAGGCTTTGCTTCATCAGTTGTGACATGGCCTCGTCTACGAGACAACACCATATAGGTTCCAGAGATACAATCAACGGGAGTTTAGATCTCCACTTCATACTTGGCCACCACATCCCACCAACCCATTCCATTTCACATTGACCAATCACCTCCATTTCCACTACAAACCATCCAACCGATTGATCAATTTTCAATCCAACTTAACCCACCAACCCTTTTAACAACTTATTTGACTTTCACGACTGGCATTTGAATACATTATCTATAGTTTTTCTTCTTTATCGTTCAAGTAATAAAACAAAATTAACTCATTTCATCGTTCGTTCTATAGTTTTTAATTTCATATAAATTTATCATTCCATTGTTTATTTTATCATTTATCATTTCCAATCACTTAAAATATTTCGTGATTTCTTTGATCATTTATTTCATAAAGTTATCATTCCCTAATTTATTTCCTAGTTTATAGTCTATCAATTAGTTTTCGTATCTTAATTACTCTAATCGAATAGGAACGTTGAACTACGATTTTTTTAATTAATTAGATTAATTATTTATTATTTTTATTTTTTACGATGACACTTTTTCTAAACAAATTACTTAGGACATCTAAATAATCTTCTTATTTTGTCGACCACGTGCTCTAATTGTTTTAATTACTTTTGCAGGAAAAATCTACAACACTACGACCACAATATTAAATTGTCAAAGATCAATTGTGGAAAAATATAAACACGCCCTTTCACCAGGACCCTTCTACAATCATGAACGATGCAACTTTAAGGTCACTGGATGTTCCTGGCCACTGACCATTGCCTTCACATATGCCATTTTAACGTACAATTAAATAATGGAAGAAAGCGATATACATGTATTCCTCATTTTCCCCTATTTTCTCCTTTATTCATTGTATTTTCTCTTTCCTGTGTGTGTCCTCATCAAAAGTTCATACTTTGTTTTTTCTTTAAAAGAACCTTTATTTTCTACATCTTGCCTGATCACATAGCTTAAATAGGGGTTTAACCTTTTACATGTCACATTACCACACAAAACCTAAAATATATGCATCTAAATAACACATCAAAACATCTCCTTACCCAGTTCACTGTTTGGGATTTGAACACCTAACAGGAAACCATTTCAGACATTACCTAGCCAAAACTACCAGAAACCAGCCTTAGACTGTCGTTCCTTAGGCACCTTGTAATCCACTTTTCACATCTTCTAATTAATCATGATGATAAGAAACTTATTTCTTGATTTGTTTGTTTTCAAATTTCATAAACAAATGTTTCTCTATTTCATGCATGTGGTCACTCTTTCTCAAGACAAAACAAAACAACAATCCGCTACATCTAATGAAATCCTTTCCCCTAATGATCTCTCCCAACAAGATCCTACACTTGAAACCACACCTTCCACTACCCAACCTCCACTCTCCATGGTCTCGCCTCATGAGGACCATGTCATCCAAAATTTTCCCCACCTTGAAACCAATCCCCATGTCCCTCATCTTTCTAACCTTCCAATAACAACTACATCTCCAGATCCTTTAGAAACTCTTGGACCATGTTCTAACCCCATTTATGACTTCATATTTTGTAAAACCCCCACAATCTCTCAAACTTATCAGTCTTCTCAATTTTTTGATCCTACTCCACCCATGTTAGTTCATACTAATTCTATCTCTAATCCAACTATTGGTGTCACTAGTATGCCCATCAAACAATCTCAACCCCTTAACACCTATATCCCTATTTATCATTCACCACAACAACCTACACAATCTCAAAAATCACATCACATTTCTATTTCTTAACATCAACCTATGCAGCAACATATTCCATCTCAACCCATGACATATATTAATCCTTATCAAACATTTTCTCAAACACCTGCACATTTACAAATTAATCAATCACCTTATCAAACGATTCCCCAAACACCCACACATCTACAAACGTATCATCCGCCTTATCAAGCTACATGTCATGCCACACAACCAATCCAATCTCAACTTAACATCTCATCAAACAATCCTATTCACACTCTTATGAATAGGTTAGATAGTCTAGAAGCTTCTACCTTGGCACCCAAGGTTACTTTATCCTACGAACAAATCTGTAATGAACCGATTCATCCGTCGGTTCCTATCAAACCTTACCCTCCTCATTAGGAGCTTCCCAAGTTCATTAAGTTCATCAATAAGGAATATCCTCAGGAGCATCTTCGTGCATTCAAACACGCATGTTATCTTATTTCACATGATCAAGATCTAATGCTTTGTACTTTCCCCATGTCCTTGGTCGGTCCCACGTTAGACTGGTATAATAGTATACCTCAATACTTGATATTTTCCTTCGACCAACTCATGCAGTTTTTCTTAGAAAACTTTTCTTCAACATTGCGTGTAAATTCACTATCACTGACCTATACGCCATCCAAAATTTTGAAGATGAGCCCATCGCGGACTTTGTCACATGATGGCTTGTCATTATAAACCAACTATCCTTTTCTCTTCTGCAAACCGAACTCATCAAACTCTTCTCGCATTCATGTGCAAAACATATATCATCTACCTTGCAAATCAAATCATTCCGAACCTTTTACAAAGCTTTCACAATGACTTGCAAACTCGAAACCCATGCCTTTGAACAAGGTCATCTTAAACTTAGATAGACCAAACCTAAAATTGAATTTACTAAATCATCTGAACATAGCAACACATTTAAGGGTGCATCCAACACCGTGGTTGTTAATTCCTAATTCACACCTACATCTAACACGTGGCCTCAACAACAAGCCCCTCAACCAATAACAAACTATACCCCATTGGGGGAATCCTATAGTTTTTTATTTGACAAGTTGATGATAGTACACTCCATCTAACTTCCTCCCATATGACCCATGGATGACTCACGACCCAAGCCTATTTGGTATCGTGAAGCCAACTATTGTAAATATCATCAAGTCAAAGGTCACGACATCAAGAAATGTCATTCCTTCAAATATCGTATCCAATAAATTATAAATCAAGGGGATATCCAAATCAACAACTCCATCACTTCACCTAGCCAACCCCTCAAAATATTTAAACAACCTTTTCCTAATCAACCACCAACAAATCAAGCCACCCCTTTTACATCTCAACTATCAAATACTTGCACCGTCAATCAAGATCTCATCTCATCACTGACTATGCATGTTCCTACCTTAGACATTATTCCCACTCCTTATTTAGAACATGTTGTATCCACAACTATCACACCTATATCAAATTTTACTACTTTTCCTACACGTATGCCTACTCCTACCCTTACCACATCTACATTAACTTTGACTATACCATCTACCTCAATCATGCCCCAATCTATCACATCACATTCATCCTTAGCACCTATTTCGGCCCCATTGATATACACACCTATCCCTACATCTCTCACATATGTTCCTTCATCCACATCTACATCAAAAATATATATCCATACATCCACACCTAAAAAATCAACCCCATTCGTATACATATCGTTCTTACCCCTCGAAACATTTACGAAACAACCATTCCCACCTACTTCTACACTCGATATTATTCCTGCATTTGTTGCATTACCTATCATATCTATTCCATCGGTTACCACACCCCCTTCATTAGATTTGAATACCTTACCTACATCCATTCCATCTTTACCCATTATACCATCATTAGAGTCAATCCCAGTTCCTCCTTCTGCATTTTTTTCCATGCCAACCAAACCAACTACCTTTATTACTTCCACATTGAGTTCGACTATACATACCACTTTATCCACATCTACAGTGCCCCAACCTATCATATCCAACCCCTCAACCACATATACATTAAACATACCCATCATCACATCACTTACATCTCCAAATATCCCAATTATGCCCACCTCCCTATCAATCCCAAATACCCCTATATGTGTCATATCAACAAATCCACTTACCCCTACCTTGAAATATTCGTCACCTATACCTATATCCTTTCCCATGGCCACATCACCCAATTTCTCCCAATATTATTTACTTAATCCTTCTATCACACCTGAGTTCAACACAAGGGGGATATGTTCTCCCACTATAGAACTAGTTGTTTCCACATTAGCCAATTTGAAACCGACATAATCCAAATCTCGAATAGATCTTATTAATCTCATCATACAAATGCCTCTTTCTCCATTAATATCCACACCTAAACCACAATATTTAGATCCTCCAGTTGAGGTTATTATCATCCCCACCAAGGGTAAATTTTCTTGATAAATATATAAGGCTTTTGGTAAGCATCCCCAAAAATATCCTGCTCATCCTCGTAAGAAGTCAGGTCTTCCCTCTTTTCAGCAATCCAATGTTAAGACATCTATTTTAGGGTTAGTCCCTTCATCTAACACACCTCGTAACAAAAATACCAATCCAAACAATCTAACCTTTCTCTCCAAATTGATTCATATTTTACGACATATAATTCACCCATCTGATCTACAACCACTCCTTCCCCTCACTCCAAGCCAAAATATTATATCAAAACCCACAAGAGTTTCCTTCCCCATGGAACTTCAATTGGATCCTACGTAGACATCCTTCGACATTTACTTCAAATATTTACCATCACACTTCCTCCCATTAAATATTTTAATCCCCATAGTCTAAAGCCATTATGGTTTAATCTTAATTGCATTTTCACTTATAATCATACCCTAGGCCAAGACATTGAACATTGTAAGGCCTTTCACACAATCATCCACAACCTTATTGAAAAATATGATTTCCTCGTTCAGGGGGAACATCCTTCTCCATCTACATCTAATCCAATTTGTATCCCATCCATTGGGTTTCCCACGATTCCTCCATCCACATCATCCCTTAACATATCTCCTACACATGACATTCCTCCTTTAGAAGGTCTTATGGAAATTTTTCTCCCAACTGGAATGGACCTCACATTATCACACATAAGTATGGGTCTAGGGTTTATCATTTGGCTTCCCTTGCTGGTAAACCAGAGACTGGACCTCTTAATGCATTGCACTTATGGCCATTTTATTGTTATCATATCGACCAATGAGAACTTAGTTGTAGATCATTCCTCCATCATGAACCTCTTCCATCTATCATTGTAATGATATGGAACTATGTGGTCTACTATCACTTCCTAGACATTACCTTAGATATAGACACCATAGTTCTTTCCATAACATTTTCCTTATGGATAGGTTCTCCCTTATTGATAAGAGCTCCACGATCATTACACCCATCACCATCTTATCTACCTATTAAAACCACATAAATAGTCCAAGGGTGTCACTTGTATAATCATCATCCCCTCCTAAGTTGTCTACTAAGCTATACCCAAATATTCCCCATCAAATAAAAAATCCACACAAAAATGAAAAGAATATACAAATTATCAATGCTCCTATGTCATGCTATCTTATCCAAAAATAGATTGATCCCTCGAAGGAAATTTGTTCATTAAAAGCATATAATAAGTATAAATTTCTCCCCCGAAGGACAATTATCATGCATATCTTATCCTGCCATCCAAAACCAAAAGTAAAAAATCCAAAAGCAAAAGCAAAAAGTAGACCATACCCGGATGACTACTCTCTTCTAATGGCAGCGAAGGCTTCCCGATTGATCAACCTTCTTTATCATAGCATCCTAAGAAAGCTCTCCGTATGAATCAACTTTCTCATATACATTACAGACTTCTTGCATTGATCAGTTTGCATCTCCCCCCTTCCCGAAGCTGGGGCATAGTCCTAAGAACAACTACTTATTGAGAATCTTTTTCCTGCATACAAGTTACATCTCAAACCCCTTTATCATGTCGACATTAGGTTTATAATATTATCACATCCATTTTTTTCCCTCATGGTCTTTTGGTATAACTACATGTCATTGGTTATATACTAACACCTGCTATCGGCAGCAAGTGAAATGCCTTGAGTGGTTTACATTCTTGTTTACCTCTAATCCGGTTCAAGGCATAGTTTCCCTGTATCCTCCTAGCTATGATTATGTTTTTTTTCTCATTAAGATCACCTTTTATCAAGATCGCATTCTTCTATATCAAATTTCAAACCATGAATTCTATATCTATATGATTATCTTTAAGAATGGCATATCTTACTACCATCTATATTTCCATGACTGTCACTAATATCTATCACTGCTCCTGCTAATACACTTTTCGGTTTGGGAATTCTACTTGATCTCTATTGTAGTTTTTGAATATTACTTGATGATCTTTATAAAGTAGCATTCACTATCCAAAAAATTCTCATCCCCCACCATGGTCACCCTATATTTAATCCATTCATCCTCACTCCTAATTTATACTCCTCTGCTTCCATCTTGATGATCTTACTTAATCACCCCTTTCGCACGGGAATCTTGGTTGAGATATACCCTCAACCTAAGATCTTGAACTGTAGAAACTTCTCCACCATCTCCTCTTTCGTCGAGTGAAAATCGCTACCACAAACATATTTTTTCTCTGCCTCTTTTGCTTAACATTCTTGCATCATCACTCTCACCACATGGGCATCCCAATTAAGGATTCCCCTCAGAATCTCCATCTTACATCACACATATTACTCTATCCGTTAATGTTATACTCCTTTATTTCCTTATTTCCTTTTTATTACCTCCTCTCACCTTTTGTTCCAATCTAACATACACTACTCACTCTTTTCTCATCCTTCCTAGTATCTGTCTTCTACATGGTAATCATACTTACACTATCTCGTGGTATGGAATATTCACTTGAGGGTTACCCTTCAGTCCATCTTGTCATACCCTCTCCACACCAACTCCATCAATCACTTGCTTCTTCTCATCATTCATCTTCTTCTTCGGCTTGGAGATCCTACTTAACCATTCCCACCGCATGGAAATATTACTTAAGAGTCCCTCTTAAGTTTGATCAGCCATTTGGCCTTCCCCCATCCCATCATATTTCCCTCATCTTATTTCTCCCGTGTCTCATTGTATTCATTTTCTCCAAAGAACCATTTCACCACTGTACCCATTACACTCTTGTCTTTATCCTTTAATATCATCACTGTCAGTTTGGCGATCTTACTTAACCACTTCTATAACATGATCTTACTTAAGAGTCCCTCTTAGGAATGATCTATCATCTTTCCTTTCCCCATTGCTCCACATTCCCACTGTCCACATTTTCTCTTCATTCCCCATAAACACATCTTCTTTCCTTTTCTTTCTTCCTCACACACACCATCTCTGACTTCCCCAGTTTTCATCTCCATCATCCCTCACTTGGCAATCTTACTTAACCACATTTTCTTCATGACAGTCTCACTTAAGGGTCCTCCTTAAGTTAAACTTGTCGTTTTGGAATTCTCCCTCACCTCATTCTTCATTCCCTCTGTTGATCATTTCTTCCTCCTGGTCTTCCTTACCAACTACATTTTACTCCTATTATTATCATTTCTCAACCTATCATATCACAAGGTGCGTCTACTATCTTTCGCCAGTAATCATGTTCCTTCCCCCATTTTCTATTTCTTGATCTCTCATCCTTAATACCATTTCTTACCATTCTTTTCATATCTTGTTTCTTCATAGTAACATTGTTCATCCTCATCCACTGCATCCTCTCCTTGCCTTCATCTTATAATAAATCATTATCCCTCCTTTCTTCACTCTTCCAACTCCATCTTCTTGAATTATCGCACATATCTACCCCAGTGCTTACCCACCATTATTGTTAGTATTCCCCTAACATTATTTCATCATCATATTCCATTTCCACGACAATAAATATCGGTGAAATTCTACTAAAATTCACTTATCCCTATTTCACGCGGCCTTGTTCCCTCTCTTTGAACTTATCCTTTGTTTCTCCATCCCTTCCTTCCTTTGTGCCCACTAATCATTATCGAGGAAATTATCCTAACATCCCTTCATTGGTGTTTCCTCTTCCAATCCTCATTTAATATTTAATTCTTCTCACTTCTCCTCCCATCCTTCCCTACCGATCATTATCAATGGACTTCTCCTAACATGCCTTCACTGACATTACCTCTTTTATCCGTTCCTCTATTTGTCTTCACCACCTCTCCATCTTCCATTCTTTCTTGCCAAATTATTTCTTGTCTTCATCATAAAACCTCTCTCTATTTTATCGTCATTAAATTATCCTCATCTCACGTATCTCCGTATATTTTCCAATCCATGTCGTTCCTCCACTCTAGCTTCTCTTTACGTTCCTGATGCTGCTCACTCTTCACTAAATATCTTCATTCTGGGTTTCCCTCCTTCTACATCATTTTCTATGTATTCCTCTCCTCCTTCCCACTCTTGGTTTTATTTCACTTCCTATCTATCATCTTCATCCCATTTTTACTTCGGTTTTCCTTCTTACCCCCCAGTGATAACCTGGGTCTTCAGTTTTGTCCCATCTTTTTTATCATCCTACCATCCACATGTATTTCCATGCGGTCTGTTCCATATTATTTACATTTTTTTTCCTCACGGGAACCTGGGCCCTTCGATATTCTCTCTATATCCACCTTCATTTCTTCCCATGGTATTTTTATCTTCGAGGATACCATAATGGCTATCCAATACCACCTTTTCCCTCGCTAGTGCTGCTCTACATTTTTCTTAGCAAACACCGATCGTAATCTTCCCCACCATTTCCATGACTCAAAACTATGAATCCCCTCACCTTGGGCATATTATCTCACCATTTGTATTCCAAATCACCTATTCTTCCAATTTTCATGCCCTGTGCTGGGGCATCATCATTTTCATCCTCATCCCTTTTACGGATGCATTATTTTTCACTCGATTCCTCATGTATGAAGGATTTCACATACCTTTCACATTTATTTATGCATACTTTGATGTTTTCCTATGACCCATTGGTCATCATGGTTTACATCCATACTGCAGTGATATTCAACCACTCACTGGTCCGTGGAACGTTGTCACGCATCTCCATTGAGACCACAATTTTCCTCTACCGATGTGATATTGAAGTCACTGCCATATTTTTTATTGTTATTGTGATCCTTTTTACTTGGGGAATCTTGCCTTGATCATGTGTTTCGTCCATCTTTTATTCACACGTCCAATCTTTACCATATATCTTTTTCAAACTAATGATTGACTTCCTTTATGTTATCAATCCCAAGTTTAATGGGGAACACTCAATCAATAATATTTTCATCATTTTTGTCTCATGACTTTCCCAATGCAAACCACTCATAAAAAAGGGGCAAATGTAGACACCAGTTTTTGGTGTAGCTCCTCTCCTTCACCCAGTATTTTCCCACCTTATTAGGCTTACCCATTCGAATCCATTTCCCCCCTCAATTTGAAAAAATCCCATTTCACACCAAAAATACATGTTCAATTAATAAATATTAATTGATTAATTGATCCCATTTTTGATACCTAAAGCTCGTTATCCAAATATTCCAGTTAAGTCATATCATTCCACCTCATAATTAAATAATCTAAAAATCATTCAAATCATGAACCCCACTCAATCAAATAAAATCCACATCAAATCCATAATTCCACCTACTCCCTCAAATCATGTCCCTTCCCCACTCACTTAACTAGGGTTACTTTATCCAACCCTAATTACTTGATAACACTTAATTTAACCCCATCTCCAAACTATAAATACATGCCTTCTCCCCCTCTTTTGAACAAGGAAGAGTGATAGAAAAAATCTGCCATTATAGTCTCCACTATAGAATCCTTCCCCCTTCATTTTGAACAAGTAAGAAAGGATAACGAATTACTGATATTGTAGCTTCTCTCATATCATCCTCATGTTACTCTTATAATTCCACTTATGGCACCATAATTTCATCCACATGCCCTTGAAGTAATCTCGTAATCCCATTCATTTAGCATATTGTACTTCTCTGCTTCTGCATGTTATCTATGGTTCATCATTTATTTTTTATCTTTCTAGACACGGGGGTTGGAATCCTCCAAGGTATGTAACAAACTCTTGGAACTGACATTGTCCAGGAATCCCCTACACACACACACATATCTAATCGTATTTGTTTTAGTTTTGTAGACATTATCACATATCCATCTATTTGGCATGCGAAGATATACATCCACATTCGAGGCTCCTTAAGCCCTCCATATTTTGAGGTTACTGGTGGCTTTCAGTATCAGTGCATTCACCTACATGAGAATGATTTTCATAAAAATAATAGGTGGCAAGGAAAAATGAGGATGGATGGTGTAGAAAGTAATGCCAATGAAGGGATGTTAAAAGAATCCCACCGATAGTTATTGGTGTGCATAGGGGAAGGAAGGAATGAAGATAGAATGGAGGAGGTCAAAAAGAGTGAATAGGGCCGTGTGGAATGGGGAAGAGTGAATTTTAGGAGAAGCCCATCGATAATTATTCGCGTGGAAATGGAAGATGATGATTAAAGAATGTTAAGGGAAGACAATGAATAATGATGGTTAGACATGGGGGTGGATATGTGGGAGAACTTGAGAAGATGAAGTGGAAAGAATAAAGAAAGGAGGGACAATGATTTGTGCTAAAATAAAGACAAGGAGAGGATGCAGTGGATGAGAATGAATGAGGGAAAGATGAAGAAACAAGACATGAAAAGAATGGCAAGAAATGGTATGAAGGATGATGGATCAAGATGAAGAGGTAAAGATGTGAGACCATGGAGACAAGGGGTTGGGTAATTGAAGGTGTGGTCTCAGGTGTAGAACCTTGTTGGGAGAGAACATTAGAGGAAGTGATGTCATTGGATGAAGGGGATTGTTGTTTTATATTGTCTTAAGAATGAGTGACCACATGTATGAAATAGAGAAACATTTGTTTATGAAATTTGTTAACAAAAAATCAAGCAAGAAGTTTCTTATCATCATGATTAAGCAGAAGATGTGAAAATAAAATAAAAGTGGTTAACAAAGGGACCTAAGGAATGAAAATCTAAATCTGGTTTGTGGTAGTTTTGGCTAGGGAAATTTCTGAAACAGTTTCATGTTGGGTGATGAAATCCCAAACAGTGAACCGGGTAAGGAGATGTTTTGATGTGATATTTAGATGCATGATTTTAGGTTGTGTGTGGTAATGTGAAATGTGGAAGGTTAAACCCCTATTTAAACTCTGTGAGAAAGAAGTATGCACGGGGTTCTTTTTAGACCGAAACGAAGTGTGATCTTTTAATGAGGACACACGCAGGAAAGAGAAATTGTAATGCAGAAAAGAGGAAATAGAAAAAAATGAGGAATACCTTGAGAACAATTTCCCCTGTTATTTGACAACATGTGATAATGATGTATTTGAAAGTGATATTTGGTGGCTAGGAATGTCTAGGTACCCTAAAATTACACCATCCACAATTGTAGATGGGGTCAGTGAAAGGAGATTTATGGCATGTTTGTGGTTTAATAATTGATATTTGATGGCGTAATTTTTTGGGTGAAACTTCATGGATGATACCCTACAAAATCAAAGAACACAATTAGCCGCTTGGTCATAAACCTTGTCAAGGAAAATGGAAAGATCATAAAATAGTTGTATGATATGTAAAGTAATAGAAAAACAAGTAATCAGAAAATGATAGTGTACGAATTAAATAAGAACATCAGACTACTTATAGATTAAAGAGTAAAGAAAAAATGAATCTTATCTAAACAATGAATCAAATCAAAATGCCATAAATAACAAAAATAAAGATCAATGATATTAATGTAATCTATGAAGAAGGAATGAATAATAATGCAAAAAAAAAAAAATTTGAATTAGATGATCTATTTTAATTGAATCGATGAAGGAGTGGATCGAGCTTATCTGCCACAAAGACTAAGTAGAGTAGAGGATATCCACTATGGGTGGGTTTATTTGACCATGTTTGGGATTTGTATATACGTTATGGTCTATGATTTGACTGACAACCAACAGTGCATGGATTTTCTCCTCACACCTAGACAACGACAAAAACAACTCGACATAGTCGGCATGTCCTAAGAAAAAGGGAATATGTGGCCCAAGGCACATGTCAATAGGTTAGTGGGAGCTCTCTTAGATTTTCCCATATGCATGGGTGGTTATGGGATAATTCATGTGAGGGGTTGGGATTGGGTAGGGGGATGGGAGCTCGTAGGAGTCAGGATTGGGGATGGAATGAGGAGTGGCCGAGTGGATTGGTCCACATGGAGTTGGGGATGGTTTGGGAGGAGTTAGGAAAGGGGAGGGATCAGTGAGGAGAGCCAAGTGGGTTGGTCTACGTGGAGTTGGGAATGGCTTGGTGAGGAAAGGGAGGAGGTAATTTGCTTAGCACAAGGTGGAAGAGTCGATGGGGATGAGAAGAAAGTGAGTCGGATGGCCTAGTGGCCGAGGAGAGGGAGAAGGGAACTCATAATAGGGGATGGAGTGAGGTGGTAGCACGGGTGACCAAGTGGGGAGAGAGGAGATTAGGGGGTTGATGGGTCAGGAGTTGGATGGATGTGAGGTAGTTTAGGATTTGGCTTAAATATTATTATTTTTGTTTTTTATTTTTACTTATTTAAATAAATAAATATAGATGTAAAATAAGATATTAGATATACAAGATTGAAATAGAACACCAAAAAAATACTAAGATCTATATATACAATATTATTTTCTTGATGTATTCCCCTTACCAATAGAGCTCAAAATAAAATTGTTTTTGTTTGCTTTATTTATATTTAATAATAATGATTTTTGTTGTTTTGTTTTTCACGAGTTTATATAAAATATACTTAACAAAATGAAGTAACGCAGTAATGTCAAACTATAAAATAGGAAACGAAATCAAAATAAAAAAGTAAATACTCTTACCTCAAGGTAGATATGGATTACCCAAAGTAACATACCAAACTAATGGAGATAACTCTAAACTCTGCAAACAAGTAAGCCTAAAAATGAAATATTCAAAATATATCTGAATGGATGACCATTATGAATAAGGATAATCGTTATACGTATGAAATCTACATAAGACAAGTAAAGTAGAAAAACAATGACCAGATCTGGGATCGGTCCCACTGGGTGTGCCAGAAATGTTGATTGAATTTCTTCATCCTTGTCCAGATTAGTGAGCTATATAACAAAGAACACTAAACAACCTCAAATATGGAAGGGCCTAGTACCTTGGGAGAAGATGGTGATGAATGATACAGGTGAAAAGTATATGATGAGCTCTTCGTTGAGATCTTGGTAAACCTGCAACTCAAAGACACTAAAGAAAATTGATTAGATATTTTATATGAGGGCTACCCGACGAATTCAGCTATGAGAAGTGTTACCTTCCTTTCATGGATGTCAACCCCTGTTTGATAAAATAAAATGATATAAACAAGAGATAACTGGATAACATGCGAAAACTGATAAATGTCAAAACATGAAAATGTCGATGAATGAAGAAACCATTGATCTAATCAAAGTAAGTGCAAATAAAACCAAGCTAAGAGAATCAAAAAAGCATAAGGATGGTATTATGGTGATTCAAGTGGCATTACAAGGGCACTGTGATGATATTATGATAAGAAAGAGGCTACAATATCACAGGTTTCCTATCACTCTCCTCTTACTTAAAACTTTCCCTTCCTTTAAACTTCTTGTTTCTAAAAACTTGTTTGAAAGAGGGGGGAAGGCCTATATATTTATATCCTGGAGATGGGGTTAGATAATGGGTTATTAGGTAACCTGGGTTTGAAAAAATAACCCTGATTAATTGAGTGAGGGAGACATGATTTGAGTGAAATGGATATGATGATTCCCCCTCAAGAGGGCTGATGAGAATAGAAGAGGTGAAAAAGCTCTCAAACATATGAGATGTCAATGCTACAGAGAGGAGGATGAGAATGGGGTGTAATGAAATAGATCGACATTGGTGCACAAATGGAGAAATATTGGAATCGACCGTGAATGCCAGGTGTGAGGATGTGTTGAAGGACATGATGAGTAAGAGTGGAAAAAAAGAAGGAACAAATAGGAGTAGTGGATGATTATGAGAAGAACAAAAAATGTCAAAGGTGAAGGAGACAAGGGCATGAAATAGAGCAGATGACGATGGAGGAGGATAAAAAAAAAGGAATGAAAAATGGAGAAGAGAATAAGAGAGACGAATGATAGTGTAAGAAGGAAATGATGAAGGACAAATAAGGAGAAGACAATAAAATGACAAAGTAGAGGGTGAAATTATGAAAAAGAGAGAGAGATATTCAAAACAAAGGGATTGAAGAAGGATGAAGAAAATGAAGGGAGAGAAATAGTGGAAAATGAAAGAGATGATAGAGCAGAGAATAGTGAAGTGCCTAGGTTACCCTGAGGAAAACCAAGGTAAAGAATATGGAACATACCATATGGAAATGCATGTGGATGGTGGGATGATAAAAAATATGGGACAACGCTGAAGAGCCAAGTTATCATTGAGGAAGTAAGAAGGAAACACGAAGTAAAAATGGGATGAAGATGATACATAGGAATTGAAATAAGATGAAGAGTAGAAAGGAGGAGAGGAAAATGGTGAAAGCGATGCAGAAGGAAGGAAACCCATAACAAAGATATTTAGTGAAACCTAGAACATGATTACTGGCAAAAGATAGTAGACGCACTCTGTGATATGATAGGTTGAGAAATGATAATGGTAGGAGGAAAATGTAGTTGGTAAGGAAGACCAGGAGTAAGAAATGATCAACGAAGGGAATGAAGAGTGAGGCAAGGGAGAAGTCAAGAATGATGAGTTTAACCTAAGGAGGACCCTTAAGTGAGATTATCGTGAGGCAAAAGTGGTTAAGTAATATTGTCACACGAGGGATGATGGAGATGAAAACTAGAGAAGTTGGAGATGGTGTGTGCGAGGAATAAATAAAAGGTAAGAGGATGTGTTTATGGGGAATGAAGAGAAAATGTGGATAATGGGAATGTGGAGTGATGGGGAAAGGCAAGATGACATATCATTCCTAAGAGGGACTCTTAAGTAAGATCTCCATACCGCAAAAGTGGTTAAGTAGGGTCACCAAGCCCAAGGAGAAGAATGATAGGAAGAAGTAAGTGATTGATGGAGATGGTGGGAAGAGGGTATGACAAGATGGGCTAAAGGAGAACGCTCAAGTGAATTTTCCATACTGCAAGAGTATGTAAGTAATATTTCCAAGTAGAAGATGGATACTAGGAAGGATGAGAAAAAAGTGAATGGTGTATGACAAAATGGAACAAGAGGTGAAAGGAGGTGATAACAATGTGATAACAAGGAAACAAAAGAAGGAATGTGACATGAATGGATTGAGGAATATATGAAGTGTAGATGGAGAGTGTAACGTAAATCCTTAATTGGGATGTCCATGTGGTGGGAGTGATGACGCAGAAATGATAAGTGGAAGAGGTAGAGTGGAAAGATGTGTGTGGTGGTGATTGTTTTCTGATGAAATAGGAGATGGTGAAGAAGCTTCTACAATAGGAAGATCTTAGGAAGAGGCTATTTCTCAACCACGATGCCCGCACGAAAAGGGTGATTAAGTACGATCACCAAGTTGGAGGCAGATAAGTAGAAATTATAAGTCAGGATGAATGAAAGGAAGATACATAGAGTAATGAAAGGGGACATAAATGGTGTGAAGGATGACGTGGGGATAAGTGGTGATGAGTGGAAATGAGGAGTGAGGACCAATGGATCAAAGACATTTTTGTCATGGTGGGGGATGAGGAGCTATTGGATAATGAATTCTACTTGAGAAATATCCTCAAGTAGGATACGCAAAATGCAACAGAGATCAAGTAAAATTATCAAACCAAAAAGTGTATTAGCGAGAGTAGTTATATATATTAACGAAATTCATGGAACTATGGATGATTTTAAGATATGTCACCCTTAAAGGTAAACACATAGATATAGAATTCATGGTTTGAAATTTGATATGGAAGAATGCACTTTTTGATAAAAGATGACCTGAAATGACACAAAATCATACTACGAGGCATACAGAGAAACCATGCTTCGAACAGGATTGGAGGTAAATAAGAAAGGGTACCACTCAAGCCATTGCACTTTCAGCCAATAGTAGGTCTTATTATATAACCAATGATGGTTAGTTATACCAAAATACCATGAGGTAAATATGGATGAAATATGCTCATAAACCTAGTGTCGACATGATAAAGGGGTTTCAGATGTAGCTTGTATGTGGGAAGAGGACTCTACATAGGCGGTTGTTCCTAGGACTATGCCCCAGCTCTAGGAAGGGGAAAGAGAGAAAACTGATTAATGCAAAAAAAATTCTAAGAGAAAGCTTATGAAAGTGGGAAGATTTCTGAGGACACTAATACAGTAGAAGGTTGATTAATGTGGGAAGCCTTTTCTACCATGATAAGAGAGTAGCCATCCTTTTAGGGTAGGGTCTACTTTTTTCTTTTGATTTGGGAATTTTGACTTTTGTTTTTAGATGGCAAGATAATATATGCACGATAGTTGTCCTTCGGGGAGTAGTCTATACTTATGATATGTTTTTTATGAAAAAATTTCCTTTGATGGATCAATATGTTTTTGGATAAGATACCATGAGACAAGATCATCGATTACTTTTACTTTTTTTTCGTATTTGATGGGGAAGAACTGGGTATAGCTAGGTAGACCACTTAGGAGGGGATGATGATCATATAAGTGACACCCCTAGACCCTTTTTGTGGATTTGATAGGTAGATAGGATGGTGATAGATGTAATGACTGTGGATTTCTCACCAATAAGGGAGAACCTATCCATAAGCAAAATTCTATGGACAGAGCTGTGGTGCCCATATGTAAGGTCGTGAAGTTAGGAAAGTAATGGTAGACCACATAGTTCCATATCATTACAGTGATAGATGGAAGAGGTTCTTGATGGAGGAATGATATAAGGATATAACTATTCACTTAGTGGTAGGTATGTTAATAATAGATTAGTTGCAAGTGCAATGCATCAAGAGGTTCTGCGTCTGGTTTACCATCAAGGGAATCCAAACGATAGACCCCAAACCCATACTTATGCATGATAATGTAAGGCCAAATCCAGTTGGGAGAAAACTTTCCATGTTGGATCCTTTCTAGAGTGTAATTGAAAGATAGGATAAAGTCTTAGGGGAGAAAGATAGGATACAATAGGATATGATGATATAAATGAGAAAAGATAGAAATTACACACTATCCTTGAGGAAGCGAAGAAAATATGTGCCCCCTAATGAGGCAAATACATGGCAACAAAGGAGGGCTAAGGATGAAAATAAATTGTCCCACCAATAGAGAAAAAATCATGGCCACAAAGGTGTTCTTTGAAATAAATATGGCACCCCAAATGAAGGGACATGTATCACCACAATAGCTAACTTAAAATGAAAAACATGGGCCCTCAAGGGAGAGACAAATATGGCCAAAAAAGTGGGCTTTAAAAAGAGATGAAGATTTGGAAAAGATTAATTTGGATTTAAGATTGGATGAGATTAAATAAAGCGATGTCAAAAGTGAATTGATGCGGAAGGGATGTTAAGGACCAGGGGAGGATGTGCCCATAACAAGGGAGATTATATTAAATGCGGATGAGTTATTAGATGCCGAAGGAATTTAGATAAGAGTGTTTTGGATTTGGATTGGATAAACAGTCAGAGACCGTCAGGGTGGTTGCCAAGATAAACAATATCGATGAATAATGAAGGACCTTCCATAGGAGGAATGTCATGCACAAGAGATATGTTAAGGGGTGATATGGATGGAGGAATCATGGGAAACCCGATGGATGGGATACGAATTGAATTAGATGTAGATGGAGAAGGATGTTCCCCCTGAATGAGGAAATTATCTTTCTCAATAAGGTTATGGATGATTGTCTAAAAGGCCTTACAATGTTCAATGTCATGGCCCGGGGTATGATGATAAGTGAAAATGTAATTGGGATTGAACCATGATGGATTTGGACTATGGGGATTAAAATATTTAATGGGAGGAAGCGTGATTGTAGATATTTCAATTAAATGTCAAAAAATGAATGTTTAGGACCCAATCAAAGTGTCATGGGGAAGGTGACTCTTGTGGGTTTAATAAAATATTTTGGCTTGGAGTGAGGGGAATAAGTAGTTTTAGATAAAATGGGTGAATTAGATGTTTTAAAATACGAATCCATTTTTAGAGGAGAGGTAGATTGTTTGGATTGGAATTTATCATTACGAGGTGTATTAGATGAAGGGACTGACCTTAAAATAAATGTCGTAACATTTGATTCTTCAAAATGGGGAGGACCAAACTTCTTACAAGGATGCACAGGATACTTTCAGGGATTTTTACCATGAGCCTTAGATTTTGATCTAGAAGATTTACCCTTGGTGGGGACGATAATAATCTCAACTAGAGGATCTAAATATTGTGGTATAGGTGTGGATATTGATAGAGAAAGAGGTGTTTGTATGATGTGATTAATAAGGTTTATGTGAGGTTTGGATTGTGTAGGTTTTGGTTTGGTTAATGTGGAAATAGTTGATTTGTGAATCCCCTTTGTGTTTGCCTCAAGTGGAGGTGTTTTTCCTATAAATTTCTCTAGGGGTATCATTATAGAGTTACAAATCAAGAGGATTCGGTCAGTGTGATAGAAGGATTAAATAAAGAATACTGGGATAAAATGGGTGATGTGACCATGGGCAAGGATATAGGCATAAGTGACAAAGATTCCAAGGTAAGCGTAAGTGGATTTATTGATATGAAAGATATGACCATCCATCCTCCTTTTTCATCGCCACCTCTTCATCTTCAACCATCATCCTATATGTAACCACCTTAATTTATTTCTCAACAGATCCTCTCCAATGATCTTGTTCAATATTTAGTAAGTAGGTTGGCAAACCTCGAGGCCGCCACCTTAGGGATGAAAGTCTCCTTATCATATGAACATATATGCAATGAGCCCATTCACTCGTCTGTGCCCATCAGGCCATATCCTCCACATTGGGAACTACCCAAATTCATGAAATGTAATAGCAAAGAGGATCCTCAACAACATATCCATGCATTCAAACATGTATACTACCTTATCACACATGACCAAGAATTAATGCTCTGTACCTTTCCCATGTCTTTGGTCGGTCCTTCCCTAGATTGGTACAATAATATACCTCAATATTCTATATTTTCATTTTCCCAACTTGTAAAATTATTTGTAAAACACTCCTCAATTAATATTGCACGTAAAGTAACCATTAACGATCTCTATAGCATCAGAAAATTTGAGGAAAAATCCATCATGGAATTCATCGACCGATGGCATAACACCATAAATCAGTTATCTTTCCCTCTTCCACAGACTGATCTTATCAAAAAAAATTCACGGTCATGTGCGAAGCACATAACTACTATATTACAAATCTAATCTTTCTAAACTTTTGACGAAGCCTTCACTATGGCTCAAAAACTTGAGAAACATGCCCTCGGACACGGTCACTTAAAATTGAGGTCAAATAAATCCAAGCACAAATTCACCAAATCATCTACCCAAAATGACAAATCAAAGGCATCGACCAATGTTGTAGTTGTCAAATCATCCCCTGCATCCAAACCTACTACATGGACATAACTATGAGTTACAAGACTGAAACCTAATTATACTCCCCTCGGGGAGTCATATAGCACAATATTCGATAAATTAATGGCCATCAATCTCATCACACTTCCCCCAAATATTACCAATTGACGAGTCTAGACCAAGACCCACGTGGTACCGAGAAGACCACTACTATAAATATCACCAAGTTCGAGGGCATGATATAGAGAGGTGTCAAACCTTAAAAGATCTAGTCTAAAGACTCATCGATTTGGGTGATCTCCAAGTGGAATATCTTAATGCATCCCCTAACCAACCACTTGACATATTTAAATAACCATTCCCCAACTATCCACCAATGAGTCAAGCCACCATTCCTTTTACATCCCAAGCACGTAACGCTCATACCATAAACACTCTGCACAATGTTGATCAAGATCCTAACTCATCCACAGATTCACCACCTTCATCGACCATCACATCCACTTCTCTAGACATCTCTCTTACATCCAAAAATTCATTAACACTTCATCCTATGCCTGCACCAATCAAACCTACATCTATCTCGGCATCTACTCCCACGCCCATACCTACTTTCACACATGTCACAATATACCAATCCCCCTTGAATCATTTATACAACAAAAATCCCCATCCTACACCCACTATTGATCCAACACCTATATCAGCTCCTTTATCTATCACTACTACTTCATCCCTTTTCACATCTACTTCGTTAGGATCGACTACCTTATTCACATCCATTCCACCTTTACCCATTGTACCATCCTTAGCATCAATCCTAGTTCCTCTATCCGCACTCTTACCCACACCTACTACATGAACTATTGTTACCATGTCTGTATCACCTTCTTCTTCTACATCACTTAAAGAATTTTGGGAAGCACTTCTACTTGAAATAACTTTAAGTAATCCTCCCATCTCTTCTACACAATCAGACGCCGTCACATCAAACCAATCGTCACCTCCTTTTGACATCATCATGCAAAGACTACTCCCTCCTCCCATATCAAGCACAATACCACTATCAAACCCTCCAGTAGAAATTTTTCCCATTCCTCCCAAAGGTGTCGATTCACAGACAAGATCTAGACCCCTTGGCACATTTCCTCAACATCCTCACAAAAAGGTAGAACTTCCTTCCCCTAAGACTAATCCTCCTAAGGCCACATCATCATCCTCTATTTTTGGACCCCTCCCCTCATCATCTTCTTCTAGTTTAGGACCACTCCCTTCATCATCTCCTTCTCTTTTGGGACCACTCCCTTCGTCATTTTATTCTATTTTGAGATCACCACCTTGATTAAAAACCTCTGCTACTAATAAAGCAACACAATGAAGACCTCTTTCTAAACCACCTCCCAAAACTGAATCTGGATCATCCACACCATCAACCAATATTCCAAAACAAACACAGACTTCACCAGGCCCCAGTTGAAATGTCACTTTATGAGCTTATCCAAACCTCTTCTAACAAAAAACATGCCCTTATCGAAGCTCTACAATGGATCCTGGTATCTCCTGACGAACCTCAACCCCTCACAACATCCACCGTCATGTCCTCCAAGGATTCAGAAATCCCCAACATGCCACCAGATGAACATGATATTCCTCTCTTCATCACGGCCTGATTCAACGGCATGTGCATTCCACGAACTATGATTGATAATGGAGCTAGTATCAATATAATTTCTTCTCACACCTTTGACCAACTCAAACTACATAACACCATTTTTGTTGAATCTCCTACCATCCTACATGGTTTTCACGATGTTGTAACCCCTCCATTGGGTACAATTTTCCTTCCCATTCGCATCAGCCATAAACTCCTCCATGATCTCTTCTACATTATAGAAGGGGAATTTCATTATAATATTCTGCGTGGACATCATTGGATTCATGTCATGCACTGCGTCCAATCTACCCTCCTTCGTTGCATTAAATATAAACATGAAGGGACCAATTTTACCCTCCCCATTGATGCTCCTCCTTTCAAGACTTGTCATATGACCTATCGACCTAAGGACATGCCTGTCCCCAAATCCAACCCTTCTTCTAGCGTATCCACCAAATCTTCTATTCCTACATCTACATTACCCCATGATTGATCTACCGATGATGTGATGCAGTGCCTTTCCTTGGGATAATATCAATTCCTCACTCTTAATTCTCTTCCTTCTCCCAACTGCCTCAACCACCCTGATAAGGCCCCTATGTATCAATCGAATGTTGTGTAAATCATCTCGGTTGGCCCCTCTTTTCTCCAAACCCAACTGGTATACGACATTTTTGATCACCCTTCTTATCATGTCGAAGATTTCCCACACACTAAACCATATGTTGGTGGTTTAAGATTCCTTAGTAAATAGTCCTTCGCCCACACATACCTCCACCATTGTGCATGGAATGGGTTTATTATGGGACGTTATGAACAAGGTCACCATAGCCATGTCTTTAAACAAGCCCATGAATCATGTGAAAAGTTTGTCTTGGGATACAAAGATCCCTCCATCCCCCCTTTGGGAATTTATGTTGTTTCACAGATAAGTTGCGTATGTATGAGAAAAATAGATAAGGTAGGGGTGAGGAGGAATACCTATGAATGAAGGTGGGAGGTAGAGTGTGCGCGTTCTAATTTCCTGATCCAGTGCTGATTGCGAGAACTTATTTTTTACTAGGAGGAACTACCTATGAATGTAAAACAAGACCACAATAGGAATATTAAAAAAAATATGTTAGTGGACTGCCTAGCGTATGCTAAATCTAGGAAGTGTGATACTTCCTAGATGGCTTTCAATCCATTGTTTAACACAACTTCATGCAAGAAAAAACATAAACCAATAATATCCTATTGTAGTTGATTTGATTTAGGTGTATCATTCAAATACAATAAGAAAATCTAATCTAACAAGCTAGGTTATGATCAGATTTGGAAGTTAGAAAGGTGAATGAGGTGGTTGGGACAGGTCAGGGTCAATTTTTGAGTGGTTTGGGTTATTTGGGTGAATGTTATGAAGTTGTTGTTACAGGAAGAATTACTAGATATAAAGACTGATGTTGGTCTGGTATGACCGATGTCGGTTGAGAGGAAACTGATGACAGTTTAGGTTAACCAACATCAATAAGGTCGAGCTGATAGGGACTCAATAAATTTTGGTTTTGATGATTTTATGTGATTGCACAAAGAATAGACAGAGAATGGTGAGGTTGATGGCAATGCTGGGAATACTCAGAGATGTTTGGAGTCAGGTATGGAGGTTTGGGAGGTTATAGGTGGTTAGATGGAAGGATTGACATGAACGTGAGAGGTGATGAGATTTAAAGGAGACTAGGACTCCCAAATAGAGATAAAGAAATTAATCTAAATAAGTATGGAAAGATGCAGATCCAAATGTACCTACTTGTACTTATAGACCTAGTGGTTGGATGGAGGTGATGGTTGACCCGTGGAATTGGTGGTCAGTGTCGTGGCCATGTTTCTTGGGATGTTACCGTGAATGCTTGACCTTCATATCAGTTCTTAGTGCTTGTTCAAGATGTTTGGATGTGCAAGCGTGCTCTGGTGCGTGCATGTATGCAGATCTCTCTTCTCCAAAACTCGAATAATTCTTCCAGCCTCCAGTAAAGGTTACCCAAAGTGAATATATGGTAACTGATGATAGTTTAGGGTGACTGGCATCGGTTTTGGGTTGAACAGCATTGGTTAAGGTGAGATATCCTAGGTTGCCAAAACAACAGACATTAGTTATCCTTTTTGGCCCGTTCTAGCTATTATTACAGATCCAAAATGGCATTACGCTTAGATAAGCGGGTATGCGGTTAGAGGAAGAATAGGCATGTGATTTTAGGGTTAAACTAAGTCTTAGTTAATTAATATAAGTAGGACTAAGTATTATTTAAAAGGAAACATGTTATATAAGTCTATGATGAAGTGTCTAGGTGATGTGGTGGGGTAAGGTGTCTAGATGAGATGGAAATTAGTTCAATTAAGGTAATTAAATAATGAATATTATGAGAATGAACATTAATTTAATCATAGGTAATTAAATTAATATACATGTGGGGTAAAAGGGGAGGGGGTGTGACCCAAATTTGGTGTCTACATCTGCCTCCTCTCCCATCAACGTTGATTCACTTCCCTCCTCTCCATCCGACTATCTCACCGATCCTAATCATACTGAATCTATTCCCCCTAACTTGTTTTTAAATTTCCACCATTTCTCGTGGACCGGTCACTTATCAGGTTGGAAATGAAACCCGATCCTTTCCTCTCAAACATCCATAGATAGTAGAGGAAGATTCCCCTACCATTGACATTATTCAGTGCCATAATGATAATTCCATTCTTTCTTACATAAGGGCCGAGGATTCTCATATCCAAAAATACCTTCCCCTTAACACTTCCATGCTCTTAAATGAATCCACTATCAATATTAATATTGGGACTCCTCAAAATCCCCGCATCCTTAAGGTGGGCCAATTTATGGAACCACAAGAACGTGAAGCCTTCACCTCTTTCTTATCCACACATAGTCAAGCATTTTCATGGTCATAATCTAACATACCAAGTCTTGACCCCTCCATTGTAGTCCATAACATTGTCACTAGCCCCAATGTTAAACTGGTTAGGCAAAAGCTTCACCACATGCATCCTCAAGTTTCCCTTCTTGTTAAAGAGGAGTTACAATGTCTTCTTTTGGAAAATTTCATCATCCCCGTTGACTATCTCCAATGGGTTTCTAACATCGTACCCATCACCAAAGCATCGGGAAATATTCGTATATGCACTAAATTTCAGGATATTAATCTCACTTTCCCTAAAGACAACTTTCCTCTTCCCAACATCGATTAACTTGTGGACCTTACCATAGGACATGAGATGCTTTCTCTTATGGATGGTTTTTCCGGCTATAATCATATCCTCATCACACCAAAAGATAAACATAAGACCTCCTTCATCATCCCGTGGGGGACCTTTTGCTATCGTGTCATGCCCTTCAGTTTGAAAAATGTTGGGGCCACTTATCAATAAGCCATGACCTATATCTTTCATGATCTTACACATAAGACCGTAGAAGACTATGTTGATGACCTCTTGGTAAAATCTAAACATCGATACGATCACCTCTCTGTCCTTAAAATACGTTTTCAACGTCTCATTTGTTTCTTCCTTCACCTTAATCCCACCAAGTGTATTTTTTGTGTATTAGTTGGAAAACTCCTTGGATTCATCATTTATATAAGGAGTATTGAGGTTGACCCCACCAAAATCAAGGCTATCCTTGAGATGACCCCTCCGTACAATCCTAAACAACTTTGCAGTATTCAAGGTTAGCTTTAGTCCATCTACCACTTCATTTTGCAACTTTCAGACTGTTTCCAACCTTTTCATCATCTTCTTTGTAAAGACATCAACTTCCATTGGGATGATAATTGCTAAAAATCCTTCGATGATATTAAGCAGTATCTCATATCTTCGTCTATTATTGTACCTCCACGCAAGGGGGATCCTTAACCTATATTTCTCTACTACCTATCATGCATTAGGTGCCATATTGGCACATCATGATGGCCAAGATAGAGAATAGGTTATCTATTACATCAGTCCTACCCTACACAAGTATGAAACTCACTACACTGAAGCTGAAAATATGTGTTACACCCTTTTATTTTCCACTTCCAAACTCCGCCATTATCTCCTCAACCACAAAACGTATGTAGTCACTAGCTTTCATTTTCTCAAAACAATGCATGCTAAACCTTACCATAATGATTGCATCACTCGATGGCTCATGCTCATGACAGAGTTTGACGTAGAGTTCATCTCTCAAAATTCTATTAAAGGCCAAATGATCGTAAACCAATTATTTGAAGCCCCCCTTCCTACCACCCACTTTCCTCATGAGAAATTTCCTGATGAAACCATTAACAATCTTCATCATGAGTCTTTTCCGCTTCACATGACTGTCCTTTTTTATGGATCTGAATGTCATAAGGGGGAGGTACTGGCGTCATTATCATTCCTCCTTTGGACACTCCTATGCCCATTGCCCAAAAACTTGAATTTGAATGCACAAACAATATGGTAGACTATGAAGCCCTTATTTTAGGTCTTGAAACTGCTATCCTTTTGGGTGTTCAAATCCTTGACATCTATGGGGATTCAAAGCTCATTATAAAACAAATTACATGAATTTATCACTGTAAAAAATGAATTTTTGCAAAAATATCGAGATATCATCCTATTTATACTTGAAACCTTGAATTCTTATACTATTCAAGTCGTTCCTCTCTCATCGAATGACTTCCCTTACATCTCTACTCCCATTTGAAACTTATGAATCCAAACTTTCGATGGTTGTTTTTCATCATGATCAACTATCTCACATCCATGGGTTACCTTATGTTAATGTTGTTGAACCCAACTCATCACATCTTTGGTACTCTCAAATATTTGATTAACTATCCCAATCCATCATTCCCTCAAACCTATCTAAGAATGGTAGAAGGTCATTTCTCCAATGTGCTAGCCGCTATGTCATTCTTATATAGCATCCTCTAGAAACGAGGGTTCAGTGGTATTCTCCTTCAATGCCTTAAATCCCATGAATCTCTTGCGTTATCCAAGAAGTCCATAACAGAATTTGCAGTGGAAATTTTAGTGTTTTAGTTGTCGCTAAACGCATTCTTCACCTCGGCTATTATTGGCCTTCCCTTAATCATGAATGTTGTGAGTTTGTCAAGAAGTGCAAAAAATGTCAACAAAACTCTAATCTCATCTACATTCCTATCCAAGCTTTGCATCCATCTTAGGATCTATGGCACTTTTCGTAATGGGGTCTTGATCTCATTGGTCTAATTAATCCCCAATCGTCAAAAAACATCATTCTATTATCACTGCTATGGAATATTTCACTAAATGGGTGGAAGCGATCCCACTCACCTCAACTAAATCTAGTCTAATCATTAATTTCATCTATCAACACATTATCTGTCGCTTCAGCATTATGCACAAACTTGTTATGGACAATGAAAAGTCCTTTAAAAACAAGGATCTTAAGGAAATGGGTAATGCATTCAACATACAACTTAGCTTCTCTTCGCCATATTATCCTCAAACTAATGGCCAAGCCGAAGCTACCAATAAAAATCTCTGAAATATCCTTGCCAAGATTGTTGATCAAGTAGGCTAGAACTAGCATCTCCAGCTTCCTTTTTCCCTATGGGCATATTTCACTAGCATTCGCACCTCCATAGGGGCCACTCCCTTTTCTCTTGTTTACAGTTCCAAATCCATTCTTCCTCTCAAATTTCAAATTGCATCCTTACGTGTGTATCTTCACGACTTCATTTCTGATAAATATTATCGCCAAGAGCATCTAACACAACTTGAGTTGTTAGATGAGCATCACCTTCTCACTCTTGAGCACCATCATGTTTCTCAAGAGTGCATCCAATGTGCTTGTAAAAATCATATCAAAGAGTGCGACTTTAAAATAGGTGACCTTGTTTTAAAATAAAATCATAACGTCACTACCCTAGTAGGAGCCAACAGGGAAAGTTTTCTCCCAACTAGATTGGACCGTACATTATCATGCATAAGTATGGGTCTGGGGCCTATTGTTTGGCTTCCCTTGATGGCAAACTAGAAACTGATCCTCTTAATTCATTGCACTTATGACCATTCTACTGTTAGCATAGATACCCATGAACAGATAGTCATATATTTATATCCTTCCTCCATCATTAGCCCCTTCCATCTATCATTGTAATGATATGTAACTATGTGGTCTACCGTCACTTCCTTGATATGACCTTGAATATGGGTACCACGGCTCTACCCATAACATTTTCCTTATGGATAGGTTCTCCCTTTTTGGTGAGAAATCCGTGATCATTACACCCATCACCCTCTTATTCACCTATTGGAGCCATGCAAAGGGGTCCAGGGGCATCTCTTGTAAATTCATTATCCCCTCCTAAGTGGTCTACTTAGCTATTCCTAGCTCTCCCACATGTAAAGTTAAAATTCATGGATGCACAAATCAAAATCAAATTTATCAAAAACAAACTTATCCCTCAAAGGATAGTTGTTCTTGAAAAAAGAGAAAAATAAAAGCATGCAAATCAAAATCAAAAGAAATATATCGATCCCTCGAAGGATGAATATTACATATTATTCTTGCCATCTATATTATGTGTAAAAGTAGACCATACCCTGGAAGGATGGCTACTCTATTGTATCATGGAAGCGAAGGCTTCCCACATTGATTAACCTTCTTTATATCATAACATTTTAAGAAATATTCCCACATCGATCAACTTTCTCATATACATTGCAAACTTCTCACATAGATCAGTTCGCATCTTCCCCCTTCCCAGAGCTGGGGCATAGTCTTAGGAACAACCACCTATAATCCTTTTCCCGCATACAAGTTACATCTCAAATCCCTTTATCGTGTCGACCTTAGGTTTATGAGATTATTACATCTATTTTTCCATCATGGTATCTTTGTATAACTAATTGTCATTGGTTATGTGTTATTACCTGTTATTGGTTGCAAGTGCAATGCCTTGAGTGGTACCCTTTCTTGTTTACCTCCAATCCGGTTCAAAGCATGGTTTCTCTCTATGTCCCTTACTATGATTATACATCATTTACAAATCACATCAAATTTCAAATCATGAATTCTATAACTATATGTTTACCTTTAAGGATGACATATCTTACAATCATCCATAATTCCATGAATTCCCTTAATATCTATAAATGTTCTCGCTAATACACTTTTTGGTTTACGAATTCTACTTGATCTCCGTTGCATTTTGCGAATCCTACTTCAGGATATTTTTAAGTAGAATTCGTTATCCAGAAACTCTTCATCCCCCACCATGGTCATCGTGCATCCTCACTCCCGACTTCTGCTCATCCACTTCCAGCTTGATGATCTTACTTAATCATCCCTTCGGTGCAGACATCTTGGTTGAGATATACCCTCTTCCTAAGATCTTCCCGTTGTAGAAGATTCTCCACCATCCCCTCTTTCATCAGATGATAATCACCACCACCCACATATTTTGCTCCACCTCTTCTACTCGTCACTTATGCCTCATCACCCTCACCACGTGGGCATCCCAATTAAGGATTCCCCTAACACTCTCCATCTTACACCACATATATTCCTCCATCCATTCATGTTACACTCCTTTGTTTCCTTCTTTCCTTTTTATCACCTCCTCTCACCTCTTGTTCCACTATGGCATACACCACTCACTCTTTTCTCATCTTTCTTAGTATCTGTCTTTTTCTTGGCAATCTTACTTAACCACTCCTACCACATGAAGATCTTACTTAAGAGTCCATCTTAGGCATGATCTATCATCCTGCACTCGTCCATCACTCAACATCATCATCATCCACATTTACTCATTAACCCCCATCATCACACCCTCTCAACTCCTCTTCCATTCTCACAAATTCCACCTCCTGTTTCCCTGTTTTTCCTCTCCATCATCCATTGCTTGGCAATCTTACTTAACAACTTCCGTCTCATGATAGTATTACTTAAGGGTCCTCCTTAAGTGAAACTCGTCATTATGGAATTCTCCCTTGCCTCACTCTTCCTTCCCTATGTTGATTATTTCTTCCTCCTGGTCTTCCTTACCAACCACATCTCCTTCCTACCATTATCCTTTCTCTACCTATCCTCTTACAAAATGCATGTACTACCTTCCACCTGTAATCTTGTTTCTTTCCCCAGTTTTCTCCTTCTTGATCTATCATCCTTCATACCATTTCTTTCCATTCTTTTCATGTCGTATTTCTTCATCTTTCCCTCATTCATTCTCATCCATTGAATCCTCTCCTCGCCTTCATTTTTGCATGAATCATTTTCCCCCCTTTCTTTACTCTTTCCACTTCATCTTCTCGAGTTCTCTCCCATATCTACCCCCATTTATAACTGTCATTATTCATGGTCTTCCCTTAGCATTATTTAATCATCATCTTCCATTTCCACTCTAATAATTATCAGTGGAATTTTCCTAAAATTCACTCATCCCCATTTCATACAGCCTTGTTCCCTCTCTTTGAACTTATCCTTTTTTTCTCCATTCCTTCCTTCCTATGTGCCCACTGATCATTATCGGGGGAATTCTTGTAACGTCCCTTCATTTTCGTTTCCTCTTACATTCCTCATTTAATTTTTCACTCTTCTCACTTTTCCTCCCATCCTTCCCTACCAATCATTATTGACGGACTTCTCCTAACATCCCTTCGCCAACATTGCCTCTTCTATACCTTCCTCTCTTTTTCTTTGCCACCTCTCCATCTTCAATTCTTCCTTGCCAAATTCTTTACTGTCTTCATCATACACCCTCTCTCTCTTTTCTCGTCATCAGCTTATCCCCATCTCACGTATCTCTGTATCTTTTCCAATCCATGTCATTCCTCCCCTCTAGCTTATCTTTACATTCCTGATGTTGCTCACTCTTCACTAAATATCTCTGTTTTGGGTTTCCCTCCTTCTGCATCATTTTCTCTGTTTTCCTTTCCTCCTTCATACTCTTTGTCTTATTTCAATTCCTCTATATCATCTTCATCCCCTGTTTATTTCGTATTTCCTTCTTACCACCCCAGTAATAACCTGGCTCTTTAGCGTTACCCCATCTTTTTTATCATCCCATCATCCACATGCATTTTTATGCAGTTTGTTCCATATTCTTTAACTTGGTTTTCCTCACGGTAACATGGGCCCTTCGATCTTCTCCCTATATCCACATTCATTTCTTCCCAGGTATTTTTGTCTTTAAGGATACCATAACTACCACCCACTACTACCTTTTCCCTTGCAAGTGTCTGCTCTACTTTTTGCTTGGCAAACGTCGATCATAATCTTCCCCACCATTTCCATGACTCAAAACTATTAATCCCCTCGCTTGGGGCATATTATCTCACCATCTATATTCCAACTCACCTATTCGGCCACTTTTCATAATCTATGTTGGGGCATCATCATTTTCATCCTTGTCCCTTTTGCGGATGCATGATTTTTCGCTCGATTCCTCACGTACAAAATATTTTGCATACCTTTCGCATTTAGTTACGCATACTTTGATGTTTTCATATGACCCATTGGTCTTTACAGTTTATATCCATATTGCAGTGATCTTCACCCACTCACTGGTCCATAGAACATAGTCTCCCGTCTATATTGAGACTGCAATTTTTCTCTACCAATGTGATATTGAAGTCACTGCCATATTTTTTATTGTTATTGCGATCTTTTTTTCCTGGGGCATCTTGCCTTGGTCATGTGTTTCATCCATATTTTCTTCACTCATTTGATCTTTACCATCTATCTCTTTCAAACTCATGATTGAATTCCTTTATGTTTTCAATCCCAAGTTTGAGGGGGAACACTAAATCAATAATTTTTTCATCATTTTTGTCTCGTGGCTATCAATAATATTTTCATTGTTTTTGTCTCGTGACTTGCCCAACGCAAACCACTCATCAAAAAAGGGAAAATGTAGACACCAATTTTTGGTATAGCTCCTCTCGTTCACCCCATGTTTTCCTGCCTTATATTAGGCTTACCCATTCGAATCCATTTCCCCCCTCAATTTGAAAAAATCCCATTTCCCACCAAAAATACATGTTCAATTAGTCAATCTTAATTATTTAATTGATCCCCTTTCATACACTTAAATCTCATTGTATGCTAAATAATCAATTATTCCAATCAGGTCATATCATCCCATCTCATAATTAAATAATCCAAAAACCACTTAAATCATGAACCCCACTCAATCAAATTAAATCTATATCAAATCCATAATTCCACCTACTCCCTCAAACCATGTCCCTCCCCCACTCACTTAACCAGGGTTACTTTGTTCAACCCTGATTACTTGATAACCCCTAATTTAACCCCATCTTTAGGCTATAAATACAGGTCTTCTCCCCCCTCTTTCAAACAAGTTAAGAGTGATAGAAAAGCTCTGACATTGGAGCCTCTTTCTTATCATAATATCATCACAACACCCTTATAATGCCACTTGAATCACCATAATACCATCCTTATGCTATTATGATTCTCTTAGCTTGGTTTGTTTTGCATTCACTTTGGTTAGATCAGTAGCTCTTCTATATATCGACGTTTTCAGGCTCTATTGTTTATTAGTTTATGCATTTCATCCCTTTATCGTTCATTTATATAATTTTATCTTATTAAACAAGGGTTGACATCCATATAAGGAAGCTTGTGCTTCTTGGAGCTGACTTCGTCGGGCAGCCCCCACATATACCATCTAGTTTGTTTTCTTCTTAGTTGCCTCTGTTTTGCAGGTATATCCAGCTTGTAGAGGAGAACAGTCACTTTTAGTGCCTGTATCCACCATATCACATCTGAGGTACCTTAAACCCTCCATCATTCAAGGTTTTTTTATTTCTTGGTTATCTAGCTCACTAATCTGAATAGGGACGAAGAAATATGATCAATAGATACACTCACTTCCAACACTTAAAAAAGAAACCTAAGCGTCCCTAAATCTCACAAAGGCACATTCATAGTCATTAGGGAAATAATAACTATGGTTTTGAAGCTTCTTACCGGGTCAAGGAATCATTCTCTCCCATCCATAAGAACTCAAACATTCCTTTTCCAAGTATTTTAGCAAGATCCAAACTCAACTCAAGTATTGTCAAAGAAGTTTCTAGATCTAGTTGCATTCATTCAGATATCACATGCTAGGTGAAAAACAATGCGGTTTGAGGCCTCTTCAAATTAGAGCCAACGTTGGCGGTGCACGAGGGTTCTTACAACCCAAATTATGTTTGTTTTACATGGTTTCCCATCTATGGCTAGGGTTTGAGATCATGTACAAAATGTTTAGAGATATTTGTAGCATGATTGACAACTAGGGTTTGAAAACGACAAACATTGCCAAAAAGGTGACACTCCAAGGAAGTTGTAGAGATAGAATCCAATCAAGTTTGAGACCATATAGAAGGTCTTGGAAAAATTTTACTATCTCACCCTAGGTTAGTTTCCAGTTACAGTTCCATAAATGAAGCATCGTCAGGTCCATATATCCTAGTTCCAAAAGTGTGCACACCCAAAACTTCCCAGATCCATCTGTAAAAATTTAAGTGCACTCATCCTCTTGTGTTTACAAGTTCATATCTTATTTTGTATATTAGTTGGAATTATAATGTGTTGTTGTGATATTAACTAATTTATGTTGGAAGTTAGTTGATCAAAATAACCTCTTATAGTTCCCCTTACATCCTTTTAGTGTACTTAATTCACTAATTTTTAGATTCCACATAATCTAATAAGGGTGTAAACAAAAATATGATAAACCACAACAATACCTAAAAATCATATAACTCCAAAAAATAACTAAAACAATAAATAAGGTTTATTTAATACATGTCATCCACTTTCTTATCCTCGCCCACTCACATTTAATCTTGTTACACACCTCTATACACTCCACTACCCATTTGTATTTCCAATGGACATTGGACCCATATCATTTCAACTTTATATGCACATTACACCATATCCATCCCAATTTTATATGCATTCCAAAACTATAAAATCACAATCATCCCCTTCCTTCATCGCCCCTTGTATTTTTGGAGAAATTTTCCCTTGTTCGTGTAGTATTTGTTTACAAGTCTTTCTAAAGGAGAAAGAATACCATCTTAGACAACATAAATTTGTTACATAATTAGATTTTAGCTTTTCAACATTTTTTATAGGTCACAAGTGTGACTGGCTTGTGACACCTCTGTGATTTATCTGTGACCACACACATGACTAAGTTGCAACTGAAAAAAACATCTAATCAATCAGCATGCCATCAACAATCAATAATCTTCTACCGATAAACCTTACACCATGGATTGATCTCCTCAGGCCCCCGAATAGGTATACTATTTCATTTTAGCACTTCATTTATCATTGCATGTCTTACACATTCTCTTATCAACCTTAAAAAGGCTAGAGATCTAATCGGGGCTTGTTCCCTAGCCACAAAAACATACTAATATTTTCATATAGTATTTTGATTGAAGATTTAGATTCATTTTTCAAATATTTAACCCACTTTATTAATTGAAATATCCCTATGAAGTCCCTCTCCTATTCGATGGAACAACATGAGCCCATACTATTTAGCAAACATGATTTGAGTTGATTAATTTGCTATATCTAACATTTTGTAGGGTTTCTCAACATCTATGCATACACTAATTGACAAAATCCATTGTAAACCCCTTTCTTGCATGTAACTAAATCCTTCATGTGGAGTGAACTCATTTTTATAATTGTGGTGATGTATTTTTGATGCAGGAGGATCCCCACACCGAATCAATCAAACAGTCTGAAAATGTGATAAAACTACCTACATAAGGAAGATCTCGTTGAGATCTTTCTAACGCACTCTGATCAAAGTGAAACAAACCTTGTTTGGAAAAGATGTGGCCCATTGAAGTTTTCCTCCAATTGGCAAAAAATAATAGAGTAGGTTACATACAAATGATGTGGCATTATCAAAGCTTGACAAGTGGATGAATGAGGTGTCGACAAGTGGAAGAGTGTGTTTGAGAAAAATATGCTTTTATTTTTAGCATTCTCTCTTTTACGATTGATGTGTGGCCCACACTATGTGCCAGTTGGGGGCCTAATAGTCGATGGGGTTCACTTTTTATCAGGAGGGAGACCCTGTTGCCTTTTACTTCACATTATATTGTAATGGTTTTTTCTTATAAACCCCTTTAAAGACAAATTTTCACTGCATGCGGGACTAAACCACATTGTATTGTCAAAGCTCAACATTGCCATAGACCAAGTTCCATAGTCATCTTGATGAGTTACAGTCAACTCAACAAGTTACAGTCAGACACTGAGTTCGTGGTGAGTCAAACAACCACCTCGCACCATTCACAGTCGAGTCGAGTTATATGCAACCACCACTATGCTCAATGCTACATTGAAACAACCAATTCACAACCTATTATTCGAGTTGAACAATAAGCTAATGGCCAGGCTCAACAAAACAATGCACTGTGTGGCCTAAGCCATGAGTCTACCGTAACAAAAAAGGCTATAAAAATCCAAACCTATCTCCAAATGCGATGGATGTGTGATAAACATCCCATCTAAAATGGGAATGACCAAGTAAGATGTGGGATATGGGATGTAGGGATTAAACCCATGACCCCACACATCGAAATATAAGCCTTTTACCATTAAGTCACACGACACTTCTACTATATTTTTCCAAAGATAAAGATTTTATCCCTTAAATTCGAGATAAAAAATCTCCAAAAAGGTGAATGAAAGAGGATTCATACCCCTAACCTGTCGAGAAAAATGATAAGCCCTTAACTGCTAGCCCATTGGCTTAGAAGTATTATAAAAGGGAAAAAATCACATATGAAGAGGTAACTTTGTGTATGTCCAACCCCTAATTGGGAGACTTTAAAACATTTTGGAGAGTTCTATTGGAAGGATCTCTTGGAGACAAATTTAAAGGGATTCTTAGAGATTGTGAAAAGATTTTTAGCAGACAAAGAAGTGTTTTTGATGTAATTATTTTTGTACAAGTTATTTTGCATCATTAATCGATTGGTTAGAGAGCTTTTCCAAACCCGAAGATAGCCCACATCGAGTGAACTTTGTTATCACTTGGTTTACATGATTCATTGTATTTTCCTCTTATTTGATCATTGTTTATTTAGTTTGAATAATTTTTAAAGTTTTACATACAATTTTAAGTAATTTACGGGAATTTTATAGCAATATTTTAAGTATCCAACAACTAGGAATTTGATAACAAGCCACTTAAATTCATTTTTTGGATCAATTTTTATACACAATCACCACATACAATACAATCCCTCCCATAAGAATTAAATGCCTTCCAAACTTTAAATGAAAGATAAGGACCCATACATAACTAAAATTGATGCAACACAAGTCAGGCCAGCATACATAGTTTGACAATTAATGTCTATCGACCTTTGTTTCTGATCCAAATATAACTAGTTCATTGATTCTACTCTTAGCATCGTTAAAGAACATTGTGTGCCATAGTGCACAAGGTATTTCAAGAACTCTTAACACAAATTTCCAATATATATATTTCGTTCCATATGTAGGTTTGTGGCATCAATAAATGCCCTCCCTCCTACCACGAACTTCTAGAAATGCATCGTTTAGTTCCACAAATGCTTGGAATGATTATGGTTCTTCATCATGATTCCAATTGGTTGGACCATCTCTAAAAGGGCAGTATGGATCTTCATGAGACATTTTAGAGGATGCCACATACACCAATATGTACAAAGACAACATCTACACTAACATAGAACAAACATGCCTAATATAATAACATGATATACACATGTAAGTATGCAAAAACACTTTTATGCCCAAGCATAATACAAATATGTGGACTTAGCTTATTCCTTTATTCTACCATGTTTTTGGTTGAGGGAAGATTGTGTGTGAACCTAGACGCCCCTACAACATACACCATGGGTAAGACAAGTGTGATCTTAGGGATCACACATGTGGACTAGGTGGTAGAACCACCATTCAACCTCTTGATAAGGTCTTGGCATACCTACACATCAACTGATATTTCCTACCTTATAGCCATTAGCATTGTTTGGAAAAAGTGTCCCTTTCCACCAAAACTAGTTATACTTCCTCACACCCATGCCTTGGCTCTTTCCAAGCTAGCCTCCTCTATCTTCTTGGGTTGTTTTATTCCTTTGCCATATATTGTTTCCTTGTGAAATGTTTTAGTGCACCACCTTTTCTCTAGGATACCTCTGATATGTGTATGCCTTTTACAATGTTACATTCTCTCTACCCACTTGTTTTTTGCCTGTGTGTTATACTCTGTTACACAACAACGCATGATGAGGGTCGTCAATCCTTGTCATTAATAATGTCAATCTAGGTTGGTGTCCGAAGGTTGTATGCATTAAGAAAATAAGATATTGGAAAGTAACTCCTTTAAACACAATCCAAACTTGCATAAAATAAATCACACATGTAGAAATTTAAATACACACTTGCAGAAATGTAAACACACTTACATAAAGGAAATCACACTTGCAGGAATATAAAGGCACACTTGCATAAAAAAAATCACATTTACAGAAATGTAAACATGCCTGCTTATAGGAAATTGTTGAATTGAAAATAAAGGAAAGAGGAAAAGACACCTGCATGTTCATAAAAGAAATTACATAACATAAAAAAATAGAAATTTACAACAAAAGGAAAACTGCAGAAATAAAGAAACAAACATTAACACATTGATTCATCTTCCTTGGAATGAGTGGCCAGCTCATTCCTTGGAAGAAGACTTAATTCATACTTTTAATTCAAAACTTGCAGAATAACTTTACTTCAAAAGATTGGAAAGAAAGAACAAATCTTTATTTCTTGAGAGAAAAATTACATAGATATGAGTGTGGAAAGTTGTATTTATAATTTATGCGTCCAACCAATTCCTTATTTTAGGAGATACAATTTGATCTTATCTTTATTCTAATCCTAACAACTAATATCTCCATCTCCACAAAATATGGAGAGAGATATATTATTGGAGTCAAAGTTTTATCTCACTTATTTTAGGAAGATTTGCTCCCAAATCTTCTCCTTGCTTTTCGGTAACAAGAATCACAATGATTTTATTCTCCTACATTATTGGAAGGAGATTTTTCCTCAAAAGATGATTTTGACCAAATACCTTTCTTGGATTTTTTATTTGATTTTGTTGTTTTTTATTGTGGAACTTTTGACGCTTGTCTGATACACTTTTTCTTCGGACTGCAGTTCACTAAAAGTTAGATATCACTTCATTGGTAAAACCTGTAGAAAATATGAATGAGGTTTTTTTAAAAACACATTTCTATGAACAAAACCCTCTCTCATATTTTCCGTTTGACTTTTTTGTTTCTGTTTATGGAACTTTTAGTGCTCGTCTGATACACTTTTTCCTCGGACTTCAGTTCACTAAAAGTTATATATCTCTTCATTGGTAAAACCTGTAGTAAATCTGAATGAATTTTTTGTTAAAAAAATTTATATGAACAAAACCCTCTCTCATATTTTCTATTTGACTTTTTTGTTTCTGTTTATGGAACTTTTAGTGCTCATTTGATACACTTTTTCCTTGGACTGCAGTTCACTAAAAGTTGGATATCTCTTCATTGGTAAAACCTGTAGCAAATCTAAATGAGGTTTTTGTTAAACACATTACTATAAACAAAAAATTCTCTCATATTTTCTGTTTGAATTTTCTGTTTCTGTTTATGAAATTTTTAATGCTCATTTGATACATTTTTTCCTCAAACTGCGACTCACTAAAGTTATATTTCTCTTCATTGGTAAAACCTGTCGCAAATCTGAATGAGGTTTATGTTAAAAACATTTTTATGAACAAAAACCTCTCTCATATTTTCCATTGGATTATTTTATTTTTCACAATTTCTCAAAAATTGTCATTCTGTTGATGCAGGTTCTGGAGCTAACGTTGTCATTCCTTTTATGCAAGTTCCGGAACTAAAGTTGTCATTCCTTTTATGCAAGTTCCGGAACTAAATCTGCAAGTTCCGAGACTAAATTTGTTTTGTCCACGAATTGCAAGTTCCAGAACTAACTATCATTCTATACCTTGCAGCTTTGTCCACTGTTTTAATTGTTTGAAAATATAAATATACGAATTGCAAGTTCTAGAACTAAATGTTATTCGATTGATGCAAGTTCCGAAACTAAATTTGGAAGTTTCGGAACTAAATTTGCAAGTTTTGAAACTAAATCTACAAGTTCCAGAACTAAATATGTGAAATCAAAATTAAACCTGTGAATTCTGGAACTAAACCTGCGAGTTCCAGAACTAAATCTACAAGTTCCAAAGCTAACTTAAAACAACTATAACTTTTGCATGCGATCTCGGATTGAGATGATTCTTTTTTTGAACTTGCATAATTTTTCGAGAGGAATATGAATATGAAATCATATTTGAGTTTAAATATATTTTTCATGATCAATTCTACTTTTTCCAAAACTAACATTATCTTTCCTTTATGGCCTGCATACACAAGACTTCGCATCTTTTCCCAAATAATCAATAAGATTAGTCAACAAAATAAATAACAAAAGATTTCTAAAAAATGAACAAGATATATATCCTATATTCTATCTTAAACAAACTATAAGTTTCAAGATTACATTTAAATCTACTTTCAAAGGTACTTTGGAAGGACACAATAATGGTAATTTATGGCATCATCAACACATACACTATTGGTTTTTCTTTGTGAAAAATTATTTTTACACTACCACATATGTTTTGTCCCTTGTTTCACATGGTTTGCTCTCTTGCACACTGAATCCAATTATTTTGGCATGCTACTTCATTTTCTTCATTCAACGATTTATAATGAAATCTTGTCCATCCTTTTGTACCTATAATGTATCAACTCTTCCATCATATAACATCTCCTTGGCATGTTGCCAAAGTCTTCCCAAGAAAATATGACATACATTTATTGCTAAAATATTATGTATAACCTTTAAAATGAATCTCCTTGAAAAGTCATCTAAGATATGAAATCAATAATCACACATTATATATTGACATTGATCACTACAATATTATCTTGTCTACATTATACAATTTGTATTCATTTTTCAATACAAATTCCAACTCTAATGTAGAATCTTGAAACCAAACTACTTCCCCTTCCTCTAACATATACTTCATCTAACAGATGGACTCATACCTAAGGTCCGCACATGTATAGTTTATGATAGCGTAGCTCGGGGTCAAAACATGGCATCGGCGGGCTAATATGTTAGGTTTGCATACATGAAGTTAGTTTGGGGCAAAGCTCATTTTAAAAAACCATTATTACTTGGCAAGTGGTGATTGGGTGTTTGTTTGCTATATTGATGTTGGTAAGGGAAATGTCAAAAATTTGTACCCTTTGTCAGGGGCTATTTTGCCCAGCCCAAGCAACAGCCAAGTTTTACTGTGAAGCTCATACCTATGAATAAAATAAGACTTAGAACGCCCTAAAACACACTTATTAGCCTCATGTGAACAGTCTATTAATAATCACACACATTGATAAATTTGTATTAAACAATTAGTAGGGGAGAGACATCGGTTGTGGTGCAGGGTCCAATAATGGAGATAGTAGGTGAAAAAATATTCACCATTTAAAAAACCTATTTAGAATGATATATGAATTTAATACATCCTGACTATGTTGTATTGTATTATTATTATTTAAACATGGAAGCATGTTATGTTGAATAAGACAATTTTAAAATTAGTCAATATTCTCTTATTCATTGATAGAACTTAAAATATACATTAATTTATATACAAGTGTACAAATCTCTGTAGCAGGTCCAAGATTTGGCGGTGGTGAGGTTTAATTGTTGGGGCAGTTCGTTTTATTAACAGCCGTAGAATGGTCTACATTTGGCGTTGAAAACAGTCACCAACTGGTCCTAACCAAATTTGCCACTTTTTTTGACAGATAAAATTTAATTACTCCAACACTTGACATAATAGACTGCCTTGACATTCAGATTCAATTTTTTAAGTCAAAAACATAGAGAAGAATATTGAAGTGAAGTTTGCACTAATCCACGTAGCAGTGACGTGGCTCAATTATGCTGCAAAGTTAGGGTGCACCACAACCGGTGCCTCTCCCCTGTTCACTCTTCAATCCAGATTCGGAACATGATATAAAAACTTTACACCAAGAACTTCCCTTTCCCCCAACATACTTCCATTATAGTACCATATAACATTTACTACTGTGTTTTATTCCAGCTGGGCACTTCAAATTTAGTCCCCAAATAAAATTTCATTCTGTATGACACGCAAGTGCCTGAATTTACTCCGTGTGAAATGAATGTACCTCTTTCCCAATGTAAATTTGTGGAAAGGCGATCTAAAATTTTGTTGCACCATACCTAAGTATCTTGCTTAGCTTCGAGATTGTACATAAGCCATAAATAATGAATACATACTCCAACAGAAGCAACAATATGAGGTACATTTTGTGATTATTAGATTGTCATTGAATGAGAATATGAGCAGAAAATTAAGTATAAAATATTTGTAATTGAAAATGGTTTACTTAACATAAATTTGTACGACAGATCTTAGAGAGATACCCAAATGGGAGTTGATCCAATGCATGGTACTGTATTCATGGCTCGCTTTACAAGGCAGCTTTTTCCAAGCATTCAAACATTCTCTCTGCGCATTCCTAAGGGAGCAAAATGGTTTCTTTCTGCATTCTTCCCGTTGCCCATCCAATTTTAGTGTTATTAATATCATATAGACGTACATTGCTTGTGTAATCCTGCAGATGTTGCTTCTTGTACAAGCTGTCTGTGTTTTTTTTTCATCATTAGCAAAAAACGAGGAGATTTGGTTCCTATAGGCTATACTTACCTCCATTATTTTTGACATTCGGTACTGGGTTCAGACGTGAAAATTTATTCCTCAAACAGTGAACTGATGGGATTCGATTTGAAATGCTTGCAAAAATTCTGTGTGTTTGTTTCGAAATATATTTCTCAGAGGATTTTGTTATGTAAGAGGCAGGTGAAATGATTAAGGTGAGATTGATTGACAGTGGATTGAAATGAGATGATTTAACGTTTATGACTAATAATTAGGTCTATAGCTGTCTTTCTTCCATTTCATTGGTCAGAATTGCAGCGTGTGACACAGTTAGAAAGATAATGCCCCTCCTGTCGGTAAAATATTCAGATTCAAATTGTGGGAAATACTTATTGTGAAATATAAATTAAATAGTTTCCACAGCAGATAAGAGTCTTGTTCAAGTTTAACAAATGGTCGTGTCTTCAGGAAGGAATTGCAATCCGTTCTTTGTTTCTGGTTGTCTGGATTTTTCAGGAAGTGCAGTTGCAGGAAACTGTACTTGCCAAGATTTCAAAATCAAGAATCACAATAATAATTATAAGCGAGCATGAGGATTCCTGACAATTGGTATTTCAATAAGGATATGTTCCATGCCCATTTGAGGCCTTATACGTGCCCTTCACTGATATGACGCCATTGCTCTGTTCAATAAATTCTTATTGCTGGTTTTACGTACTTGTCATCCTGAAGAAGTGATGGTTTTGTTTTATATTATGAAATGATTGAAGGGGTGATAGGTAACTGTCGCAGAAAATTGCAATGCATGTCTGCCCTGCGTGCTTAAGCTTCCTTAAATAGTTTGTTAAGAATACATGATGAAAGCTTAATATGCGTATTGGTGAATTGTCTCCCAAAATCCAACTATTTAGAATTTGGGCTACGATTTTGGAGTCATCGATTTGATTTTATGTAAGTGACTTTTGGATCGAAAAGTGTACTTTTATCAATAAAAAATTGAGTCTTACAAAAACATGGATAGAAAGAATCACACCCTAAGAATACCAAACACTTCGCCTTAAGAAAGAGGTTAGCTCACCTCAAAAAAGCAACACAACAAAACCATTACAAGGAAATTGTTTCAGTCTTGTTTTTTTCACCTTTCTTATTTTATCGCAGACTAACATTAGGAAGAGGTCCTGCAACAATCACTTGTCAATTCGAGTTGTAAATTTCAATTAAAGATTGTTCTTTATCAAACTCAAAATTTTCAAATTCGTGGGCTCTCTTCATTCCTCTTTCTGGAAGTTCTTTTCCAAATCTCTTGAGAAAATATCCTCCACAGACATTGCATTGGCTTGTTTTATTATTATGAATTTTAACTTTTGATTTCTAAGGGAGATTTTCTTACATTCAAGATCTATCTTCTAACGTGTGCATAGAGAAGTAACAATCACCACAATCATGCTTAAGGTAATGTTTGTGTCAGTTTACTATATTATTGTTAGCTTTAACTTTGATTTGTTAGGAAGATTTTCTTACATTCACGTGAAGATTTATTTTCTAACATGCACTACCACAATGGTCAAATCTAGTTGGTACTAACTTCATGGAATCTCACTAAAATATGACGTAAACAAGAATCACCACAATCATATTCTTACAGGTGACTTATAAAACCCAATTTTTGTCACCTCGATCTTACTCTCGAAACTGCCTTTGGCACTGGTCCCATGGAGGGGGTTGTTGCTTCTACATTATGTTGCAGGTGGTCCCATGCAATTTTTTGAATTGCAAAACTATAAGGAATAGAACCTAAATTTTTGGAGTAACAACTGCCTAGGAAGAGTAGTATGAGCCCTAGCTAGATGTGGGGGGCTAAGAATTTGCAACAGATGGAAAGAGATTTTAAGGGTTCTTTTTGCTAAATGTCAATTGTACATTAGTTAATTTAAATTTATAATTGTATTTTACAAAAAATATTATCGTATTTGTTTCAATCCCTAAAATTTAGAAGCTATTTTGTAATTTTACATAGCATGAGACCACTTTTCTGCAAAAATCCTCTTAAAATTTAGAACTAACTCTTGGGTAAAAATTAATGGCTTGCCCCCTCCATGGGACTGCTACCTTAAAAAACCTAAATTTTTTCACCTCTAATACCCACCAAAAAAATTTAATGCTTGCCAAATCACAACATTTAGTTATACTCAATCTAAGTATGCAAGTTTGGTGCAAAATTTTAGAACCCTTTGATATAATTTTTTGTAAAAAAATACAATTGTTTTTATTGCATTTAGTTATCCGAGTAAAATTGTGGGTTTTGTTGAGGTCACCCATTTTCATATAATTTGTAGAATCTTGATTTTGGTTACTTGTCAATATATTTATCAATGTATTGATTATTGCCTCAAGTTAAGCTCTTGTCGGCATGTGTTTCCTTGTGTGCTCATCCTTCGACTAGTCTTTCTTGTGGCATTGATACTTTGGTGATTCTTCTTTATATCCTTATCAATATTCCCTCTGTCAATATTTTTTTATCATTGAATTTGTCATTTTTAGTCTCCTTTGATCTCACTATTCCACTTGCGCTTAATTTCTCTCTCCTCCTTTATTTTGGCTTGATTTGGGGTTTTACCATTTTTCGTACCCTTAAAATTGGTCGCATCTCTATTTTTGTCCTTTTAACCCCTAATTTGACTGGGTTTTATTGAATTCTATGTTTCTTTTCATTGGGTTTCCCACCCATTGTGTGTCAACCTATGCACCACCTGTTGATCAAGAATTTCGCGCTTGTTACCTGTCCAAGTTAATGTACCAAACTAAACACAAAAACCTTGAAAAACTCAAATGAAATTGATACCTGATGGACAAGATCCGAAGATGTAGACGGACAAGGAAGCCGATGTAGATAAGACGGGCGCACACGAGCAATTCTGCACAGTAGATCCAAGTAACCTGCAAGACACCGATGCTTGATAGAAAAAGACCACGTTAAAATATATTTAGGTGGACTACTTGAGAAGCGGATCCGGGAAGCGATAAGCTCCCTTGGCAGATGTCAGTCCACGTTTTCAATTAAGTAAAGAAGCATACATGATAAAAGATGTACGTATAGGACTAGATTTTTTGATCAAAGTAATAAACGGAATCTAAACAATAGACAGAAAGCAACAGAAAACAGGGAACTGTGAAAACAAAGCTGGATTTGTGTTACTTGTGTCCTTTTACCTGTTTGCAGGATGATCGGCGTCGATTATGTAGAATCGGCGTCGACTGATATAGATCGGCGTCGATCCGAGACAAAGTGCGAGAAGGTTTGGAAATCGGAAAGCGAAGGCAAGATCGTCAACGTCTGCTGGATCTGCAAAAGCTGGAGAGATACTGGCAAGGCTCCACCTGTGCTGGATGCAGGAACAGAGTCACCAGAAAATCAATGGAGACGTGCCATGTTGATGTGATAAGAGCAGAGTAACGGTGCTCCTCTCAGGGATTGATTTGGACAAGATCCGCTCTCATTCGATAGATAATGTTCACACTTGATGCTCAAATATCTCTCGTTCTCTCTCTTACAATCTTTGTTTCTTACAATCTGTCTCTCTGTGTCTCTGTGTCCTGGGCCTCTATTTATAATCAGCGTCGCTCCGAGAAATCGGCATCGACCGAGTACCGGTCGGCGCCGATCACGGAACAGACTCCCGAGATGGCCAAAAGGAGCAATTTCTGGAAAGATAAGCGTGATCCCTCCACCTCAAATACGGGAAATATCCCGCTTTGGGAGGAGGAGAAATAGGGGGGATATATGGATAGAATAGCTATGGGGTAGATGAGTAGTTAGGATACATGTAAAAAGGTGTAATTAAATAGTTAATATTTAATTACTCACGGGTAAAACATAAAGGGGTGAATTAAACTTAGGATAGGTGTTTAAATCCCAAATTGAATAATACCCCAAGGGGATAGTGGTGATATAAAGGTGCCTTAGGTTACCTGAGAGAGCAAATGTGCACGAGGGACACTAAATTGGATAACCAATTTTAGGTGTCTACATTTTGCCCCTTTTTGTCAAGTAACTTGCGATAAGCAAGGTTGTGAGACAAAAACAAGGAGGTGGAAGAAAAGAAGAAAAAGTGATGATGTGATCCCCCTCAAACTAGGGATGGGATGGGTGATGGAACAAACGATCCCAAGTTTGAAAAAGGTAGATGAAAAACGCATGATGCCCCAGCTGGAAGTATGGAGTAGATCTGATCATTACTGATGCACAAACATAAATAAAGAGGCAGCCACCTAATGAACTCATATTGGTAGAGCAGACTAGACGGTCTCCTCATGAGACGACGTTAGTACCTACAGACCCATGAGTGTAAGGAGGGCTGTAAAATAGTCAGCATCTAAAGAGAGACACATTGGTAGGGACAACCAGACGGTCTGCAAAGCAGACGACGTTAGTGCCTACAGACCGTTAACTCTAAGCTGCCAAAAAGTACGAGTGCCCCACGCAAAGGGAACAAACTTGAAATGGACGGTGATACCGAAAATATGTGCCAAACGGCAACATTCAGTGCACAATAATGACCAAATAAATAAGCCAAGCATCAACACTATGGCAAAGGGATTTGGAAAATCAGCGGCGATCACACTAATCGGCACCGACCTAAATAAACGGCGCCGATCAAACAAATCGGTGCCGACCGTTCACAGCACATATAAATATGTGAATGGAAAACATGAACGATTTATTTACACTGTGACGAATGATTCAGAGAGAGTCAAAAATTGGATTTGAGCACCATGGAAGCTTCTGGAAGCGGTAAGAAGCGGAGGAGGACACGACCTGGGGTAAGTGGTTCTTCTTGAACCCGTCATATTTATTTTATATTATATTTATTTATTTATTTATTTTTGGTTTTGTTTGGTGGGAGGCTAGAGTGTAATTAAAATCCGGCCTTACAATCGGCGTTGACTGGTAGAATCGACACCGCTTTCACAAAATCGGCGTCAATTGAGTTAAATCGACGTCGACTGTATAAGATCGACACCGATTGTATTTAATCGACGTCGATTGGTCAGGACTTCTCTTTGAAAATGATAAAATTTGTTTTGGATGTTCGGATTTGGGTGAATATGAAGCTAATATTGCTCTTGATGTCGTGGATGCAGGCATGAGAGGTACTGCATACGAGGGATGTGATTCCCGAGCCATTGGAGACCATTCTCCCTGAGATCACTGACGCAGATTGGCGCCACTTAGAATTAGCCGGGTTCGGGGGCTTTCGGTACTACAGACGAGTGTCATGAGATGTAGAGTTGATGCGAGCACTAGTGCGACGATGGGATAGCCAGACTTGCACTTTTTGGTTTAGAACGGGTGAGATGACCATCACCCATGAGAACATATACAGGATTTTGAGGCTGCCAATCACTGGGGACCCGATAGAGATTACACCACGAGAGCAGCAACAGAGGGCCCTAGTTCGATTGTATGGAGACAGGGCAAATGATTCAGAGATAGTGTCTGGGGCAGTGAGAATAGCCTCGCAGTATAGACAGGATGTTCCCAGGAGCAGACGGATAGTATTGATTCAGATGGCGATATCCTATTTTGGTCTACCCGATTCAGGAGGTGCGAGATTCCCACTGTTATTATTAGATTGCGTTTGTGACATCTTGAAGTTCAGACAGGTGTTTGCCTTTGCTGATGCCTTGATAGCTCAGATATACTATGAGTTATGGATGTATACCACTGGCCGGAGGATAGGTATTGATGTCAGTTTTGTGCTCCATTGCTGGGCATATGAGCATATAGCAGTGATCAGGCCATCCGGGCTTCCTTGGATGCCAGCAGCAGTGGGAGCTATTGATTATGGATTCCGGCGATGGCGGGCCGATATGGCCTCGGGAGATACAGGGAGATCCGCAGATTGGTATGCTGAGCGTTTCAGGACGTTGACACCAGAGCAGGTCATCTGGAGACCATATCGGGTATTTCCGACATGGGCCGGTCAGGATGCTCACCTGGTAGGATTGAGACGGAGCAGGGTGGTTAGGGGCCGCATGCCTGATATGTGGGAGCGCGTCCTGTTTATACGGGTATTGAGACAGTTCGGCCTAGTACAGACAGTTCCGACCACCTACAGGCCTTACAGGCAAGATAGCAGAGAGACTGATCTTCCGATTTTGATCCCGCCAGATCCATTGGGAGAGGCCCCACCCTCCACAGACAGTGATGATGATGCTGGAGTAGATGATGGTTATGCGGCATGGTATGCGATAGAGCTACCACGACACCTTCCGGCGTCTATAGATGCCGATGAGGAGGATATGGCTACAGTGCTGGAGAGATTGGAGGGAGAGCACGCCACCCTGACACATACACACCAGGCGGCTCTTGAGGAGATCAGAGCTCTGACAGCGGAGAGGGATGCCGTGATTTTGGAGAGAGACACCGCTCGCCAGGAGTGAGATACAACGATCTAGCAGAGGGATCACTACCATCGACATAGGGAGGCCCTCAGGGCCAAATATGGGGAGACAGGTACCATGTCAGTGTCTGGGACACAGGGCACGACCATAGGAGGGGCACCACCAGCAGCACCAGCAGCACCACTACGAGCACCTAGTACTGTGAGCTTGAGTACATATCAATCTCTCCTCGCTGAGGTGAGATACTACAAGGATGCCCTAGCGCAACATGCCCCAGATGTGCCTCGGTACGGGGCGAGGAGGAGATCAGCGACAGCCACATCGAGCAGGGCATCAAAGGGAGGAAGCACCAAGAGAGACCGAGGTGGACAGAGGCCTCCAGTAGTAGGTGCATCTAGCTCGATAGGCGGCGGTCAGGAGAGACAGCCTGGTCTAGAGGAGGGTGGAGGAGATAGTGTCTTCCACACATCAGATTTTACGATATAGAGATTGATGTATTTTGTATCAGTGTAGTGATGTAGCCTCGATTGGAAGGCATTTTATAGATGGCTTGATTGAGAGCCACCCATTTTTTGTTGTACAGACACTCATGTATATATATAGATTCATCATTTCCTTTGTCATATGATTGTTCTCCTGCCTTTAATTTTGATATACATGGATAGATGTAGCGTAATTGTGATGGATATAGACATAGATTGATAGATAATTGGATAAACATAGATGTAGAGGACATAAATAGATGTGATTTGATGTGATTGAAATGTGGATTTAACTTGATTGAGAAAATAGATAAAGATAGATGTAATGTTACTTGGATAGACAAGTGATTAGATGATGTGATTGATAGGTGGGATTTAACTTGATTGAGAAAATAGATAAAGATACATGTAATGTTACTTGGATAGACAAGTGATTAGATGATGTGATTGATAGGTGGGAGTTGATAGTTGGAATGATATTGATATTTTTGAGATTTTGATTAAATTTTGATGAAAATAGATAGATAGACCCACATGTGTTTATAATAGAGGTGATGATATGTGTTTTGGACAAAGTAAATCAGATGGAATTAGATAAATGATAGAGTTTGATTAAATTAACATGTTAAATGTTAATTCAACTGGATGAAATAATTGGAAATATTCGCTGTGAGAGCCAAGGACGTAATGAAAACGACCTTGATTAGAAATAAAGGATATACACCCATATAAGAAGAAAAATGATAAGTTGGACTCCCAACCGACCATAAATAGAATCTGGATAGGAAACCAAAAGATTATGCATACAAGGCCCTATATGAGGTTAAAAAAAAACTTGACACTAACTAACCGCAACAAGGGATAGAATACATGTTCATACTGGGAAAATAGGATTCTCCATATGATCGACAAAAGGTCTTATATCTCAGCTTCATGATTTCTGGCAGAAAAGCAAACTGATCAATGCGGGAAGTTTGCTTGATATGGAAAGACTGATCAATACAGGAAGTCTTTCAGTGATGCTAAAAAGTGTATAAACTGACTGAAAGGCTGATCAATGCAAGAAGCCTTGAGTATTCTTTTGAGAAACAATCGTCCTTCAAGGGAGCGGTCTATATTTTGAATTTTAATGATAGTCATCCTTCGAGGGCATGGTCTATATCTTTTGATTCATTTGATTGTATGGGTAGCTGTCCTTCAAGGGATCAGTCTATCCTTTTCTTTTTTTTTTTGAAAAACTTTTTGGAAGAAGCTGAGTTTAGACCTAGATAGATCAGATAGAGGGGAAGGAAGCATATAAAGATCACACACTCATGCCCCGAGTAGATCCGATTAAGATAAGCACTTGGGACAAATGAAACGGTGATTAAGGTATTCCTACCATGAGGAGAAACATATCTAGAAGAAAAATGCTATGAGTAGAGCCGCGATACTCATATTTAAGGTAAAAAAAGACAATAGGCGGAGAACCACATAATTTCGAATCACCATGAAAGTATATGACTGGTTGTTAGACGGATGAAAGATCTGTCTTGCGACTAGATTTGTGTAAGATAGATTTTAACAGTAGAAGGGCCGTAGATGCAAGGCATTAAGAGGTTCCACTTCAGGTATACCATCCATGGAAGATAGACAATAAGCCCCCGACCCATATTTATGAGTGATAACGTATGGACTCATCCAGTTGGGAGCAAACTTACCACGCTAACTCCTTTCGAGTGTAGTGACATTTTGATTTTCTTTAAGAACAAGATCACCAATTTTGAAGTCATGGTGTTGCAAGTGCTTGTTATAAGCACGTTTGACATGCTCAAGATAGACTTGATGATGTTCAAGAGCGTTGAGACGCCGCTCATCTAATAATTCAAGTTGTGCTAGATGATTTTGACGATAGTTCTCATCAGAGACAATTTCTCTAAGAGAAACACGAAGAGATGGGATTTGGACTTCCAAAGGAAGAACAGCCTCAGACCCATAGACGAGAGAGAAGGGAGTAGCACCAGTAGGAGTACGAATGCTAGTCCGATGAGCCCAGAGAGCAAAAGGGATATGTAAATGCCAATCCCTACCAGCTCGACTAGTTACCTTTGCGAGGATATTACGTAAAGCTTTATTGGAAGCTTCGGCCTGACCATTAGCTTGAGGATAGTATGGAGAAGAAAAGCTGAGTTTGATATTGAAAGCGTCGCAGAGGTTCTACAAATCAATGTTTTTGAAAGACTTACCGTTATCTGTGATGAGTTTGTGTGGAACACCAAAGCGACAAATGATGTGTTGATAGACAAAATCAACTATGGGTTTAGCTTTTGTTGAAGAAAGAGGGATAGCTTCCACCCACTTAGTAAAGTATTCAATGGCGGTAATGATAGAATGATGACGCTGTGAAGAACGGGGATTGATGAGACCAATGAGATCAAGACCCCATTGCAAAAAAGGCCACAAATCCGCTGTAGGTTGTAAAGATTGACTAGGGATATGTGTGAGATTGGAATGTTGTTGACACTTGACGCATTTCTTAGTGTATTCACAACAATCTCGATTAAGAGAAGGCCAATAATATCCCAAACGTAAGATGCGTTTAGCTACGGCCAAGCCACTAAAATGGCCACCACAAATACCGTCATGGACCTCCTGGATAGCTTTAGATGATTCAAGGGTTTTGAGGCACCAAAGTACAATACCATCAAAGCCGCGTTTGTAAAGGATCCCGCCTAGAATAGTATAGCGATTAGTGCGTAGGATAAAAGATCTTCTACCATTGGAAGTCAGATCTGGAGGAAGCACCGAATGAGATAGATAATCAATGATCTGTTGATACCACTCATCCTGAGTATGGGTTGTGACAGCATGGATTGAAGTTAGCTGCCTAAGATGAGATGGTTGATCTAAGCATTGCACAGCCACATAAAGCCGCGAGTCCTCGGTAAAAGGCGGGATAAGTGAGGCTAACGAAGCCATTGTATCCGCGAATCGATTTGCAGTGTGAGGAATAGCTTGGATAGTGAATTTATCGAAAGATTGGAGTTGAATGAGAACGATATCACGATATTTTTGAAGGATATCATTCTTGCATTGATAAACGTCCGTGACTTGATTGACGATGAGCTCAGAATCACCAAAGATGTCAATATGACGAGTGCCAAGATTAATGGCATTTTGAAGACCCAAAACAACAGCTTCATATTCAGCCATATTATTGGTGCACTCAAAGTTCAATTTGTGTGCGACTGGGATAGGCGTACCCCAAGGAGGAATCATCACGAAACCTGCACCTCCCCCTTGCTGGTATTTGGATCCATCAAAGAAGAGCTTTACTTTAAATGGAGACAGACCAAAATCAATTTGTTGGATATATTCATCAGGGAATTGAGCAAGGGGGACTTGAGTGTCCGGAAGAGGAGCATCAGCTAATTGATCTGTAATGACCTGACCCTTGAAAGACTTTTGCGGGATAAACTCGAGATCAAATTCTATCATAAGCATGAGCCAACGAGTGATACGATCATTGTGATAAGGCTTCGCATGAATTGTCTTGAGTGGATTGACACTTGTGACAATGTAAGTTTTGTGATTAAGGAGGTAATGACGAAGCTTAGAAGTTGCAAAGAAGAGAGCACAACACAGCTTTTCAGCTTTGGAATAACGTGTTTCATACTCATGGAGGGTGCGACTGATGTAATAGACAACTTGTTCTTTACCGCAAGTGTCCCGATGCGATATCATGGCTCCCAGAGCATGGTTAGTCACAGAGATATAAAGATAGAAAGGCTCCCCATCGCGTGGAGGTGTAAGCACAGGTGGAGAAAGAAGATAAGCTTTGATATCATTAAAGGCCTTTTGGCAATGTTCATCCCATTCAAAATGAACATTCTTACGGAGGAGATGACGAAAAGGTTAACAACGGTCCGACAATTGTGAGATAAAACAACGCACTGATTGAAGACATCCTTGGAGACTGCGAAGTTGCTTTAAGTTAGAAGGGGGAGGCATCTCAAGGATAGCTTTTATTTTTACGGGGTCTACTTCAATACCCCTAATGGAAATGATAAAACCTAAAAGTTTACCAGTGAGAACGCCAAACACGCACTTAGATGGATTTAGATGAAGACAAAAGCGGATAAGCCTCTCAAAGAGAGGTGCAAGAATGAAAAGATGATCCTGACGACGTTTGGATTTACCGAGGAGATTGTCGACGTAATCTTCCACAGTTTTGTGTAAGAGATCATGGAAGATGTAGATCATTGCTCGCTGATAGGTTGCTCCTGCATTCTTAAGACTGAAAGGCATGACACAATAACAAAAGGTCCCCCAAGGAGTTATGAAAGAAGTCTTATGTTGGTCTTCTGGTGCGATGAGAATTTGATTATACCCAGAGAAACCATCCATAAGAGAAAGCATCTCATGACCCGCAGTTAAATCCATGAGTTGGTCGATATTAGGTAGAGGAAAATCATCTTTTGGACAAGCAAGATTAAGATCCCAGAAGTCGGTACAAATTCAAATTTTCCTAGTAGCTTTAGTTACTGGTACTACATTGGAAACCCATTGTGGATAATCGATGGGTTGGATGAAGTTAGCCGAGAGCAAGCACTGCAATTCTTCTTTAACAAGAAGGGCTACTCTAGGGTGCATTTTACGCAATTTTTGTTTAACCAGTTTGATGTCGGGAAGAGTAACGATATTGTGGACCACGATATCGGGATCGAGTCCTGGCATATCCTCATATGACCAAGCAAAGGCTTGACGATGGTTGGAAAGGAAAGTGGTAAAGTCTCCTAACTCTTGTGGATTAAGGGATTGGCCGACCTTAATGATGCGAGGGTCTTTAGAAGTCCCTATATTAAGGTTGACAGTGGCTTCGTTGAGAAGCGTAGACGTGTCAGAAGGAATGGTTTTAGGAAGATAGGAATCCTCTGCCCCCAGATAGGTGAGGACAGAATCATCATCCGCACAGTGGATAGTGTTGATAGTAGGAGAGTCGTCTCCAACTATTTCAGGGAAAATTAACGGTATGGAAGTGGACCTGTCATTAGTCTTATAGGCTAGTGGCCCTAAGGAAATGGTATTGACTAAAAAAAAAATTTAGACGGGATGGAAATGGCATCGTCCACATCGAGTGATGCTTCTGACTTAGCGGGAGAAGATGGTTCCTCAATAGGAAGAGGCTCATCGAGAACAGTGACGGTGGCTTTTGAAAGAGGTTTAAATCCTAAACCAAATTTTTGATGTGGCTTGAGAGTTGGAATGGATGTGAGGTCATGCACACCTTGTTCATATTTACCTAAGCCAAATCCCTTCCACGCGCATCGATATAAATAAGTTTTTGCAAACGTGGGATTCTGTAGACAATCAAACCCTGTTAAATAAGGTTTGGTCCTAGAAGGAGAATCCGGGCGATAGTGAGGCATATCAAGACCACCGTAAATGAAATTAGTCTGTTGATTGGGCAGACCAATGGTGACGATGCGACCAAGACCTAGCTGATATTCAAGTTATTTGTCTGGTCTACCATACTCACTAGGTTTGAGATGGGTGTCAAAAGAAAGGAGAGGAAGCGCTCCTAGTGAGAAACGCTGTAATGTCTCTTCTAAATTTTGTACATCCGGTAGTTTGGTTACAGGTATGGAAGAAGATGAGGCCCCATCAGGAGAACAGGCATTTTCCTTTAGAGGGGCAGACCCTGTGGTCATGTTGCATTGTGCGAAAGGAAAAGGATCTCCTGGAATAGTATAGATTTTGCCCTCATATTGATATTTTAAGCATCGATGGAGGGTGGATGGGACGCAATGCATTGCACGAATCCAGGAGCGTCCGAGGATCATATTATAGTGGAATTTCCCTTCAACAATGTAAAAGAGTTCGTGAAGCAGCGTCTTACCTACGTGAATGGGTAAGACCACAGTTCCTAAAGTAACTGCTAGCTGATCGTTAAATGATCGAAGGGCAAAAGGTGGGGGTGACACTACGTTCTTTGGTAACTTAAGTTGCTTGAATGTGTGTGAGGAGATGACGTTGAGTGCAGCACCACTGTCGATCATAATGCGTTTTAATGTAGTGTTGTCGATTTGGACTGTGATAAAGAGGGGAGCCTCCAAATCCTCGGAAGAAAGGGAAGGAATTTCTGAATCTTCAAAAGAAATGGCGGTTGATGGTCTATTCAATCCAACAACCATCTCGAAGGGCTGGGGCTCATCTGAATTCACTGCGATGCGACGCATATTATCAATCAGAGCCTGGCGATGTTGTGGAGAGGATTGAATGAGGTCAAAAAGAGACATTTTGACCGGAGCCTGGGTGAGTTGTTTCATAACACTCTCCTCAACTAACACGGGAATTTGAGCCCAAGGTGCAGCATGAATAGAGACCTAAGGTCTCGGGGCTAATGAGGAAGGAGGAACTCCTTCGGGGGCTACAGAAATAACTACCCGTGGTCGAGATGCTGTAGATGAGGATGGATTATCATACTGTTGGGCTCTAGTGGCAATATTAATTGTGTCGATTTGAGAAGGTGGAAGATCATTTGGAGTGGAATCACTAGAAGTAGAGGCCTGAGTAGATCGTTGGGGCTCAGATGGAGCTAAGATGACAGGAGGTGCTTGTTCCTCCTCCTCCAGCAAAAGATCACTTTCTTCTAAAAGGTTGTTGACGACAGATTAAAGAGCTTTACATCCCTCGGTATCATGACCCGGGGTACGGTGGTAAGCACAAATCAAGTCAGAGCTAAACCAGGTAGGTTTAACTCCTTTAGGGTTATAGGGTTTAATCGGAGGAAGAGATATGGATGAGGATTGGATAAGTTGGCGAAGGATTTCAGTATAGAACCCGGTAGACGAAGATGAGGACAGAGATGATGAAGGCGACTCTTTTACTTTAACAGACTGCCGAGGTAAAAGAACCTCCATGTTGGGTTTGACAGTCTTTTTAGGGATCATCTTATTTTTTTGGACCTCTAGAGGAGCAGCCTTGGGCATTTGAGATGGAAGTAAGTGAGACATGATTGATTTCGATGGAGGAGGAGCCCCTAAAATAGATTTTGAAGATGATGGAGATGTGGCAAGTGTTGTGGTCTTCAGAGATAAGGGAGGCTGCTTGGTCGAAACTAATGATGATTTAGGTGATGTCGATTTAGATGAGGGAGAAGCTTCCAAATTAGGTATAATCGGAGGAACAGAGGGTTCCCTGGTTTTTGGTAACGAAGATGATGATTCTGATAAAAGAGGTGACGTCTTTTTAGTAGGTAAGTTCACTTTTCGATGTGCTGGTGAAGAATGTGTTGTAGAAGAAGATGATGGTTTTGATAAGTTTGTAGAAGAAGACGCCTTCCCAGCGGACAAATCCAATCTTTTATGAGGTGTAGAGAGAGATTTTTGCGGGAAAGCACCAAGAGTCTTGATGGTTCGAAATATGGGCTTTCCTTTTTCAGGGATGGTGACAATTTCAACCGCATAAGGTGATTATAACCTTTTTGGGGGAAGCAAATGGGGAGGTATTGATTGCGCAACATTAGATTTCGGTTGTCTCAGTCTAAGTTCAGGAACCGAGCGTATAGGTGTTGGTGCTACTTCTTTAGATTTCCCCTTAATAGGCAAATTAGCATTGGTGATGGAAGAAGTGAGTGATGAAGAAGCAGTTCCTTGTGAGGGAACTACTTCTGGTGCAGTAATTGTGGGTGAAACTACTGTAGGAAAGGAAACAGGAAGAGTCAAAATCGAAGACACTTCCATCGAAGTCAACACAACTATAGGTACGTTCACCAAGGGCATAGTCGCAGCAAAAATGGGAGAAACAGAAGTAGATGTATCCGCGGTGGAAACTCGAAGGGATGTAATTTCCTCGAGCATTGAAAGAATGTCTGACGATGACACAGATGAGGATGATATGGTCTTGGGTATGGACGGGAGATCAGACAAAGAAGCAGAGAGAGGTGAATCCGTATCTAACAATGTTGGAATATTCAAAGACGGGCTATCTGAAGATGGTGGAATCCCAACGATTAATGAAGCGGAAGGAGGCTCTGATTCAGTCGATGTGTTTGCAGATGGCTTAGTTTTAGAAGAAGATTCTTCAGTAGAGATGAAGCTGATAGTATGAGTGTTTGGTTTTTGAGACTCTGAAGCATCATGGTTTGGGGAATGATTGGGAAAAGGTTGTTTAAAGACATCCAGCGCTTGATTTGGGGGAGCATTTGGGTTATCCAGAATGAGCTCGCCTTTATCAATGAATTTCTGGACAAGATTTTTGAAGGTCTGACATCGTTCGATGTCATGACCCTTGGTTCTATGATAATGACAGAAGTCATTTTCCCTATACCAGAATGGACGTTCTTGGCTTTCATCAATATTCCTAATGGGGGGAAGTTCGATAATGTGGACTTCCAACATTTTTTCCAGGATAGAAGCATATGATTCCCCCAATGAAGTGAAAGATCGAGATGACGAGGACCCTTTTCGAGAAGATGAGGAGCCTCTTCGTGGTGTTTGATTAGAAGTGGTGTCGGCTCGTGATGTTTTTAATACGATAGCGTTGGTGGATCCCTGATTCTTGTCTTTAGAAGTGGAAGGATTTGATTTGGTAAACCGAGAAAAATATGGTTTAGATTTACAGCGAAGTTTTAACTTCCCTTGTTCAATGGCGCGAGATTCAAGTTTGCGTGCCATCGTAAAGGCTTCTTCAAATGTATGAAAGGTCTGGATTCTTAAAGTGGAAGAAATATGATTAGCACAAGATCGAGTAAACAACTCGATCTGTTGGGATTGAGGAAGGGAGAAAGACAATTGGTTTATTATCCCTCTCCAACGAGTGATAAATTCTGCAATAGACTCATCATTGAATTGACAAATGTTATAAAGATCTGTAATCGAGATCTTATGCATGATATTTATTGAAAAGTTTTCAACAAACATCTGGGCCAATTGAGAGAAAGAAAACAAGGAATGTTGAGGAATGTTATTGTACCAGTCTAAAGCAGGACCTACTAGAGACATAGGAAAAGTACGAAGTATAAGCTCCTGATCCTGGACTATGAGGTAGCAAGCATGTTTGAATGCTCGCAAATGCTGTTGAGGGTCTTCCCGACTATGAAATTTTGAAAATTTAGGAAGTTCCCATTGGGGAGGATAAGGCTTAAAAGCCACTGAGGGGTGAATGGGTTCATTACACACTTCTTCAAAAGAGTATGAAGGATGAGCCCCTTTGGTGGAGGCTTCCAAGTCTGCGATTTTCTTGAAAAGAATTTGAACCACGTCAGATTGAGGAGGAGGCACACTGGCATGTCCTACATAAGAAGCAAATGGTGGATGTTGTTGAGGTGTCAACAGGGGATTCATCTGTTGATTGATAGGATGATAAGAGGAGTAACTAGGTGTTCTGGGTGACGCCTGGTGGGGTATTTGCTATGAAGGAGCCTGTGTATAGGCAGGCTGTGGGATAATAAGTGGTTGAGAAAATGAAGGTTGGATGACGGACGGAGCCTGTGATTGGTGGACTCCTATGCTTGTTGACAGAATCGGAACAGATTGAGGAACATGGGTGCCGATATGATTGGACATGGTGGGGAACAAGACCTGAAAGAGGCTTTTTACTGCCGGATTGGTTGTTAAGGGCACCGATGCTAAAGGATGGGTGAAGGTCACTGTTGTTGGAACATTGGAAGAAAAACCCACTGGAGGACGAGAAGCAGGAACCAACTGACTAGTCGAAGGGGGTTGACTCATAAAGGGGTACTGACCCTGGGACACAATGGACGGTATAGATGAATTAACAGCAATATGCGGGTGCACAGACGCACTCATTAGAGCCAGAGAAGAGGACCTCTCAGAAGTAGGTTGTGGAATAGTCGAGGTAACTGCGGCGTTAGGAATAGGTAAGACTATTTGAGAAATAGCCGATATGGTCGGTGGAAGAGAAAAATGAGGCATAGGTGCGCCACCCTCCTCCGTGGTTCGAGGCGAGAAAAATGACGCTAACTGTTCTACAAATGCCTGGGATGGTTCACGAGGATAATCGTACACTTGCTGGATTGGTGGTCCCTGATCAGATATTTGAATAGACTTGTGTACTAGGTAGTCCATGAGGGCTACCGGATTGCGATCAAGGAGCGCCTGAAATTCAGGATCCCCGCGAGGAACATACTCTGAGTCGGGAGCAGATGATATTTCTGAAGGACTAGGGGAAGCTGGACGTGATGGGGTTGCTTTGGCCTAATAGAAAGGATTATATGACCAGGATGGGGAAAGCGGTCCTGAGGAAGACCTGGGGGGTGCCGAAACATCCACACTAGTGGTGATCTCGGAGGAAGAAGGGGCTAATTGAGCCATTCTTCTAGATTGTAATCGAGTGATGACCGTCATAAACAAGCAGAAAAGAAGATTGACCTAACTAATGCACAGATAATTCAAGCAGCGTAGGTGATTATCTCTTTTAAGTTTTTATGCTTTTAAGAAAGAAAATATTAGGGAAGGCCTTTTAGAACAGGAACTACTCAGATAGCCAAACTAAGGATGGTTTGGGGGATGTTTTGGTGAGGAGTCCCGAAGGCACTTCAGTAAAAGACCGGTACGTGGCTTGATATAGGGGCCTACCCCCGCACTTCACACACCGCTGCGATAAGGGAGTTGGGTGCTTTGTCAATATATACTAGAACTTCCGTGAATTTATAGCTCGGCCCGAGTACCGCGTAGGCTCTTCCTCTTGGATGTCACTTCCAAGTAGGCGAGGCCAGGGAAAGAATTTTTTGTTTAAATGCTTTATACCTAGTGATTTTGGCTTTGTGTGCAAGGGTGAAAAATAAAAAATCAAATAGTGTGAATATTGATTTTGATCAATTTTTCCAGCCTAATTAAAGCTAGATGAAAAACATGTAGCAGAAATGACAAAGAAAGAGTTCTTTTTTTTTAAGCATTTAAAAACGAAGTGTTTGATTTCGATGAAGAAAAGTCAAACAGATTCTTTCCCAAATGTGATTAAATTCTTTTTAAGCACCAAAAATTGAAATGTTAGAATGTGATAGACCACAAACAAAGAAAGTTTTTTTTTTTTTTAGTTCCTAAAAAGGAGAAAACACCGTAAAAGAGAAATACCTGTAGATTTAGCTCTCCAAGGTGTGTGGACTTCAAAAAGCGCGTTGTTGAGCTCTCCCCCTCGAACAATCCCACGAACAATCAAAGTGCTTTGCAAGAAAAGGTTGAGCAAGCACCAAACAAAATCCAAAAAGATATATCCCGATAATGGTGAAACGAAAATTTCTATTTTAAGGAACTAGAAAAATTTCAAGGAAATAACAATTTCGCATAAAGAGCAAGATTGAAACAATGAAAGGAAATGCTCAAGCAGAACTGATAAAAATCAGTGAAGAAAAACAAAAAAGCTAAAAAAAAGAGATGAACTTATCAATAAGGGACTTTGGTTGGGTCCCACCAGGCGTGCCAGAATGTTGATCAAGAATTTCACGCTTGTTACCTGTACAAGTTAATGTACCAAACTAAACAAAAAAACCTTGAAAAACTCAAATGAAATTGATACCTGATGGACAAGATCCGAAGATGTAGACGGACAAGGAAGCCGATGTAGATAAGACAGGCGCGCACGAGCAATTCTGCACAGTAGATCCAAGTAACCTGCGAGACACCGATGCTTGACAGAAAAAGACCACGTTAAAAGATATTTAGGTGGACTGCCCGAGAAGCGGATCCGGGAAGCGATAAGCTCCCCTGGCGGATGTCAGTCCATGTTTTCAATTAAGTAAAGAAGCATACATGATAAAAGATGTACGTACAAGACTAGATTTTCTGATCAAAGTAATAAACGGAATCTAAACAACAGACAGAAAGCAACAGAAAACATGGAACTGTGAAAACAAAGCTAGATTTGTGTTACCTGTGTCCTTTTACCTGTTTGCAGGATGATCGGCGTTGATTATGTAGAATCGGCGTCGACTGGTTCAGATCGGCGTCGACTGATATAGATCGGCGTTGACTGATATAGATCGGTGTCGATCCGAGACAAAGTGAGAGAAAGTTTGGAAATCGGAAAGCAAAGGCAAGATCGTCAACGTCTGTTGGATCTGTAGAAGCCGGAGAGATACTGGCAAGGCTCCAACTATGCTAGATGCAGGAACAGAGTCACCAGAAAATCAATGGAGACGTGCGATGTTGATGTGATAAGAGCAGAGTAACAGTGCTCCTCTCAGGGATTGATTTGGACAAGATCCGCTCTCATTCGATAGATAATGTTCACACTTGATGCTCAAAGATCTCTCACTCTCTCTCTTACAATCTGTGTTTCTTACAATTTGTCTCTTTGTGTCTCTGTGTCTTGGGCCTCTATTTATAATCGGCGTCGCTATGAAAAATCGGCATCGACCGAGTACCGGTCGGCGCTGATCATGGAACAGACTCCCGAGATGGCCAAAAGGAGCGATTTCTGGAAAGATAAGCGTGATCCCTCCACCTCAAATACGGGAAATATCCCGCTTTGGGAGGAGAAGAAATAGGGGGGATATATGGATAGAATAGATATGGGGTAGATAAGTAGTTAGGATACATGTAAAAAGGTGTAATTAAATAGTTAATATTTAATTACTCACGGGTAAAACATAAAGGGGTGAATTGAACTTAGGATAGGTGTTTAAATCCCAAATTGAATAATACCCCAAGGGGATAGTGGTGATATAAACGTGACTTAGGTTACCTGAGAGAGAAAATGCGCATGAGGGACACTAAATTGGATAACCAATTTTAGGTGTCTACACCACCTATAGTGTTCTAATTTGATTTTAAAAAGTACATAGATGTGTCAGTGCATTGGTGTATTTAGAGAGACACAGGAGGATCAAAGATTAAGTTACTTCTTTTCACAAGAGTGATGTTGGAGCTACACAAAGTGACTATAATATTGTTTTTCAATCATCCCCATACCAAAATTTCAATTCAATCATTTAGAGTCCTATACTAGTTGTATACATTTGAAAGATAAGGGTTGGGACACACATAAGGTTTGGAACATACTCATGCACTAGATTGAATAATGATTCTCATAGTGTTTCTTAGATTTTTATCAAATCATAAGGCCCTGACAATAAAGGATGGATAACACATGCCCTCATTAACATCCATGTTTTTTATGGGTTTTGTGAGTTAACTATGAATTGGCATTTGGAAAAGGCACGCCAGATTCCTAGTCATTCATGATAGAACAAACATACTATCACAAAATGTTAAAGGTTAGGGAATGAAGAATGCATTTCTAAAGTCAAATTCAACTGAAAAAATCATTTTCATAGAGGCCCTGCCATTTTCATAGCTTTTTGATTTCCACGAAAATGGTTACATTTCTACAAAACTTGTCAATTCATAGTTTCAAGGTTCATTTTCTACTATTTTTTTATCTTGCCTTTTGGACACATTTTTTACATACTGGCATTAATGACCATCTCCAAGTTTACATAGTAAAATATTTTTATGTTAACCCTAATTCGCTAGTCTTGAACTAAGCAATTAATTATTTGCAATTTATTTCTAACATTTCCTACACTTTTATAATTTACATTACACCCTTATTTTCTAAAATAAGGGTATCAATTATTAATGTATATCATTTTAGACCACTTATATTTAGATGTTGTTAGTTGAATACATTTTTGTATGTAAAATCAATTTCGAAACCTACATTTAGGTGAACCGAAGATACATTAAAAACCCACCCTTAGGGTTCCCCTTTTAGTGACATGAGATATACCAAACACCCACATGTAGTACACTAAAATTGGATCAATGAAATTTATAAATTGTCCTTGGCATGTATCCCCACCCATTTCCTATTGTGCACTCAAATGACTTATTTATAAATACATCTTTCTCTATTTAGCACTCATCAACCATTAAGTCACACTTGTTACTCAATATTGACCGTTCAAAACCCTATTTACTAAGTAAATAACACATCTTCAAAACATATAGCCACATTTCCACTATTAGAATAAAATATTCACCTTCATGCGATAGAGCTACAACGACACCGCGCGTCTATAGATGCCGATGAGGAGGGATATGGTACAGTGCTGGCGAGATTGGAGGGAGAGAAGGCACCTGACAACATACACACAGGGGGCTCTTGAGGAGTCAGCAGCTCTGACAGCGGAGAGGGATGCAGTGATTTTGGAGAGAGACACCGCTAGCCCAGGAGTGCAGACTACACGATCTAGCAGGGGATCACTACCATCGAATAGGGAGGCCTCAGGGCCCAAATTGGGGAGAACGGTCACCATGTCAGTGTCGGGGACACAGGGACGACCATAGGAGGGGCACCACCAGCAGCACAGCAGCACATCCGAGCAATAGTACTGTGAGCTTGAGTACATATCCCATCTCTCCTCGATTGAGGTGAGATATACCAGTCGCCTAGCGCCAAATGCCCCAGATGTGCCTCTGTACGGGGCGGGAGGAGATCAGCGACAGCCACAGCGAGAGGGCATCCAAGGGAGGGAAGCCACCAAGAGGAGAACGAGTGGACAGAGGCCTCCAGTAGTAGGTGCATACTAGCTCGATAGGCGGCGGTCAGGAGGAGGACAGAAGGTCTAGAGAGTGTGGAGGAGATAGTGTCTTCCCACCACATAGATTTGCGATATAGAGATTGCTGTATTTTGTATCAGGTCGTGGTAGCCTCGATTGGAAGGCATTTTATCGATGGCTTGATTGAGAGCCACCCTTTTTTGGTGTACAGGACATCATGTATATATATAGTTCATCAGTTCCTTTGTCAAGATTGTTCTCCTGCCTTTAATTTGGATATACATGGATAGATGTTAGCGTAATTGTGACTGGTATGAATAGCTTGATAGGATATTGGATCAACATAGATGTAGAGGACCATACATAGATGTGATTGATGTGATTGAAATGGGATTAACTTGATTGAGAAAATAGATAAAGAAGATGTAATGTTACTTGGATAGACAAAGTGATTAGATGATTGTGATGGATAGGTGGGAGGATTTACTGATTGAGAAAAAGATAAAGATAATGTAATGTTACTTGGATAGACAAGTGCCTAGATGATGGGATGATAGGTGGAGTTGATAGTGGACTGATATTGATATTTTGCGATTTTGATTACATTTTGATAAAAATAGATAGATAGAACACATGTGTTTATCATAGAGTGATGTATGTGTTTTGGCCAAAGAAATCAGATGGAATTAGATAAATGATAGAGTTTGATTAAATTAACATGTTAAATGTAATGCAACGGATGAAACAATTGGGAAATACTCGCTGTGAGTTGTGAGAGGCAAAGGACGTATGAAAACGACCCTGATTAGAAACAAGGTATACACCATATAAGACAGAAAGAAAAATGTAAGTTGGAATCCACCGGACCATAAATAGAATCTGGATAGGAAACAAAAGATTATGCACCAGGCCCTATATGAGGTTTAAAAAAAACTTGACACTCTAACTACCGCAAACAGGGATAGAATCAAATGTTCCTATGGGAAATAGGATTCTCCATATGATAGACAAAAAGGTCTTATATCTCAGCTTCCTGATTTCTGGCAGAAAAGCAAACTGATCATGCGGAATTTGCTGATATGGAAGATGATCAATAAAGGATAGTCTTTCAGGGATGCTAAAAAAAGTGTATAACTGACTGAAAGGCTGATCAATGCAATGAAAGCTTGAGATTTCTTTTGAGACAAAAGTTCAAGGGAGCGGTCTATATTTTTGAATTTTAATGATAGTCATCCTTCGAGGCGCATGCTCTATATCTTTTGATTAATTTATTGTTATGGGTACGCTGGTCCTTCACGGGATCAGTCTATCCTTTTCTTTTTTTTTTGTGAAAAACTTTTTGGGGAGAAGTGAGGTTTAGACCTAGATAGATCAATTAGAGGGGAAGGAAGCATATAAATCACACAATCTGCCCCGAGTAGATCCGTTAAGATAGCACTTTGGGAACAAATGAAACCGGTTGATTAAGGGATTCCTACCCTGAGGAGAACATATCTAGAGAAAAATGCTATGGAGATAGAGCCGCGGATACTTCATATTAAGGTAACAAAAAAGAACAATAGGCGGGAACCAACATAATTCGAATCCCCAGAAAAGTATTATGATGGTTGTTAGCCGGAATGAAAGACTGTCTTTGCGATAGATGTGTAAGATAGATGTTTTTACGTAGAAGGGCGGAGATGCAAGGCCATATAAGAGGTTCACTTCAGGTATACATAAATGAGATAGACAATAAAGCCCCGACCCCTATTTATGAGTGATAAGTCTGGACTCATCCAGTTGGGAGCACACTTACACGTACCCCTTTCGAGGGATAGTGCATTTTGATTTTCTTTAAGAACAAGATCACCAATTTTGAAACAGTCATGGATGTTGCACGTGCTGTTTATAAGCACGTTTGACTGCCAAGATAGACTTGATGATGTTCCAGAGCGTTGAGGACGCCGTCATCTAATCATTCAAGTTGTGCTAGAGGATTTTGACGATAGTTATCATCAAGCCATGTCTCACGAGAAACCACGACGATGATGGCTTTGGACTTCCAACGGAAAAGAACAGCCTCAGACCCCATAGACGAGAGAGAAGGGAAGTAGCACCAGTAGGATGTCACGAATGCCCAGTCCGCTGAGCCCAGAGAGAAAAGGGATATGTAATGCCAATCCCTCCCGCTCGACTAGTACCTTTGCGAGGAGGATATTACGCAAAGCTTTATGGGCAGCTTCGCCTGACATTAGCTTTGAGATGATGGAGAAGAAAAGCTTGAGTTTGATATGAAAGGTCGAGCGGTTCTCCAAATCACTGTTTTGAAAGGACTTACGTCTCCTGTGATGAGGTTGTGTGGAACACCACAGCGACAAATGATGTGTTGGATAGACAAAAAACTATGGGTTTAGCTTTGTTGAAGGCACGCGGATCGCTTCCACCCATTAGTAAAGTATCAATGGCGGTATATAGCATGATGACGCATGTGAAGAACGGGGAATTGATGAGACCAATGAGATAACAAAGACCCCATTGCCGAAAAAAGGCACAAATCCGCTTAGGTTGTAAAGATGCTAGGAGATGTGACTGAGATTGGAATGTGTTGACACTTGAGCATTATTTCTTAGTGTATTCCACAACAATCTCGATAAGACGAAGGCAATAATATCCCAAACGTAAGATGCGTTTAGCTACGGCCAAGCCATAAAATGGCCACCACAAAATACCGTCATGGACCTCTGGATTAGCTTTAGATGATTCAAGGTTTTGAGGACCACCACAGTACAATACCATCAAAGCCGCGTTTGTAAAGGATCCCGCAGCATAGTATAGACGATTAGTGCGTAGGAAAAGATCTTCTCCATTGGAAGTCAGCTCTGGAGGAAGCACCGAATGAGATATGAGATAGATAATCAATGATCTGTTGTACCAATCATCCTGAGTAGGGTTGTGACAGCAGGATTAATGTTAGCTGCCTAAGATGAGAAGGTTGATTCTACGATTGCACCGCCACATAAAGCGCGAGTCCTTCGGTTAAACGGCGGGATAGTGAGGCTAACGAAGCAATGTATCGCGAACGATTGCAGTTGAGGAATTAGCTTGGAAGTGGAATTTATCGAACGATTGCGTTGAATGAGAACGATATAACGAATTTTTGAAGGGATATCATTCTTGCATTGATCACACGTCAGGGACTTATTGACGATGAGCTAAGGAATCCCAACGATGTCAAATATGACGAGTGCCAAGATTAATGCATTTTGACGACCCAAAACAACAGCTTCATATTCAGCTATATTATTGGTGCACTCACAAGTTCAATGTGTGTGCGACTGGATAGGCGTACCCCAAGGAGGATCATCACGAAAACATGCACAACATCCCCCTTGCTGGGTATTTGGATAAGCAAGAAGAAGCTTTACTTTAATGGAGCAGACCAAAATCAATTGTTGATATATTCAGCAGGAATGGCAAGGGGACTTGAGTGTCCGGAAAAGAGGAGCATCAGCAATGATCGTAATGACGACCCTTGCAGATTTGCGGATAAAACTCAGATCCATTATATATAAGCAGAGCAACGAGTGATACGATCATTGTGATTAAGGATTACATTGAATTGTCTGAGTGGATTGACCCCATTGTGACAAGGTAAGTTTTAGTGATTAAGGAGGTAATGACGCAGCTTAGAAGTTTGCAAAAGAAGAGAGCACAACAAGCTTTTCAGCTTTGGAATAACGTGTTTAAACTCATGGAGGGTGCGGACTGATGTCCTGTCATAGACAACTTGTCTTTACGCAGTGTCCCGATGCGATATCATGATCCCAGAGCATGGTAGTCACAGAGATATAAAGATTAAGAAAGGCTCCCCATCGCGTGGAGGTTGTAAGCACAGGTGGAGAAAGAGATAAGCTTGATCATCATTAAACGGCTTTTGGCAATGTCATTCCCCATTCAAAATGCACATTCTTAGGAGGAGATGCGAAAGGTTAACAAGCGGTCCGACATTGTGAGAGAAAAACAACGCACTGATTGAAGACATCCTTGGAGACGGCGAAGTTGCTTTAAGTAGAAGGGAGGCATCTCAAGGATCGCTTTTATTGTCCGGGGCTACTTCAATACCCCTAATGGAAATGAAAAACCTAAAGTTTACAGTGAGAAACGCCAAACACGCACTTAGATGGATTTAGATGAAGACAAGCGGATAAGCCTCTCAAAGAGAGGTGAAGAATGAAAAGATGTCCTGACGACGTTTGGTTTACCGAGGAGGGAGATTGTCGACGTATACTCTTCCACAGTTTTGTGTAAGAGATCATGGAAGATGTCAGATCATTGCTCGCTGATGTTGCTCCCGGCATTCTTAAGACTGAAAGCAGGGACACAAGACAAAGGCTGTCCAAAATGGAGTATGAAAAGTCTTATGTGGTCTTCTGGTGCCGATGCGATTGATTCTACCAGAGAAAAACATCCCTAAAAAGGGGGGAGGAAAAAGCATCTCATGGACCGCGTTAAATCCAGGAGTGTGTCGATATTAGGTAGAGGAAAATATCTTTTGGACAAAGCAAGATAAGCTCCCAGAAGTCGGTACAAATTTCAAATGTTCCTAGTTAGCTTAGTTACTGGGTTACTACTTGGAAACCCATGGGTGGATATGAGGGTGGTGAAGTTAGCCGGAGCCAGCATTGCACTTTTCTTTAAACACGAAGGCTAATCTAGGGTGCATTTACGAATTTTTGTTTAACCAGTTTGCTGGGAAGAAAGATACCGATATTGTGGACACGATATCGGTGATCGAGTCTGGCACTATCCCTCATATGACCAAGCCAAAGGCTTGCCGTGGGTTGGAACGAAAGTGGTAAACGTCTCCTTAACTTTGGGCTTAAGGGATTGGCCGACATTAATGATGCGGGGTCTTTAGAAGTCCCTATATTAGGTTGACGTGGGCTTCGGTTGAGAAGAGCGTAGACGTCTGTCAGAAGGAATGGTTTAGGACGATAGGAATCCCTTGCCCAGGATCCGGTGAGCGACAGAATCAATATCCGCACCGGGATAGGTGTTGATAGTAGGAGGAGTCGTTCTCCAACTATTTCAGGGCACTTAACGATGGACGTGGACCTGTCATAGTCTTATAGGGGCTAGTGGCCCTACGGAAATGGTATTGCCTAAAAACCATTTAGACGGGATGGGAACTGGCATCGTCCACATCGGAGTGATGCTTCTGACTTAGCGGAGAAGATGTTCCTCAATGGAAGAGGCTCATCGCGAACAGTGAACGGTGGGCTTTTGAAAGCGGTTAAATCCAAACCCCAAAATTTTGATGTGGCTGTGAGGTTGGAATGGATTGTGAGGTCTGCACACCTTGTTCATATAACAGCAAATCCTTCCCACGCCGCATCCGGATCTAAATAAGTTGGCAAGTTGGGATTCTGTAGACCAATCAAACCCTGTTAAAGAAGGGTTTGGTCTAGAAGGGAAATCCGGGGGGCGATAGTGAGGAATATCAAGACCACCGTAAAGAAATTAGGTTGTTGATTGGGGCAGACCAATGGTGACGATCGACCAAGACCTAGCTGAATATTCAAGTTATTTGTTGGTCTACCCATATCCTGTTTGAGAGGGGACTGTCAAAGAAAGGAGAGGGAAGCGCTCCTAGTAGGAAACGCTTGTTTTATTTGTAATTTTTGTAATGTCTCTTTAAATTTTGTACATCGGTAGTTTGGTTAAGGTATGGAAGAGAGAGGCCCCATCGGAGCCAGGCATTTTATTAGAGGGGAGACACTGTGGTCCAGTTGAATTGGTGCAGCGAAAGGAAAAGGGATTCGAATAGTATAGATTTTGCCCTCCTACTGATATTTTAAGCATCGCCAACCACACCATGGAGGGTGGATGGCTGGAAGGGACGCAATGCATTGAACGACTCCAGGAGGTCCGAGGATCATATTATAGTGGAATTTCCTCAACAATGTACAAGAGTTCGTGAAGCAGCGTCTTACCTACGTGAAGGGTAAGACCACAGTTCTAAAGTAACTGCTAGCTATCGTTAATGAGCGAAGGGCAAAGGTGGGGGGTGGGAAACTACGTTCTTTGGTAACTAGTTGCTTGAATGTGTGTGAGGAGGAGAGACGGTGGTTGCCAGCACCATCTGTCGATTCATAATGCGTTTTAATGTAGTGTTGTCGATTTGGATTGATAAAGAGGGGAGCCTCCAAATCACCGGAAAGAAGGGAAGGAATTTATGAATCTCTCAAAAGACCTGGCGGTTGATGTGCGTATATTAATCCAACAACCATCTCGAGGGCTGGGGTCATCAGTAATCACTGCGATGCGATCTCACTCCCATTCGACCCCCCGCCTAGTATCCCCCCTCCGAGCCTGGCGCTGTGGGGAGAGGATGAATGCGGTCACCACAGAGACCTTTGACGGCGCCTGGGGGCGTTGTTCTCCACATTCCCTCCCCTCCCCCTGGCCTTTGGCCAAGTGCAGCCTGCTAGAGACCCCCCGGTCTCGGGCTCCTGCGGCCGGCCGGCCCTTCCTTGGGGGCTCCCGACCTCCTCCCGTGGTCGCGCTGCTGTCGATGTAGCTAGGCTGGATTATCATCCGTTGGGCTAGTGGCCCTCTTATGTGTCGATTTGAGCCGGTGGCCCGATCATTTGGATGGACTCCCCTAGCCCGTCGCGGCCGCGTCGATCGTTGGGGCTCCGATGGGCTCCCGTGACAGGAGGGTGCTTGTTCTCCTCTCCAGCAACCAAACAACAGATCCACTTCTTTTCACCGCGTGTTGCGACCGGCTCAGGTTCCCTCCCTCCGGTAGCATGGCCCGGGGTGGTACGGTCGGTCCGCCACCTCAAGTCCGAGCTCCCCCCGGTCGGTTTCCCTCCTTCGGGTGATCGGGTTTCCTGGCGGCCGCCGCGCTCTGGCGCGGCTTGGCCCGTTGGCGCCGGCTTCGCGTTCGCCCCCGGTAGACGCAGCTGCGGCCGCGCTGCTGAAGGCGACTCTTACTTTCCCAGGCCTCCGCGGTCAAAGCCCCTCCTGTGGGTTTGACCGCTTTTTAGGGATCTCTTCTTTTTGTGGCCCTCTAGCGGAGAGCCGTGGCGCCCTATTTGAGCTGGCAGGCAGTGCGCCGGATTGCTTTCGCCTGGCGGAGGCGCCCCTCCCCGTAGCTTTGCCGATGCGGGAGCTGTGGGCAGTGTTTGTGGTCTTAGCTGCTCCGGGAGGCATGCTTTTGGTCGAAACCCTGCTGCTCGGTGATGTCCGCTTTCGCGGGGGCCTGCTTCCCCCCACTTCGGTCTCAGGCGGCACCGCGGGTTCTGGTTGTGGGTCCCGCCGCTGCTGATCTGCTACAACGCGGTGCGTCTTTTCGTCGGTGGGCCGGTCCCTTTCCGCGTGCTGTGGTGACGAATGTGTTGTAGCCGCCGATGATGGTTTTGATCAGTTTGGCGAGAAGCCGCCCTTCCCCGCGGACACAGCTCCATCTTTATGCGGTGTCGCGCGCATCTTTGCGGGCCAGCACAAGAGTCTTCGCTGTCGCCTTCGGGCTTCCGTTTTTTCTTCGGCGCTGGTGTACTCACTTTTCACCCCCGTCCTTACGGGGCTTATCATCTTTTTTGGGGGGACGCCACTGGGGAGGGTCTGCTGCGCACCCTCGCTTGGTGTCTCCGTCTCCGTTCCGGCCTCTGGCCAAGCGTCGAGGTGTTGTGCTTACTTCTTTAGCTCCCCTTCCCTCGGCCCATCGCCCTGGTGTGCTGGCCGCCGTGTCGTGCTTGCAGACGTTCCTGTGAGGGCCCTCCTTCTGGTGCCGTCCTTGTGGGTGCCCAATTCCTGTAGGGACCGGCCCCGGTCGAGTCCCCCTTGCCGACTCACTGCCCTCCGCCGTCAACACCCCCCACGATAGGCCGTTCTCCTCGGGCCTCGTCGCCGTCCCACTGGGCGACTCTAGCCAGCAAGATGTCTCCGCGGGTGGCCATCGCGGGCTTATTTCTTATTTCCTCGCCTTGAAAGCATGTCTGACGATGCCCCGATGCGGATGCTACTGGTCTTGGGTTTAGGACGGGAGATCAGCCAAGCACAGCGCGAGAGCGTGAATCCGAGCCACATTTGGAATATTCAACGACCGGGCTCTCTGAAGATGGTTGGCTCTAGACGATTCATGAAGCGGAATCGGACGGCTCTGATTCCAGTCGATTGGTTATGTGTTTGCAGATGGCGTAGTTTTCGCAGAAGATTCGAGATCTTCAGTAGAGTATGAGCTTGATAGTATGAGTGTTTGGTTTTGAGATTGAACTATCATCATGGTTTGGGGAAGGATTGGGAGACACGGTTGTTTACAGCATCCAGCGCTTATCTTGGGGGGCATTGGGTTATCCAGAATGGCTCGCCTTTATCAATGAATTTCTGGACACGATTTGTGAAGGTTGACATCGTTCGATGGCATGACCCTTGGTTCCCTGATACTGACCGAGTCATTTCCCTCTATACGACATGGACGTCTTGGCTTTATCAATCCATTCACTAATGGGGGGCAGTTACGACTATGTGGGACTTCCACCCTTTTTCCAGGTTGAGACGCATCATGATTCCCCCCCATAAGTGAAAGATCGAGGTACGCGGATCCTCTTCCGACTGAATGATGAGAGCCTCCTTCGTGGTGTATTGATTATCGACCAGTTTTCCGGTCTGGGCGTGATGTTTTTAACTCCCGATAGGTTGCGTGGATTCCCGATTTCTTGTCTTTAGAAGTGGAAGTGATTTGCTGTGCGTAACCGAGCAACAATATGGGTAGATTTACAGCGATCAGTTTATATTTTCTTCCTCCTTGCTTCAATTTAAGGAGCGAGGATCTCAAGTTTGCGCGCCATCGTAACGGCTGGTCAAATGTTCTGAAAGGTGGATCCTTCAAGTGGAAAGACATTAGATATTAGAACAAATCGCGTAAACCACGAATCTGTTGGGATGTGAGGATTTTGGGAGCAAGACCAATTGGTTAGTTTATTTGCCATCTCCCTTCGAGTGATCATATGTGATTGCATCTCAGCACTGTCACCTCCTGAATGACAAAATGTTAAAGATATGTGTCATAGAGATTCTTATGCCTGATATTATGATACACCAGTTCGTAACAAACACTCGGGCGCTAATGAGACCGAAGAAAACAAGGAATGTTGAGGAAATGTTTTTTGTACACGTTAAAGCCAGGAGCCCTACTAGAGACCTGGAAACGTACGACAGCTATACGTTTCCCCCCCCTGATCTGGACTATGAGGTAGCAAGCATGTTTGAATGCTCGCAATGGTTGAGGTCTTAACGACTATGAAATTTGGAACATTTAGGAAGTTCCCATTGGGAGTTAGGGAGATAAGGCTAAAAGCCACTGAGGGAGTGAAATGGTCATTACACACTTCTTAACGGTATGGAGGAGGAGCCCCCTTGGTGGAGGGCTTCCAAAAGTCTGCGATTTTCTTGAAAAGAATTTGAACCACGTCAGATTGAGGAGGAGGCACACTGGCATGTACGAATAAGAAGCAAATGGTGGATGGTGTTGAGGTGTACACAGGGGATCATCTTGTTGATTGATAGATGATAAGAGGAGTAAAGTAACTAGGTGTTCTGGGTGACGCATGGGGGGTATTTGCTATGAAGGAGCCTGTGTATAGGCAGGGGCTGTGGGGATAATAAGTGGTTGAGAAATTGAAGTGGATGCGGGACGGAAGGCCTGTGATTGGTGGACTCCTAGCTTGTGACAGAATCGGAACAGATGAGGACCATCGGGTGCCGTATGATTGGACATGGTGGGGAACACGAGAAAGAGGTTTTACTGCGGATTGGTTGTTAAGGCACGATGCTCAAAGGATGGGTGAAAGGATCACTGTTGTGGAAAACATTGAAGGAAAAAACCCCACTGGAGGACAGGGAGAGAACCAACTTGACTTAGTCGAAGGGGGTTGACTTCATACAGGGGTTACTGACCCTGGGACACAAGGACGGTATAGCGAATAACAGCAATCGCGGGTGCACAGCCGCTCTCATTAGAGATGAGAAGGAGGACCTCCCGAAGTAGGTTGTGGATAGTCGAGGGTAACGCGGCTTTAGAATAGTAAGACTATGCTGAGGAAATAGACGATATGGTCGGTGGAAGAGACCAATGAGCAGAGGGCTTCCACCTATCCGTGGTTCGAGGCGAGAAAAATGACGCTTAACGGTTCTCAAAGCCTGGATGTTCACGCGGTAATCGTACCAACGTGCTGGATTGGTGGTCCCTGATCAGATATTTGAATAGACTGTGTACTAGGTAGTCCCTTGAGGGCTACCGGAATTGCGATCAAGGAAGCGACTGAAAGTCAGGTCCCGCGAGGGAAAATTTACTCTGAGTCGGGAAACAGGGAGCAGATGTATTTCTGACGGACTAGGGGAAGCTGGACGTGATGGGTGCTTGGCCTCAATAGAAGATATCGACAGGATGGGGAAGCGGGTCTGAGGAAGGAGACATGGGGGGAGGTTGCCGAAACATCCACACTAGTGGTGATTCGGAGGAAAGAAGGGGGCAATTGAAGCCCTTCTTCTAGATTGTAATCGAGTGCAAGAACGTCAATATAAAACAAGCAAGAAAGAAAAGAATATTGACCTAAACTATGCCACAGATAATTCAAGCAGGTTAGGTGATTATCTTTTTAAGTTTTTATGATTTTAAGACAAGAAAATATTAGGGAAGGCCTTTTAGAACAGGAAACTACTCAGATAGCCAAACTCAGGATGGTGGGGATGTTTTGGTGGGATCCCGAAGGCCCACTTCAGTAAAACCGGTACGTGGCTTTGATATAGGGGGCCTACCGCACTTCACAACCGCTGCGATAAGGGAGTTGGGTGCGTTGTCACTATATACTAGAACTTCCGTTGAATTTATAGCTCGCTACGTTACCGCGAGGCTCTTCCTGGAGGTCACTTCCAAGTAGGCGAGGGCCAGGGAACGAATTTTTGTTTTTTAAAGCTTTTTATACTAGTGATTTTGGCTTTGTGTGCAAGGGTGAAAGATTAAAAAATCAAATAGTGTGAATAGTGCTTTTGATCAATTTTTCCAGCCAATTAAAGGCTCGATGAAAAACATGTAGCAGAAATGACAAAGAAAGAGTCTTTTTTTTTAAGCATTAAAAACGAAGTGTTTGATTTCGATGAAAGAAAAGTCAAACAGGATTCTTCCCAATGTGATTACATTCTTTTTTTACGCCACCAAAAATTGAAATGGTAGATTGATAGACCAACAAACAAAGAAAGTTTTTTGTTTTTTTAGTTCCTAAACGGATGGAGAAAAAAGAAGAACAAACACCGTAAAAGAGAAATACATGTAGATTTAGCTCTCCAAGGTGTGGACTTCAAAAAGCGCGGTGTGAGCTCTCCCCCTCGAACAATCAACGAACCAATCAAAGTGTTTGCAAGAAAAGAAAAGGTTGAGCAAGAGCCCAAACAAAATCCCAAAAGATATATCGTATGGTTTGATGAAACGAAAAGTTCGATTTGAAGAACTAGAAAAATTCAAGGAAATAAACAAGTTCGCATCATACAGAGCAAGATTGAAAAAATGAAAGGAAATGCTCCAGCAAGAAATGATAAATACGTTGACGAAAACAAAAAAAGGACCTAAAAAAATGAGATGAACTTATCAATGAGGACTTTGGTTGGGTCCCACCAGGCGTGACGCAATGTTGATCAAGAATTTAACGCTTTTACTGTATACAAGTTAATGTACCAAAATAAACCAAAAAACCTTGAAAACTCAAATGAAATTGATACCTGATGGACAAGATAGAAGATGTAGACGGACAAGGGGAAGCCGATGTAGATAATAAGACAGGCGGCACAGCAATTTGCCACAGAGCTAGATCCAGTAACTGCGAGACACCGATGTGCTTGACGAAACGACCACGTTAAAAGATTTTAGGTTGGACTGCCCGAGAAGCGGATCAGGAGGAAGGAAGCGATAAGTCCCCGGGCGGATGTCAGTCCTGTTTTCAATTAAGTAAAGACAAAACGCATACATGATAAAAGATGTACGTACAAGACTAGATTTCTGATTCAAAGTAAAGTAATAAACGGAATCTAAACAACAGACGAAAGACAACAGAAAAAGGAACTGTGAAAACAAAGCTTAGCTTTGTTCCCTGTGTCCTTTTTTACTGTTTGCAGGATGATCGGCGTGTATGAAGGTTGCTTATGTAGCATCGGCGGTCGAGTTCAGATCGGCGTCGACTGATAGGAGATCGGCGGACGATATAATCGGTGTCGATCGAGGGACAACGGAGAGAAAGTTGGAGAATCGGAAAGCAACGGCAAGATCGTCAACGTCTGGTGGATCTGTAGAAGAACAACCCGGAGAAGATGAGATACTGGAAAGGCTCCACTATGCTAGAGCAGGAACAGCGTCACCAGAAAATCAATGGAGAGTGCGATGTGATGTGGATAAAGCAGAGTAACAGTGCTCCTGCTCAGGGATTGATTTGGACAGAAATCCGCTCTCATTCGATAGAACTGTTCACACTTGATGGACTCAAGATCTCTCACTCTCTCTCTTACCATTGTGTGTCTAAATTTGTCTCTTGGTGTCTCTGTCGTCTTGGGCTCTATTTATAATTCGGCGTCGCCTTATGAAAAATCGGCATCGAACGAGTACGGTCGGCGCTGATCATGGGACCGACTCCCGAGATGGCAAAATGGGAGCGATTTCTGGAAAGATAAGGTGCTCCTAAACCTCAAATACGGGAAATATCCCGCTTTGGGAGAGGAGAGAAATAGGGGGATATGGATAGATTAGAATAGATTGGGGTAGATAAGTAGTAGGATAAAGTAAAAAGGGTGTAATTACCGAGCTAATATTTAATTATCACGGGTTAAAACATACAAGGGGTGAAATTGAACTTTTTAGATAGGTTGTTAAATCCCAATTGAATAAGACCCCAAGGGGATATCGGGATATAAACGTGACTATAGTTAACTGAGAGAGAAAATGGCATGAGGAGAAACTAAATTGGATAACCAATTTAGGTGTTACTACCACCTAATAGTGTTCTAATTTGATTTTAAAAAGTTACATAGGAGTGTCAGTGCACTGGGTATTATAGAGAGACCACGGGAGGATCACAGATTAAGTTACTTCTTTTCACAAGGATGAGTTGGAGCTACACAAAGTGACATATAATATTGTTTTTCAATCATCCCCATACCAAAATTGCAATTCAATCATTTGAGTCCTATACTAGTTGATACATTTGAAAGATAAGGGTGGGACAACATAAGGTTTGGAACGTACGCATGCACTAGATTGATATAATGATTCTCATAGTGTTTTTAGATTTTTTATCAAATCAGTAAGGACAGACAATAAAGATGGATAACACATGCCCTCATTAACATCCATGTTTTTTAAGGGTTTTGGGGAGTTAAACTATGAATTGCATTTGAAAAAGGCACGCCAGGATTCCTAGTCATTCATGATAGAACAAACATACATTCACAAATGTTTAAAGGGTTAGGGAATGAAGAAAGATGCATATTCTAAGTCAAATCAACTGAAAAAATATTTCATAGAGGCCCTGCCCATTTCAGAGCTTTTTGATTCCCGAAAATGGTTCATTTAAAAAAACTTGTAATTCATATTTCAAGGTTTCATTTTCTACTATTTTTTATCTGCCTTTTGGAAACAGTTTTTACATATTGGCAATTATGACCCTCTCCAAGTTTACATAGTTAAAATATTTTGATGTTAACCCTAATCCCTAGTTGAACTAAGCAATAATTATTTGCAATTTATTTCTAACATTTCCTAACTTTTATAATGTACATACACCCTTATTTTCTTAAAATAGGGTATCAATGAGTACTGTATATCATTTGTAGACCAATTATATTGATGTTGTTAGTTGAATACATTTTGTTGTACAATCCCATTCGAAACACTACATTTAGGTGAACCGAAGATTCCATAAAAACCCACCATTAGGGTTCCCTTTTAGTGACTGAGATATACCAAAACACCCACATGTAGTAACACTACAATTGGATCAATGTTGAAAAATTTCTTAAATTGTCCTTGGCATGGATCCCCACCATTTCTATTGTGCCACTCAAATGACTTATTTATAATAATCTTCTTCTTATTTAGCACTATCAACCATTAAGTCACACTTGTTACTCAATATTGACCGTTCAAAACCTATTACAAGTACATAACACTCTGCAAACATATAGCCACATTCTCCAACTATATTAGACTAAAATATTCAACCTTGAAATTACACATTCACATGTCAATCTGAAACAAACTAATTTTTTTTCCTAAGGTTGATTTTTTTTTTGGTCCTCCAATCATTAATGGGCCAAATTTAAATGCAAAGATATCTAGTTGACCTAGGTCAATTACGAACGAAACATTTGCACCCAGTAATATATAAAACGCATAACATCTACCCCATCAAATGGGCCGCTTCTCTAACATATTTGGGGATACCTAAAAGATCATTCAACAAATCACCCATTGTAAAATACGTTCTCAAGTAAATTCATCCAACTAAGAAACTTTTGAGTAAAACTTTGCAAGGTTTTCCTAGGGTCATTATCACAAAGTATACTCCCACTAAGATGATTTGTGAAGGGTGAAGATCTATTGGGATCTTTATTGTAAACATTATTATTTTGATATTTTACACACATTCATCAGGCGGCAGCTTAACCCATTGGGGTCTCTCTAATAAAGTTATATGTAAGTATATCTCAATTAGCGGGAATTGAGGAAGCTCAATCAATAAGTTGATCTTTTTGGGTCTTTCAAACAAAGGAAACATCAGGGGTTTTGAATCGCAGGAGGAGGACCCCTAATTTGTTACAGAAGTGCAATCATCGAAATGTTGAACACTAGAAATACCCAATCTAATGCAAGAAGAAGCATTAGAAGATCACCAATCCCAGAAGCAATGGAGTGAACCTACATCAAATAAAAAATTCCTAAAAATGATAATCCAAGTCAGCTGACTTCATCCAACATGGATAAATTTTTCCGTGATTGTGATACAATTTGGATAACAAAAAATTAGCATAGCTCAAAAAGATCCATCTGTAAAAACCTATATCCATTTCTAAACCATGTCACCATATCAACGTGTAGAAATAGTCAATTAGTCAATCTTCTCTAACTTTGAACCATTACTTTATTTTTCTACAATTTGAATCCATATTATGATCCTACAGGATTCTAGAATTTGTGTTTTTGTATTTAGTGTTAATGTGGTATTTATAATATAGGTCATACAACACATTAGTTACTTTGTCTTAAAGGAAAACCCTAGTTTTTATACACATTTTATTTAAAATTACACACAATCTGGGGATGGGATTGGGGGTGTTGCCTCTAGGGTTTCATATTTTAACAAAAATATGATTGGTATTATCATAGCTCTTAGGTTTCTTTTAAAAACCCTAATTTTGTTTGTGGATCATTTGCATTACTACAAGGGCTATTTGATGCCTCTTCCTCCATACAATTGCTTTGTGGAAGACATTGTGATGTGAATGAGAGGAAATCATACGGAAAATCCTACTCAAGTACCTTATTTGTTACAGGTCAACCCAACAATCAAAGGTGGTTATGGCTAAAGCTCATAAAAAGGGAAACTCAGGGAGGAAATCCTCAAGTGATACAATTCCACCATCTACTAGGGTCCTCCCCTTTAAGGATACAAGGCACGTGCTTAATAACACTACATACACTACTATTCCAATTTATAGGGGTAGCACACTGGTTCCAACAAACTGATATGCATACACTTACATGGCTTTCACTCTAGACCTAATATATTGGTATATGGATCAACGTTCATATTCCTATGTATATCACATTAACTCCATGTCATAAAGAAGACGTATATTTCCATCACAAATCACAACTTATCCATTGGGTATGTTGTTGCAATCAGAGAAACCCCTGGATGTTTGATCATATTCTCTAGTTGATCATACTAGCCTTCCAGTGTGATTGACAACATTGAATCTCTTCCCAAGTGTGGGACTTGCAAAAATGGAAGAGAAATCTCCAGATAGAGGCGGTTCCTCAACTCCTCTGATCAGATATTTTACTGCACAAGCAGAGGTTTAAAAATCCTAAATCTACTCTAAATTTCAAAGGACCAAGGAATTTAGAAAATGTAAAAAGAACGACAATAAAACTAATGCTAATAGGTGATGCAACCAAAGGAGTGGTGAGAATTTTTTACTCTGCACAAATTGACACCAATATAAAATGCCAACAAAAGCAAACATTTTGGCAAAAACTGATAGATGTAATGACGTGTTTTAGAAATTGGTGTCAACCACAACCAGTGAGGATAAAAATAATCATAGGGCCTTGTTGTATTGTTATTTTACATCAAATCACTTGCATTCAAACACTGAAAGGCAAAAATACAGTTTGCAGTTTCTAGAACAGTCTCTTATTCCCCTAAATCAATTCCAATGTGAAAAGGGAGTTGCCTATAAACAAAAATGTTCAACCCTTGAAAATGAGCCCAATCTGCTTTTTACAGTGCAGGGACGAGCCTTAGGAGAGAGAAACGCGGGAAAAAATGGAAGGGATGAACCATTGACCACCATTGCCATAAAACAACATGGGCACGTGACAGGACCCATTACCTGACATTGTTAACTATTGCCTGGGGAGAGAATGCGCGCCATTCTTTCTTTATTCATTTATTCAACAAATCGGTGGTTAAAACGTATTTCTGTTCATGACCAGGGCAGAAGGGTTTTTTTATTTTTCTCCTCCAAACTCCATCAAAATGCAAATGTGACCCTTAAATCTTGTAGATAATTTCACCAGGGCTTCCTCCCCTTGATATAAAGAAACGCGAAAACCCCGCTCTGGATCGAAAGCGTTATGGCGACGATTTGAAGTTTTAGGGCCAAAACAGAGGCCCCAAATGGGTTGCTTTGCTATTTTGGCTGGGACACGTGGCGGTTCTGATTGGCTGTGGCCTTCTATGGGAGGAAATTTTCACACCCACCAACTCTGCGAGCATACACTCCAAAATACCTGCGTTCGGAGGCAAACTTTACCTTTTTTGGAACGCTCCCGAACGGCTCTCTCCCATGGTGCCATTTCCAGAAGGTTTGAGTGCTGAAACGCCACCATTTTGGCCGGGCACCAGAGAGGGACGAAGAAGGAGAGGAGTAGCCACAAAATGAGTAGGGGGGGCACATTTTGGATAACAATTTTGGTGACTCAGAGGGGTCATCTGCCGGCTGGATGAAGTTACCAGTGCCTGACGATCCACCTGGGCATGGAGTCCTGAGTGGTAGCATGCAACTGATCGAACTTTGAAAAAACCCCTCCTATTGAGCCACTTGGAAACCATGAAACTGGATGAAAGAGAAAAACCAGCACCACAAAAACTCTGACAAAATAAAGGGTCATTTACATGTCCAAAACTGGAAATGCAGAGTGTGCACAAGCACTCTTTTATGAAAGCAAAACACCTATCCTATCTAACTGGAAGCAAACGTGGGTCCTAACACAAACCCCTACAACTGGGTGGCAAAATAGCTTCCTTTCTTCACAATTGCAACCATGCAAATGATTGGGCATGACATGGCTGATGGAGAAGCGACCCCCAAATCACAAGAAGCCTGGTCCTCCACCCAAATCATCAAGGTATCAGGTGAAGGCAAACTTCAAGACCTCTTTTAGTGTTCTGCATTTGGATTGGAGAGGTAGGACACGCCTGATCCTTGGTTTTTGTAGCTCCTCCTCATGCTTAGGAGCAAAGCATGCCACTAATATGACTCTCTTTGGTTCCAATATGAGCCAGAGGACCTAACCCATTGGGCAAGGCCCTCCTGGTCTTGAGTATACCATTTCCCTGATTTTCAAACTCCAAAATGAGTTCTGTAGACCTTCTTGGGTGGGTGCGGTGATGTGGAAGCCATGGTAGGACTTTTTTACCTTTCTCTTCCTCCAATGAAGAACATGAAAGATTAAAACTGCCAATCATGGTTCTAAAGAGATGTATTAAGATGAAGGCGTTGCAAAGAATGCTCTCCTTCATGAAAACAGGCTCAAGATTTGGGACGGGGAAGATGAAGAGAGAATGGTGGAAACTAACCCAGTTCTTCTTCTCAAAATCACTTCTTCAACACTGAAAGGCAAAAACAGTTGCGTTTCATAGAAAGTTCTCTTAGTCCACTAAATCACTTCCAAGGTGAAAAAGGGAGCTTGCCATACACAAAAAATGTTCAACCCTTTGAAAAATGAGCCAAATCTGGCTTTTACAGTGCAAGGGACAAGCCCAAGAGAGAGAAATGTGGGAAAACGTGGAAGGGATTCAACCATTGACCAAAATGCCATCAAAACAACATGGGTGACCTGACAGACCCATTCCCCTAACATTTTTAACCATGTTGGGAGAGAATGCGAGCCATTCTTCATTAAAATCAGTGGTTGAAACGTCATTTCTATTCATGACCACGTGCCAGAAGCGTTTTTTGATTTTATCTCTCCAAACTCCACCAAAATGCAAAATTGACCCTAAAATCTTGTAGATAATTTCACCATCTTTCCATTGATATAAAGAACGTGAAAAACTGAGCTCTAGATCGAAAGATATGGCGATTTGAAGTTTTAGGGCAAAATAGGGCCAAATCGGGTCGCTTTGATATTTTTGGCCTGGAAACGTGGTGAGTTCTGATTGGCTGCGGGCCTTCTAGGGGAAATTTTTCCCATAAAAACTCTGCCGAGCCATAACTTGAAAAATACAGGAGTTAGGAGGAAAACTTTACCTTTCTAGAAAGCTAAGAAAGAGCTCTATCCAATGGTGCCATTTCCAAAAGGTTTTGAGTGCCTGAAAAGAAAAATTTTGTGACTGAGGCACAAGAGAGGGAAGAATGAGAGGATTTAGCCAAAAAATGAGTAGGGGGCACATTTTGGATGACAATTTTGGTGACTCAGAGGGGTCATGTGCCTGCTGGATGAAGTTACCAGTTACCTGAAGCATCCATTGGGCATGGAGTCATGAGTTGTAGCCTGCAAACTGATCTTAACTTTGAAAACCTCCTATCTGAACCACTAACCCACTGAAATGGACTGCACAAGAGCAAAACCAGCACCACAAAAAACTATGTACAAAACTAAAGGGTCATATATGCTCCAAAATGGAACATGCAGAGTGTGCACAAGCACTTCTTTTACTGAAAGCAAAACTACCTATCCTACTCTAACTGGAAGCAAAAGTGGGCTAAACAAACCCTGCAACTGGTTGTGCAAAATAGCTTCCTTTCTTAAAAATTGGCAACCATGCAACTGATTTGGCATTGAACATGGCTGATTGGATGAATGGAAAATCAATAAGAAGCTGGTATTCCACCCAAATCATCAAGGTATCAGGTGAAGGAAAATTCAATACCTCTTTTAGTTGTTCTGCATTTGGATTGGAGGGAGAAGGGTATGACAGCTGATCCTTGGTTCGTTGTAGCTCATCCTCATGCTTAGGAGCAAGCATGACTGATTGTGACTTCTCCTTTGGTTCCAATGAAGCCAAATACCTGATTGGGCAAGGTATGGTCCTTTGAATATACCCATTGCCCTGATTTTCAACTCCAAAAATGGAGTCTTCTTGTAGACCTTCTTGGGTGGGTGATGTGGAAGCAATGGTAGGACTTTTTTGCCCTTTCTCTTCCTCCATGAAGAACATGAAAGATTAAAATCTTCCAATCTTGGTTCCAAAGAGCTGCTATAAGATGCAGGCTGCTGCAAATGAATGCTCTCCTTCATGACAACAGGCTCAAGTATTTGGGACGTGGAAGATGAAAGAGAGAATGGTGGAAACTCAACCAGTTCTTCTTCATCAAAACAATCCTCCAAATCTGACAGATACACTACCTCATGGTTTTCCTAATGCAAATGTTCAACTTCCTCTATAGTGTCCCTCTTGATCTGTAACTTGATCATCATGGTTTCTTTCATCCTCCAACATTGAGTTTGAAAGATCAAACTTTTCTTCAGCACTAGAACACGAGAGGGATGAAGTAGAAAGAAGAACTAAAGGTTCTCCTGTAGCCTGCCTTGTGTTCAAAGCCCTTGGATCTACAATTTTCTCCTCCACAACTAGAATGTGCTCCTCTTCTTTTGGATTTGGAGCAGCTTCTCCCTCTTCTACTACTTGAAGACAATCTTGTTCTTGATAGAACTCTTCCTCTAGCACGAAGTTTGTTAAGTCAAACTCTTTGATTTACTGCTCTAGAGGACAAGTTGGGACTGTAGGATATTCTTCAGAGCTTTCTTCCCTCCATGGCTGATTGTGCAACTTGAATTGAATCAACATTCTCTTCAAATAGAATGCTAACATGGAAACTACTTTCTGAGCAAACTGCTTGTTGATCTGCTTCTTCTTTTTTTCTCTTCTCTTCCTGCAGCAAATTCAGTCCTAACCACCACTTGTTTTCTCAACTCCAACCTTTTCTAAAGGCTTAACCATCAAGGGGATCTTTGTCATCCCAAATTTAAGAGCCCAACTCTTCAGACTTTGAATTTCTTCATCCTTGTTTGGCTCTTCTTTTTGCTGCTGTTTTCCTTGATTGGCATTCTGATTTTTATCCTCTCAACATGGATTTGGGAATGCAAGAGGAGAAGTGGATTGTAACTCAATTGATTTTGCAATTTTTTGTGGTGGTGGAGGAGGTAGGAACTCTTGTTTCTTTGGAGGGAATGGCTGTTTGGAAGGGAAAAGGACAGAAGAATTGAGATGGGGTGGAAGACTAGGGAATGGAGAAATGGATTCAACACTTGAGACGTCAGATGGAGAGTTTAAAACTTGACACTGCTGAGATAAAACAAATTGGGAAAGAGGGAGAGAAAAGGCATGAGATGGCGTGCTTACTTGTTGACAAGGTTGTTGAATACTCCTCTCATACACTATTATTCCTTCAGTCCACTTTGCAAGCAATGATAGTGTTGTAATCATGAAGTCTAGATTCTATTGAGGGCTGTAATGCCTTAGAAAAGGTCCCACCCATGGACAAGGTGCTCTACAACCGATTCTAAATGCTTTCATTTGTGCTTGAGCCCTGGATTGCACCATGTTTACCTCCATCTTTTGGATTTGTTCCAGTAGATCTGCATTTTCTTCTTGACTGCCCTCACAACCAGCATACCCTTGTGCTTGACATGCTTCATATCCAAATTGACTTTGGCACTACTGCTCATATGGGTAGACATGCTGATTTTGAATTTGATCAAAATGTTGATTTGGAGGATTTGTAAAACATGTTGGAGGTGTGATATACTGCTGTTGTAAATGTGAATTCCATGATGGAAATGAATTCATGATTGCACAACTTCATGGAATGGAAAAGAAAGAAAATGATGGAAAGAAGAATGGATGGAAATGAATGGAAAACAGGTCTGCAACTTAGAGAATGAGTTGTTTACCAGATGGAGTCGCCAGATGTGCTTTTGAAAGTGCCTCCAAAAGGTTGGATCTTTAACAGGAACACACCAACCTGTCAAAGATAAAGTGGAAGACCTCTAAGGTCCCACCAGGCGTGCCAAAACTGTTGTTGCAAATCAGCAGCACCTCCTGGATGTTGATCAAATTTCTAGTTTGATCATACTAGCATCCAGTGTGATTACACAACATTGAATCTTCTTCCCAAGTGTGGGACTTGCAAAAATGGAAGAGAAATATCCAGATTAGAGGCTGGTTCCTCAACTCCTCTGATCAACTATTTTACTTGCACAATTGCAGAGGTTTAAACTCCTAAATCTACTCTAAATTTCAAAGGGACAAGGATAGAAAATGCTAAAAGAAAGAACTAAAACTAATGCTAGTAGGTGATGTACCAAAGGAGTGGTGAGCATTTTTTTACTTCTGCAAATTAACACAGTTCATTAAAATGCAACAAAAACAACTTGCACAAACTGATAGCTATAATGAAGTGTTAGAAATTAGGCAAACAACACTAGCAGAGGATAAAAACTAATCATAGGGCTTGTATTGTTATTTTAACATCAAAATCACTTGCATTCAAACACCTAAAAGGCAAAAATATAGTTGTAGTTTCTAGAAAAGGTCTATTATTCCACTAAATCACTTCCAAGGTGAAAAAGGGAGCTTTCCATACACAAAAAATGTTCAACCCTTTGAAAAATGAGCCAAATCTGGCTTTTACAGTGCAAGGGACAAGCCCAGGAGAGAGAAACACGGGAAAACGTGGAAGGGATTCAACCATTGACCAAAATTCCATCAAAACAGCATGGGCGACCTGACAGACCCATTCCCTGACATTTTTAACCATGCTGGGAGAGAATGCGAGCCATTCTTCATTAAAATCGGTGGTTGAAACGTCATTTCTGTTCATGACCACATGCCAAAAGTTTTTTTTTGATTTTCTCTCTCCAAAATCCACCAAAATGCAAAATTTACCCTAGAATCTTGTAGATAATTTCACTAGCTTTCCATTGATATAAAGAACGCGAAAAACTGAGCTCTGGATCGAAAGATATGGCGATTTGAAGTTTTAGGGCAAAACAGGGCCAAATCGGGTCGCTTTGATATTTTTGGCCTGGACACGTGGCAAGTTCTGATTGGCTGCGGGCCTTCTAGGGGAAAATTTCCCACAAAAACTCTGCCGAGCCATAACTTGAAAAATACATGAGTTAGGAGGAAAACTTTACCTTTCTGGAAAGCTAAGAAAGAGCTCTATCCAATGGTGCCATTTCCAGAAGGTTTTGAGTGCTTGAAAAGCAAAATTTTGTGACTGAGGAACAAGAGAGGGAAGAATGAGAGGAGTTAGCCAAAAAATGAGCAGGGGGCACATTTTGGATAACAGGTTACTCAATAACCCATTAGACCGAGGTTACATCCGTTAGCACCAGGCTTTCCTCCATTGACATTCTCATTTTATGATGGTAAGATCGATCGAAAGCATCACCTTCACTTTTTTATAGACTATATGCATGGTGTTACCTTACTTACCAAGTTCTTTATGTATATTCTAAAATAATATGCACTTGATTGGTTCTATGCACTCCCTTTGGGTTCTATATAGACATTCCAAGTTCTAACTGATAATTTTCTTACTCAATTCTCATTCAACATTGGATAATGGTTATCTTTAGCACAAATCACCCTAGTAAAACAAAAATCTCCCCAAAGGGTTGTAAATTATGTATTGTGATATAAGACTCTTCTTTCAAGAAGAATTGAGCATACCAATGAGAATGAATTGATCAAGGTATTCATTTATAGTCTTATTTCAAAGCTCCAATAAAATGTTATGTTTCCTAATTGCACATATTTTGAGGACCTATGTCAAATAGTCAATGTATATGAAACTAAGATCATGTCATCTAACGTATTGATTTGTGATACCACATAATAACTAATATCAACAAATTCTACTAAATCTCTCATACAAAGGTAATTAAAATGATAACAAGAACATTAAAACCATAAATGTCACACAACCTACTCCTACAACAATTCTTATAATAAATCCTACAAAAATATACAAGTGTTTTTCGCACCCTCCTACCATTATCTTACAAAATCTCCTAGAATGTAATCTAATCTTAGCTACATTCACCCATTATTTTTGACATGAAAAAGTGATAAGGACCTAAGTTTGATGTATGTTTATCCTATGATTATCACCAATGTCGTAAACACTTTATGAAATAATATATAAGAGCTTATCAATAGAAATTCTATTACCCTACAAGCCCTAGAACCCACCGTCAACATGACAATTGATGGACCCAATGCATGCATGAGATTATATATTCTTTCATTACCTAATCATGTAAAAATGAACAAAACAAATAAGGTACATATAGCTTATTACCCAGTATCTCCTCCACTGACCTATGAAACGAAAGCCCATATGATTAATAGTATTATTGGCATTACAAAAAATACACTAAGCGTTACACCACCTATTTCCTTTTATGATTCATATATTCCTTTAGATGAAGATGAATAATCTAGACATATGTTCATTTGGGCCCATGTGAACTGAAAACTAATATAAAGTGTTATAGACAACAAATCTAGTCGTAATATTTCTACAATGGAAATTATTACATCTCTTAGTTATACTACACGAGACCTCATCGGCAGCACAAAGATACTTCAAGGCTATGAAGGTCAATGAAAAACCCATTTGAGGGAATCATTTTATCAATTAAGTTGGAACTAAGAGGACTATCACGTGGTCCCTCATAGTACCTCATAACAAAATTGTCAATATGTTAATTAAATGCCCTTAGATTCATGACATGCATGTTATTCCTTTGAAAATACCTAAATTCTTTAAGTACATGCTATCCAAAATACCCCTAGGCTATTTTGGCAACTCACAAATCCACTTTGGACATAGACAAGGAAAAAAAGTCAAAACTTGGCAATCTTAAAAAAAATCATGTTTTAGGACAAAGTCTCATGTTTGGAGGAGGTCTCTTCCTATCCCAAAGCTCTTCAGTCCAATACTTAGACAAATTTTGGGCAAAACAAGATCAAGTAGGGAAAATTATGTAAAGTTATATTTTTAAGGAAGACAAGGAACAATTCTCTAGTTCTCTAAGTTCCCTGCATCTCCGTCATATCATCCAAAGGAGTGAGATCGGGTTAATTAGAAATTATTGGAACAAATGGAAATGTTTTAATGTTCAATGAGTTCACCACATTCCCAAAATAACCACACCAAAGGGAAAAATTCAAGGGTTCCATTGGTTCCCTGAACCTTCAAATTAGTCGACCAAGGGGGAGACGGGTAAATCGGTGAAGGTAGGCAAGTCACTAAAGTCAGGAACCAAGAGAACAGTGGGAATTATTCTCATGTTCTAACATTTCACCGCCCATCTACAGATCCACCCAAAACATAACACAATCAGAAAGGTCGAGCCCGCAGAGCACAAGAGGAGTGGTTCCCCCATTCCCACATTCCTTTGATAACCCGATTTGTTGCAATACAATAAACAATTGGATAAATTGGCCCTATCATGCACAAGAGAAATGTTCTACCCTTCCACTAGTTCTTTGCCCATGCACTCTATCTGACCCAAAACAAAAGCATTAAAGTGGTAAGTTAAGACCCAAGAGGAAAACTCCTCCATTCCTACTATTCCTCGAAAACCTTCCTAAGCCAACATGGAATTGGTTTTTTGGGTATTAATTTTCATCTAGAGTTCTAAATTGCACAAAGTTAGAGGTGTTGGAACCATCTTGTTGAGGACTTCATGTTGGTGTCAAGAAATATAAAAAATATATGTTGTTTTGGGGGTCAAAAAGGAGAACATGGGTTCAAGAGGGAAAAATGCAATTCCAAGCACTCAACTACCCAAATTTAATGGTGAATGGTGCCCATGCTCTATCCTAGAGGTAAGATTACGTGGGAAAATGACCATTTCAAAGGACCATGTGGTCTTGCAAGTGATTTATTGCACCTTGTTGGTTGTTGGATGAAAAGTGGCAAATTTCCCTCTCTTTCCCCCATTCCTTCTCTTCCCCCTTCTATATATTAGCAAAATGCTCTCATTTGTAATGTTGGACACTTTAAAATGTAGGGGCACCATGCCAAAATGTTGTCCAAGCTTCCATGGAGTTACAAACCTCGTATTTGGACTTCTTGCATGCATTTTGTACATTCTAGTTTAATTTTAATGGATTTTGCATACTTCAACAATAAAATATTGTGTTTGTGGCTCTCTTTTTTCCATATACTTGTATTTTATTTGTATTCTTACCTCCCATTCCTTCTTTGGCATGTTATAATGCATGTGTTTTGTTAGGTTGTGGAGCATGTTTTCATGTGTGAAAGTGTTGAAGATTGTACACTAAGAGTACTATACACTTTCCACATTTGTCTCGCCAGGGTTTGGGGGTGCAGCCCCGAATTGTTTTTAGCCTCGAAACAAAACATACCCGATATACCGGGAAATGTGCTTTTCTCATACGGGTAGGATTTTTGACCCATAGGTTTATGGGATGGTTTTGGCCCATGGTTTTGATACCAATGGTTTTGTAAAACTGCTTAAGCAGTTGTCTACTTATGTGGTTTTGTGCATATGGTAGGAATTATGTAACATTGCAGATGTGTTTTGAATTCAGGTGTGAATTCTGTAGATTTTGTTGAGCATAACTCCAAATAGATATGGGTATTGTATTGAGAGACTGGTGGCTTGTAATAAAATCTGAGCAAGTGATTCTTGGTGGACATAGCCCAAATTGGGTGAACCACATTAAATATTGTCTCTTTGTGTGGTGTTATTATTATTATTATTTTGCACTTTTATTTGAGATCTGTAATATTTTTTGCATATTAGTTTCTACCATTGCGATTTTGTGAGGGATTATTCCGCATATTTTATCCCTTATTTCCTAACATGTTTCTCTTGCAGGTTTCTACATTTGTTGTTGTATTTTGTGTGAAAATGGAAGGTAAATTAATTTGGGTTTGTGGCACATATGTCTACACTCTCCTTCTCAATTTTCTCCCATTTTCCCTCATGGAGTGTGTATACCCCCTTTATCTTGGTTCTATCACCTCTTTCTTGGATTAGGATTTCATTTCCATGCATCCCTCTAACTCTAGTCCCAATAAATGACTAGTTTAAGCTTAGTTTAGTTGCATTTTGAAGTTGTAGGAGTAGTGTTAGCATTAGGATAGGTAGAGGAACTAGAATTCTCTTGAGATTTTTCTTAAGAATTTTGAGGTACCAAACTTGGACATAATCCCATGTTATCCCAAAGTATTGATCTTACATGATCAAATCGGGGTGCTACTTTTTAGTGATAACAGTTCTGACACACCCAGTGGGACCATAATGAAGAGCTTTACAACTTCGTGTCACAAAGTTTGATGTGTGTTTGGTGATAACCAACATTTAGAGGTTTTAAATCAATACATCTCATGACTCCACTAATCCAAAAAAACCATTTTCTCTGCAGCAGACTACTTTCCACCATTTTAGTCCTCTTTTCCATGAAGTTATGCAATCGTGAGTTCATTTCCTCATTGGAACCCTCAGTTTCAGGAGAAATATAATTTCCCCCCATCTCCAAGTTATCACAACTACCTTTCAAATCAGTTTTATGAGCTCTATCATGATGAATCTACATATGACCTAACTCCCACTGATCCATATGGTTACCCATTTAACTAAAATGTTGCTCAAGAACAGGAGTATAGTGATTTTAGGGGTAGTTTCATGGTTATAGATGATCTATAGATAAAGACTTAATAGATGGAGGAAATCAAAATAAATATCATAGCTACATGTTAGATGAAGGCATCTCAAATAGGTTTTAGGCATCCCTATCCATGAACTGGTCCTGTGATAAACTGGTTCAATCCTCATCAAAAATTATATTTTATGACTTAGTTGTCTCCTCAAATATCAATGTGGGTTGAGTTAATGGAGTCTCGCCAATATTTTTATAAGGAACCCTGTCAATGGGATAATCCCTTACTACCATTACAAATCCATCCCATTACCTCTTTCTAATCTACGCAATCCAAGCCTAAGCTTCAAGTTCCTAGTTTCCTCAAGGCTTCACCTGTTGATCGCCCCCTTCCACAAGAAAATTTTTCACCTCCTCCATCGTTTGAACCCATGGTAACTCAACTAAGAAGTTAACCTCTACCTCAATTCACATAATCATATTTATATGTGCCTAAGTCTCATGAAGAACCATATTTAAACCATGAAGTAATGAATATTAACCAAAAAATTGAGTGTCCAACAAATTGGATTCCTGATTTCCCATTCCTTCACAAGAATATGTTGATCATTTCATGGAAAAATGGTTATTCTTTGTCCTTTTGGATAGGAGTATGTATATGCATGCTTAGAGGGGTAGACTGGGAAGGAACCAAATAGAGTAGATCATATGCAATTAATGAAGGTTTATAGCTCAAATTTTAAGGCCAAGCAATTGCTAAATTAAGAAGAAAATAGTCCACCATTACCATTTACATCAAAACCGGCTGGAGACACTTTGGCCAAGTTCAAAGAGGTTGAATTTGTAGAGCAACAAAAGCAAAAAATCGGAAATGGAGGAGGTTCATCATTAAGAAAATATCAATCACTCCCATGTAAATGCATCAAGATCAAGTGAGGTGGTTTTTATTGTCATTAGTCTCAACATATCTGTTAAGGAATTGACTGATTGTGATATCATATTTGAAGAATTGCCCCAAACATTTAAAGAGATTCTTACTATTTCTCTTGAAAAAAATCGAATGAAAGATGAGTTGGCTAAGATCAAGAAGGAGGAGGTTGATGTTAAGGAGCGCACAAAGGAAGAAATCAGAAATGAATAACAATTTGATCTTCATGTAGAGAATTAAGTGATTCATCTAAAGAAGAATGAGATTGAAGCAAATAGTATCCACGGGAAACCATAGGAAAGGATGTGAAAGTGGGAAAGGTGAAATAATAGAATGTAATGATCCTCATTTCTTTAAATGTCTAGAGTTTGCTATAATTTTGGAGGGTTGCACTGATGTGCCAAGATTACCCATAAATGTTGCAACCAATCAAATGAAGCTTCTTACCATTGAAGTATCCCTTGAATCTGAGATATATAAATAAATGCCAATAAATGTAGAACAATCCTATCATCTTTTCACACAATTAGATTTGGATAATCCCCTTATTGAAGCAAAATCAAAATCAAATTTGGAGGAAAATTATGTTTTAGAGCTTGCCAAGGATGAAATCAAACCAAATGATAAACCTGATTATGAGGACCTTGAGGGTGAGTTTGACTTGTCAAACTTTGTTCTCTTGGAGGATGAAGAAGACAATGAGACACACATTGCTAGATCATAAATAATCATCAAGGGAGTTGAATTGTTTTTGGAATCAAAGAAACATCCAAATCAGTTTGCAAACATGCTTCATGATGCAATAATTGGTGAATTTGAACTTCCACACTTTATGTTTGATGAAGAAGATCTGCATGCTAGTGTGGAGAGGGAGGAGAACCCAATAGAGACAAGGATGTTTGTGCAAGAGGAAGCAAAATAGAGTTTGGATCAGCCCACAAGCATCCAATACAATGAATAAGCAAGTGATCCTACTAGGTCCATTCATGGAGCTACATGCAAAGAAGATGGACAAATCATAAGAATCAACCAAACAGCTACAAGAAACATCTACTCAATCATATATTTGGCTAATTTAGAGCTAAAATAGAGTTAGAACCATTCATGTTTTCCTTAGAGCATGAGGAAAATCATCAGGACATCAAAGTTCAACTTCAACACCTCCAAAAACCAAATGTAGAGCAACTTGAGGAGGTATTCATTTTCTTTTTAGCTGATACTTTGAGCTATGGGAAGGGAAATTAGTTTCAAGATAGGTTTCCACTCTCATTAAATACCATGTTTGTTGCAACATTGATCACATGGTCCATTTTTGTAAGGAAGGGAAGTTATTTCTCCAACCAATTGGTAGTTTTGTCTAGTTTCCCTTACCTTTGGTTAGATTAGGAATATATTAGGTTTGTCTATAATAAAACAAGTGCTTGTGCACACCCTACATGCTTCCTCTTGGAATATGTATGATTTTCCATGTTTGTACATAATTTTTTTGGTTTTTGCTGAATAGTCCATTTAGAGTAGGTTTTAGGGTGGAATAAGGTGTTTTGGGACAACTCCAAGGTGCATCCACTCAATCCCCAAGATTAGCTACAATCATAGTTCTCCATGTCCCTTACTTGGCAAAAAATAAGTGTTTTTGGGAAATTTTGCAAGGAATATCCACAAATCCCAAGATATTAGCTTCTCAGAGCACTCCAAATAGTTTTAGACCAACTTATAGTCTATGGACTACTTCATACAAATTCATGGGTAAGAATTTTAAGTTTTTTAGATCATTTTTCAAGTTTTTCAAGCTTGACTACATACCCAATTGATGCTTTAAGGCCACTGATCTTCCATCTAGTAGATGGATAGCCCCGTTGAGTTGAAAAATTGTTATCCAAAATACCCTCATGGCTATTTTGGTAACTCACAAATCCAATTTGGAATTTGGTAGGGAAAAACAAGTCAAAACTTGGAAATCTTGGGGAAAAAACCATGTTTTTGGACAAAATCTCATGTTTGGGAAAGGTCTCTTCCTCTTATAAAGATCTTTAGTCCAACATGATGGGTCTCGTCATTCCCTTCATTTAATTAACTTCTTGTTGATGTCATATCAAAACAGGGGTGTGTCTAAAGCTATATGCAACAAGAGTACTTTAACCGATCTAGTAGTTGACTGTAGCTATTTTTGTATTTTCTAGGAGATCTCTTTAATGTTTTAAGGACTTCTTGGTAAAACCTTATTCAAATCAAACTATGAAAACTTGCTAAAAGTAAAACACACTAAAAGCTTTGCTGAAAGGAAACACGCTGTGTAAAATGGAAACACACTTGCTGTCGGAAAATAAACACACTTGCTTCTGAAAGTAAACATACTTGCTTTTGGAAATAAACACACTCAATTTAGAATGCTTGAAAACAATTGCAAGAAATATAAGAATTTATCTAAACACCTGCAAGAACAAGTATACAACAGATTTTAACTGAAAGAACTAAAACAATACAAAATTAACATATCTAAGCTATTTGCTGAAGAAATATAAATACCAAATAAATGAATATCCTAGTCCTTGGGGGAGTGGGCCCTTGCTCCTCCTCAAATCATGATTTAACAACTCAGAATTCTCTCAAATCAGAATGGCTATTTTATTGATAAAACATTCAGTATTACAAAACGTACTGGATCTGAGTACCTACTCTATTTCTTTTCTCTATTCTATTTTTATCTCATTCTATATCTCCCTTTTTTATTTACTGCAGGTCTGCTTTTATATACATTTTACAACCACAACTATCTTAATGATTATGATGAAATCGAATCATGCCCAGGATAGATGTTGAGTCGGATGGCGGTTGATCAGATAGCTGTAGGATAACTCTCCCTGGATCTGTGTTCAAACATCTTCTCATCCTTCATGATGGAAAGGGTCATAGATGAAAAATATCTAGATGTGGTTTAAAATAGATAACTCCCATCGGTTTGGGAACTTTGGAGAAGTTCCAAAACCATAGGAAATTGTTAAGAACCAAAACCTGTGAGAGTTCTAGAGCTATCCCTAGGAGTTCCGGAACTAAGTCCGAAAATTTTGGAACTAAATACTGGAGTTCCAAAACTAAGTCTGAAAGTTTCGGAACTAAATGATGACTGTGTGATGGAGTTTTAGAACTAGTTTGGAAGTTCCGGAACTAAGCTGTGTAGGAACTGACACTATCAAAAACATACTGAATGTCACCTACTTCATTTCCTCGACTAATTAGACCTGATTTATTACAAAACTAAATTTAAACACATACTACATCAGAAATTTTAGAGCTTTTAACATTAGGATCACAATCAATCAAAAGATAGATAGTTACATCCTAACTCATATCAAATCAACTAAAAGTCAAACAATGCAATCAAACTTAATTAAAAGGAGAGTAAGATGAGATCATATATTATGCATTAATCGGACATATTCTAGCCTTATAATATAGACCATATGAATTTTGGCAAGACATTTATATTTATTTCCTTCCTCCTTATAAATTTTTTCTTCCCATTCTTTTCTTGCCTTCATTTCTTCCTCCATCTTGGTCTTTAATTCTTCATTTGATGTTTTGGCTTCTTTGAGCTCTCTATAAATATCATCCCATAGCTGTTTGAGTGGAAAATAGGTCAACTCAGTCTGTGTAAAGGCTATGGACATCGCACTCTATTTTCTGGAAGTCTGGAATTCTTCTTTTTCTATCAGCTACTTCTTGGTTGCTGATAACTCCTCAGTCATGGCTGCAAGCTGAGTTGTTATCTCATCAAAGAGCATTTCTGTTTGTTCCAATTTAAGTTATAGGAAGTCCAATTCCTCATCTTTTTCTCTGATAATGAGCTTTGCTCTAGACAAGAAAAAAACCTGTTTAAATTGTTGTCTTTCTTCTTCCTTTGAAATTATTTGAGGAGTTGGGCATTCTTCCTCTATCAAAGGAATTTTTCTTTTTCTTATCTTGGATGCCAACTCTTCTTCTTCATGTGGCACTACTGATGGTTCAGCCAACTCCTGAAAATCTTGATCTTCAAATCTCTCTTCTCCTCTGTCATTTCAGCTTGACTTGGCTCAGGTGGAGTCATGGCCATGCTGCCCAAAATGTCAGCAACTTCCTCTTCCATCATTTCCTGCTCACTCCTTCCTTCTGGAGTTTCCCTTGACCTCTTATGAATTTTTCTTATATGGGGAAGTTTAGCATGCCCAGTAGTGAATTTCCTTTTAGATCTTCTTCTTACTATTCTTTCTTTTTCTTGTGTGGGTGAGCTATCACCGTCAGAGACAGATATTGGCTCTCTTGAAGTTGTTGTAGAAGAAGGAATTTCCTTCACAGGTACAGAAGGCTCTGTTGTTTTTATCTTTCTCACCGACATTTTTTTGGTATGTTTTCTCTTTCCATTTCCCTCTATCCTTCTTCAGGGGTATCAATTTCCAGATTAGCTGAAGGAGAGAATGGGGTTGGAATTGTCCTTCTGATAATATTAGGGTTTTTCTTGAACTTTCCAAGAAACTTGTCCCAAATTTCTACTCCATTCTTCTTTGACAGGAAATGGTGCTGGCATATCAAATGAATTAGACCATGATGCCTAATTGTCCCAACACCCCAAGAATACCTCTGAGTCATGGTTTGAATGGAATAAAAAAGAAACCCTGGGAGGTTTATTATGTATTCAGGTTTGGTGGCTCCATACTTTAGATATATGAGCATTTTTAAGACTTATTTTCCCACAGACCCAAACTGACTGTCACAGGTTAAATATTTTACTATCTAAAACGCTACCTTGTCAAAGGGTTTGGAAAAACTGGCCCTTCTTACCCCTTTTATGATTTTCTTTATATTATAGATGTACTGGGGTTCAGTTTCTTCTTCTTGCAGTAAGAATTCAACCAATTCTTTCAAATTCCCCTTGGCAGGTTGTGGGACATGAATAATGGGCACTCCAAACACATTACTTACAGTATTTACAGAAAAAGGAATAAAGACATTTCTCACCTTTGTTCTAGACTGTTCTAGGTTTATGATGAATTCTCTTACTAATTTTCATTATACCCTGAAATTTTCTTCAGGAATTCAAGCCATCCTGCATGCTCAAAGATGGATGTTACTTCTTCATCTGCAAGCAGTTGGGAATCATCCTTTGGTTCTATTTCTTCTTAATCCCCATATCGGCTTGAGTTTTGTCTCTTTTGATTTTATGTGAATTGGTTGTAGGCCTTCTTCTTAGCTGCAGAACTAACAACTTGACTGCGGAACCTCTGTTTTTTGCTGCGGAACCTTAGTTCTTAGCTGCGGAACTTCTAAATTCTCGGTTCTTTGCTGTGGAATAAAAACTCAATTCATTGCTCCTTCCTCAAAATATTTCTGCAATCTTTATTTCACTTGATGTTTACAATAATGATTACTAATGATAACCATGCCACCACTTATTCCATCCAAATCAATTTCATGATTACACACTTGTAATCATAATGTGTAAATAAATGACTCATCATACCTACTTTCAAATTAAGTCACATCACATATGCAAATATTTAATCAACCCTAAATAAGTTAAAAGACACAATTACCATCCTTGATAATGTAATCATTTTGCTATGATGACTTGTCATTCCTACAAGTGGAACAAAACATGATTATATAAGACAGCTGGAATTCAAAAGAATTCCTTTATTTGAACTAGCCAAAAAGAGGTTAACTGTCATTTGCTGGTTTTCAATTGACCTTGAGAGAATTTATTTTTTTATTTTTATTTTATATATATATATAAATATATATATATTATTTTTATTTTTTGGGGGAAGAAAACGCCATTTGTTGGTTTTCATCTTCTTCCCTTTATTCTAGATCTATCATCTGGTTATTTGATCATTTTGGAAGAACTGAGTTCTTCCATATGATCAAAATATTTGTCTGCTTCAATCTTCCTCAAAAATTCATTCTTAGTGGGAGGCTTCCTAAAGAGTTTCAACCTATGTCCATTGACGAAGAGTGTTCTGCTGCTGCCATCAATGGGAAGTAACTAAATAGAACCATTGTTAAAAATCTTCTCAATCTTATAGGGTCCCAGCCATATGGTTCTCAATTTGCCCTTGAACTGTTGGTACATAGAATCAAACAGTAATGCCCAGTCTCCTAGTTTGAATTGCCTTTTCTTGATATGTATGTCATGCCATTGCTTCATTTGCTCTTAAATCATCTTTGTCTTCTGAAGTGCTTCCAACCTTAATTCATCCAACTCATTGAGTTGAAGGATTCTTTCTTTTTGAGTTGCATGCAACTCAATTCCCAGCTTCACTGCTATCCTCAATGTGTGAAGTTCAAATTCTATAGGAAACAAGGGATTTTTCCCATAGACTAATTCATATGGTGAAAACCATGTTGTAGTTTTCCAAGTTGTATTATAAGCCTAGATAGCTTCAGGTAGTCTCTTTACCCAATCTTTTCTCCCAAATTCAATTGTTTTGGTAAGGATGTTCTCCAATTCTCTGTTTGTTACTTCAGCTTGTCTATTTGACTGTAAATGGTAAGGAGATGAATTCCTATGATTGATTTGGTAATACCTTGTGAAAGCCTTGATCATATTAGACATGAATTGTGGTCCCTGATCTGAAACTATGCTCCTTAGTGCTCCAAACTTGATCATAATTTTTTCCAAAGGAAATCAACAACTGCTTCCTCAGTGGCATTTTTCAATGTTTGCATTTCTACCCATTTTGTCACATAGTTAGTACATACAATAATATATTCCTTCCCTTGTGAAGGAGGATTAAAGGGACCAACAAAATCCAATCCCCATCTCTCAAATGGTTTAACCACAACTTGAGGCTGAAGAGGCATTTCATTGGTGAAAGTTGGTTGTCCCATCCTTTGACAAGGATCACACCTATTGATATATCTTTTCACATCCTTGTACAGAGATGGCCAATAATAACCAGTGCCAAGTATCTTATGAGTTGTTCTTTTTACTTAATAGCGTCCTCCACTTGGTTCATCATGACATGCTCTAAGGATGTAAAATATTTCATCCTCTCTTACACACCTACGCAAGACAAAATCAGGACCACACTTAAATAGCATTCCATTTAACCATTTGAATTGTGCACTGGTTTTAATTAACTTCTTTATTTGTTTCTTAGTGAAAGGAGGGAACTTCCCTGTTGTAAGATATTTTTCCATATCAGAAAACCATGGTGTACTTGTTGAGATTGCAAATAGTTGTTCATCTAGAAAGTTATCCTTGACTGGATCTTGCTCCCTTGTGGTGGTTAGTCTTGACAAAAAATCATCTACCACATTAGATTTACCTGGATTGTCCACAATGGTAATATCAAATTCTTGCAAAAGTAATAACCATCTAATGACTCTTCCTCCAACCACTGGTTTGTTCATTAAATACTTAATTGTTGAATGATCTGTGTATACAAATATATTGTACCCTATAATATAATGTCTAAATTTATTGATTGCATAAATTACAGAAAGAAATTCCTTTCAGTGGTGGTGTAATTCTTTTCATTGGGAGTAAGATTCTTGCTAAGATAGTAAATGAAATACGTATTTCCTTCTTCATCTTTCTATGTCCCAATACTACACCAATGGAATAATTTAAGGCATCTATTTGGATATGAAATGGAGTTTTCCTAATTAGGACCTCTCAATATTGGGGCATTGATTAATTTATTTTTTATTTCTTCTAAAGCATGTTGGCACTTTTCATCCCAAATAAATTCATAGTACTTGGTTAGCAAATTAAACATGGGAGCAACAATTTTACTGAAATATTTTATAAAGCGTCTATAGTACCCAACATGTCCTAGAGATGATTTGATATTTGTGGGGGTTTGAGGAATAGGTAAATCTGAAATGATCCTAATTTTGTTTTGATCCACTTGAATTCCTTTTTGTGAAATATGGTGTCCTAATAAAACTCCCTCATCCACCATCATTAAACATTTTTCATCACTAAGAGATAGGTTGTGTTGTTCACATCTGTGTTAACACTCCATCCAAATTTCTCAAAGTATATTCAAATGTATCTCCATGTACAGTGAAGTCATCCATAAATACTTGAACACAATAATTTTTTAGATTAGCAAAAATTACAAGTACAGCTCTCTGGAAAGTTACAGGAGCATTGCATAAACCAAATGGTAACACTCTATATGCAAGGGTTCCCCATGGAAATGTAAATGTAGTTTTTTCTTGATCCTCAGTAGTAACTCTAATCTTATTGTACCCACTAAAGCCATATAAGAAAGAAATGTACTGTTCACCTGAAAGGTTATCTAGGACTTGATCTATGAATGCTAAGGGAAAATAATCTCTCATTGTGGCTTTATTTAGTTCCCTATAGTCAACACATATTCTCAATTTTCTATTATTTTTGGGAACAATTACAAGAGGAGATACCCTTTGGCTATCCGAGATAGGGTAGATGAAACCTACTCGTAATAATTTTTCAGATTTCTTGTTTGACTATATCCCTTAAAGTTGGGTTAATCCTTCTTTAAGGCTGCCTAACTCATTTAATGTTTTTAGTATAGATGTGATGAGTGAAGACACTTGGATGAATCCCCTTCGTATATCTTTGTAATCCCAAGAAAAATATTTAGTAAGATTTTTTAGAACATCAAATAATTTGGCTTCTTCATCCTCCTTCAACCAGTTGTTAATGTTTAAATTTTTACCTAGTTGAATTTCAACATGTTTGGTTCCAATATGTGATGAATTGATTTTTGGAAATGGTTTCATTAAATTATTTAATGGACATGCATGTGGTAAAAACATATGGTATCTAGCAACATGTCCAAAAGTTCCTTGAGACAGAATACTCAAAAAAGGACAGTAATGAGAATTATGATACTTATCTCTTTGCAAGTCAAATTCCTCGTCACTGCTACTTTCTAGAAATTCTTAACCACTTCTTGATGTACTTAAAACTGAAGCTACTGATTCATCCTCTCCCCACGAGAAGTCTCGTTCCTCCGGAGTGAAATTATTTTCAATCAAAGAGAAATATTGTTGTCGTGGTTCCAGAACTAAATGTGGTGGTTCTGGAACTATAGCCGTAGGTTCCGGAACTAAGTTCGCGGGTTCCGAAATGAAATTCACTAGTTCAAGAATGAAGTTCACGGGTTCCAGAACTATTTCTGATTGCACTGAAGACATCATCTTCGCATCCAATGGTGGATTAATCATCTCTTGTACTTCTCTTACATGATCCTATAATGTGATCATAGCCAAAGAAGACAAATTTTTCTTATTAGTTTCAGGAGAATCAACCCACAATTGTTCATGATTGTCAGTAAAAGGTTGTGTAGTAAGATATAAGGAAATTTGTTAGAGTTCTTACCATTCAAGATTGTCATATCACCTGACCTGTAATCTATCAAAGCAACAACTGTAGCTAATCATGGTCTACCCAAAATAATGGGATAACCCAATGTTTTACCTTTTGGTTGCAATATAAGGAATTCAACTGGATATTCTCATGACTCTACCATAACTGCCATGTCTTCAATAATTTGTTTTGGTTTTGCTACAAACTGATCTACCATCTGCAATATGGTATTAGTAGGTTGTATACCCGTTAATGGTGACGTTGTCAGAGTATCCACTATCGTTACATTGATAGTAGCTCCCAAATCTATCAAAGCATTATGTACATCCTTATTTCCTATAGAGATAGAAATAATAGGACTTCCAGGATCTTCGTATTTGGGAAGTAATAGTTTTCCTGCTAATAAATCAACAAGTTTCCCATCTACTTTGATAGTCTTGAGATACTGTTTCTTCCTTCTAGGATTTTTCATGCATAATATTTTGATTAATTTGTTCAATTTTGGAATATCTTTAATTGCTTGTAACAGTGGTATTTCAATATTTAATTTCCTTAGTTCCTGTACCAATTCAAACTCCTTGATTTCTATAGCTTCTTTGAATCTCTTTGGAAATGGAGTCTCAGTAGTGTTGCTATCTGGCTCCTTTTCTTTTCTTTCTATATCCTCTTTTGGAACAACAGTACTAGGGATTTCATTTTCTTATGTCATTTCAATGATTATAAGGGGTGAACTGTTAATGATTTTCCCAGATCTAGTTTGATTATCCTTACAATCCATAGCATGTAAATCAACTGATTTTTTTGGTTTTGTTCCATAAACAGGAGTTGTTTGTTTGTTTCTGGGGTTTGCTATTGACTGTGCCAACATTTGTGTTTGGACTACATTCTCAGTTTGTGAATTTTGTGTAGGGGATCCCATGATGGCCTATTGATTCTGTGTTGGATATGTTCTTCCTTGGGAATAAATATTAGGGTTCCATCTAGGTTGTGACTAAGCATAAGGATTTCCTTGACCAACCCATGGTTGTTGATGTCCCTGAGCATACCAAGCTTGATTTGCCCAATCTTGAGGGTTCCAAGTTGGTTGAGGTACCCAAGGTGGTTGTCCCCAATTTTGTGGTACTCCCTGAGCAGCCCATGACATTGTCCATGGATTAGGAACTGATCTTGGCATAAATTGCCCTTGGTTAGGTTGTCTCTGAACAAAATTCAATTCTTATGTTATAGATGAGGCATTGATTTGTTTAAGCTGATTTTTAATAACATGAAGTGAAGAAAAAACATCAATATCATGTTCTTTAGATTCACAGATAAGACACATTTCTGTTTTATCTAAAAGACAATCTCTTAATGCATGCTTCTTCTTGCATCTAGTTTAATACATAGCCAATGGTTCAGTTTTGGAATTTTAGCCAATGGTTCAGTTTTGGAATTTTCTTTAGCTTGTAATCCATCCATAGTAGAGGTTAACTGCACTAAAATGTCTATTTTAAAGTTTGCTAACTCATCCATTAGTTTTTTCATATTTGAATTCAGATTTCTCACTGATTTTCCTTTTCTAGGTCCACCTCTCATTCTAGAATAGCTTCTACAAATCTCTTTAAGTCCATTCATTATTATCTGATTAATGTCTCCACCTCTTATCAAGTTAAGGGCTTCTCTAGATTTGTCATCCAAACCTTTAAGAAAAATGGTTTTACTTAACTCCTCTGTAAGCACAAATCCACATCTTTTGCTAATAAAGAGGAATATGTCTAAATAGTCTTCTATGTTTTCATCATCCTCCTGCTTGATTTTGAATAATTCTTCCTTCCTATTTCTCCCTTTGCAATAATCCTGGTATTTATCTAGGAAGGCAGTCTCCATTTGTGCCCAAGTGCTAATAGAGTTGGATGGTAATCCCATGAACCACCTCATTGCTGCATCCTTCAAAGTGGATGGAAACAACTTGATTTTTTGATTATTTGTTTTATAATCATAGGTCTGACATAGTACCTTGAATTCAAATAGAAATTGGTTAGGATCTTCAGATGACATCCCTCTAAAGGTGGGTAAATGTGCAGGTGAGATATTTTTCATTGATGTGTCATCATCTCCTAATTGGATTGGATAGGTAAAGGTCATATCAGGTTCTCTCTCAGCTTCTCGTGCCATTTTAAAAATATTTTATGAATTTTCCTCCCAATCAATGTGGTAAGTGGTATGCCTTGGGGAAGGTGAAAAATCAGGAGTAGGAGGTTGACTACTCAATTGAGAATCAAAACTTACCCTAAATGGATCTTGGGTAATAAGCCTTCTCTTAAAAGTTCCACTCCCTTCAAGTGACTAATATAAGAATTCCGAAAATGGAAATTTTGTTTCTTGTCTAACAGGGGATGGTGGTGCCTCCAATTCTTGATCAATTTCCTTACTTTGAATAGAGGATGTTATGATTTCTTGTGAAGATGTTTTTGGAAGGAATCTACCCTGTGAGTCTCTCGGTTTACTCATATATTTTTTGATATAGTAGGGAAGATTCTTCAACTACTAGATGTATGTTTTATTGCTCTTACTAACACTTAATTAGAAATTTCCAACTGGTGTTCCCTAGAAACGGTGCCAAAAATGATGGGTGTTGTCATTCCTTTCATTTAATCAACTTCTTGTTGAAGTCATATCAAACCAAGGGTGTGTCTAAAGCTATATACAACAAGAGTACTTTAACCGATCTAGTAGTTGACTGTAGCTATTTTTGTATTTTCTGGGGGATCTCTTTAATGTCTTAAAGACTTCTTGGTAAAACCTTATTCAAATCAAACTATGAAAAATTGTTGAAAGTAAAACACATTAAAAGCTTTGCTGAAAGGAAACACACCGTGCAGAATGGAAACACACTTGTTGTTGGAAAATAAACACACTTGCTTCTGAAAGTAAACATACTTGCTTTTGGAAATAAACACACTCAATTTAGAATGCTTGAAAACAATTGCAAGAAATATAAGAATTTATCTAAACACTTGCAGGAACAAGTATACAATAGAGTTTAACTGAAAGAACTAAAACAATACAAAATTAACAGATCTAAGCTATTTGCTGAAGAAATATAAATATCAAATAAATGAATATCCTGGTCCTTGGGGGAGTGGGCCCTTGCTTTTCCTCGAATCAGGATTTAACAACTCATAATTCTCTCAAATAAGAATGGCTATTTTATTGATAAAACATTAAGTATTATAAAACGTACTGGATCTGAGTACCTAGTCTATTTCTTTTCTCTGTTCTATTTTTATCTCATTCTATATCTTCCTTTTTATTTATTGCAGGTCTGCTTTTATATAAATTTCACAATCACAATTGTCTCAATGATTCTGATGAAATCGAATCATGCCTAGAATAGATGCTGATTCAGATGATGGTTGATCAAATAGTTGTAGGATAACTCTCTTTGGATCTGCGTTCAGAAATCTTCTCATCCTTCATGATTGAAAGGGTCGTAGATGCAAAATCTATGGATGTGGTTTAAAATAGATATCTCCCTTTGGTTTCGGAACTTTGGAGAAGTTTCAGAACCATAGGAAATTGTTAAGAACCAAAACTTGTGAGAGTTCCGAAGCTATCCCCAAGAGTTCCGAAACTAAGTCCAAAAATTTTGAAACTAAATACTGGAGTTTCGGAACTAAGTTTGAAAGTTCCAGAACTAAATGATGACTGTGTGATGGAGTTCCGGAACTAGCTTGGAAGTTCTAGAACTAAGCTGTGTAGGAATAAACGCTATCAAAAACATACTGAATACCACCTGCTTCATTTGCTTGACTGATTAGACCCACTTTATTACAAAACTGAATTTAAACACACACTACGTCAGTAATTTCAGAGCTTTTAACATTAGGATCAACATTAATCAAAAGACAGATAGTTACATCCTAACTCATATCAGATCAACTAAAAGTCACACAATGCAATCAAACTTAATCAAAAGGAGAGTAAGATGAGATCATATATTACACATTAATCGGACATATTTTTTCCTCATCACAACACTTAGACATTTTTTGGGAAAAATAAGGTCATACAAGGAAAATTTCACAAAGTAGGATTTTTGAGGAAGACAAGGAATAGTTCTCTAGTTACCTAAGTTCCCCGCATCTCCGTTAGGTCCACCAAAGGAGTGAAATCGGGTTAATCAGACATTATTGTAACAAATGGAGATGTTCCAATGTTTCGTGAGTTCATCGCATTCCTGAAATGACCGCACCAAGGGGAACGGTTCGCGGGTTCCATTAGTTTCCAAACCATTTTAATTAGCCAACCAAGGGGGATACGGGTAAATTGATGAAGGCAGGAAAGTTGCTAAATTTGGGAACCAAGAGAATATTGGGAATTATTCTCCTATTCCAACAATACACTGCCCATTTGTACACCTCACCCAAAACATAACATAGTCAGAAAGGACGGGCCCATGAAGCATAAGAGGAATGGTTCCCCCATTTCCGCATTCCTCTAATAACGTGATTTTCTGCAATACACTAAGAAATTGGATAAAATTAGACCTATCATGCACAAATGGAATGTTTCACCCTTCCACTAGGTCTCCTCCCACCCACTTTATCTGACCCAAAAGAAAAGCATTAAAATAGTAAGTCAAGGCCCAAGAGAAACATTTATCCATTCTTCATGTCCCTTAAAGACCCGCTTGGGATAACATGGAGTTGGTATTTTGGAAATAGCTTTTGATCCAGAGCTTAAAATTGTACAAAAATGGTGGTGTTGGAACCACCTCATCAAGGTCTTCATTCTAGTGTTAAGATATGCAAAAAATGTTGTTGTTTTTGGGTAAAAAATTTAAACACATATTCAGGAGGGGAAAATAAAGGTCCAGGCACTCAACTACCAAAATTTAATGGTGAATGACACACATGCCCTATCTTAGAGGGAATTTGACATGGGGTAATGGCCATTTCAGATGCCCATGTGGTCTTCCAGGTGATTTATTACACCTTGTTGCTTGTTGCATGAAAAGTGGGAAATTTCCCTCTTTCCCCCTTCTTTCTCTTCCTCCTCTAAATATTGGAAAAATGCTCGCATTTTTAATGTTAGACAGTTCATAATGTATGGGCACCATGCCAAAATGTTGTCCAAACTTCCATGGAGTTGCAAACCTCATATTTGGACTTCTTGTATGTATGTATGAATTCTACTTCACTTATAATGGATTGTGCATAATTCGACAATAAAATCTTATGTTTGTAGCTCTATTTTCTACCCTATAATTGTATTTTGTTTTCATTCTTTCCTCCCATTCCTTCTTTGGTATGTTTTGCATGTGTTTCTCTTGCAGGTTTCTCCATTTTCTATTTTCTTTTATGTGAAAAATGGAAGGTAAATGTAGTTTGGGTCTATGGCACATATGTATCCTTCTCTTTCTCCATTTTCTCCCATTTTTGCCTCATGGAGAGTGTTTACCCCCATTTTTTTGGTTGTATCACATCTTTCTTAGATTAGGATTTCATTTCCATACATCCCTCTAACTCTGGTCCCTGTAAATGCTAGTTTAGGCTTAGTTTATTTACATTTTAAAGTTGTAAGGGTAGTATTCGGATTAGGATAGGTAGAGGAACCCTCCTTTGGAGGTTTGTATCAAGAATTACAAGGTACCAAACTTGGAGAAAATCTCATGTTATCCAAAATTATTTATCTTCTATGATCAAATCAGGATGCTACGTTTTGGTGATAACAATACGTACAAAACAACATTGTGGTGAATATTCCTAGTATACCATATGAGTAACATATTATATCTCTTATGAAATTTACCTGAGTTTTTGCTACATAAATGATACCTCGTATTGAGACACAACATTCACATACTAGTAGTGGGATTTGATAATATTCAGGTACACATATCCCACGATACTTCATGATAGAGCATCAATACTAGCACAAAATGAATCCTACTTCTCCTTATATACATTATGTGTTATATAGCTATGTGTGACATACAATAGTTTGGAAATAGTTATGTGGGTGTGACCCTTGCAAGATATTGATGCGCTCTCATTCACATCGAGAGCCTATAATTACTATAACTTATTATGACCACCTAATAGATTCATAATTCACCATTGAGGATTGATTAAAAGTAGATATAATAGTTTCATGTCTTGGAGGAAGGGATTGTGTGTGTATGTAGTATTTTCTTGAATACAAGTAGTTTCAATGTTAGAACATATGGCTAAGTAGGGAAGCTCCTTCTAACAAGGATGTTGCGATGAGAATATCTTTTACCTTATTACCATACTATTGTAGACACCAGGTTTTCATCAGCCACCTACACCCCGTATACACACATTAGTCTATTTAACCTATCACTTTAATCATTATCCAAGTCACCTCATTTGCCCTGTAAAATCATTTTTCACCCCTTGTAAATCATATTTACCTATCAAAACTTACCCTAGCCTCCCTAAAACCTCCTAACCATCCTTAACCTATCCTAACCCTTTTTACCCTAACCTCCACACCACACCTAACCTCTCCCCTAACCATTTACCCTTGTGCCCATACCAAAAATACCCATTTTGGAAGTGGTTAAAAACATTCCCAAATGAGTTTCTCTGAATTTCCCGGATCACCAGAGATTCCACAAATCACCCACGATTATAAATAAGAGCTCAAACTCCTATTTAAGAGATCTTCAATCTTGAATTTTTGAACTTGTCAACAAAAATTTGTCATTCCAACAATCTCCAAGGATTGTAACGAGACTTTGCCACTCCAAGAAGTCATAACACATCAGTTTTAGTAGTCATACATCTTCAAAATCCTCCCTACATCACCAGAAAGTCAAAAGATCAACATCACAAAATAATTTAGTCTCTGTGAGCACTTTGTAGTATGTTTCACGTCAAAGGTAATCCAATAATTTTCTATTCTTATTTCCATTCTATTTATACATAAAAAAGAACAAAACAATCATTTAGGTCTATGTTTTCGATCAATTTTATGTTTTATCAAACAATTAATGTTTTCCACAGTAATCACAGACGATTCCCCCAATCGCTAGCAATTATTCCTAATCACCTGCAATTTCTGTCAAATTGGTTTCCTTATCAATCATTGTATTTTATCATCTACTATATTTATATCCGAACTTAATTTGTCTACTTGTAAGCATGTCTGTGTTTTAGATGATTGTTCCAGGTCAATCTCATCCAATCATAAGCATCTACAATCTCTCGATTTTTCAACAACCGTTTGTGTGGGAGAAGTTCAAAATCCTCCATGATATTAATTTGTGAGCCATCAGATTTGCACCAACCCTTGAAGACACCAAAGGATAGTGTGAGATCCTTCATGAGATCCGATAAGAAACTGAAGAGTTTTTATACGATTACTTCGAAAATCTTCTGATCACCACCACTCTAGCCTAGGTCACCTACAAAGCAAAACATGATCTTCTCTTTCATCTTGAGTTCTAGATTCCTTATCTTATCATTATCTTTGTCAAAATAACTGTAGAGTCCTTTTTCAAAGACCTCTTTGATCACCATTTTGTTGTCACCTTGAGCGCTTGTTTTTTGTGTTCACTCAACTCAAAATTAGGATAAGTATGGAATTTAGTGATGCAAAAAGTTTCCATGTGTTTTGATAGCGCACAAGATGGTCATAAAGAAAGCATAGGGAGGCGCTCAACCTTATGCATCCTAATCCATCTGTCTCAGGCCCGGTATCTATTACCCGACAAGTTGAAAAGTCAAAAACATAGTAAACATATAACGCACCCTCCACATGTCACCTAAGCGCTCCTTTCAATAATTAAAAAGAGGAATCCTCCCCAAAATATCACACACCCTTCATGTGTCTTTTAGGTGCAGATTGGGGAATCAAATTTCAGAAAAGACTCTCAAGCAAGCATCTGTTCTCCATGCTTTCAAGAAAGGATTATCACCGACTCTAGAGGCGATAGTTGGGTGAATTAAAAGAACAATTGTAAATATCTCAACAAGTAGTTGAGAGATTGACCTAGAAGGGAAATATCATTAAATAATGCCACTAGTAGAAACCCTAGTTTCAGACGTCAAAAATGAGAGCCACAAAAAACTATAACGGGGCATGTCTGATTCAGAACAAAAAGGAGGGAGCTTTTGTGAAGAAAAAGTGAAACAAGAAGTTGTAAAAAGAATTTGTAAGGTTTCAGTTTTCTATTAGCCAAGTCTTAGTAAGAATCATTTGTAAGGAAGTGGTAATCTATGCCATTTCAAGCCTTATTTATTATTTCCTCATATAAATCGAGTTCTTGTTATATACACTTACTGGTTTTCATATTCTGAATCATTTCTGTTCTACGTTAAGTATTTCTAGATAATTTATAAAATCTATCATGTTATATGCCCTTGGGTTTAACTTATCTATTACTTATGTTTGTCATACATTCCACCTTCACAGACCTTGACTAAATCTAAAGTGTTTCTAAAAATAGATTGATCATGTTGCAATGTTCTTCTAGATATTTAAATAATATCATTTAGATATATCTCCATCGCTTATAGAATCTCATTCTGGTACGCATTGCCTTAAGTCAGTTTTAACCTTCTTTTTAAAAAAATTCTCCTAACCCTCATCTCACACTCATAGAGAAGAGCTAGCTTCTTTAAAATCTTAGAGGTAACCTTAGGGCGCATGTCCCACTAACCTAAGGTTTCCTAACGACTCTGATGGTTCATCCGCAAGTACTATCATCAATAGTTTTCTTGGCACACTCGGTGGGATCTCAAACCCACAATCGCACTTATTTGAAGTTAGAGATTTACTGATTATAACAGCACTCAAGTGGTCCTGCTTAAATCTTACAATACAAATGTGAATGAGGGAAAGAGAAAGGGAGGAATGTGTGTTTGACTATTTATAGCTATCTCTATCACATGCAACAGAAGAGGTTGATAGATCCAGAAATCCCCGTCTCCCCCGAATTGAACTCTCTCAACACCTCTGCACAAGGTAGGCCTTTCACACAATCGAATAGAACTCTCAGACCCATTTTAATGGCTCATTTTCAACCCTAACCTCTTAGGCAATTTGTCTCATGAGATTAAGGAATCCCACTTATTCTTCCCACACCCCCAGTGGTGTGGAATCCTATTTCAGATAATGCACTAAAGGAAATGCCCAAATTTAGTGGGGAAAATTTAAAAACTATTGAGGAACACCTCCAAGACATGTCAGAGATATGTGTGGTACATTATATAAGAGAGAAAGATGTCACCTTGTGATAATTAGTCGCTTCTTTCAAAGGAAAATCCTTGTATTGGTATCGATCCTTAACTCCTAATACTATCACCACTTGAGACCAATTAGGAGAAGTATTGGTGGAAAGGTTCAGCTAAAAAAGGGAGATAGGTCATCATTCCTATGCAACAACTTATTGACATCAAGAAGGGTCCATAAGAGTTAATGACAGATTTTAACACTCGGTTTCATAAAACTTGGAAAATGATCCTGGCCCTAGCTAGGCCACTCACAGCTATGGCTATTTATTTTATTTAAAAGCCCTAAATTCATATATTTTAATACTGATTCAATCATTAGGAGGGGATTCCTTACCACAAGCCTATAACATTGTCTATCTAAGATGATAAAAATCTAATAGACATTGGGAAATTTCTTGCTAGGGCCACTCTTGCCAGTATACCTTAAAATAGACCCCCTCTCCACAAGCACCAAGCTTAGGCCCTTACATTCTTATATAGTTACCAATATACTTATTCATCTCCCACTACTACCATTATGTCCTCCTCTTCATATCGTGAAATAGAGGAGATGATGAAAAATTTAATTTTTTTTCTAACAATATAGTGAATCTCAAAAGGAACTAGGATTCCTATCCCAGAAAAAATTATAAAAATTATCAGGGTAGCATACCCTTCTTATCCCTCCCAATACTAGAATATCCAAAGAATTCCACCTGCATAGCCATCAAACCAATTAGTTCCCATACTAATGCCATTTTGGAGTGTTCCACCCAATAGTAGAAGAGAGATGGTACCCTAAACAAAACAATCTGGCTGAAGACCCTAACACATGGTGATTCCCTGTAGTAATAATTCTCATATGCCGAGAGACTAACCCAAAGGTAATTTTTATTATAAGGTGGCCAAAAAAAGACCAAGAGAATGATATGATACATACGCTTCTAGAAATGACCAATCCTTAGGAGCTCAAAATGTCTACTTTCCACGACAGTAGATGCAAGGGAAGTCCCTAGAGTAAGAAGCAAAGATCACACTTGAGCATGACTCTGTTCTCTTGGATAGAAGGAGAGGAATCCATATTTACAAATGAAGCATACATTTCAAATCCCATTTAGTTTAACTATAACACTTGTTTTAAGAAGAGAATCATAGATGTAGACGCCCTAATCCCAAATTTGATTGGCAATGACACATTAGAAAATCATCAACCATTGATAGAGCACGTCCACCAACCAATCGCCATCAAGGATGTTTCAAAATAAAATATCAAGATTCAACATACCCACCAATCCACTAGAGAAGGGGTGAAATTCCCAGTCGTCTTTTAAATTGTTGCCATCCTAGGACCGATCAATGTAGTCCAACAACTTAAGAAAGCACTAACTAATTCCTTCTTATGGGACCTTCTAAGCATCCCATCAGTAAAGGGAGTTGGTCCAAGAGGTGTTCAAACTGAATAATGGTCCAAACACTTCAGAAAAGGAAAAGGGATGGGTAAAAATTTTCATCGAATCTCTACAAAGGTGGTAATATTAAATAAAAAAGGTGAGGTTAGTAAACCAAGGCCCAACCCCTTATTTTTGACCCTTGTTATAGGTAAATTTTTGTTGCACAATTCCATGATAGATATCCTAGCGCAAGAACTACCGTCATGCCCAAATTAATTGTAGATGCATTGGGAATTAAATATGAAGCCTTGAAGAAAGGGGTGATGCAACTATATAGGAAGTTGGTCCAAACCATAAAAGTTATCAAGGGGCTCCCAGTACGGCTCTAGTCTTGCCTAAATATAACTATTTGGTAACATATCGTAGTAAGAAACGTTTCGCTCAGTCTTTTCTTTTTTGCCTCGCCCGTTATCTCACAGCTAAAATTTGAGGCTATATGTCTCTAGATTGGTCTCATTTAATTCTTGCAAACCAGATATACGGGTCCAAGATGAAGGTCGTATCAGAACCCCTCTCCAAGGAACATATAACGGATACCAAGTGGCTTCTCGGTTTCAAAGCTTCTCATGCTATGATCACCAAGGAAGAGGAATTATACACGGAAGATGGAGAGCCCCAAAGCGGTGATCATCTATCCAACCTTCCCCCCAGAGATCCTTTTGGGAACTTCGATTCCATTGGTTTAGTCACTTATGTCATTTTTGATGAGGATTCCATGATCCCTGAAGTAGTAAAGAGAACATGATGAAAATAAGGGGAGTCTGCCTCAGGGATTCTCAAATATGGACCCTACATTTCGATGGGGGCCAAAAGTAAGAATGGTTCAAGAGATGGAAGTGTACCTGAGTATCCACTAACAGAAGAAAGATACTCCTGTTCATTCCATTTTCAATTATCTCTGTACCAATAATGAAGTGGAATACGAGGCTTTGGTACACAGCTTATCCACAATCCCGAAAGGAAGGAATCAAGACAAGCTAAGGGTGTTTTGTGATTTATAATTGGTGATAACGTGAAGTAAGAAATAATTGCCACCACCAAGAATCATAGGATGAGATCCTACTGGCATCGGTTGTGGGACCTCATAGATTATTTTGAAGATTTCGATATTAAGGTAATTACCCACATGACCAAAATATAGAGGCCAATATTATGACCATTGATAAGATCCTAGTTTGACCCAATTTGGGATCTGATGACAAATGAAAGCACCATAAAGCTAATCTTCCACCCCTCTATCCTTGAACAATTTTGAACATTGGCAAGGTATTTGAAAGTGACCAAAAAATCATTCACTTCGTTCAAAAGTCTAATCAATTTGTACATCAACTCCAACGTAAGATTGAGGAAGCATATGGGGATCAAATAATCCAACTTAAAACGAATAAGCTTTTGAAAGGGTTAGTTACCCTTGAGAATCTTTTTTGACTCAAATGATGCTAGTTCTGACCAAAGAAAGTTTGCGGCAATAAAATAGGACTATGTCGAACTAGAAATAACTAAAGAAAGAATATTAAAGGTCATAAATTAAAAGTCAGAAAATTGGTGGCCCAAATAGGAAAGAGAGAGACTCGTATCCTTATGTCATAAGTATGATAGGGTAATGGCTTGGACTTATGACGATCTTCATGGCTATGAAAAAGACATTATTCAGCACACCATCGACCTTAAGGAAGGGACTAAGCCGGTGCGTTAAAAATAAAGGCCCGTGAACCCAAAGATAGAATCCCTCATGGCTGAAGAATTGAGGAAGATACTAGAGGCTCGTATAATCTTCCCTATCAAACACATGACACATGGGTCTCCAATCTAGTCTCGGTAAGAAAGAGGAATGGACGAAATTTGGCTCTGCATAGATTTTAGAGATCTAAATAGGGCCTCCCTGAAGGATCACTACCCTTTACCCTCAATGGAACAAATATTACAGACAGTCACAGGCTCTGAGATGTTTTCCCTGTTGGATGGTTTTTTGGGCTATAATCAAAAATGGCTCGTAGAAAGGGATCAACATAAGACTACCTTCACAACTAAATGGGGAACTTTCTCCTACGCATAAATGCCTTTTGGGCTCACCATTGTTAGGGATACCTTTCAAATGGCCATGGATTCTGTGTTTGGGGAATTAGTAAGACAAATTGATCCTCATATCCCTCAATGATCTCATAGTGTTCACTAGAATAGTGGAGGATCATTTCAATGCTTTAGAGGTTGTATTCAAAAAATACCAAGAATTCAAAATCTCTTTAAACGTAAAAAGATGCTTTCGGAGTGCCCCAGGGAAAACTCCTAGAACATATTATGTCTAAGGAAGGAATATATATCGACCCCAAAAGAATCAAGACCATCCTAGAACTTCCCTTGCCAGTAAATAAGAAATTTTTTCAATCCTTCTTAGGAAAAATCAACTTTGTCAGCAAATTTATCTTAGAATTCACGGGGAAGATCTACCCAATCACTCTCTTACTAAGGAAGGATCTTGGTTTCAAATGGACTAATGAAGGCTGCCAATCCTTTAGTTTGGAAAAAGAGTCTATAACATCTACCCCGGTACTACACAACCCTGAGCTTGCGAAAGACTTCATTATCTAAGATTATGGGGGAGAGCATAGCATAGTGTTTGTACTAACCCAAAAGAGAGAATCAAAAGGAGAGGAGCATGCGGTTGAATTATTTTCAAAAACCCTCCATGACTATGAAATAAGGTATAATTTCATGGAAAGATAGGATTATGCTATAGTGAAATGTTTGAAAACATTCAGGTACCTCATCACTCACAATAAAATATGGATCATGGTGACTCACTCTAGCATCAAAGAGTATATAATGGAAGGAGAGATAACTGAGAAAAGGGTTAACTAGATTACCAAGATCCTTGAATATGATATAGAAGTAAAACCCATGAAACTCGTAAGAGGCAGGGGCCTGTGTAAGTACCTAACATACGAACCTATTTCCCTAAGTGATGATGAGTGTGAAGAGATAATGTACCTACAGGAAGGTGATTCTGAAGGTTGGGTCTCAGACAAGGTTCACTTTATGAAAACTACGAAATACCCCAACCATCTCCCCTTGAAAAAGAGGAGATATTATAGGTAGAAGGGGGGTAATTTTATCATCATTGAGGGCTTCCTATTTAAAAGGAATTTTAATGGAATCCTACTTAGATTCCTAGAGAGTGGGAAAGCTACAAGATTCTTGCATGAATTACATCATGTAAGTTCTAGAGGTCACTTTTTAGCTGAGACTACAACCATAAAAATCCTGTAAGTAGGGTATTTTAGGCTCAGTCTACTCACCGATAGATAGGTAGAGGTAAACAGATGCAAGGTATGATGAATTTATAATGGCCTTCAAAGAAAGGAAACACTACCCCTTAACCACATCTTAGTGGAGGATCCCTTCAGCCAATGGGGTCAGGAATTCATTGTAATGGTTAATCCAACTTCTAGCACTGGCCATAAATGGATCCTCACAGCAACCGAATACTTCACCTGATGGGTAGAAGTGGTCCCCCTTAAAGAAGCCATAGAAAATGTGATTCTAGGTCTCTTACAAGATATAACTACACACTTTGGCTCCCCTTGAACTATCATATTAGATAATTCTAAGGCCTTTCTGGGAGCCAAAGTGTCTTATTTTGCAATGAAACACGTGATCTACCTAAAAAATCCATCCTATTATTATCCATAGGGAAATGGTCCGGCAGAATCCACTAATAAGAACTTGATCAAACTCATAAAGTGAATGGGGCATGAGCATAAGAGTTTATGGCATGAGAATATGAAGATCACCTTTTGGGCTAACCGAATCACCTCAAAGTAGATCCTGAAGGCTTTACCTTATGAGATAGTCTATGGGAAAAAACCATGATGCCAATTTCCTTGGAAATCCCCACATTACAAATATTAAAACAAGTTGAGATGGATGAAAATGGGGCAATGCAAGTGAGGCTCACCGAGCTAATATATCTCGAAGAAAAGCAAGAGTCTTCTCATGAGGCCATGATTAGTTTCTAGTAGGTGGTCAAGAATTGGTTTGATTGAAAGATGTCAGAACCAAACTTCCAACTTGGAACTATGGTTCTGAATTGGGATGCATGAGCTACCAAACCTTGGAAAAAGAGAAAAATTGACCCACTATGGACTGGAACCTTCAGAATCGGTGCATGTAAGCAACACAACATGTTTGAGATAGAAATAATGGAAGGTGAATCATTAGCCATTCTGGCTAATGAAATTCATTTAAATCCCTTTGTATGAATCCCATTGCAAAAAGGTTGTATTATATGTACAATTTTCTTTTGGTTACCTTTTTTTTTTTATCCCGTCAATAAGTGTCCCAGACATGTGTCCTTTGTTCAAGCCCCTTGCCCCTTTTTGATGTTTTGGAGGGAGTGTACTTCAATTATTTGTCTCCAAATTAATGATCCAACAATTTTTTTTTCACTCAAGAGAAAATTATTTCGAGGTGACACAAGATCCCTTAAAATAATTGAGTGCGGCACTAGAATTCATTAATGAGAAAGGAGACATTATGAGAGGTGACCTGACTTACGTGTGATTCATTACTCTTAAAAGAGAAACAATTATTTAAGATAGGGAAATAGATAATAAGGTCCATTCCAAATGCTAGAGCCTCTAAATTAGTTGTTGAATATCACAGTTAAAGAAATTCCACTCTTTCCCAGAACTCAAAGCGACACCATGGTACCCTCCAGTTCTACACCATCAATAAAATCTTATGTAGGAAAACCAATTACCCCTCATCCTCTCTAACTAAGATGTAATTTCCCATAAGGAGGATCTCATTTTAATGATCCTACTGTGATATCAGACCCCACCGACAATGTATTTGATCCATCCCTCTACAAGAATCCTAAGGCTTTGAGGGAGGCATCTTTTGCCAGATTTCTCAAACTGGGAGACTTTGAGGTTTTCATATCTAGAATCTGGAGCATGACACTCACTCAATATATGGTGCCCCTAGTTCACCTCTACCTAGAACTCATATGGATGTCCACCAACCATTTCAACCCTGAAGCCCACAGTGTCCAGGGTAGAAATTTAACAGTAGTAATCACACCATAGGCCATCAGAGACATGTTGGCCCTAACTCATGACCTAACAACCAAATTCTATGATATGGCCAAGCTCTAAACTATCTAGGTGCAATGCCAAAATAAAGTATCTTTCCTTAATAGGGAGCTAAAACAATCAGACGTAGGTGGCTAGGGGACCCCGGGGTTTCCCATTCCATTGAAATATATTCAAGTGGATTCTCAAGATGCCTACTTCATGCTAGCCTTTATTTTTGGAAAATATTCTGAAAAAGGCATGTAGGATTGGAAAGTGGTATCCTTGTTCTGAATGAGGTCTATTGCAAAGGATCATACCTACCATTTTGATTTTTCTAAAGCCATCGCAAGGTCTATGTGTGAGCAACTAGCCCAATTCTCAGTAACCTCAATGTTCAGGTACACATCTTATCTCTTTCATCTCATCCTTTATCAAAATTGGAAATATTTTAGTCAAATCATGACTCTAAATATGTGGGATATAAAAGTGGACCCACAAAAGGTCATTCCAATATCTACATGGACCCATATACTATCCTATTTGACATACTTATATGAATTCTTAAATTATTTTGTGGATCCCCTTTTTCTCAAAATTGATCTTAAGGGGATCAACAATAGGATGAATGACTTGGTGAAATCTATCCTACCCAACCAATTGCACCCCTACAATTAATTTTTCACTAGAGGGCATTCCATGATTCGCTTGAATGGTTTCAATGAGGAATATTGCATGTTTCTTAGGGTCCTCACGGAGTGAGTAGTAGGCTTAGAGATAGCCAGGTAGCTAGTGCTCCTGGACATTGAATTTGGCACAGGCTAAAAGAAGAAGGATATTTTTTATCTCCCCTTTAGAAAATAAGGAGTCATTATACTAAAAATAAGGGTAGAGCATAGCCTTATGAAGAAGCTAGCTTCTTATGGGTTTTCTCTTATTCAAGACTCTTGGAGGTATGACCCTAAAGGAAAGATGTCCATGACTTTATGGGAAAGAAATCCCCAACCCCTACGTCCATGAGCTAAGGGAATTTTTTGAAATGAGGTAGAATCCCCAAGAGGAGTCACTTGACATATTTTTTGAGCTCAAAGATATTCTACCCCCAGTTTGGGAGACATTCCACCAAGGTAGACATATGTATGACCCCACTCTCACCATGACCAAGAGACTTCGAGCGGCCTTGAAAAAAATGGATTGGAGCATGGATAAAATTGAAACCTATTGGAAATATAGGTTTGACCACCCATAATTTTGAGTCCATTCCCAATGATGAATAGTGGGAGGATCTCTAGGACATGGAGCATGCATCTTATACCGAAAGTGAGGATATGACCACTATCATTTCCAAGTGGTCCTCAAGATCAACCACGGAGTACTCTAGTCCCCAGAAACAATAGTTTCCTCCTTCACCTCTTATTTCTTCTTCGTAACAAAATATTCCATCTCATACTCGAGCACTGCGATCTGCGGTTGTTCCTTCAAGCAATATTTCTATAGAGGATCAGATGCCAAGCCCCTTGTGCAAGAAATTCAAGTATGTGGTGGTTCCTATTTCTTCTCTTCCTCTTCCCCTACCATGGGGCCCATCTCAATCCCCTCCTTCACCACCATCTTACCCTTTCATTAGTGTTCCCTTATCAGTCTCTCCATCTCAATCATTTCCTCCACCCAAAGTTCCCATCCTCTTTTGGATTTCTTTCACTATTCCAATGTTTTCCCCTCATTTGTGGTAGGTCCTCCTCTGCCATAGTGACTTTAGTGCCTTAACCACAAGCAACCATTCCCTATGGCGTGCCACCTGGGTTCGTGTTTTTGGGTAGGATTGTCCCATCTTCTTATGAATTCCTAAGTTAAGTTGAGGCCACTAAAGCCACTCGAGACAATAGAAGAGTGAAGAAAAAGAGATGACTGTGAGCATAACAAAATAGATGCAGTGATTATATGACAAGCAATAGAGATCCCTTACTATTACACAACTCATTCCTTAGGTATATAAAACTACGCAACAAATTTAACCTGATGAATACTCTGTCAGTGCCATCGTAGTAGAACTCTATGAGTTCTGACGCCAAGAAAAAGTTGAATTAATGAACGAGACCGTAGTGGTAATCATGACAGATTATTTGAAACTCACCAATCAACTGAAGAAGGAACAATCAAACCTTCACAGAGTAGAGGCCACTATGGCCAGCCATCAAGCTGAGCTCAAGGGAAAGAACAAAGAAATAGAGCATCTTCATAAGGAGTTAAGGGGATTTCCTTCGCTAGAAGCCCTTGTAGCTTCTTATATTGAGGTTAGAACCCTTGTAGCCAAGCTCGCCATCTCCAAGTCATCGGTGCCAATTCTCTCTTGTAGGAGAAAGGGATCCTCGAACAAGGGCTTGATTTAAAGAAAGTGGAGGTAGTTGTAGCCAAGTCTAAGTTTTGTGCCATTGAAGCCGAAAGAGACAGCCTCCAGGAAAATTTGAAATCATCAGAGGACACGGTCAAGGGTTTGACTGGAAAATTGGGACATTAATCCCAGAAAGGGGGGATTGTAACATTGGTACAGGAACTATATGCTTCTTGTTGTGACAGAATCACCGCTAAGGTAATGGATCTAGTCCCCACGCTCAAATTCATATCTGATGCACAGGAATTATACTCTAGTGTTGTAACCGTATCCTCCACCATCACCAGCATAGTATTTGCCAAGGTCCTCAAATCAGAATTGTTGATTAAAAATATTTATAATACTTTAGAATCTACCCTAGAAGGGGTGGGGATTATAGACAAGCAGGTGATTGTTTCTAAAATCAATGAGATCCTAAGCTATAACAAGGCTTCCATCAAATGCAAGAATCTCTTGACACAGCTCTACTAGGGAATCAAGGATATGAAGTAGAATATCAATGAACTAGTTCAGTTAGGATTCCCTTCTCCCTTTCTTGATGACTCTACAGTCCTCACAAAGGATCAAATTCAATAGCTCCTAATTTCCAAATGTCAAGATAAGACTGTCTTTCAATCTTTAAAGGAGAGTTCTAGTGTGACCGAGGTGGAAGCCATTTTAAACCCTATTGTCCGGCTGGAGTTTCACTTGCATGTAATGGTGTGGAATCTCAAAAATTCCTCGCATAAGGAGATAATCAAGCTCGATCATGCCTTTTAGGCCTTGCAAAGGAGGACATACCCAATATAGGAGGAATGGATTGGATATCAGGCTACCTTGCAACGTGCTCTGAGTGGCATTTTTTGGGCCACATTTTATTTTTTGAAGCAGAGGGATCACTGGTTTCTTCCATGATTGACATGAAGTCCCTAGGTGAGTCCATAAATGTAGAGTCTTTTTTCAGATACCTCTTTGATCACCATTTTGTTGTCACATTGGCCCTTGTTTTTCTGATCGCTCAACTCAAAATTTTCTAAGTATGGAATTGGATGCAAAAAGTATCCACGTGTCTTGTTGACACAAGCTAGGCATAAAGAATGCAAGGGAGGATTTCAACCTAGTGACACATCATCCACCTGTCTTAGGCCTGGTATCTATTCCCTGACAGGTTGAAAAGTAAAAAGAATATTAGAAGCACGACGTGCCCTCCACGTGTCTCCCAAGTGCTCAACTCAGGAAGCAAATTGGGGAATCCTCCCCAATTTCAGGCAATGTGTCTCTCAAGAAACGTTGGGAATCTTTTCAGAAAAGACTACAAGTGTCGGGTAAGGATTATCACCAACTCCAGGGGTGAAAGTTGGGTGAATTAAAAGAAAATTACAAATATCTCAACAAGTAGTTGAGATATTGACCTAGAAGGGAAGGATCATTAAATACTACCAGCAGAAACCCTAGTTCCATATGTCAGAAAGAGAGACACAAATATCTATAAAGGGGCATTTAATTCTGAGTAAAAAGGAGGGAGCTTTTGGGGGATGAGAGAAACATGAAATTATAAGAGCATTTGATGGTTCAGTTTTGTATTATCCAAGCCTAGCAAGACTCGTTTAAAAGGAATTTGTAATCTGTGCCATTTCAGCCTTATGTATTATTTTCCATATAAATTAAGTTCTTTTCCCATGCACTTTGGCTTTCGTATTCCGAGTCTTTCTCTTCCGTTAAGTAGTTCTAGATAATTTATAAAATCCATCATGCTATAAGCCCTTGGGTTTTAACTTATCTTTTATCTGAATCTGTTAAGTATTCCATCTCCTTAGCTCTGATTAAATCTAAGGTGTTGCCAAATAGGTGTATCATGTCATATTGTCTTCAAACTATTATACGCAACTCACTAGAAATTTCTCCATTTCTTATAGATTATATCTCAGTGCATCGCCTTAGTTTTTTTCCTTGTTTTTCTTTATTTTTCTCCTAACCTTATCTCACATTACAGAAAAGAGCCAACTTCTTTAAAATCTGGAGGTCACCTTAGGGCGCACGTCCCACTACCTAAGGTTTCCTACGACTCTGACATTTTATCCGTGAGGATTATCATCAACATGTTTGCTTATCAATCATTGTATTTTATCATTTATTATATTTATATCTGGACTTAATTTTTCTTCTTGCAAGCATGTCTATTTTTAGATGATTGTTCTAGGTCAATCTCATCCAATCATAAGCATCTACAATCTCCCAAATTTTCAACAACTGTTTGTGTGGGAGAAGTTCAAAATCCTCCCCGAGATTAATTTGCGAGCCATCAAATTTACACAAACCCTTGAAGACATTGAATAATAGTGTGAGATCTTTGATGAGATTTGATAAGAAACTAAAGATGTTTTATACGATTACTTTGAAAATCTTTTGATCACCACCACTCTAGCCTAGGCCACCTACAAAGCAGAGCAGGATCTTCCCTTTCATCTTGAGTTCTAGCTTCCTTATCTTATCATTATCTTTGTCAAACTCACTTAATTTTATCAAAATGAGTTGACATCCTTCAACGAAGTCTCTTTGGATTCCTGGAATCGGCCTTTTCTAAGTAACTCATCATCCTATTTGTCTAACCTCTCTTGTTTAGATATATTTTTTTGGAGGTCTCTTCACTCGATGAAGAAGGAGCATTGGTTCATTATCTACATCTCATCATCCCGACATTATGGATGTCGATCCAAGTATCGTTAAACCATACTATTTTTCGAGTTTTAGGTACTTTTTACACTTAATAACATTTATCGAAAACTACCTAATACATTCCTAACACACCCAGTGGAATGTTGTTCCCTTTCTTGTCATTAAATTAAATTTATAGTCATTCTTGGGTTCTCTGCTCTGTAATTGCTAACAATTCTGGTAAATCTCCAGCGATTTTGGTAAATCACCTATGATTCCTGTAATCGTTGACAATCTATGTGGATTGTTCTTGATTCATATAACCTTGCAAGTTTTCCTCCTTGGAGTGTCTGTATCTGGATTCGAATAAAACTAAAATAATTAAAATCAAAAAGAAAAAATAATTATAGGCACACTTTCTTCATTTATTTTCTTTTCCACCATCACATTTGCTTGAGTGTCCTCATCGAATTAACATTTATTTTTGGATCTAAAACAAACCTTTATATCTCCTTGGTCACATAGTTTAATTAGGGATTAACGAATAACATTCACTTAACTCCCCTCACACACAACCAAACCACACCAAATAAAACTTACATCAAAACAATCCTACCTAGGTGGACCTACTTAGATTTCATCAGCAAGAGGATAACTCGACTCGGTGTTCTGGCCAAGTATATATAAGCCGGTGGGTGGTATATTGGCTAAGCACCTGACACCCTTATCATTGTGGGACCATGAAGTGAGGGGGTAGGCCCTAATACCACACCTTATACCGACACCAACACAAATTAGGGCCTCATATAACTTCTTATGTATCGAGGAATCCATCCTTTAACATCACCCAAAACCATCCATTGATTGTCATTTCCTAGGACCACTTAACCATTTTTCACATTTCAGATTTTCTATATTAGTCAAGATAATAAAAAATTCACTTGTGTGACTTGTCGGTTTGATTGTAATCAACCATATAGCTTATTTTTTCTTCCTAGTAATTGTTTGTTTTCATGGTCCTAACCCGACAATAGTCCTGTCAAAAAAACTTTGAAAACATGGTTGACTATTTACTACAGTCTTTAGAAAACCTCTAGTCTCACCTTGATGACATTCCACGAATCATGAACCAACATTGATCACCCTTAGTAGACAATCAAGAACCCCCACACTCTCCTAGAAATCAATCTACCAAATCAGAAATCCCCTATCCATCTAGTCCTCGTTTCTTCAACAATGGGGATCCATTTTTCACTGAGATTTTGGATTCAAACCCTGTCTCCCTTAATACTTATTTAGTTTCCCTAGGTGTTCTTCTTCAATAATATACACCTGAATAATGACCTCCTGTCACCAACGTCACTTATGAATTTTCTTAGCTTGTTGATCATAACCACGAGCTGATTATCCAACAAATCCATCCCTATTCTACCATCAGTGGATCAAAAACATCAAATTCTACATCTTTAGCCCCCAACATCACTTTCGATCTCAATGTTGTTTCTTCACAAAACACAACCAATCAAAAACCATTTTCTTCACTAGATCTCTCATCCGAGTATTCTTCCTCACATAGTAACACCAATATATCTTCATCCACATCTAGTCCTTTAGTCTCCTCCACTATCTAAACATATCTTATAAGCTCATTAGACATCCCATTTAGCGTGTCCAACCTAATCCTTCTCAACAATGCACGTCATACATTCAACACGTGCTCATGTCCATCCCAACATCGACACCCCTCATAAATAACAACTTTGTCTCTAGTGTCCACCCCACTTCACAACAATCGTTGAATGCGCCTGTTTCAAAAATGCCCTCTCAACACATACCTCAAAAATCCTAGCCCCTTATACACACTTCCATTCCCTTCCAACAAATATCCCAACAATCCCAATCTTTTATCCACACGTATCTCCCCTTTAAACATATACCACAATAGTCACAACCCCTTTTAAACACTTCATGCCCATCCAATATCAATACATCCAAACCTCACAACATCTAGTCTCGCAGTCAACATACAAAATTACCATAAGTACTCCCCTCCAACATAATATCCCTTTACCATATCACCCATATCAGCAACTAAATCCACTTACGTATAATCAACTGGGCCCTTTATCATTCAACCCTTAATAACAACCATCACAAAACGACCCCTTGTAGACATTAATAAACAAGATCTCTAGCCTTGAAGCTTCTTATATGGGTCCCAAGAACACATTATCTTACAAAGATATTTGTAATGAACCCATCCATACCTCTATACCATATAAAGCGTACCCTCCACACTAGGAAATCCCTAAGTTCCTTAAATTCTATAACAAAGAATACCCTCAACAACACATTTGGGCCTTCCGACATGCTTGTTACCTCATCGCAAACAACCATGATCTCATGCTGAGAACATTCCCCATCTCCTTGAATGGACCTATATTAGATTGGTACAACAATATCCCCCAATACTCACTCTTCTCATTTACACAGCTCATACAACTCTTCTTGGAACACTTCTCAATCAATATCATTTGTAAAGTCACCATTATTGATCTATACGCTATCAAACAATTCAAAGATGAGTCTATTACATATTTTGTCACTTGTTGGAGGGGATTTATTAATCAATTATCCTTCTCCCTCCCACAAACATAATTGATCGAGTTATTTTCTCTCTCTTGTGCTAAACATATATCATCGACATTACAAATTTAATCTTTCCAAACATTTGACAATGCATTTATCGTGGCTCGCAAACCCAAACTCTGTGCCCTTGAGGATGATAGGGTTAAGCTCAAATCAAAGAAGCCTATCATATAATGGTAGAGAAATTTAATCCTTTCAAAATTAAAAAATAAGCAATATGATGTTTTTCTCTCAGATTTATGAATCTAAAAGAGGTTTTCTTATTTAGAAAGGGATGGATGTGGATAAAAAAATTCAAATCAATTTAACAAGGTCAAATGAAACATGACTATATTCCTAAACATCCATGATGAATCTAAGGAACCAAAAGCGTATTTTGATTAATCTTAATAAATCGACGAAGCCTTAAATTTTTTCAGAAAATAAAAATATCCTTCTCCTGTTAGAGTAATTTTAGTGAAAATAAGGGAGCTTAACTTATGAAAATCCCATAATGAATTTTAGAATACAAATGAAGGTTTTTCATCAATCAATGTGAGTAAGAATAACTTCCAATCATATTGAAATTAAAATAGTTTTAAATCAAATATCATATGAAAAGTACAAAGACAAGTAATAACCCTAATCATAGAAACTATCATAGAAAAATAAACATTAGCGATTGCACGTGAAATGTATTATGGAAAGGATGAAGGGGAACTATCAAACAAGTTAAAATAGAGGGAGATAGACAATGGGTGAGGAAGATGGGTGAGGATGAAGGGGTTTGAGGGGTGGAGAAGTGCACAGGTAGAGAAACTAGAACCAATTCAAAACTCTACCATTTATGTTAATTGTACGATGGAGAAAAGACATGTTGTGTAAGACATCGAGGAAACTATTTATGGATATATCTCAGAACGTAAGGAGTGGTCGAATAATATTGCCAAAATGAATAATTATTTTTAATTTCATCTTCGTATAGAACTTTGTATCCCCCCTTTTAAGTTTCAAGATGGAGTAATTATAGGAAGAAGGTGATGCATGAAGAATCATTGATAATTGAGCCCACCCAACATAAGTTCATAAGAGAGAAACTATTTTTCGGTTGTACTTTTTATTTTTTAGCCTCAAGGTCAGAATTTGGAAGACATTTAATTTGGTAGATAAGACAAAGAAATTAATGGAAAGTTGGAAATTAAATGATGGTGATTAAATACTTGCATGCCTCGTACCTATTGCACAACTCAAATTGTTACAACCCAAAGAATATCTACTATTTGTGCTCCACTTTATATTTTTAGTTGTAATTTCAGGTAATTGTAGGAAATAGCTGATGACATATAGTCATCGATAATTAAGCCCTTCCAACGATCAGTCATATGAGCGAAAGGTAGATTAAGGATTTTGATTAGACAATGGTAAGTTTGTTAGATAAGATGAGTACACGAATGGAAATTAGAAGTAAAAATGTAATATTTCAACACATGCATGTCCCAATCTATTCCATGGATATGATAGTTCTTGCCCAAATAATATATGCAATTTAAGCTCCACTTTATCGTCTCAATCTCACTTACGTTATTCATGTGAGTGTAGTTGGTGCTTAAAGAGGAAAAATGGGGAAATCCAATAGGTTAAAGGTACAAAACCTAACCACACCACACTCTTCTTATAGTACTTTGTATGCCCCTTTTCATTTTTAAGCTTGAGTGTTAAAGGAATGTGACAACATAGTTTTGGGTCATCCTGAGACTCCTCCACACTTTAATCAGACATTCAAATAAATCGATGAAAATTAAACTGTCAGAGTAGACAATACCAAAATTGACATTAGTATGTTGATATTGAATGTATTTCGCAAATTTAAAATCCAACATCCTCCACACTTTGACAATATAGTCCCATGAATTTGAATACAATAGATCTTGTTTGCAATCAGAGAAGAAATGGTGCCCATGTCCTTAATCTATGGTCGTTGTTTATATTGTGTTTGGTAGAAAGGACAACCATTTTCAATATAATCGTCAAATTGTCTATGATATTTCCATGTCGCCTCCTAATATCCATTTTTTTTGTTGTCATTTGGGTCCTCCTTCAATCATTTAGCTCATCTAAAGTTATCAATAGGAATCGTTTCAGTTTGAAGACTATATTTAGCTAATTGGTTTGAAGATCATAATTCATTTGATCAGTGTGAAGATTATAATCTATCGATGAGCCAACAAATCTCAATGAGTCGAATCTATAAATGCATGGATGTTGGTTGATGACTATATTAAGCTTGATTACTTGCAGAAAGCATGCGATGCATGATAAATAATTAATAATTGAGCCCCTCCAGTGGATGGACATATGAGTGAAAGGAAGATTTTATTTACCAATTGAGCTTTGCTATTTTATTATTTTAGTTTTTTATGCATCAAAGTTTTAGATTACACAACATTTAATTTATTAGATAAGGCAAAGAAATGAACATAAAGTAAGAAATAGAAAGGTATGAATTAAAATGCAACATGTCTCACACCTATTCCATGACTCAGATTGTTCCCACCCAAATAACATTTGTTACATGCACTCTATGCTATATCATCTCGATCTTGTTTGCGTTATTCACATGAGTGCAATTTGTTCTTAAAGTGGCTGAAATAAAAAATGCCAAAAATCTAATAGGTTTCATGGTCGAAACCAACTGCAATGCTTGCTTCTTGTAGCATTTCATAGCCCCCTTTTAGTTAAAACTGTGACACTTTTTAATATCATATTTAATATACTAAATTTGACAGATCGGTTTAGGTTTACCAAAAAAATTGAGAGGTGAAAAATTTGGTAAAGATATGTTTGCTTCTTGCAACAATTCCTAACCTTCCTTTCAATTTGTAATCTCAAGTAATTATAGAAAATAGGAAGTGTGCGAACCTCATTGAAAATTGAGCCCCTCAATTCAACATGTAAATGTTATTTGCTAATCAAACTTTTCTATCTTTTTATTTCATGACATCAAGGTTTTCGATTGGACGATGTTTAATTTAATAGATAAGACGTAGCCATGAATGGAATGTTGGAAATTAAAATGTGCAAATTAAATACCTACATGTCCCACACTTATTCCACGAATCAAATTGTTCCTACCCAAATAATATTTTCTATCGGTGCTCCATGTAAGCATTTCAATCTCACAAAGAGGAAAAAAAAAAAGGAGAAACTTGAAAAGGATCAGGTTTCAAAACCTAATTGGAATGCTTATGTCTTGTAGTAATCTATAGCTTCCCTTTCTAGTTGCAAGCTCAAGTAATTGTAGGAAAATAGGTGGTGTGCAAACAACCATTGATAATTGAGGCCCTAGAGTGATCGATCATATCAATGAAAGGTAGATTTTATATGTCAATCAAGCTTACTATTTTTTATTTCAAGACATCAAAGTTTTCGATTGGATGGCATTTAATTTGATAGGTAAAACGTAGGCATGAATGGAATGTTAGAAATTAAAAGGTGGGAATTAAATACCTACATATCCCACACCTATTCCACGGAGCAAATTTATCTTACCCAAATAATATCTTCTATTTGTGTTCCACTTAATCGTCTCAATCTCGTGTGCATTATTCACGTGAATGCAATGTGAGCTTAAAGCGTCCAAAATAAAAAAAATTGGGGAGAATTCAATAGGGTCCAAGTTCGAAACCCAATCACATTGCTTGCTTCTTGTAGCACTTTGTTGGCATGCTTTATAGGTTTAAGCTCGAGTAATTAAAAAAAGACTATATAGGAATAATCATTGATAATAGATCCCTTCCAGGGGATGAAGATATGAGTGAAGAGAATATTTTATCAGTCAATCAAGATTTACTATTTATAAATTTTACTTTTTAATGACATCAAGTTTTTTGAGTGCACAACATTTAATTTGTTAGATAAAGCAAAGATATGAAAAAAGCCAGAATTAAAAGGTGGGAATTAAAACCCTACATATCCCACTCATATTCCACAAATTAAATTATTTCTACCCAAATAACATATGTTATATGTGCTCTAATGTAGCGTCTTGATCTCGTTTAAATTATTCACATGAATGCGATTTATGCTTAAAGTGGCCAAAATAAAAAATATCAAAAATCCACTAGGTTTGAGGTTTGGAACCTACACTTTAAATTATCAAATTTAATATTCTAAATTTGATAGATTGCTTTACTTTTATTGATTGTTTTTGAAAGGTGACAAATTTGGGAAAATACTTTGACATATACGTAGGTTTTATTAAAATATATTTCGTATTGAGGAGAAAATAAGGAGAAAATATTTTGGGGGTGGATATGATTAAATAAGTATTGAGTAACACGGGCCCACTTAAAAAACAATAAGAATGCGTTGCGAGAGGAATGAATTCCGTCAGCGCCTTAGACTTATACTTATTTTGGTCTTGCAGTGATAGAGTTTTATGTAGTGTGTGGGCCTCATGGTTAAGGTAACATGTAGGAGACGTTTAAGATGACTTTATTTGCAATCTGTAACCATCTAGCACCTGCACACTATCAACCACAACTTCTATCGCCTGTATGCACCGCATTCGCCAAATGGACGTGCCAAACATTGTCGTGCGTCAAACACATCATATTATCGAGTCTCTGTTATGGATGAGTCTGCAAGCATGTTTAATCACAAAATTTTATACTGTTTATATGGTCGTTGATGCAAAGATTATGCACCATTAGACGTTGTCAGATTCGAGACTCTTAGTTTATATGGAAAAATGCCTTCATTGTAATGAAACCTTAGGAGAAAATGATGAAAATTGGATTTTATTCATGTAATAAGAGGAAACTACAAGTTATACATGAAATTCAAAACTTAATAGGGGATAAATATTAAACCTAATGAAAAAAATCTAAAACCTTAAGAAAATTTGAAACCCTAACATAAAAGGAAACTCAAGGATTTTTTTTTCGCAAATCAAAGTGGGATTCATAAAAAATGCTTTTATTATTTTACATATTATGTCATAAAATAAATGTTAAACATGGGGCAAATTTAGATAAAAGAATACACAATAGTTAATAAAAAAAATTAGAGCAATTAAGGGAAAGTGTATGTTACAACTACTTAATCAACAATCAATAAAATAATAGAAAAATGAGTGAGTTAGTTGACTTTGACTATCACTCACATAAAATGTCAAAGGAACTAAAATTGCTTTGAAAATGCTTCCTCATATTATTTGGCCTCAAATAGGGTTTGAAAGGTGACTTGAACACTAGTGACAAACTAAGATCCTTGTGGTAGACTATCAATGTTGAGCTTTAACGGTAATGTTTAGAGGTTTGCAATTTCTTAAAGACCTTCGCCCTTTATCTATAACATGGTTTTAGATATCCGAGAACTCTTTAATCCTATGCATGAGTACTTATTTCCACTCTTCTCAATTTAAATTATAATTGTGCTTAAATAGCCACAAAAAAAAAACCCTTAATAAAGAGTTAATAGTTTCAAATAAACAACTTAATTATACCCTCGATAATATAAATGTTTCCCACATACCGTAATCCCCAACAAATTACTTTCATTCAATACCCAAAATTAAATTAATCAATATAAATATTTTAAATTATTTATAATATATTTCACTACATTATTCTTTGTATGTCACATATTCATAAGTATTGTGAATCAATACCGAAAAATTGTTATCCCCCTACCATTTTATTTTATAAATTATTACTTTAAAATAATCTTTAAAAACCTAATTCCGGAAAATATAGACATGTAAATGCAATATAAGATTATTCATTCAAAATTCTCATATAATATTTAATTCTCAACGACAATGTGAACATTTTGAATAATATATTTTGTTTTGAATAATATATTTTGTCTAGAAACAAAAGTGGAAGCCACTTTTTCATTAGGAGAGCACACGAGTCAAACAAACTTTATGGAGAACACATGTCGAGAAGCTTCGAGTGGATTATTATTATTTATTAATAATTCTTGGAAGGGCGAAAAGACATGCGCCGTGAAACTTGTGTTTCAAGGCATGCAACGTGTCTTGGGATGTCATTTGCCCAACTTCATTACATTTAGACCTCCAAAATCTATAGTCATCCTTTCTCTCACTTGTTTCAATAACAATGGAGCAGTGTGCTTTTTTCCAAAGGAATATTGTGCAAGATGGCCAATATACATTGTCTATTGCCTCTGGTTTTATGCAACATGGCCGATATATATTGTCTATTGCCTTTGGCACGGCAACCTTACATAAGACAAACGCAACATACAGGAATTACACGCCGTTTTACAAGGCACACAAACAAACATTCCCCTCACCGGAAATTAAAACATTAAAAAAAGAAAAACATGTTTTTAGACGGTCAAAGAAGGCAGTCTTTGACAAGATGGCGTGACGCGCGGCTCGAGTCAGCACGCCGGGAAACTTCGGGTTTCTCCCGCCACTCAAAATTCACGCCCCGTTCCGTCGCCGGCGAGGATCCCGATTGTGCCAATAAAACAGTCGGCAGAAGAGGTTGCAGTAGCGTCATATGACCAACCGCTTCACCAAAGTGACGGTAATCTATATACCTACGCCGCTCGTTTCTTTCATTTACTGCGGTGAAAAACATACACTGGAGGGGTTTCGTTTCGAAGTGTTAAAAAAAAAAAAAAAACCAGTTTTCGGTTTCTGAAGCTACTTAAAATTGGGCGAACAGCGGGAAATGCTGGTGGCCATGCGTGGGAAGGCGGAGGAGGGTGAGAGGAATACAAGTGGCGGTTTAATGGAGAGCGGTTGCGGGTTTGAGTGGGATTTATGCCTTTACAATGGGATGCAGCAGGCGGGTCGGGCGACACCCGACGGGTCGTTTCAGCTCTTCGGGGCGCAGCTCCGCTCGCCCGTAGAAGCAGCACTGAATGAAAATAACACGGGTTTGTGCGACGGAATCGGCGCGGTGGTTGGGCGGCATATTTTGTTCGGGACGGGCGGCGGGAGTGGACAAACCGTGCTGGTACCTGGAAGTGTCGGCGGCGGCTACCCGGGCTGTTATTCGGACCCGGCGTTGCACCCGCCCAAGGAGCCGTGTAGCCGACAAGGCGGAGCGCATGGTGGAGACAAGGGGAGCAATAATACTGGAAGGACATTCAGAGGAGTGAGGAAGAGGCCGTGGGGGAGATGGTCCGCTGAAATTCGGGACCGAATCGGGCGGTGCAGGCACTGGCTCGGTACTTTCGACACGGCCGAGGAGGCCGCCCGGGCCTACGACGCCGCCGCCCGCCGCCTCCGCGGAGCGAAAGCTCGGACCAATTTCACCATTCCCTCGCCCGTCTGTATTCCCACTACAAACCACAATTCCGCCGCTTCGGACACCAAGAAAACTGTAATCAACCGCAGCGAATGCACGTCCGTTCACTCTGTGTCTCACCTGTTTAAGTTACCCGTGAAGGCACCCGCCTCCGCGACAACGCAATTGACGCTCATGTCCGCCGGGTTCGATAAACGGAGCGACGCAACCGTTCCGAAGCAGCTTCGGACCGGCGGCGGGTCGAGCGACGGAAATAACTCTTCTCGGGTGAAAGTCGAATTAGACCTGAAGCTTGGCGTGCAATGCCACCATACCCGAGATTTCAAGCACATCCAGTATGAATCCGCACCACCATTTTTGGTGGCTAATGAATGCATGGATATGTTTATGTAACATATATATACATAGATATGAACGTCCGATTTTTGCTATATATACATATATACACAGTGCATTTTATTTAGGGGTCTTTTTGTTTTTTGGACGCAGCCATGGGTTCTGCCACCCGTGCAGGTTTTGTAATGCCCTGGTCTAACTTTAGCCCGTTCGTTTTCTAACTTTTGCATTGGGTGGTTTGACAGAGTGCAAAACTGGAGACCGTACTTTTTATATATGTTGCAGGTCTTACTTAAATGTAAATGATTTTTAGAATCGCATTTTGTGGTAAGTAATTTCATCAACTTTTACAGCTAATGTCTGCGTATGCAGGTTGTCAGTATCGTGTGACATGTCAAAACCGGGCAGTGTGCACCCTATTCGCCTGATTGAAGTTGGTGCTGCATCATTTTTTCGCAAGGCCTGTGATTTTTACTTGAATAACCAATTATTTTCCGCCTGTTTGCCATGAAACCATGTAGTTCTTGGGTTTTTTTAAAATCAACAATTGAAGTTTTGGTGCATTATTAACATGGAAATGTCGTGACATTTGTAATATGACAGACGTGCTTTTTACGATTACTGAAGTAGAGAAAAATGATTAGCGCAGACATCATAGATTTCGATTTTATAATTGCAGGAGCTGTAAAAACAATATTCGCCATTCTTAACTTTACAACGGTTCCTCGAGCTTTCTGTATGTATTGTTCAGGAATGTATAAAGAAAACCACTTTCAACGGGTAAAAATATTTCCATTAAAGGATGCTTATAACAGTGCATAAACAAAAAAAATCACGGATGGTTCGGGAGCATATAACCCAAACATTGTGATTGCAGACTAGTTCTAAAATTTGTAACGAAGATTTTTCTGACCTAATGATAATGATATCGACTTTAGTCTGGTTTTATGCTCATGCGTACGCCCGAAATTGTCGTGAATAATGCTACGAAACCTTGCACGCCGAGCCCCGGAGAAAGTGTTACTTTTATGTTTCATCATTGCGGGCAAAGTTATTTTTTTTACTGGAAAGCCCAATTATTTTATCGCTTCAAGGCTTCTTTTTGTTGAATACATATATACCATAAGCATTTGGCAGTTATATCAGTAGCAGATAGGTTATATCAGTAGCAGATAGCTGTAGTTTTAGTTCTAGGTCTAACTAGTTATGCTTATAGCTGGCGCCTGACTTTTATAGGCTAGGATCTCTTTAATTCTTATGAATTTGATATCTGAAATAAGAATGGCATGCAGCCTGGAAATTAATGTTTGCCAAATTTCCAATGTTTAGTTGGAATCAATGATAATAGTTTATAGTTATGGCACGTAAATTCTGAAAGGACAGACGGTCATGCATTGTGTGTGGGAAAGTAGGCAACCCACGCCGGGCTCGGTAGCTTCTTTTGTCCCGTTGTATGTAGTCGTTTTTGAAAGGTGTGCCCGCTGCGGTATATCATATAACGAGTCGGGATTGAGCTTTGAGCATGGTTTTTCCTGTTCAGAATTTCTCCTTACAAATATGGGTGGAAAATCCTTCATTATAAGTCAACTGTTGGAATACGTTAAAATGATTTAATATTCAGCCAATTGAATGCCCATTCTGCGAGTCCCATGAAACTAAGAAACGTGTTTTAGGGCAACAATTTTGTTAAGAAATAGTATTCTGTGTTTAGAGATTTTGCCTTTATTTGAGCTTTTGAGGATTCAGTTAAACATATTATTTTAATGCAAATATGAAATATCAGACGTTCCGCTGTGTTTTCAATCTCTAACTGTACTTTCAGGACTTTACTCTTAATGTTTTTTTGTCCAGATTGCTTCTCTCTTCTAAATTAAAAGGGAAACGAAATGGTTGTGGCACATTCGATAACTTAAAACTAGTCATAGTAACGATAAAATCCCATTTTATCCCATCATACATTCAAAAAATATTTTCTAATTTGTAATATAATTTACTTAGCGGTTTATGGCTATAAGACTTGATTAGTTTTTAATTGATTTTGAAGGCCTCTTTCTCATAGCTCTAAGTTTGGTTGCAAATGGTTCGCAACAACTACTTTTGTTCTTATTAGTTCAGTGCTGGTTTGAAATTTTTTACTACTGCAGCTGTGTTAGCCTCTTTCTTCGTAATTGTTTTGTTCAATACAATAAGCAAATGAACCAAGAAAATAAATTCTCACTCTCTTGCTGTTTAATAAATAATCGTACTTCTCGTTTTTTTATTAGAAATAATGGCATTGGAGTAGTTTTCAATTGTAAAAATAATGATGGATATTTTTCAGTTGTAAAAATAATAATGGATATTTTTCAGTTGTAAAAATAATAATGGATATTTTTCAGTTGTAGTATGATTTAAATCCTACAAATTTGACTTTTACAACAATACTATTATTCATTTGTTGAAAGTATTTTACCATCTGCAAAGGAAACTTTTTTTGCGGATGGATATAGATTAAATAATTTTGAAAAAGACCATTTCAAAGAAATATATATTCTAATAAATTTGAAAAAGACCATTGCAAAGAAAATATATATTCTCTTACACATATTTCTGATTTGTTAGAACATTTTTTTTTTGTAATGTTGGATGTCAAAATACAATTGTAGGGAGGATGTTGGGATGACACCCTTTTAGGCCAAACTTGCTTTGTATAAATGGTTGGTAGTTTTTTCCCCTTAATGAATACTAAACAATTCCATTTGCTTTATGTAAAATTTGTTATGTTTATTAGATTGATAAATGTTATATATATTCAGTTATTTTATATATTTTTATTATGATATTTTAGGTTTTTTTTAACTATTATATAAGACCAGCATCTAATTTATTTGAATCAAGTTTTGAATTTTTTTATTAGATTGATGAATGCTATATTGAATTATTATATATATGTGTTATGATATTTTGATTTTCAAGTGTTATACAAAACAAACATCTAATAAATGAATTAAGTATTGAAAGATTTTTTTAAAATGTAACATGTGAAGAGAGGAAAAGCACTTTTAATGCAATATGAAGAAAAGAGTTCACAAAACAATCAATTGTATACTTGGGACATAATTACAAGAGGATATCTTGATTGGAGAAATATAGTACACAAGAAAGTTCATCTCAACTTTCTTTAACCATTGCTAAACCTAAGCACATACTATTGCAATAAGGGGAAAGTTTATATTAGTATTTTTGTACATGTTATTGCTTGCTTGTAAGTTCACTATTTGATTCATTTGTTGAGTCAAGAATTTTATTCATCACTTTACATATTTTGTAAGTTGGATTAATTGATGGAATGATGTTGTCACTCGCATTGCCATTTGTATTAAAAAGTATGGAAACCAATTGGGGAGGTAACTTCAGAAAGTGGGTTGATATTGACTTGGACAAATAAATTCGGTGGTTTTCTTCACAACGTGATATTGGCCTTTCTAGTAGTCATATTTATGTGTTAGAGCCTATTCGTTTCAATCATAAGCTAAAAATTGTAGGGAGCCATACAATCAAAAAATCTCTCCAATTCATGCTCGCTTATATAGTTAGTTAAAATTTAGGTATAGAACTTTGAAAGAAAAAATTATATCCATAAGGGCCATAAAATCCACATAGTAGATAAAGGCCATTAAAGTCCTTCACATCTATCTTCTTGAGATCTCTTCGGCCTATAAGTAGCACTATAACTTAGTGTTTCACGTGTTGGAGGATTCTACGGAGCAAGTGCAAGACCTTCACAACTATATTCTTGATCGTGTTGTTCATCAGAAATTCAAACCCTTTGATCAACAACTTTGTAATGTATCTAATTTATTTGAATCAAGTTTTGAATTTTTTATTAGATCGATGAATGTTATATTGAATTATTTTATATATGTTTGTGTTATGATATTTTGATTTTCAGCGTTACACAAAACAAACATCTAATTTATTTGAATCAAGTATTGAAAGATTTTTTTTAAATGTAACATGTGAAGAGAGGAAAAACAATTTTGATGCAATATGAAGAAAAGAGCTCACAAAACAATCAATTTTTTACTTAGGACATGATTACAATAGGATATATCTTGTTGGAGAAATATAGTACACAAGAAAGTTCATCTAACTTTCTTTAACCATTGCAACACCTATGCACATATTATTGCAACAAGGTGAAAGTTTATATTATTATTTTTGTACACATTATTGCTTGCTCGTAAGTTCACTATTTGATTCATTTATTGAGTCAAGAATTTTATTCAACACTTAACATATTTTGCAAGTTGGATTAATTGATGGAATGATGTTGTCACTCGCATTGCCCTTGTTATTAAAAAGCATGGAAACCGATTGGGGAGATAACTTTGGAAATTGGCCAGTTAATATTGACTTGGAAAAATAAATTTAGTGGTTTTCTTCACAACGTGATATTGGCCCTTCTTGTAGTCATATTTGAGCGTTAGAGCCTACTCGTTTCAATCATACACTTAAAATTGTAGAGAGCCACACAATCAAAAAAACTCTCCAATTCGTGCTCGCTTATATAGTTAACTTTAAAAGTTAGGTATAGAACTTTGAAAGAAAAATTTATATCCATAAGGGCCATACAATCCACGATATAGTAGATTAAGGCCATTAAAGTCCTTCACATCTAACTTCTTGAGATCTCTTCAGCCTATAAGTAGCACTATAACTTAGTGTTTCATGTGTTGGAGGATTCTACGGAGCGAGTGCAAGACCTTCACGACTATCGTGATCATGTTATTCACCAGAAATTCAACCCCTCTGATCAATTCAACTTTGCAAAGTATTGTTCTCTCTCAATGAGCTTCATGTAATAATGCAACAAATGGCTAATGATAAAATTCCTAGCCTTAATGTTTGCCTCGTGAGTTTCTAAAGCTACCCAACATTTTGTTACATATCAAACTTGCTTCGAGTCAAAACTCTCTTTGTGGAAGCTTATTTAGCAAGAAGGAAATGTCCTCCTTGTTGCACCCATGCAACAAGGAGAGACATTGCTTATCAACCACGGAAATGCCCTCGTTAATGTAAGTTGGAGGTAGGTAATCACTTGTTTTGGACTTGCTTTTAGACCTAGGGTGCTTGGAATTAAATTCACGCTTATTTTTTCCCTATAGTCCAGAGCCCATCACCTATAGAATCGCTTTGTGTGGAGGCTATGCTTAGTAGTCATTTTATATTGCTTTCCTCCAAGTATTTTTATAGCTTTTATTCCTCTATAGCTTTGGAAAGCTATAAACTTATGGAATCTTCAGTAATGACTATTTTGCGTTTTTGGATTACAAACAAAAAAGTTTGTGTTCATTTATACATTATTCAGATTCAGAGGTGAGTTGAAAAAATGGCAATAGACTTTGAAGTTTTCTCCCAACATCCGACTAAGTCCTCTCCTCCACTAGTAAAGAGGCTACAACAAAACTGCTCAATCAATGTTTTCCATCCCTCATCCTCTCTGTGGAGAAATTGGAGTCCGTCTGTTTGTGAAGAAATAGATTATCACAATAGACTTCTATCATACTTAATGGCACAGATATACCAAAACTTGTTCCCCCTCCAGAGTGCATGGGCCTTCAACATGTGTATAGGGATTATGATAGTTGGATTAGGATGGCAGGGAGCCTTCCTTTGGGACTCATCTTCTCCAAAATATCTAATTTTACTTGATATTTTGTGCCTTGTTTGCCGTGATCTTTCCTGTTTTTAGAATTATTCATAACCATCTTTAATGAGGCTTCCAATTAGTGTCCCATCACTGAACAAATTGGGTTTAGAAATGCATCATCATCACCTTGATTCACCACATCAAGAAAAAGATTTATATGACGAACATTCAAGTTACGGAATGGTGTGAATTAATGAATGCACACCGTTTGATATATTTCTTTGAGCCAATTTAGGCTATTCAGATCTACCTATGCAATAAAACAAAATTAGATTCAGATGAATTCGAAAGTGGCGTAACATTCGGTATGTTTCGGTATTTGTACGGGAAATCGGTATTTGAATGGCATTTTCATGTAATTTAAGTCTAACAAACATTTATTTGCAGACAACAATCTTTTCACACGAGTTTAGTAATTCCGACCGCTTCCCCTTTTACGTCAACGTGTACCGAGAAATTGCATTGGTTTGATGGAATACGGAGCGCAATTATGCTATTTCATAATCTTATAAAATTGTAAGACATTATTTGGAGTTGGTTAAAAGAAATGGTAAAACTTGATTTACGAATGTAATCAAAATGTAAATTGGATAATCTTGTTTTAAGTTATAGATTATTATTATTGATAATTCATGTGCGTAATAAATGAATGTCATGGAAACTGATCTTGATTGAGCTAAGTAGATCACATGGATCATAACATACAACACCTTGATTTGGATCAGCTTGGATGTATGCGTGAACACTATTTTAATCTGTTTTAAAATACTTGTTAAGACCACAACTTAGGAAAATAACAAATAACAAAAGTACGTTGGCATTAGAATTCTGTTGGAAATTATGCCTCACTTAGTCTTAACACATGGAGACATCGATCTAAACACTTGATAGTGACTTAATATAGTTAACTCCTCTCTTGAAACCCAAGGCTTGAAAGATATAACTTGTGATAAACCTCTCTCTCAATGAGCTTATTATTTCCTACTTATCCCGAGTAACTAACGTGTAGATCACATCTCAATTATGTGTAACCTATCACAAAGTGAGCCACTTGTATGTGAGTTTTACTGTTTGAAAAACTTTAAGACATGTTTAACCTTACTATTTTTTGACTCTGGGATGAAAAACACACATGAGTGTAATGAGTGATTTTTTAAACTTTTGAAACAAATAGCGCTCTTTTCCTATATTTTCATAGGTCAAATACTACCAACTCCATAGAGCCATTACCACTAATGTATATTTTCATTCATTAACACGACTCAAATAATTTACTCTTAGCTGCTAACTTGCTATCAAAATCCTTAACCATGATCATTAATTTGTAAAAACTATTCCATCTACAATGGTTTACACACTTCATGTTCCTTCTAACATCCTAACAAATCTTTTAATTTGTATGATCTAAATGAAGGATATTCTTCATATTATAGTGCCACCAAATCCTAACCAACAATTTTTTTTCCATCTCTCTTAGGTTTTTTTTTGTGTGTGTAAATTAACGTTGCACAACTAAATTTCCAAGTATTCCCTCTGGTAATAAATCATAGATCCAATAAGACAAAAAAAATTCATTTTATATTTGACTTGTCCATTTTCCTATAGGTTGGAACAAATACATTTTATTAATATTCTAGCATATGTAGAAGTATATCATCTATGAGTATATGCTATAAATAATTCACTAATATTCATACAATTCAATCTTAGTCATACCATCTTATTAAATATTGTATTTATGAGTATAGGAGGATACTTTACCAACAATATACATATGGAGCATGGTAATCAATTAAAATGGATATAATTAAAGAATTGAGTGGCACATACTTTTGAAAAAATTAAAAATGAAGTTGAGAGCAAAATATATTTTTTGAAAAATGTAACTAAAATAAATACATTAATTCTTTATTAAAAATATATAATTTAGACTCGGAGGCCTCCCTTGACATTGAATGCATCCATTTCCATGCAGTAACAATACCTAAAATCCTAGCAAGCTTATCATCAATGTAAAATTATTCAAGAAGTGGGATAGGCATCGTGTTACAAAATCTAGATGTTGTCATACAAATGTTTCTTTAAATTTATGTTGGAAAGTATAGTTATGAGAGATTAGTCTTTACTCTAACAAGATCAAAATGTAATTTAATTTGGTTGTGGGAAGTATTTTGCTGAAGGTACAAAAAGTGCAAAAAAGTGTGACACAGTTACATGCTTTGACCCGTCAACAAGGGAGAAACTAGATTAAATAGTCTTTCCATTTTGACAATTGAACGTGACATCACTACAACGATAATTTATGACAATTTCACTGATAGTTTTTTGTGGGAAAAGTTCGAAAAAAATATTTTTAACATTATTGTTTATGTTGTTAAAATTACACAATAAAATATTTTGAAAAATTAGGAGCGGGGAGGTGTTAACTTCAAATATTGCCTAAGGAACTCAAAACCCTTAATTCGGCCCTAATCACCGTGCTACTTCTTATGATTGTATTGTAACAAGCTAGCGAGACCCTGAATCATGTGAAAAATGATCACTTGTTGTATATCATTATATATATGTAAGTTGGGATCTAAACTCCATACAATGAACCCTCCACCATAGTGTTGGCAATTATTTTTGTCAAGTACAAAATATGGGATTTGTTAACGCTCTTGGGATTTAATCCATTCACTTTAAGATGGGGTGGTTCCCATTTATTGAAATCTAGATTATTTACACTATTTCTAACTCTTGTGGGTGGTCGAAGACTGGTGAAAGTGCAAAAACACCCATGTTGTAACTGCAACTGCAACTGCATGAGAGAGGGAGAAATGTATAAGGTAGAGGAGGAGAAAATTAGTGAGAGAAATATTGGAAAAAGAGGGAGAAGGAGTTATGTTAATGGTAGTGACGCAGATTCCATCAACTGATAACTCAGAGTATGTCTAGTTAAATTAGAGGAAACAAGCAAACACAACACAACATCACAAGATAATGAAATGGATAATTGCAAGAAAAATACAAATATTTATCAAGTTTTATTCATTCCATAAAGAAGACACAAAGTCCTTCAAATTATTACAAATGCCAACATGCGCTTAATTAAGTGAGAAGATGAGTATGGTGGAAAATTACAATGCAAGGGAATGAAAGAATACAACTTGCTAGAGAGGGAAAAAATTGATCCCTTGGAATAGAGAGAGCATTGCAATTTATAACCATAGCCAATGCCTCTTCACATTCCTATGTGACTTTTCAACATAAAGTGAAATCCCCAACAAAAAAATGTGAGATTGTTCTGCAATGATCAATATGAAACCTCGTGCACGTCGAAGAGGTTACACTCCAACAATGACGTGAACGCTCCAAGTAATCATCAAGAAATCAAACACAAAGGAAAATAAATCATGAAAGACTAGGTCTACTCATTCTCATAGCTCAAATAAAAATGATACATATATAGGAGTGTTTTGTAACTCCCATTCATGACACATAAAACCCTAATTACACTTAATCAAGTTGATGGACAAATATAGGGTCATCCGTGGACGTCATATTGCAAAAAACAGTGAAATCTCAACTTGTAGGGATTATTAGCTATACATGCACTCTAAATTAGAAAAAGTTATATAAATATGAATCGTAGCATTCGGAATCTAGTTTCTAAAATACTAATTTTTGTAAAAAACGGACAAGTTTAGCTATATTAAACACTTAAAATTATATGACTTACTTTTTTTTTTCGAAAAAACTTATAAGATTGTAGTCCGTTTGCCCGCATTTTGGATGACCAAATCTTGTTATTTTTTTTTTTTCCTTTGGTGAAAAGTTAGATGTAGTTGTCTATCTTGGGATGGATTTTATTTTGTATTTTTTTTAGCAATATTTTTTTTTTTATGATTTTTTCCGTGAAAGTGGTCTGAAAATATTTAGAAAATGGAGCGCTTTCCGTTTGCCCGCCATAACTATATCAAAAAATATCGAAATCAATTTTTTTTTTTTTAAGGTGCATAGAATTTGTCCACGCTTGGGATGGTATAATTTTTATCATATTTTGATAAGCGAAACAAAAGTTACAGTCTTAAACGTAGACATGAACATTCACGGGAAAAAATGTCTTAAGGACCTATTGTTAGTAATAAATTATAAAATGATATTTATCTTATTCTATTCACTTTAAAAACAATATTTTTACAAAGCTAAGAGTCTACCCTACGTGATGGCACCATTTTTGTGAAATGTTTTCAGTTTTTTAGCATGGTTCAAGTCTTTGGAAGAGCAGATTTGAGGTTTTTTGATCTTTTGCACTTCATAATGACCTTCCATAGCTTTGGTTGGGGAAAAACAAAGATTTTCCGAGGCTAAGGTTCGGCAAATAGCTCCGCGATCGCGGTTTTTTTGTAAAAATACCGCGAACGCGGTTTATAAAGCGCGCTCGCGGTTTATAAAGAGCGCTCGCGGTTTATAAAGCGCGCTCGCGGTTTATAAACCATATTTACACACATCCCAACGTCTGAATTACCATGTGATTTTTACTCTCTGACCTTACCGTACGAATTACTGCGAAATTCTGTCTTTTTCCAGGCACGTTTTTTTATCACCGAAAGCAAAACATCATGGGAGACAAAAAACGAAGTCAAAAAAGGAAGTCATTAAGTAAAAAAACACCAGACGAATTAGAGGCCAACAAAATTGAAAATGCTGAGCGGATGCGGAAACTTCGTGAATCTAGAAGAGGTTCATCTTCAATCCCAACTACTGTAAGCAATGAAGAACTAGGTAATGTTTCTACTGTCAATGTTGAAGTTGAATTGAATACTCGTGATGAAGAAGTTTTTACTGTCAATGTTGAAGAAGAATTAAATACTCATGATGTAGCAAATGTTGAAATTGAAGGAGACAATGAAAATGTGAATAAGGAAATTCATGTTGAAACTGTAGACAAACAAAATTTGACAAAAACACCTCCTAGGATTTTACATAAGAAACCTAATTTTTTGATTGAAATTGATGAAAACATTTTGAAACCAATGTCTGACAAACTTTCTGAACGACAAATCAGAAGAAAAGCTAGTGAAATTTGGGATAATCATTTTGAAATTTTAAATGATTCCCAAAGATGTCAGTTGTTGGTTAGTTTGATGAAATTGATTAAAATGAGACCTACATTAAACACCTTAGGATTGACAACATCTAACATACGTGGTCAAACCTCTACAATTGTTGAAAACCTTCATGATGCATATCACACTGTTGGTGTAAAGAGACGCACTAGGGATAGTAATATTGTGCGTCGTGTACTTGCTACTAGTGTTGTAAGTGAATCAATAAAAAAACAACGTTTGATTACGCAAACAAGTCGAATGTTGCAAGTTAATCGAAAAACTCTAATGAAAGCAATTGAAAGACGTAATATCCTTCAGTCACTCAATAATGTCGATTTTTGGGCATTTTCTGCTAGAGCACCGCGTAAGGACAAAAATAATTCTGATGCTATAAGAGAAGTTGTTATTAAATTTTGGCATGATAACACTAGAGTTTCACCTAATACAAGAGATGTTATAAAACGGAGAGTTGGTTCTACTAATCGTGAACCACATCCAAAGCATTTCTTAGATATGACTCAAACTCAATTTTTTCGTAAGTTTGAACAAGAGAATCTGGAAATTAAAATTAGTCAACGTTTTTTTGAAATGTTGAAACCATTCTATGTGAAAATCAACCATGCTCGCACCACTTGTTGTTGTAGGCAACATGTTGAATTTGCAATGCATTATGCTAAATTTTTACGTATTCGTTCCATTTTTCATTCTGAAACTATGTTATCTGAATGTGGTGTTCAAGTTCCACCAATATCTTCTAGGGATTTCATTCCTACTATATTTTGTGAAAAAGAAGTTGGACAATTTTTTTATAGTCAGGATTGTTTAGATGAAAGTTGTAGTACATGCGGCGGATTACCTAAATTGGAAAGTTGCATCCATGAGCAAATGGAAGGTACAATAGGACATAATTTAGTTGAATTTGATAAATATAAATCAGTTGCATACCAGTTGAAAGATGGAAAAGAATCGAAACGGTGTGAGCTAGTTACAGAACAAATGCCCATTTTTCAATTTATGAGAAAATTTAAGGATGAACTTGTTTATGAGTATGCGAGGCATACACATAGAGCTCGATGGTTGGATGAACAATTCAAGCTATGCAAAGACACATTTCCTATTGGTACTATTGTTTCAGTGGTCGATTTTGCAGAGAATTACACATTGCAACCACAAATGGAGGTTCAATCGCAATATTACAACTCAGTACAAGTTGCCATTTTTGTGCATATAGCATTTCTACATTCTCCTGACAGTACAGAGAATGATCGAAAAATTTTAAGAGAGTACCACTTTTATATCAGTGATGATCGTACTCATTCTACTGAATTTGTGCAAGGGTGTTTCCAGTTATTTTATGGAAACTTGTCTGATAGGGACATCCACTTCAAACAACATTATATATGGTCAGATAATTGCACGTCTCAGTTTAAGAATGCACGAATGTTTTATTGGATGAGCAGAATGCATGTCAAGATGGGTGTGCAACATATTTGGAGTTTCACTGAGGCTGGACATGGAAAAGGAGAGCATGACGGTGCAGGGGCATGTGTGAAAAGAGCTCTTGCAAGAGAAGAGTTGAAGTACAAAGATGGTGCTAAATTAAAAGATGCAAAGAGCATAGTGGAATGGTGTACTGACAACATGACCCGAGGTTCTCAAGAAAATTCCACAGTTTGCAGATATTTTTGGTTGATAGAGGAAAAACATATTGCTAACTACGAGGATTGTATGACACTCACTGGGTCCAGTGATATGCACTCATTTTGTAGCTCAGACGCTACTTCGTGGGCCGTATGGACAAGAAAGTTGACATGTTTTTGTGCATCTTGTATCGAATTTGTCACTGCTGAGTGTGATTCACAAGAATGGGTGGAAGGATGGATTTGTAGGCCTCTAACTCCGCTTCCTAGTTATCAACCTCCACAAGCACTACAACTTGTTTCTGCAGATGAAGTTACAACATCCAAGGACTTTGACGAAATTTCAATTTTGGTGCGACAAGGTATTTATCCAGTTATTTATTTAATTTTTGTATTGAGTTATGTCCATTGAAATTTTAATATGTAATTTAAATTTGAGTTTTTCAACCTTGGTTATTTTTTTGTAGGACATGTGTTTGCAGTAATTGCGACAGAAGACAATGAAGAAGGAACAGACTATTTCTTATGTCGTTGCATCGAGGAAAGAAAGAAGTTGACTTCTCCTATTATAGATGGCGAAGAGATTGAGTATCCTACAGGGTCAGTGGTAGTTACTGGAACTTGGCTTCGACGGTATCCATTAAAAAACTCCTCTGTTTGGGTGTTTGAAGACTTTGAGACACACAGGAAAATACTCTTATATTCACATCTAGTTCTAGCGACAAATATTCAGTTGTATAGATATCGAGGAAGACCTAATAACAAGATTCTTTGGAAGGTTCGAGAGTCAGATCATGAAGCAATCTTGTCTGCTATTCAGAGTAGATCCGATCCTGATGGTTCATTGGAATGAATTTACAATGCTCACATGTCTGGTATATATTTAATTTCAAGTTTCAATTTATATAGCGTATATATATATATATATATATATATATATATATATATATATTTTTTTAGTTTAAAGATCTAGATTTAAGTTTGAATATATTCTATTTTAAATTTGTGTATTTTGTGTGTCATGTATATAGATCTAGTATATGGTTTTGATTTGAAACTTAAATTTCTTTGACTAACAATTTTATGTTTAGGTTAGTGGTGCCAGAAAAGCTTCCACCTTCACGTGGTTGGTATCGTTAGTAGAGAATTTTAAATTCTCGAAGCTAAGAGAAGCTTGAACATTGTTTGAAAAATTTGTAAATTTTGAAAAGTCAAGTTTGTAAATTTTGAAAAAGTTGCAAATTTTGAAAAAGTTGTAAATTTTGAAAATGTTGTAAATTTTGAAAAAGTTGTAAATTTTGAAAAAGTTGTAAATTTTGAAAACGACTCCTCTAGGTGCCACGGAGTCCGAGTAGTCACCCGTCGAATTTGAAAAGCTAAGGGACGTGCCGGCGTAGGCGGTTCGGTGCCACGGCCCACCGTTTGCAAAATACAGCGTTTGACAACCTTAAACTGGCTCCAACTGCAAATTGAGAGAGGCTATTGAGAGGGTTTGTATGCCGAGGTGTCGGATCAGACGAGGCCTCTCTAGGTGCCACGGAGTCCGAGTAGTCACCCGACGAATTTGAACGATATTTTGGTCTCAGGGCTCTTAAGGGACTAAGCCCGAACGAAGTAGCCCGGAATCAACGACCCTTTCGCGCACCGAAACACCGCCTCCTCTAGCGTTCACCTGGCCACCCGGACGTGCCGGCGCAGGCGGTTCGGTGCCACGGCCCACCGTTTGCAAAATACAGCGTTTGACAACCTTACACTGGCTCCAACTGCACTATTTCGCGCGTTTGCAAACATTAGGACAGCGAGAGCACCGAAATGAGAAGGAAAAAAATGAGAGAGGCTATTGTAGAGGGTTCGTATGCCGAGGTGTCGGATCAGACGAGGCCTCTCTAGGTGCCACGGAGTCCGAGTAGTCACCCGACGAATTTGAACGATATTTTGGTCTCAGGGCTCTTAAGGGACTAAGCCCGAACGAAGTAGCCCGGAATCAACGACCCTTTCGCGCACCGAAACACCGCCTCCTCTAGCGTTCACCTGGCCACCCGGACGTGCCGGCGCAGGCGGTTCGGTGCCACGGCCCACCGTTTGCAAAATACAGCGTTTGGCAACCTTACACTGGCTCCAACTGCACTATTTCGCGCGTTTGCAAACATTAGGACAGCGAGAGCACCGAAATGAGAAGGAAAAAAATGAGAGAGGCTATTGTAGAGGGTCCGTATGCCGAGGTGTCGGATCAGACGAGGCCTCTCTAGGTGCCACGGAGTCCGAGTAGTCACCCGACGAATTTGAACGATATTTTGGTCTCAGGGCTCTTAAGGGACTAAGCCCGAACGAAGTAGCCCGGAATCAACGACCCTTTCGCGCACCGAAACACCACCTCCTCTAGCGTTCACCTGGCCACCCGGACGTGCCGGCGCAGGCGGTTCGGTGCCACGGCCCACCGTTTGCAAAATACAGCGTTTGACAACCTTACACTGGCTCCAACTGCACTATTTCGCGCGTTTGCAAACATTAGGACAGCGAGAGCACCGAAATGAGAAGGAAAAAAATGAGAGAGGCTATTGTAGAGGGTCCGTATGCCGAGGTGTCGGATCAGACGAGGCCTCTCTAGGTGCCACGGAGTCCGAGTAGTCACCCGACGAATTTGAACGATATTTTGGTCTCAGGGCTCTTAAGGGACTAAGCCCGAACGAAGTAGCCCGGAATCAACGACCCTTTCGCGCACCGAAACACCGCCTCCTCTAGCGTTCACCTGGCCACCCGGACGTGCCGGCGCAGGCGGTTCGGTGCCACGGCCCACCGTTTGCAAAATACAGCGTTTGGCAACCTTACACTGGCTCCAACTGCACTATTTCGCGCGTTTGCAAACATTAGGACAGCGAGAGCACCGAAATGAGAAGGAAAAAAATGAGAGAGGCTATTGTAGAGGGTCCGTATGCCGAGGTGTCGGATCAGACGAGGCCTCTCTAGGTGCCACGGAGTCCGAGTAGTCACCCGACGAATTTGAACGATATTTTGGTCTCAGGGCTCTTAAGGGACTAAGCCCGAACGAAGTAGCCCGGAATCAACGACCCTTTCGCGCACCGAAACACCGCCTCCTCTAGCGTTCACCTGGCCACCCGGACGTGCCGGCGCAGGCGGTTCGGTGCCACGGCCCACCGTTTGCAAAATACAGCGTTTGGCAACCTTACACTGGCTCCAACTGCACTATTTCGCGCGTTTGCAAACATTAGGACAGCGAGAGCACCGAAATGAGAAGGAAAAAAATGAGAGAGGCTATTGTAGAGGGTCCGTATGCCGAGGTGTCGGATCAGACGAGGCCTCTCTAGGTGCCACGGAGTCCGAGTAGTCACCCGACGAATTTGAACGATATTTTGGTCTCAGGGCTCTTAAGGGACTAAGCCCGAACGAAGTAGCCCGGAATCAACGACCCTTTCGCGCACCGAAACACCACCTCCTCTAGCGTTCACCTGGCCACCCGGACGTGCCGGCGCAGGCGGTTCGGTGCCACGGCCCACCGTTTGCAAAATACAGCGTTTGGCAACCTTACACTGGCTCCAACTGCACTATTTCGCGCGTTTGCAAACATTAGGACAGCGAGAGCACCGAAATGAGAAGGAAAAAAATGAGAGAGGCTATTGTAGAGGGTCCGTATGCCGAGGTGTCGGATCAGACGAGGCCTCTCTAGGTGCCACGGAGTCCGAGTAGTCACCCGACGAATTTGAACGATATTTTGGTCTCCCGACGAATACTTCCTATGTTGATCAACTAAAGTTATATCATATTGATAACAATACAATTTACAAGCTCAAAGGATGATCTAATGTCATATTTTATCGAATGAGATAGTTTCAGGAATTATCGAATGTGACAAATGACTCATATAAATTGTCACATTTAAGGAAATAATTACGTAAGAATAAAAATAGAGTACAATAAGGTCCATCATCCATTACAGATTGCAAAGGAAGTAGATTGTATTAAAAGGGGCGACATTCCAACTTATAATCAAAGCTAAATGATCAAAGTACAAACTAAGATATCTGTCAAGACTAATGAAATAAAATTGAAAGCATATGTTTAAAATTTTAGCTCTAAGAACTTGTCAAGCTTCAAAGATTAAAAAATTTATAAGAAAAGTTTTCCAGTGATATTTCAATATGATTAAGTCTAAAAATTTGCAAAATATTGCAAGAAGGAGATAGAATAAGCTTTGAAAAAGTAGAAAGAACATTACAAACTTCAATAGAATAAAATACATTGCATCCATAAGGTTATAATTTATTAAATGTAAGGAAAATTTCTATACAAAGAGTGTATCATATGCAGCACTTGTATGATAATCATGGTTAAATGAGTAAGATGCAAAGCAAGTTAGAAAAACACTAAAGAGGAGAACCAATTTCCATGATTTTTTGAAGTCATGAAGAATAAGTACACAATATATGAGAAGAAATTTGTGAAGAGGCCTTTAAAGGTCTGATTTAAAAATTAAATACAACAAGGAATGAATCTCAGAAAATATAGATTACAAGTGTACAATAGGTACAAAAATTATCTAAATACCATAGCTCTTACAAGGAAATCACAGATTGAGAGAAAGATGAAATAGTTATGCATGTACAAAAAGAGTTCATGTTGCTAGAGATATAGTTTCTTAAATGAAATAAAATCATTAAGAAAAACCTCTTATTCATAATAGTCAAGAAACTCAAAACTACTTAGAAGATGACAAAGTGCATATAGAATCATAATCTACATGTATTCAAGAAGACAGTTCACAGATCCACATCATCATTGAAGGTAGAAGATACATAATTTAAGAATACAACTTATTCCAGATTAGTTTAAAGTTTTAAATGGCTAAGTATAGTTTTGAGTTTTCCAAAAAATTAACTTATTTAAACAAAATAAAAAACTAGAGAAAAATAATGAGAAAAATAAAAAGTAATCAACCTACAAAAAATATCCATCTTTCTCACTCCCAAATTCTAAGTCCGCCATTTCATTACTTTTTCTTCATGTAAATTGGTACCTCAAGAATCAATGTACGTTATACATAGCACATCTCTAGTTACTAATACTTAAGTTGGCTTGATATAGAGCTAACAATATTGTTTTAGTTTGAAAAATAAAAATTCAAAATGCCCATGGCACGAATCCACAAATAATAATCAGAACAGAAAATATATAACTAGATCAAAACCCACTTTCTCAGAGTTAGCAATAATACCAAAATAACCAAATTTATAGCCTTATATAACCAACACACATGGATATATATATATATATATATATATATATATATATATATATATAAGAATCAAATAAAGTGTGCTCCAGACGCGCACGTCTCTGAAAATATATATGTACATGTATAAGTTCATAATGTATGTATACAGATCTCGAACTAAGCACGTGCCATAATGTACATATGGGACCACATGCGGTCGCAAAAGGCTAGATATATATACAATGGACTGTGAATAGATGTACTCATGACCACATATATGTGGCATCCAAGTGGACTATAAATCTACTCATGAAACATCTTCCCTCTCTTCGCCCTGCTAGAAGTAGCACGTCCACGACCTGGGGATGTAGTGGAGGGAGATGCCACTACGGATTTCATCCGTGTGGTCCTAGGTGTCTCCAAGCATGCCTGCAACCTAACCTGCACATTCATAAACAACAAGTTTTTAACACCCAAAATTTTAAAATACCTTCAAAATTTAGAAACTTGTACAATTTAGTTAAAATGCATGTGCAATCTTACCGCAATGTCATGATCCCTATCGATTTGTTGTTGACGCTTCGCAGGGACAACAATAGACTCACGAGGGGTAAGCTACATACAAATAATTAATTTTCAAATTAAATATTTCACACTCATATATATACCTACAAAATTTGATATTGTAGATTTAAGTTTAATAAGAAATAATGAACCTCCAAAATTTAACAAATTTAAAAAATTGTGTACCTCGGTTAGTGGATTTGCAGATGCTATGGCGGTATCTACAGCAGCCTCCACAGTCTGCATATGTGGAGGAGTCTCTGTAGCAGTCATAAGCTATACAAAAAACATGTACAAATCAATTTATTAAAATCTACTTAAGAGCTATACAAAAAACATGTACAAATCAATATTTAGTTACTCAAGAAAGAATAAAAATACATTATTAAATTTTATCTTCTATTTAGGCTAAATACATAGGATCTATAAATGTTAGCACGGAGGCCATCTATCTTCATATGTATTTGTGTCCAAAGGTTGGGATGGAGAATACTCGTTATCTAGTAGAAGCGAAGTGGATATAGAGTGAGACATTGGTCACATTGGGAGCTTTTTGTACAGGAATAACAACTTCAAAATCTGTGATCGACTGATATGTGTTGCTTGAACAAGGAGAATGAGGAGGAACATTCTCCTTTGCCGCTACATGCGGTTTTGATTTAGTGTTTCCGGTCCTCTATGTTTCACCCACGGATAACCCCTTGTTTACATGATCTGTGATCTCTCTCAAAGGGGTTGCTAGGAAAGATTTGACCATGTCTTCCTCCTTAGTGTTTGAATTAGGGATTTACTTAGATTTAAATACGATATGTTTAGGGAGGGCATTTATCCACCAATTATTATTCTCTTTTTTAATGTTTTACCATCTCACAATCAGGAGCAGAATGCCCCAAAAAAATACATCTCCTACATCTGAAAGGTAGGCCCTTATAGTCCAGAGGATGAGTGCAAGTTTGATTTTGCACTTTAAGATTAAGGTGGGTTGGAAGATTCTTTGAAGTATCAATCTCAACTAGGATTCTTGCATATACATTGTATGTGTGAAATCATAGGTTTGGGATTCGACGTTAATGATGTTTCCCAAGGTATTTCCTATGGATATCAGACAACTATGGTCCTAAAATTATAGGGGTAAGTGGGGTAATTTGATCTAGATTGGTTTGTGTGATAAAGATTCAGTGAGAGGGTTGAATGATGTGAACCATGGTTTTAAGATAAGGTACCTTTGTTGGAAAACCCAAAGTTGTTTAGAAATTTTGTCCTTGTCAGCTATAGAGGGGAAAAAATAATAAAAATTCCCTTAGCATAGGGGTAGAGGTCTAACCTACCCGCTAGAAGCGGGAACCAATTCTTGGAGATCTAATCATGGAGGATAGGGAGGCTAGGCTAAAGATGAGTGAATCTACAGATCAAGGCATGATCTTGGTAAAATGAATATATTTCGAGGACTTCATCGCCAAAGGTTACACTTGGGTTTCTCTTAGTAGGCCTCATGGTTTTGATCTATGTCTTCTTTTACAAAACCTCATTAAATGAGTGATTGACTAAAGCTTTAGTTGTAGCAGGAGTTTCCAAGCTATCAACAAGGGAGAAAACCCTAGTGTTTGCACCCCTAACAAAGATGTTAGGATTCACTCAACCTCCCAATGGGTTATTAGTGTCCCCAACAAAGATAACAGGATTTTCCATTCCTCCTTGCAAGTTCTTGGCAACATTGGTGCCAGTAGTGTCAGATCCAACCCCAACAATGGCTCCATTGCCACCTGCAGTTTGAGCAACTGAAGCCCCACACCCAGTGCCCAAGAATATTTCTAGAAACAAACCCTTAGGGGTCTACATGTTCTGCAGAGGGGGATGTAGTTTCTAAAATGAAAGGACACCTCCATCACGTAATTTCACACAACCCTACGTGTGCACATATATATGTCCGCCGCCTCCAAATCTATTAGGGTTCATATGAGTGGTGGAGTTAGGGTTCGCAGGAGTTGTCATAAATTGGAGGAGCTGTCTATTAAGGGTACAATGATGTTGTAAATTCTTAAATCTCAGTACACCAATCCATATAAAACTTATAATCATATGGAAAGGACGCATAGATTTTTTTAGATAAAGGGTACGAGAGGATTTAACCTTTTTTACATTTCTTCATCACTCTTATCATTCATTAAAGAGATTTGTAACTAACCTGCGTAAAACTCATGCGAGGCATGCCAGTAGCTTCAGTTCCCTGAGCAGATGATGACCCGCCAGGCTCCTGTGTATAAAAGAGAAAAATATTAATACATGTGCAACATACACGTGAAACAAATTATAATAATAATCTAGTGCAATTAAATGATTTATTAAAAATGTAAGTTTGTACAACTTGAAACTTACGTTTGAAACACGCCCAACCGCAGTAGCTAGCATGTCAACACCGGATGTTTCCTTCACCGGCTCTTGCTATTTAAAATAAAATAAAAAATTAGTTTTTTACATGTATGTACATGAAGTACAATCATATATATATTAATATCTCAAACATGTGAATTAAACTATTGTACATATATATATTATTTAAATTTATTTAAAATTTACCTGTGAAAGACCAATATCAGTGGCTCCAGTTCCAAAAACATTCCCCAGCATCTCATCTATAGAAAAAAAATCCTGTGAACCAGCAAATGATGTCTCGCCTGCAGTGCATACGGCACCACATGATCCACAGTGGTGTGGTGCACTAGAACTGGCACCTCCACCAACATCACCGGATGCAATCTGGGTGCTATGCTGGGTGAGAGTGTCAGTGAGCTCCCTCAATGCATGCAATGTATCAATCTCCACAACCTCCTTCACTGTAGGAGGGATAACTGAAGGCAGTGGGGGTTTTGGGGCATGGGGGATCCTAGGCTGACCTACGCGTGCACCAGGTCTGCTCTGTGCAGAGCCACCTCCTCGACCAAAAAAGTCTGAAAAGTCAAAATAATTCGGGACCTCATTGAGCACAAACTCACAATATAATTTCTTCAAAAAATAAAGAGGAACCTCATTGTTGTTGCATGGTGGATAATCAAAAACCATCCACCATCGGTCCCAAAAATTGTTTTTGATTCTATCATCATGGCACCAATGGATTGGGAACCGTTTGCAAGTAACTGCAGGGGGGGCATTGGTTCTAGGGTCGGTAAATAATGCACAAATTAGGTCTTTTCCAATTTTTTTGTCTTTGACGGCCGCATGAGATAGTTTATCCGCATACCACCGCCTACAGTCACTTCTAAAGGTGTTCCATCTATGTATTTGGTTGGTTGCAGACTCGACTTCGCCAATCAATGTTTGCAATGTATTGGCTAAAGTCATGCGGGATGGATTTGTAGCATGGTTTTGTCTTATAGTTTGAATTAGGTTCTCAATGACAATTTTATTTTCTTGGATTCTTCCAATGATATTATCTTGCGTTCCTGTTGGCTCAGTGGGGACAGAAGGAGCCACAGGGGGCGGATCTATGTTTGGAGGAGGGTTTTGAGGAATGTTCGGAGGGTTTTGAGGAATGTTCGGTGGGTTTTGAGGAATGTTTTGACGGTTTGCACGAGCCCGAGCTTGCCGACCAACTGATAAAACAATAAAATTGTATACATAAACAAACAATTCACAAAACCCATGAAAATGCCAAAAAAAACCTAAAATGCAAAAAAAAACAACCTAAAATGCAAAAAAATGATTACAATCGGGGACTTACCTCCTCGTCTTGGCGGCATGGTTGAATCTATCGCTATCCAGAAGTCTGATGAGCAATTTTGAGATAGTATTGAAAGTGCGAGTGAAAAACGTTTAGGAAAAGTCGCGGTTCGAATTGAAAATTAGGAAAATAACGAGTCACGGGACTGTTAAATTTTGTCTCAGAGTTCCGATAGCGGTTTATAACCGCGCTCGCGGTTATAAACCGCGATCGCGGAACTAGGTTCGGTAATTACCGAACCTAGAATTCAATAACCGCGATCGCGGTTTTAGGACCGCGCTCGCGGTTTTAAAACCGCGATCGCGGTACCTTTATTTCAGGTTTTTATGTCCACGGAATTGTCCACCAACTTCGTGCACTTACCCGAAACTAGTTTTACCCCCTTGTGTATAAACACACCACATAATTGAAATAAAATATCACCACATCTGTCTGCGACCCCATCGTTGGTGAATGACGAGAGGACGCTGATTTTCCTCCTTCCTCCATTGCCTCCTTCCTCCAACAAGAAAAGAGTCTACCATAGGAAATCCTCAACTAGGACATGAAAGTTCTTCATCAGTTGAGTAGACTTCCCAATCAGTTTCTACTTCAGCTAGAAGGGCTTTCTGATCTATCTTGTCATCAAGAAGATCCTGAGCTCTCTTTTTACAGTTCAGTATTACATGCTCAATCTCATTACAATAAAAGCATTTTATTTTCCATGTGAAGGAACCTTCTTTGGTTTATGTTTTTCCTTCTTAGATGAGGAGCTAGGTTTGTTTCCTACATATCGTACTTCTTCATGTTCTTCAAACTTTTCAATCAGATTTAGTTTCTCCATTATTTTGTACAATACTGATAAAAAAATACAAAATTGAATCAAGTACTTTAAAATTTTATATTGAATACCTTTTAACCTCCAAGCAAGTCAAGAACTTGTATTAACAATTCAACATTATTGAAAATTGGAGAAAACTTTCAGTAGAAGAATTGATGTGCTTAATTTGATAGCTGCATAGTAAAATCTGTATTTCTTCCAAACTACGTACTGGGTTCTGCTGCAATTTCTTTTGTAGTTTCTTGACCAGCACATGATTCTGCACAAAAAATTATAGAAAAACCCACATCCGGAAACAAAAACTATGATATATTCTTTGAGATGGATTTGATCATGAAAGCACTGAAATTTCTTGCATCAAACCTGCTCTGTTACCAAATGAAAAATTAATATCATAATTGCATAAAGAAAATTCGAAATCTTAATCTTTATTCTTGCTATTTTCATAGGAAGTATTACATCTATTTAAATAGGAGATGTTGTTCCTATATTTAAGGAGATATAATCTCCATAAATATCTCCACACATAACTCCTAAAACAACTCCATGCTATTTTATGTGAGATTTTGTTTTCTCACAAAACTAATATTGTTAATGATTTGTTTACTCAACAACTCATAACAATATTTACTCACCCACTCATAATTACATTTACAATAATGTAATTAATTATTACAACACATATTATATTATCCTAGATAATCTAATCACTTACATAATATTCTATGTTCACACTACAACATAGATATTCCTAACAACTATATAGTGAGTATAGTTAAAATTAATGAGACAAGTGCAGGGTACATGAATTATATATTGATATTTACGGATTAAGAACTCCTATTTTCTAGATGAATAGTGAATTATTGGGTGGTGAAATTAGTGTATGATGTGAAAATATAGTTTTTCATTGTTCCTTGGAGTGACTGTTACAGGGTTCTATAACATGATCAGATCTATTTCAACCTGTAGCGTGAAGATACTTGAAAAGTTGTGTGACTTCTTGAGTAGGAGGCTGAAACTTATTAGCTCTGAATTAATTGGTTTTTGTAGTCATATTAATTGGAAGAAAGACCTCAAATCAACTAATAGTTGCTCTTGAGCAAGAACATGGTACATGCAAATAAGTACATTGTGAAAACGTGAATGCAAAAGAAGAAGACCTGAATGCAAATGCTCAGAAGATGCATTCAAGAGTTTTTATATATCTATATTATTACCACTTCTTTTTGTGTATAATCTAGTAAGGGGTCTCAAAGTTTAATTATGCACCATGAAGGCTAAGTTACACAAAAAAGAACTCAAAGGGACACAACTGTCACAAGAGGGCACAAAAGAATGTGAGTTTGGTCTCATTGGAAAGCTCTCAAGAGATTTTGATTGGAGGTGGATTCAATACTAATAGTCACACATGTAGGACACTGCATGTGTTTAATGCTCTAGGAAACCATTTTCCTTGATTGATGGCAACAAAACCCAGTTGTGGCGTTTGGATCTAACTTTCTTAGTCCCAACAGTTGTAAAGCCCTCATTGTAAATCCCTTTGAGGCCTCAAATCATTTCGTGATGACTTTACCTGTAAGCACTTACCAGAGGCATTGTTTATACTGAACACTGTGAATGAGATCTATGATCTCGTGAGTGTTTTACAACCAATTTCACTATTTTGATTACAATTCTCTGCCAGTTTGACTATTTTGATTACAATTCTCTGCCAGTATTTTGAGCAGTTGTAATTTTTTCTATTGACTATGGAGATTTCAAATTAGTACAATACATTGAAGTCCATACAATTACATTATGAACAATTTTTGAAAAATTGAATGAGCAGGCAATTTTTTTTGTTTTTCGGGGCCAAAAATGGCCTCCAGAGCTCAAAAAGACCCACGATGCCAAAAATTGCAAAAATATAGTTGAAAATGCAATTTTTAACCCATTGTCCCATTCCTTTTTGTCTCAAATGTTTTCTTAGAATAAAAAATTAAGCATAGTAGGAGAAATTTTTTTGCCCTTTTTAGGGTTTTTATCACTGATTTTTAGGTAGTGGTTTTGGCTGTCAAATAGCGGGTTTGGAGCAATGTTTTTAACCACTAAATAGGCCTCTATAGTTTGAGGTTTTTCTCAAATTCACCACTAAAAGGAAAAGATGGTTTGAAAAATCAAGTTGGGGGTGGGGTCAAAAGTTCCACAAACACTTCCTTTATCCATGGAGAGTGATTTGATTAACTAACTAGGAGATTCAAGAGAGATTAAGAATGTACTGAATCAATTGGTATTTAAATTCCAGAATCCATCTTGGCTGATCCTTTACCAAAGAAGATTGGCACCACCTGTAGTTTCATCACCACATGTGATTTGGGATATGTCACATGGATGAATGTTGGAGGGTTTTCTACAGCAAAAAACGGCCATATGATATCCTTCACCTTTTGGTTTATGGTGATCTCACGTTTGTAATTACTCATTGTTTATGGATTGATTGTTGTTTATTTCTGCAGGTCAAATTTTATTTTTTTGTAGATTATAGGTTCGTTGAGTGGAGAGGGCTCCGGTTGGTGAATGATTAGGATCAACTTGGTCGCTACCAGAGAGTACAACAATGTGAGCACAACTCTTTCATGGTGTGGATCTCAGTAGGGGAGCTTCGTGGATTTGGCCCTTTGAACAAAGAGGGCTTGGTTTGTGAACAACTCACACGACTCGGTAAGAATAACTCAACTTTAACTCGGTCGGTAGGCTCACTCCAATACAAACGACTTCGTGTATGGTTTGTTCTGGGCATCTCACCTCTGTAATGCACTGGTTTCTTTTCATAGACGGCTTGGTCCTTTTGAAATATCAACATTTGCCAGTCTTCGTTCCATTACACTACTTGCTACGAAGGCATGTCAATTGTATTTGAGGGGAATCCATCCATGTAATAGAGTGTCTCAGTTTTTCAACTGAAACTCAACTCGAATTCCAAATGAAGCAGCTTGATCCAGGATCTCTATTGAAAACTTGGTGGAGAAATCGTTAGACCAATGCACTCAACTCGGTTAGGAGCCTTTTTGTAGAAACCAAATTTACCAGTCAGATACCATTTATCTTATCAATTAAATTCATGTGCAGCAAATTATTTTCTCATGCAGGGTGCACCAGTGCAAAAAAAAAATTTGTGTTCCAAACACCTGGACACAAAAGAGGGGGTATGTGGGAAAGGGATGTCTAGGAAGTTGTTGGAGGCAACACAGACTCTCCTAGAAAGAAAATTCTTCTCTAAGACACTTCTCTTCCTACTGCAACCTCTCTCCAATCCTATCTACAGCTTCACACGTCCAAGATTCCTTCTAGTGAGGCACCAACCCCACAAGGAACACCAACCCCTAATCCTTTACTGATATTACACATCAAAAATCCTACATGTGAATATGCAATTCATCATAAAATATTTTACAATAAATACATGACCACAGAAATATGTTGCACATGTGCAATAATAAACTAATTTCCAAAAGCTTCTCGACAAGTATACATGGGAAGCAATTATAACAACTTTTCTAATATGTCTGCAAATATGCAACAAACTATTCTTCTACGTACATGTGAATGAAAATAATTAGATGGTTATTTAACATATAATCCTCATATTACAATTAATATTAATCACCCAATTACTAAAGTAAACCCCTGCAAAACTTAACTATAGTAACCCCCTATTTGGTACATAACATTATAAACCAAGTACGAACTCTAAACATAGTAAATAAATTCTCATGCTCCCATGCTTATATTCTCAATCACAATTAATCCATGGCTTAAAATTGAATTATATCATAGATCATTAGGTCCTTCATGCCCTACTCAAAAATAAAATCAAGAAAGTGGACACTATAAAACAACTATGAAAATGGGCTATGAGATTTTGTTTAGCTCACATGCATCATAAACAATCTCCAAAAACTACAAGCAAGCTGAATTTTGAGATTCTCAAGCACTTAAGAAGAGGCCTCCTCCAACTCCAAGGTCCAATACAGATCTTATGCCATAAATAAAACAAAGAAAAATTGAAACATAAGATTTATCCAAGAATCTAAATATGAGCTCTAAAATAGTAAATAAATTCCTTGCTCCTACCTTTATTTTCAAGCAGCAGTTAACCCCATTCATGGCTCAAAAATTTAATTATATCAGTAGTTCAGAGTGATCCTTATTCCTTATAGAAAATAAATCATCATGACTCAAGTGGATACCATGGCCATGAAAATGGGTCTATTTCTGGAACAACTAAAATTTTCTTCAAATGCAAGTTTGAAAGTAAAGAATGAACATGCTACACCTTGCTCCAATTACTGAGTTCTCAAAACTTAAAAGATTAGCCTCCTCCAAAGAGTTGGTTCACCCATCAAACAAACCTTATGCCCAAATAAAAAAAATATACCATTGGAAAGGTATATTAATCCTCTTTCCATAACAATGTACTTTTCCTTCCAAATCATAGTGGAAGGCCTTAAATCAATCCAATCTCTTAAATTGCTCTTTCAAGATTCTAGGACTCAAGAACCAGTCTTGAGAGAAACATGCACAAATAACTCCAAATCATTGTATGAGATCATAAACCATATGGAATACTTCAAGGACACTTGTACCAATATTTATAAGTACTAGTATTCATAGATCACATGGAAAATGTTTACCCAACACTCATGTTTCAATCACCTTCTCAAACAAGCCTAATAGAACCAATTTGGCCATTAGGATTTCAACATGAAACCACCTCATCTAATCAAACCAGGAGCTCAAATACATCATAATAGGTGAAAAAATTCTATCCATGACAAAAAACATCAACTAAAACACGTAAAATGATCAAGCTCACTCCAAAGCATAAGACTAGCATTTTAGCCCTTAAGGCCAAAATCGGTAGTTCACATTTGAGCACCTGTAACTCAGAACATATCCACTCTACATGCCTAAAAATTTTACTGGTTATGTATAAAATCTCCTAAGGATTTTGGAACAATTCATTTCTCATTCTGAAACCTTCATCTCAACCCTAAAACAACAAAAACCCACAAAACTAGGGTTTTTCTCTCTTTTCCCAAAATAGCCAGAATACCAAACTACCACCAAAATGAGCTCTGATAATATTTTTTTAATCCAAAATCATCACATTAGAATTTATAGGTAATTTTGGCATCATACCAAGCATATTTCTCCAGTCGCTCTAAATTACGGTTTTGAGGAGGGTTTAGATCACCTTAGCTTGTTAACATCATTCATAAATGTTAGGACACCATTTAAATCCATTTCAACTTTGAAACACTATTAGTTCCGTGCCCCATCTATGGTGAAAACCATAAGACCCCATGTAAATATTTTATGAACAAATGAATACTCAAAACATGACCTCGAGTTGGAAAAAGCATTTCTAGAAACTCAATATAACCAAAAGTAGTATTTCTTGCAATTCATACAAATTCTAAACCTGAAATTTGACATTAAGAACTAGAGGGACATCCTTCAACTATCCAAAGTCTCAATTTTGTTTGCATACCTTTGAAACTTCTCAGCCACCATGATTTATTTGTGTGTTCTTGACTTGTTCTTAAGTTTTGCTTCCCAAGGACCATGAAATACTGTCAACTAGATGATAATAGACCTAAAAATCCTTCCACACATCATGTAAAATTTCATAAAGATCTAACCATTCTTGACTATGAATCTCCTACTCTAAATATCATGCCACCATGCCATACCACATGCTCTATATCTAGGAATAGGCCTAAAATGACCATTTCTCATCATGAAAAACCATGAAATGACTAAACTCTATTACTCTACATCTTCTTGACCTTCACCACACGTAACAATATCATTATCACAAAAATTTGTCACACTTTGAAGCAATTAGTTTAGAATCCGAAGAAAGAGTTTATACTCTAAAGTAAGTAGTTCAGCACATATATCTTGGATACACACATATACCTATGATATATCATAATAAGCATTATATGCCTCATGAGAACCTCTACTCAACTTAGGAGGACTTAAACTAAATTCACACCATAGACTTTGGATAAACTCTGAAGCATTTAAACACACTCCAAAGCAAATAGGACATACTTTGGAAAAACTCTGAAGCATTATGTATTCAATTTTGTAGAGACTCATACACCTCTGATATTTCTCTTTGATCATATTGGGCACCATATATACTACATACACCATTTGGTGCATACCTACAATTACCTTCATACTAGAACCATGCACTCAACCATGCATGATGACCAAGACACCACTTGAAGACACCAAAACCAGAAACTACTAAGCAAGCTTCAGACTCAAACTTGATTAACGCCTCATGGAGACATCTAAACCATCTTGATATCCTTTGACATCAATGTGACACTTGACATCAATGAAAACAACTAAGACACAATGGCAAACAATCTCCCCACCCTCTAGAAATATTTATGACAACCAACAAGACCAAACATACATATAAGACATCTATTCATGTTTTTGATGCTTCTCTCCCCCTTTAACATCTATGAAAAAGGATATAATGATGACTCAACATGAAAATGACAACAAGACACAATTCAAATACTGCAAAACTGACTTACTTGCTTCACTAGCTCCCCCTTCGACTAAACTTTGTTTTTCTTGTCTTTTACTACAGCTGAGATCCATGGATCTGATCTAAATTTCATCAAAATAACTCCCCCTAAACTGATATTCTCCTTATTTTTCTTCATACCAGTTATTCATCTTCTTATAGGTCTATACAATGCCAAGAACACTAAACTTTGCATCCAAACTTAACATATCTTCTATTAGGACTAAGGGCCCTAAAATACATTTTTAGTACAAAAATGACAAACTTCACCTTGCTCTTAGAAACAATCACAAATTATGAAGTACAACTTGATGCTCCCCCCAGCCACATAGTATGATATATTGACTATCTAAGAAAATGAAATAGCTCATACCTTAAGCAATGGTCATGAATATGAATCATTTCAAATAACACATATCTGAAACATAAATACATTTTTCTCAGCCTTATTTTAATGACAATACACATGTTCCCATCCTTTCAGTCCTTCATAGTATATAATACCTTGTTTACTTCATACATTCATGACTGGTAACACTTCTTGGCTCCATACAGATAATTAGTAATTAACCAATCATTCTCAGCACAGTCAACACTTGACTCAGACTTCTAGGCATCCTCCATCTACTTGATAAATGACAAGTGATAATATCCTACAACATACCTGATTTTATGTTTCTCATACTTGCTACAGTCATGGGAACTTGATTTACAACATCCCTAGCCTTGATATTTTCATTGCTTCATTTTGAGCTAAAAACTGACTGAAGATAGGTCCTTTTTGATTTGATCCTCTAAGAGACATGCTCTCTAATTTCTTCACCTCATGATTTAGTCCATCTCCCCATAATATGATACTCAATTTCTCCTTATGATCATAGTATGCAACCTAAAAAGATCTCAAAACATACCTACAATTTATAATATAGTTCTGCTTTATTGTATTTGGGCTGGATTTTGACAACACTTGGGCTGTAATTGGACTGGTTTTTGGCTGGTTCCACCAGCTTGAACTCTTATTCACAACTTTCTCAATCTGATATAGGTCACTTCAAGCCATAACAAGCATACTTTCACCTTTAATTTTTCAAACTCATATCAGGAAGTGATAAACACAATTACATACCTTATAGAAACCTTCAACATATCACTTTTCATGATGTAAACAATATTCTTGATTCCTTCATATCATTTTTTGTACCTTTCCTTCATGAGCATGAACATGACTAGTAACATATATTTGATTTGAGAGGATCTCATCACAACTGTAGAGAAGTAATTCCTTGAGTCACACTTTTGCTTGCATCAACATATCACACAGTCCAGGCCACGTGTGTCTTCAAAAGACAACTTCTTGATCAACTATAGAACACACTAAGTCTTCATCTTTAAATCAATCTCCTCAAGCCATTCATGAAAATTCTACCAAATTACTCTTGTAGACACCTGTAGTTTGATCAAAGCACTATTATTCCTAAATATTGCACTAACTATTCCTCTCCTCACAAATCAATGGCACCCCGTTAGTTAGACCTATCTAACTCCCTTCTTACGACACCTTTTTGGTCGTATTTCCTTTTGTAAACCACTTAAATAGATTATCATAGCCTCATTCTGACTACATTAGCTTCTTATTTGCTTCTAGTTTGCTTCTATTATCTCCCTAGACTATCAATCCATTTCATTGGATTGATTAGACCTTTTAGAACCCTTCCAAAACCCTAATTGTCCTCTAAACGAGATTAATTAGTCTAACCTAGGTTAATTACCCTAAACCTATTCAAATCCTACTTTGACTTACTAATTAACTTTTTGACTCCCTTTTTAGTCCCACATTCACCAAAAAGCCTCCCATTTCCCAAATGAAAAACTATAAATAGGCTAGACCCCTTCACTCATTTCTAAGAATTCTCCTTCTTCCTAGCATAAACTATAGTATTTTGTTAGGGTTTTAGAGTGTATTTCTTTTATTGAGCTATTAGCGTTTGATTTTATATTTTATAGCACAAATATGGAGTAAAAGGGAAGAACCATTAGCCTTGAAGCCATTAATGGTGAGATCTCTTTCTCTTAAACACAAAATTGATTGCTTAGATCCTCTTAGGTTCATTATTTCAAGATTTCAAAGAATAGAGGTTAGTTTCATTTGTTTAGCTTGCTTGTTTACTTAAGATTACCATATGCAAAGTAGAAACCCTTTCTCATTTCTTATCTGATGGTCCATTGATCAACTTGTTCAAATCCTTTGGGGTTTCTTTAGAGATTCTTACCCCATATCCATGGCTTTTGTAACTTTTCATTGAACACAACTCTTAAGAAGTAGAGCACACACCTTCTTATAGAATTATCAACACATGCTTTGAAGCATTGTTCATCTGAGATCTTCATTGAATTTTTGTAAAACAACTACATGCCTTAAACCTCATGTCATATCAATGTAATACTTTAAAGATTCACAATAAATTCTATACAAAATTTTGAGACACAAAAGATAGTCATTTTGATTGACATACTTTACAATGTTAGGAACACCATTATGATGTAGTACAGATCATTGACAAGACTCAACCTTGGGACATATTCATAGAAAAATTTGACAACTTATTTAAGGCATACAAACCTTATTCTTACTAGGATGGTTTTCGCTCCCACACATATCTTGGAATCATCTTTAAGACACAGTAAACTTAGAGATTTTTTTTGACAATGAATTCAGACTTCACACCTCAATGGAATACATCAACCTTGAAGGCTTACTACAAAACATATAATGTGATACCTTCTTGACACATCCTTACTAATGGTGACACATATTTACAAAGCACAAACTCTTGAATTCATGACAGTGATCTTAACACCTTTTACAGAGACTCAAACACTTTTCATGACAATACTATGATGGATAAGACAAAGACATACCTTATTAGGACTAAGAAAAACATCATCAAATGATGATGCACCTTCAATACTTACTCATTCTTCCTTCATATGAACAATGGCTCATAGAATCTTAGAGAAGACACTCAAAGCTCACTAAAACAATATGTCACTATAAAATGATCCCAAAGAATCAATCCTCTTTTTTTCCTTCTTGCTCATTCCATTTGAAGATCTATATTTTTCAGGTACACTAATTTTATCCCCAAAATATTCATCTTCTAAATGGGATTCTGATAAGCACATATGGATTTTTTCATTTGCAACAAGATCCAATAAACACTTATTGGTATTTCCAAGCTTGACTTCCTCTTTATTAACCTTATTAACATTATTTGGAAATTTGAAAGAGCTTGGATCTCCCTTTGCCATGTCTTTCTCCCTCACATCCTTGTCAACCTTAGGAAACACTTCATCTTGATTGAAAGATGAATCTAACCGCTTTATTATAACACATTGATCTTCATTATTCTTGATGTTCTTAATACATTTTAGATCTTCTGCATTTACATCAGGCTTAGAGATACCCTTCTTGGCCTTAGAATATGATACAACAACTTTATAATCATGCAGAGAACTCTTTTTCCTTTTGAACATTCTTCCATTCTACCTATTTAAAGCTTAAAACCTATTTTTTACCCTTCAAGAATTATCTTGATGACTAGATCTATCAATATGTCCTTGTCTATGACAATTGTAACACACTACATTCTTCCATCTTCTAGGCTCATACACACTAAGATTCCAACTACAATCAATTTCATATGTCCATACTCACAACATGAATAACAATGACCCTTGAAATTTTTTTCACCATTCCAAGATGACTCACCTCTTGAGAACTTCCTCTTACAATCCCATGCTCTATGAGAAAAACCATTACAAGCATATCAATATTGATGGGTGTCGTCATTCCCTTCATTTAATAAACTTCTTGTTGATGTCATATCAAACCAAGGGTGTGTCTAAAGCTATATGTAACAAGAGTACTTTAACCGATCTAGTAGTTGACTGTAGCTATTTTTGTATTTTCTGGGGGATCTCTTTAATGTCTTAAGGACTTCTTGGTAAAACCTTATTCAAATCAAACTATGAAAACTTGCTGAAAGTAAAAACACACTGAAAGCTTTGTTGAAAGGAAACACACCGTGCAGAATGGAAACACACTTGCTGTTGGAAAATAAACACACTTGCTTCTGAAAGTAAACATACTTTCTTTTGGAAATAAACACACTCAATTTAGAATGCTTGAAAACAATTGCAAGAAATATAAGAATTTATCTAAACACCTGCAGGGATAAGTATACAACAGAGTATAACTGAAAGAACTAAAACAATACAAAATTAATAGATCTAAGCTATTTGCTGAAGAAATATAAATACCAAATAAACAAATATCCTAGTCCTTGGGGGAGTGGGCCCTTGCTCCTCCTCGAATCATGATTTAAAAACTCAAAATTCTCTCAAATCAAAATGGTTGTTTTCTTGATAAAACATTCAGTATTACAAAACACACTGGATCTAAGTACCTAGTCTATTTCTTTTCTTTGTTCTATTTTTATCTCATTCTATATCTCTCTTTTTTATTTACTGCAGGTCTAATTTTATAAACATTTTACAATCATAGTTGTCTCAATGATTCTGATGAAATCGAATCATGCCCATAATTGATGCTGAGTCGGATGGTGGTTGATCAGATAGCTGCAGGATAACTCTCCCTGGATCTGCATTCACAAATCTTCTCGTCCTTCATGATTGAAAGGGTCGTAGATGTAAATTATTCAGATGTGGTTTAAAATAGATAACTCCCATTGGTTCCAGAACTTTGGATAAGTTTCAGAGCTATCCCCAGGAGTTCGGAGCTATCCCTAGAAGTTCCAAAACTAAGTCTGAAAATTTCGGAACTAAATATTGGAGTTCCGGAACTAAGTATGAAAGTTTCAGAACTAAATGATGACTATGTGATGGAGTTCCAGAACTAGCTTGGAAGTTCCAGAACTAAGCTGTGTAGGAACAGATGCTATCAAAAACATACTGAACACCACCTACTTCATTTCCTTGACCGATTAGACCTTATTTATTACAAAATTGAATTTAAACACACACTACGTCATAAATTTCAGGTTTTAATATTAGGATCACAATGAATAAAAAGACAGAGACAATTACATCCTAACTCATATCAGATCAACTAAAAGTCACACAATGCAATCAAAGTTAATAAAAAAGAGAGTAAGATGAGATCATATATTATACATTAATCAGACATATTTTGGCCTCATCTCACCCAAACTTACTTGTTTGTAATTCCCTTTACAAACTCATTCTTCAAAAGTGGGATCATATGTTCTGCATTCCATTTGATTGCTTAGATCAAATGGCTGAAATTGGATTTCCCAATGCTTAAGCTCAGATGTACTATACCCAGATCCTTCTTCTATTTTCCTCTCCCACTTTTCAAATTTAGTAGGGTCTAGAGGTTCTTTGTTCTTCCACAGAGACATGGGGGTGAGAAGTAGAGGGGGCCTTGTTCATATTCCCATCCATATTTTCCCGTAGGTTTCATTGACTTGGGGAATTATTGTGCATAATGCTTTGGCCCTCTCTAAACTCTAGATCAGATTTGTAGGGGAAATTAATTCCCTTCTTTTCAAAGAAACAGTAAGGAGTTCCCACCTCTTTGAGCATCCTTCATAAATATCTTCAAATTTTTCCTCCTCATAGGCGGTGAAGGTATCAATACTCTTTTGCAGAATGGCAGGGTAATGTGTCTTGAATCTCCTATCAAACCCATGAGTTCTAAAATGTGTGAGGAAGGTAGAAGGTTTACCATAGTGAGCTCTCATACAAAGGCCTTTTGAGTTGTCTTTCAATAAAAATTCAGATTCCCTTTCCTTCCATGCAATCTAGTTTTGCAAAATAGAGACAAATGCATTGAGATGGTTCTCCCCTACATATAAGTTGATCATAAATCCTGTGTTTTTCTCTAGCATATAATTACAAAGATAAAATTCACACGGGAGATTTTTCTGCTCAGGGCTAGATAGAGAGTAAGCTATCATGAATTCAGATTCATCTTGTAGTTCATGTGGAAGCCCACATGTAATTCTTGACAGTTGCCAGCGAATGAATTGATCTTCCAAAAACACACTATATGCAGGAGAAGGCCTCCTACAGGTAATAAATTTCTCACTCATAATACAGACCATATGAATTTTAGCAAGACATTTATATTTATTTCCTTCCTCTATATCAGATTTGTATGGGAAATTACTTCCCTTCTTTTCAAGAAATAGTAAGGAGTTTCCCACCTCTTTGAAGCATCCTTCACTAATATCTTCAATTTTTTTTCTCCTCATAGGCGATGAAGGCATCAATACTCTTTTGCAAAATGTCAGGGTAATGTGTCTGAATCTCCTATCAAAGGCATGAGTTCTAACATTGTGAGGAAGGAAGAAGGTTTACCATAGTGAGCTCTCATATAGAGGCCTGTTGAGTTGGCTTTCAATAAAAATTCAGATTCCCTTTCCTTCCATGCAATCTGGTTTTGCAAAACAGAGACAAATGCATTGAGCTGGCTCTCCCCTACATAGAAGTTGATCATAAATCTTGTGTTTTTCTCTAGCATATAATTACAAAGATAAAATTCACACATGAGATTTTTCTGCTCATGGCTAGATAGAGAGTAAGCTGCCATGAATTCGGATTCATCTTGTAGTTCATGTGGAAGCCCACATGTAATTCTTGATAGTTGCCAGCGAATGAACTGCTCTTCCAAAAACACACTATATGCAGGAGAAGGCCTCCTGTAGGCAATAAATTTCTCACTCATAATATAGACCATATGAATTTTAGCAAGACATTTATATTTATTTCCTTCCTCTTTATAAAATTTTTCTTCCCATTCTTTTCTTGCCTTCATTTCTTCCTCCATGTTGGTCTTTAATTCTTCATTTGATGTTTTGGCTTCTCTGAGCTCTCTCCAAATATCATCCAATAGTTGTTTGAGTGGAAAATAGGTCAACTCAGTCTGTGCAGAGGCTGTGGACACAACACTTTGTTTTTTGGAAGTATGGAATTCTTCCTCTTTTTCTACCAGTTACTGATAACTCCTCAGTCCTGGCTGCAAGCTGAGTTGTTAGCTAATCAATGAGTGTTTCCCTTTGTTCTAATTTAAGTTCGAGGAAGTCCAATTCCTCATATTTTTATCTGATAATGAGCTCTGCTCTAGACAAGAACAAACCCTGTTTAACTTTCTGTCTTTCTTCTTCCTCTAAAATTATTTGAGGAGTTGAGAATTCTTCCTCTATCAAAGGAAATTTTCCTTTTCTTATCCTGGATGCCAACTCTTCTTCTTCATGTGGAACTACTGATGGTTCAGCCAACTCCTGAAAATATTGATCGTCAAATCTCTCTTCTCCTCTTTGCATTTCAGCTTGACTTGGCTCGGGTGGAATCATGGCCATGCTGCCCAAAATGTCAGCAGCTTCCTCTTCCACCCTTTCCTGCTCACTCCTTTTTTCTAGAGTTTCCCTTGACCTCCTATGATTTTTTCTTATCTGGGGAAGTTCAACATGCCTAGTAGTGAATTTCCTTCTAGAGCTTCTTCTTACTATTATTTCTTGTTCTTGTGTGGGTGAGCTATCACTGTCAGAGAAAATATTGGCTCTCCTGAAGCTACTGTAGAAGAAGGAATTTCCTTCACAAGTACAGAAGGCTCTGCTGTTTTTATCTTTCTCACCGACCTTCTTTTTTTGGTATGTTTTCTCTTTCCATTTCCCTCTATCCTTCTATAGGGGCATAAATTTCTAGATTAGCTGAAGGAGATAATGGGGCTGGAATTGTCCTTCTGATAATATTAGGGTTTTTCTTGAACTTGCCAAGAAACTTGTCCCAAATTTCTTCTCCATTCTTATTTGAAAGGAAATGGTGTTGGCATATCAAATGAATTAGACCATGATGCCTAATTGTCCTAACACCCCAGGAATACCTCTGAGCCATGGTCTGAATGGAATAAAAAAGAAACCCTGGGAGGTTTATTATGTATTTAGGTTTGGTGGCTCCATACTTCAGATATATGAGCATTTTTAAGACTTCTTTTCCCACAGACCCAAACTGATCGTCACAGGTTAAATATTTTACTATCCAAAACGCTACCCTATCAAAGGGTTTGGGTAAACTGGCCCTTCTGACCCCTTTTATGATTTCTTTGTATTATAGATGTACTGGGGTTCAGTTTCTTCTTCTTGCAATAAGACTTCAACCAATTCTTTCAAAGTCCCCTTGGCAGGTTGTGGGACATGAACAATGGGCACTCCAGACACATTAATTATAGTATTTATAGAAAAAGGAATAAAGACATTTCTCACCTTTGTTCTAGACTGTTCTAGGTTTATGATGAATTCTCTTACCAATTCGTCATTATGCCTTGAAAATTTCTTCAGGAATTCAAGCCATCCTGCATGCTCAAAGATGGATGCTACTTCTTCGTCTGTGAGCAGTTGGGAATCATCCTCTGGTTCTGATTTCTTCTTAATCCCCATATTGGCTTGAGTTCTGTCTCTTTTTATTTTTTACAAATTGCTTGTAGGCCTTCTTCTTAGCTGCGGAACTAATGAATTGGCTGCGGAACCTTTATTTTTAGCTGCAGAAATTCTGAATTCTCTGTTCTTTGCTACGAAATACAAACTCAATTCATTGCTCCTTCCTCAAAATATTTCTACAATCTTTATTTTACTTGATGTTTGCAATAATTATTACTAATGATAACCATGTCACCACTTATTCCATCCAAATCAATTTCATGATTACACACTTGTAATCATAATGTATAAATAGATGACTCATTATACCTACTTTTAAATTAATTCACATCACACATGCAAACATTTAATCAATCCTAAATAAGTTAAAAGAGATAATTACCGTCCTTGATGATGTAATTCTTTTGCTATGATGACTCGTCATTCCTACAAGTGGAACAAAACATGATTAGATACGAAAAATGGAATTCAAAATAATTCCTTTATTTGAACTAGCCAAAAAGAGGTCAAACACCATTTGTTGGTTTTCAATTGACCTTGAGAGAATATATATATATATATATATATATATTGGGGAAGAAAACATCATTTGCTAGTTTTCATCTTCTTCCTTTATTCTGGATCTATCATCTGATTATTTGATCATTTTGGAAGAACTGAGTTCTTCCATATGATCAAATTCTTTGTCTATTTCAATCTTCCTAAAAAATTCATTCTTAGTGGGAGGCTTCCTATAGAGTTTCAGCCTAAATCCATTGACCAAGAGTGTTCTACTAATGCCATCAATGGGAAGTAACTGAATAAAACCATTGTCAAAAATATTCTCAATTTGATAGGGTCCCAACCATCTGGTTCCCAATTTTCCCTTGAACTATTGGTACTTAGAATCAAACAGTAATGCCCATTCTCCTACTTTGAATTGCCTTTTATTGATATGTATGTCATGTCATTGCTTCCTTTTCTCTTGAATCATCTCTTTCTGCTGAAGTGCTTCCAACCTTAATTCATCCAACTCATTGAGTTGAAGGATTCTTTCCTTTTGAGCTGCATTCAACTCAATTCCCACCTTCACTGCTGTCCTCAATGTCTGAAGTTCAAATTCTATAGGTAACAAGGGATTTTTCCCATAGAATAATTCATATGGTGAAAACCCTGTTATAGTTTTCCAAGTTGTATTATAAGCCCAGACAACTTCAGATAGTCTCTTTACCCAATATTTTCTCCCAATTTCAATCGTTTTGGTAAGGATGTTCTCCAATTCTCTGATTGTTACTTTAGCTTGTCCATTTGACTATGGATGGTAAGGAGATGTATTCCTATGGTTTATTTGGTAATACCTTGTGAAAGCTTGGATCATATTAGACATGAGTTTTGGTCCCTGATATGAAACTATGCTCCTTGGTGATCCAAACTTGATCATAATTCTGTTCCAAAGGAAATCAACAACTGCTTCCTCAGTGGCTTTTGTCAATGCCCGCACTTCTGCCAATTTTGTCACATAGTTGGTACATACAAGAATATATTCCTTCTCTTGTGAAGGAGGATTAAAGGGACCAACAAAATCCAATCCCCATCTCTCAAATGGTTCAACCAAAACTTGAGGCTGAAGAGGCATTTCATTGGTGAAAGTAGGTTGTCCCATCCTTTGATGAGGATCACACCTCTTGATATATCTTTTCACATCCTTGTACATAGATGGCCAATAATAACCAGTGCCAAGTATCTTATGAGCTGATCTTTTTACGGAATAGTGTCCTCCACTTGGTTTATCATGATATGCTCTGAGGATGTCAAATATTTCATCATCTCTTACACAGTTGTGCAAGACAAAATTGTGCACTTAAAAATAGCATTCCATTTAACCGTTTGAATTTTGCACTGGTTTTAATTAACTTATTTATTTATTTCTTAGTGAAAGAAGGAGGTAACTTCCCTGTTGCAAGATAATTTTCCATATTAGAAAACCATGTTGTACTTTATGAGATTGCAAATAGTTGTTCATCTGGAAAGTTATCCTTGACTAGATCTTGCTCCCTTGTGGTGGTTAGACAAAAAATTAGCTACCACATTAGATTCACCTGGATTTTCCACAATGGTAATATCAAATTCTTGCAAAAGTAATAACCATCTAATGACTCTTCCTCCAACCACTGGTTTGTTCATTAAATACTTAATTACTGAATGATCTGTGTGTACAAATATCTTGTACCTTGTAATATAATTTCTGAATTTATTGATTTCATAAATTACAACAAGAAATTCCTTTTCAGTGGTGGTCTAATTCTTTTCAGTGGGAGTAATATTATTGTTAAGATAGTAAATGGCATACATCTTTCCTTCTTCATCTTTCTGTCCCAATATTGCACCAATGGAATAATTTGAGGCCTCTATTTGGATATGAAATGGATTTTCCCAATTAGGACCTCTCAATATTGGGGAACTGATTAATTTGATTTTAATTTCTTCAAAAGAATACTGGCACTTTTCATCCCAAAGAAATTCACAATCCTTGGTTAGCAAATTAAACATGTGGGCAACAATTTTACTGAAATATTTTATAAAGCGTCTATAGTACCTAGCATGTCCTAGAAATGATTTGATATCTGTGGGGGTCTGAGGGATAGGTAAATTTGAAATGATCCTAATTTTGTTTTGATCCACCTAAATTCCTTTTTTTGAAATATGGTGTCTTAATACAATTCCCTCATCCACCATCATCAAACATTTTTCATCACTAAGAGACAGGTTGTGTTGTTCACATTTTGTTAACACTATGTCCATATTTCTCAAAGCATCTTCAAATGTATATCCATGTATAGTGAATCCATCCATATATACTTCAACACAGTCTATTGTTAGATAAACACAGATTGCAAGTACAGCTCTTTGGAAATTTGCAGGAGCATTGCATAAACCAAATGGTAACACTCTATAGGCAAAGGTTCCCCATGGAAATGTAAATGTAGTTTTGTCCCGATCCTCAACAATAACTCTGATATGATTTTACCCACTAAATCCATCCAAGAAAGAAAACTATTGTTTACCTAAAAGGTTATCTAGGACTTGATCTATGAATGATAAGGGAAAATAATCTCTCATTGTGACTTTGTTTAGTTCCCTATAATCAACACATATTCTCCATTTTTCGTTATTTTTGGGAACAATTACTAGAGGAGATACTCACTGGTTATCTGAGATAGGGTAGATGAAACCTACTTGTAATAGTTTTTCAATTTCTTGTTTGACTATATCCCTTAAAGATGGGTTAATCCTTCTTTGAGGCTGCCTAACTGGTTTAACGTTTTCAGTATAGATGTGATGAGTGCAAATAATTAGATGAATCCCCTTCATATCTTTGTAATCCCAAGAAAAATCTTTAGTATGATTTTTTAGAACATCAAACAATTTAGCTTCTTATCCTCCTTCAACCAGCTGTTAATGTTTAAAGTTTTACGTGGTTGAATTTCAACATGCTTGGTTCCAATATGTGATGAACTGATTTGTGGAAAGGGTTTAGTTAAATTATTTAATGGACATGCATGTGGTAACAGAATATGGTATGTAGCAACATCTCCAAAATTTCCTTGAGACAAAATACTGGAAAAAGGACAGTAATGAGAATTATGATACTTATCTCTTTGCAGGCCAAATTCCTTATCACTACTACTTTCCATAAATTCTTCACCATTTCCTGATGTACTTGAAACTAAAGCTACTGATTCATCCTCTCCCCATGAGAAATATCGTTCCTTTAGAGTGAAATCATTTTTAATCAAAGAGAACTACTGTTTTCGTGGTTCTGGAACTAAATATGGCAGTTCCGAAACTATAGCCGCAGGTTCTAGAACTAAGTTTGCAGGTTCTGGAACTAAGTTGATGGGTTCCAAAACTAAGTTCGTGGGTTCTGAAATGAATTTCATAGGTTCCACAACTAAGTTCTCAGTTTCTGAAATGAAGTTCATAGGTTTCGGAACTATTTCTGATTGCACCGAAGACAACAGGTTCTCATCCAATGGTGGATTAATCATCTATTCTACTTCTCTTACATGATCCTGCAATGTGATCATAGCTAAAGAAAACAAATTTTGCTTATTATTTTCAGGAGAATCAACCCATAATTGTTCATGATTGTTAGAAAAAGGTTATGCAATAGCATATAAGGAAATTTGTTTAGAGTTCTTACCATTCGAGATTGTCATATCATCTGACCTGCAATCTATCAAAGCAGCAACTGTAGCTAACCATGGTCTACCCAAAATAATGGGATAACCCAATGTTTTACCTTTTGGTTTCAATATAAGGAAGTCAACTAGATATTCTCATGACTCTACCATAATCACCACATCTTCAATAATTCCTTCTGGTTTTGCTACAAACTGATCTGCCATCTGTAATATGGTATTAGTAGGTTGTATACCCGTTAATGGTAATGTTTTCAGAGTATCCACTGTAATTACATTGATAATAGCTCCCAAATCTATTAAAAAATTATGTACATCCTTATTTCCTATAGAGACAGAAATAACAGGACTTCCAGGATCTCTATATTTGGGAAGTAATAGTTTTTCTGCTAATAAATCAACAAGTTTCCCATCTACTTTGATAGTCTTGGGATATTGTTTCTTCCTTCCAGGATTTTTCATGCATAATATTTTGATTAATTTGTTCAATTCTAGAATATATTTAATTACTTGTAACATTGGTATTTTAATATTCAATTTCCTTAGTTCCTGTACCAATTCAGACTCCTTGATTTCTATAGCTTCTTTGAATCTCTCTAGAAATGGAGTCTCAATAGTGTTGCTATCTGGCTCCTTTCCTTTTCTTTGTATATCCTCTTTTGGAACATTACTACTAGGGATTTCATTTTATTCTGTCATTTCAGTGATTATAAGGGGTGGACTGTTAATGATTTTCCCAGATCTAGTTTGAATATCCTTACAATCCATAGCATGTAAATCAACAGATTTTTCTAGTTCTGTTCCATAAACATGAGTTGTTTGTTTGTTTATGGGGTTTTCTACTAGATGTGTTGGAATTTGTGTTTGGACTACATTATCAGTTTGTGAATTATGTGTAGGGGATCCAATGATGGCTTGTTGATTCTGATTTGGATATGTTCTTACTTGGGAATAATTATTAGGGTTCCATCTAGGTTGTGACCAAGCATAAGGATTTACTTGACCAGCCCATGGTTTTTGATGTCCCTGAGCATACCAAGCTTTATTTTCCTAATATTGATGGTTCCAAGTTGGTTGAGGTACCCAAGGTGGTTGTCCCCAATTTTTTGGTACTACCTGAGCAGCCCATGGCATTGTCCATGGATTAGGAACTGATCTTGGCATAAACTGCCCTTGATTAGGTTGTCTCTGAACAAAATTCAATTCTTTTGTTGTAGATGAGGCACTGGTTTGTTTAAGCTGATTTTTAATAACAAGAAGTAAAGAAAAAAACATCAGTTATCATGTTCTTTATATTCACAAATAAGAGAAAATTTCTATTTTATCCAAAGGATAATCTCTTAATGCATGCTTCTTCAAGCATCTAGGACAATACATAGCCAATGGTTGAGTTTTGGAATTTTCTTTAGCTTGTAATCCATCCATAATAGAGGTTAATTGCACTAAAATGTCTGTTTTAAAGTTTGCTAACTCATCCATTAGTTTGTTCATATATGGATTCAGATTTTTCACTTATTTTCCTTTTCTAGGTCCACCTCTCGTTCTGGAACAGCTTCTACAAATCTCTTTAATTCCATTCATTCTTATCTGATCAATGTCTCCACCTCCTATCAATTTAAGGGCTTATCTAGATTCTGTCATCCAAACCTTTAATAAAAATGGTTTTACTTAACTCCTCTGTAAGCACAAATCCACATCTTTTGCTAACAAAGAGAAATACTGTCTAAATAGTCTTCTATGTTTTTATCATCCTCTTACTTGATTTTTAAGAATTATTCCCTTTCTATTTCTCCCTATGTATTAATCCTGGTATTTATCTAGGAAGGCGGTCTCCATTTGTGCCCAAGTGCTAATTGAGTTGGATGGTAATCCCATGAACCATCTCATTGCTGCATCCTTCAAAGTGGATGGAAACGACTTGAGTTTTTGATTATTTATTTTATAATCATAGGTTTAACATAGTACCTTGAATTCAAATAGAAATTGGTCAAGATCTTCAGATGACATCCCTCTAAAGGTTGGTAAATGTGTAGCAGTGAGATATTTTTCATTGATTTGTCATCATCTCCCAATTGGATTGGATAGGTAAAGGTCCTATCAGCTTCTCTCTCAACTTCTCATGCCATTTTAAAAATATTTTCTGAATTTTCCTCCCAATCAATGTGGTAAGTGGTATGCATTGGGGAAGGTTGAAAAATCAGGAGTAGGAGGTTGACTAATCAATTGAGAATCAAAAATTACCCTAAATGGATCTTAGGTAGTAAGCCTTCTCCCAAGAGTTCCACTCCCTTCGGGTGACTGATCTAATAATTCCAAAAATGGAAATTATGATTCTTGTCGGACAGGGGATGGTGGTGCCTGCAATTCTTGATCAATTTCCTTAATTTGACTAGAGGATGTTATGAATTCTTGTGAAGATGTTTTTGGAAGGAATCTACCTTGTGAGTCTCTTTGTCTACTCATATATTTTTTGATATAGTAGGGAAAATTCTTTAAGTACTGGATGTATGTTTTGTTACTCTTACTAATACTTAATTAGAAAGTTCCAACTGGTGTTCCTTGGAAACGGTGCCAAAAATGATGGGTGTTGTCATTCCCTTCATTTAATCAACTTCTTGTTGATATCATATCAAACTAGGGGTGTGCTATATGTAACAAGAGTACTTTAACCAATCTTGTAGTTGACTGTAGGTATTTTTATATTTCCTGGGGGATCTCTTTAATGTCTTAAGGAATTCTTGGTAAAACCTTATTCAAATCAAACTATGAAAACTTTTTGAAAGTAAAACACACTAAAATATTGCTAAAAGTAAACACACCGTGCAGAATGGAAACACACTTGTTGTTGGAAAATAAACACACTTTCTTATAAAAGTAAACATACTTGCTTTTGGAAATAAACAAACTCAATTTATAATGCTTTAAAATAATTGCAAGAAATATAAGAATTTATCTAAACACCTGCAGGGACAAGTATACAATAGAGTTTAACTGAATGAACTAAAACAATACAAAATTAACAGATCTAAGTTATTTGCTGAAGAAATATAAATACCAAATAGACGAATATCCTGGTCCTTGGGGGAGTGTGCCCTTGATCCTCCTCGAATCAAGATTTAACAACTCAAAATTCTCTTAAATCAGAATGGATATTTTATTGATAAAACATTCAGTATTAAAAAACGCACTGGATATGAGTATCTAGTCTATTTCTTTTCTTTGGTCTATTTTTATCTCATTCTATATCTCTCTTTTTTGTTTATTACAGGTTTACTTTTATATACATTTTACAACCATAGTTGTCTTAATTATTCTGATGAAATCGAATCATGCCCAACATAAATGGTAAGTCAGATGGCAGTTGATCATATAGTTGTAAGATAACTCTCCTTGGATCTGCGTTCACAAATATTCTCGTCCTTCATGATTGAAAGGGCCGTAGATACAAAATATCCAGATGTGGTTTAAATTAGATAACTCCCATTGGTTTTGGAACTTTGGAGAAGTTCCAGAATCATAGGAAATTTTTAAGAACCAAAACCTGTGAGAGTCCCAGAGCTATCCCCAGGAGTTACGAAACTAAGTCTAAAAAGTTTGGAACTAAATACTAGAGTTCTGGAACTAAGTCCGAAAGTTTCGGAACTAAATGATGACTGTGTGATGGAGTTCCAAAACTATCTTGGAAGTTCCAGAACTAGGCTATATAGGAACAGACGCTATCAAAAACATAATGAATGCCACCTGCTTCATTTCCTCAACTGATTAGACTTGAATTATTACAAAACTGAATTTAAACACACACTACATTAATAATTTTAGAGATTTTAATATTAGGATCACAATGAATCAAAAGACAGACAGTTACATGCTAACTCATATCAGATCAACTAAAAGTCACACAATGCAATCAAATTAATCAAAAGGAGAGTAAGATGAGATCATATATTATACATTAATCAGACATATTTTAGCCTCATCAAATATCCATTGGAAGAAGAACCATACCTTATAGCATTAGGATGTATTACAGGGTTAGACCTTCTTACATCATTTTTATTTTCATTCTTATTATTTTCTTGAGATTTTGGACCAGCTTCACCATCATTCTTCACATGTTCTCCTATAAACCCTAGACCTGTTTTATCACTAGAAAATATTTGGCTCTCTAGGATCCCATCAAGAGTTTCAGGACTCTTTTTTAACTTGCCATACATCTTCAACATATTAGAAGCATATTCTAAATTAGATCCCAATTTTTTTCAACCTTTCTTCATATCTGGAATAAGTATCTTCTTTATCCTTTAGGGCTTTAGAAACATCCTCAATTTGATATTTTATAATTTTAATGGTTTTTCCATGTTCATTCTCCATTCCACTGATCCGGTCTTGCAATTCTATGAATCAGTGACTCAAATATATCATACTTCTTCCTCAAGGTTGCTTCAACATTTGATGACTTACCCATTGCTTGTGCTTCTAGGATATCCTTCAAGTGATTAAACTTGCTTCTCAAGGACCATATCTGATACCAATTTTTGGAAGCACAATGGACTAGGGGGGTGAATCAGTGCTAAAAAAATTCATTTCATTTTCCATAAGATACATGCATCATACAAACCATTCATCCTATTAACCATGAACCATGTGAGCTTATTATGTGTGTATTAAACATTCACAAGTGTAATAATAAAAAAGAGATAACACATAGCACAAGATATATGTGGGAAACCCTCAAGGGGAAGAAAATCTACTTGAATAATTTCTTATATTACTCAAAAAAAGGACTTGCACTAATATTACACATCCTACAAGATTTGTTTAGTAAGGCACCAACCCCATAAGGAGCACCAACACCTAAACCTTTACTGATATTACGTATAACAAAGGAATCATATGACTATGACTCATCATAAGATATTTTGATAAAGAATGACCAATGATAATATGTTGATATCATAGCTGATTGTGATCAAATTTTAACTCACAAACACATCAAACCCTCATCAAACTTCTCTCTCAATTCTTCTCTTTCATGGGATGAATGTAGAAATATTCCTTGCACATTTTATCCTCACACTTCTTCAGGTCTTATTTGATCTTTCATTAAACCCTTAATAGGCTCCTTTAACCCCTTTTGGGTCACATTTTTCTCCCTTACATCAACACACACATGACTCATTTAACATGTTTATATAGCAATCTCAAGTTCAAAACACACCTGGGTCAGACATGACTAGGTAGGCCAGTCACCCCAAGTCAAAAATATAATAATAACATCATATAAAAAAACTAAAAGGGACCAAAAGGGTTTGCAGGGGTCACATCATCGTAAACAAACTCCAAGAACTCAAGTAAGCTCAAAACAAGCTTCTCAAGCACTAACAAACGTTCCAGCAGCTCCAAGGTCTTCAATCAACCATGTCATTATTTCAAAATAATAATTTAACATGGGTAATTCCTTCAAGAATCACCAATAGGAACATGAATAACTGAAACAACCATATCTATCATGAAGTAGGAGAATGCAAACCCCACTAAGTCTTCATGGCCCAAAATTTCAGTCTTGAAGAGCGACCATTTTCACATATAATATATCATCATTATGAATCAAGTGATATATCAATGGAAAGGTATTTAAGTGTAGTTTCTAGAAAAATAAACATTTTCTTCCAAATCTAAGTGAAAGACCTCCAAATATTTCAAACTTTGCAGCTGCTCCAAAATGACTTCAAGACCCCCAAAATTAGGTTTTCAAAACTGAGTTGGTTCACTTATCAAATCAACTCATAAAAAAAACCATATACCATTGGAAAGATATATGAATCTTATTTCCATAAAAACTTACATTTCCTTCCAAATTATGGTGGAAGGCCTTAAATCAATCCAATCTCTTAAATTTCTCTTTCAATATTCTAGGACTCAAGAACCATTCTTGAGTGAAACATGCACAACTTGTGAGAATATAGGTGATGATTGTTGGAGTTTGTTGTCAGATGGGATCTTTAAGGTTCATGATGCAATGAGAAATGAAGCAAGTGTAAGAAGGTGAAAAGAAGAGTTAGTAAACATGTTTACCTGACTTATAAAGGAGTTGTAACAAGCTGATTTTGAAATTATCTCTTACATGTGAAGTGATGGAGAAAATATGCTCTAGGTTTAGGAATAGGCCTAGAATGACCACTTCTCATCATTAAAAACCATGAAATGACATGTTATCCATATTTCAAGCTCATTAAAACCTTTTTCATCTTACTATGAATCTACTTGACCTTTTCTAGATGTCATAATAGTATTATCACAAACTCTGGTCACACTCTGAAGAAACCAATTCAAATTCCAAAGCACATGGAATAGACTTAAGAAAAACTCCAAAGCATTCAAGAAAACTCTAAAGAAAACTTTATTTTATCTTGAAGACACACATACACCTATGATATATCTTAATAACTGGTATAGACATCATGAAAACCTTTACTCAACTTAGGAGGACTCAAACTAAATTCAGACCACAAAATTTAGATAAAATCTAAAGCATTCAAACACACTCTGAAGCAAATAAGACAGACTTCAGAAAAAATTTGAATAATTTTTTATTCCATTTTGTAGACACTCATACACCTCTAATATTTCTTTTTGATCATATTGGGCACCATACATACTTCATAAAACCTTTGGTGCATACCTACAATCACCTTCATACTAGACCCATGCAATGATGACCAAGACATCACTTTAGGACACCAAAACAAGACACTACCAATCAACCTTCATACTTAAACTTGATTGACACCTCATGGAGACACCTAAACCATCTTGACATCCTTTAACATCAATGTGACAATTGACATCAATGACAATAACTAAGACATAATGGAAAACACTTCCTAGAGTAAATTTTGTGGCGTGGAAAGTCAAAACAAAGACAAATTATTCAAGATTTAACTTAGAAATAATTGACAAGATCAACTGGGAATATTTCTTCTCCACTTTAAATTCCTTTAGAAGCAATATAGTGTCAACGAAATTTGATAAGAATGCATGTAGGTCTTAAAAGTCACTAGTATTTAATCCTAGTAGTTCGTTTTCCAACTCATGCACTCTCATGTCATCTTGTTATCCGAACATAGTGTCTAACATTTTCCATGCTTTAGTAGGTGCTTCAAATGACTCAATGTGGAAGATAAAGTAAGGAGAAATGGACATACAAATAATACCTAAGGCTTCATCACATTAGTTTAGCCACTTAGATTTTTTTGGCTCATCATTAGGTTCAGTATCAACTCCCATGGAGATGCAAAATAACCCTTTACCCCTTAGTTTCATTACCGTTTTTGATCTCCATTCGAAAAAATTGAATGATGTGAGAAAAGGAATGCTGAAAAAACACAACTACCCCTAAACAAAATTATAACCCCCCGATTTTGGAACTTTATGGTTTAGTGTGTTGAATACAATTAGGTACGAATGTGGGTTGTGAAATAGCCAATAACTCACCTTGAAATCAACATAATAACGTGTAGTGTGGATACCACAATCATGTTTTGTTAATCGCGAAATTTTATCACCGTAAGTAAACACAAAACGAGCTAAAAACAAGAGAAGGGGAGAAAACATAGTCCTGTGTGAGGAATAACATCTCATATTGCAATTGAAAACCCCTTTTTGCAAGACTGTGGTGAACATGCTCACTAGTCTGCAAGAAATAACAAGGGTGATACAATGCAAAAAAAGATCTCAAAACAAGTCCAAGGGACCTCCAGGATGCAAGAATAGCTCCCAGGAGGCAGAAAACTACTTGGAAGTGCGTTAAACACTCCACAAACGAATTAGTAGCAAAAAATGTCTAATAATGCTAGTTTACAATATTTTATTTTTCCCAATTAATCTAATTTTAAAAATTAACGGGATGATAAACTGATAAAAATAAAGTTAAAGAATGATTAATTCAACCACTAATTAATAATTAAAGAGCTAATTAAATTAATTAAGGCCTTCAAAAATAATTTAACCAACTAAAATTAATTTAACTACCTAATTTAATTAACCCCTAATAATCTAGATTGACCACCACTTAATTATTAACCACCTTTAAAATTAAAAAGGAACCCACTTTAGAAAAAAAATAGGTTAAAAAGGAGGGCACAATTTTTGAAATCAAAGGTGGGTGTGGTCAACTTGGGGGGATCGAGTCAACTGATTAACTAGAAATGGGGATTTTAGTAGTTAATCTAAGAAGTACAACAATAAATAAGAGCTAACCAAACAAGGAGAAATGGCCCAAGTAACTAAGAAAGTAGAAATGTAAAACCCTAGAGTGCAAAGAGAGTTAGAAAGAACTTAACTGATTCAACGAACTTGATGGAATATGTCGTAGAGATGGCTGGAGAAACAGGAGGAGGAAGTGACTATGCTGAGGTACTAAAAACTGTAGATTTGGGAAATTTGAGTAGACTGGGGCACCTAGATAGGTACAGGGGCACATGTGGGTGCTTTAGTCTGAGATATGGGTGCCCTGGTTTGTGAAAAATCTCTGTAAACCTCCTCTGAGGTGTTACTAAGTGATCACCCGTGTTCACTTCTTATCACACTAGCTTTGCTAGACTGCGTGATATGTCTCTTGAAATCAGAAATGAAGATGAGACTTGCAAAAACCCAAAACACGCATTAAACCCCTAAAAAAAAAATATGCATATGAAGGGGTCAGATTGTGTCTTAAAGGTGGCTAGAGAAATAGGAGGAGGAAGCGACTATGCTGAGGTACAGAAAAGTGTAGATTTGGGAAATCTGAGTGGACTTGGCCACCTAGATATGTACAAGGGTGCCTATGGGCACCTTAGTCTTAGATATGGGTGCCTTGGTATGTGAAACATCTTTGTAAACCTCCTTTGAGGTGTCACTAAGTGATCACTTGTGTTCACTTCTTGTCGCAGAGATAGATGAAGAAACAGGAAGAGGAAGCGACTATGCTGAGGTACAAAAAAGTGTAGATATGGGAAATTTGAGTGGACTGGGGCACCATGATAGGTACAAGGGTTCCTGTGGGTGCCTTAGTCTAAGATATGGGTGACTTGGTATATGAAAAATCTTTGTAAAACTCCTTTGAGGTGTCACTAAGTGATCACATGTGTTCACTTCTTGTCGCACTAGCTTCGCTAGACTGCGCGATATGTCACTGGAAATAAGAAATGAAGATGAGAGCTGCAAAACCCCAAAACAAACATTAAACCCCTAAAAAAAGAAATATGCATATGAAGGTGTCAGACTATCCTCATCGGCCACAATGCTGGACTTACTAAGTGTTGCACTATATCTCAGACCCAATGCAGTTTTATGTGCTTGTGTGTACAATCATGCCCTAGGTGATCTTGTGCCAGTCATACTTTGTGAAAGTAGTGAGAAATAACTATGTGTAAAAATGTAATAGAATGGTGGAAGGAATAGAATAAACTTCCCTCCTATGTAGTGTGATGCAGATGAACCAAACTTGTGCCTTGTGATGGAGCTTGATAGATGTAAATGGAGTCTTTGATGGATGCAACCTTAGGTGATGATAATAGTGATTAATGTTTGGTCCCTCATTATGGTCACATAACTTTCTATTTATATTTTTCTCTTGTTCTAATTTCATAATTAACCCTGAAAAGGCTGACAACCAAAAATATAGAATGCTTAAATGACTAGAAAGTGCCCAAAAAGTGGTGGGAAAGTGGAAAAAGGATCGGGGCACCCCAAATAATGCTAGAGCACCTGTGGGTGCCCTAGTACTAACCTCGGCACCCCAGTCAAGGCTAAAATGATGAAAAACAAAAAAAACAAACTGCACAAGTATGTGCCAAAGGTCAATAGTGATGACATCACACAAATTAAAATGGCCAAAAGACGGGGGTTAATTAGTTCTTTCTTCACTCAAAAACCATATGAATAGTAATATGAGACCTGGACTAAATAATTTCTGAAGTACGTGATTTTATGTCTACATTTTCCTCAGTTTTATGTTGTTGAGTGGAACACTTGGTAACATAAAGTATATAGAGATGCGTACATGATGTCCATGTAGAGTGATGTAGAAAGTGTGTTGATGGACTAGACAAAGTGTGGAATGAGAAAATAGTGGAGCATGGAAACTAAAGATGTAAAAGTGCAAAATGTGGTGAGAGTGAACCTAGGGCAAAAACACGTGTGTAGTTGCCAATGTGTGTGATGTACCTACATGTTAGTATGAGGTGTGTCCTGCCATAAAAATTTGTTGTTTTTGATGCCATTGTAGTTGTTATTGACTGCTTGCTTCTCATAAGGTCAGGATTGCAAGGAGAAGACGATCAAGTAGTCAAATACACATGTATATATGTTAAAAATGCATGTAAAGGCACATGTATATAGAAATAATTATGTAATGGAAATGAAAAATGTAAAAGGAACATGTGCACCTGATCCGTGATGAGAGAAAGGGTGTAGAAAGGATATCTTGTACTACGAGTTTTTTGGGTGATGTCACGCCACCCTGGCTGAAGAAGTGTAGGGAGAAATTTGTATTATTCTCCAACCTGTAACTGCTTCCCTGAAGTTGTGTGAGAAGAGATCTATGTATTTCCTAGTTTTTTGTGTGATCCGATGTCATTGGCTAAAGTAGTGTAGAGAGGAAATACCTTATATCCTCTAACTTGTAACTACTCCCTAGAAAACTAAGGACAACTTGTCTTGTAAAATCCACTATCTATGGGGTTCGTAGACTGGTCTGAACCCACTCACTATATAACCCACATTGCCAAGGGAAAAAACTGAACTGAACTGAACCTATGTAAAAGCATCGTGTAGTATGTAAAACCCCAAATGATGCCCCCCTCTTTAGGGGTGCATGCGACATCACTGATAGGAGAATGTGGCCCCAAAAGAGGACCAACCACATAAATTATGCCCTGTAGGGGGAATGGAATGTGTTTGGTAGAAACCAAGGCATGTAAAAACAAGTGGCTAGAAAATAAGCGTTAGTACGAACAAACATGCATGCAAAAGATAAGTGTATGTTACACAGACAATGTAGAAGCTATAAAGAAAGTAAACACATAAGAAGACAATCATGGACCACCAAAGAGGGTTGCAAACATGGGACATCAGCATGATGTCATACGACACTCAAGGCCGCAATGGCCACATATAACCAACAAGTGTGCACACCAAATAAAGGGAAAGGCCCGTATATAATATCAATCAAAATAAAAAAATACAAACAACAGATAGCCATGGAAGCCAATAATATTGCAAAAAAAATGTTGCACATGAAGCACCCATTAGCATGTTAGAAAGATAACTCATATGTCAAAAGCATGTATAAGCAAGTAATGTAAAGTGCTAAGTACAAAATGAAGCAATAACACCTAGAAGAGACAAATGTTGATGCCCCCAATGATTGTTGTATGAGTGGTAGGAGGCGAGCATCGATGCTGCATGTAATATATTTGTATCTGTGATCAAAACTAAAGAAAGACACTAACTCACATGTGTGTATGGTATAAATAAATGACATATAAGAGATATAGCTAATATGTGTAGTAAAGTGAACATATACAAGAAAGTGTAAGCAAAAGTAAATGCAACCATATAATGCAACATGTTATGGATGGATGGAATGGAATGCATAATGGATGGTATGAGCCACATGACCACTGAGTGAATGGAGTTGTATGTAGTGAGGTTCATTTAGTAAGCCCCCTCAGAAGTCAAGAATGAACGAAAAATGAGAGTGCGTCATCAGGAAATGGTTGAATTGTGTGTTGTGTCTAACGCGTTGTGATGAGTATGTATGTGTGATGATATGAGACCTAGAGATGAACGCATGATGATGTAGCCTAAAGCATATATATCACGATGAGATGAATAGTGGGAGTGGTGATGTAGCCTAAAGTGTATACCACTACAAGATGAAGGAAGAGGTGACCATTTAGCCTATAGCGTATGTCACTAACCTAGTAATGTCACATAGTATAAGGTTGAATGATGAATGTGTGAGTATGATAAGGTCCATTTGATTGGTAAACCCTCAACAGTCGAGTATGGACCAAGGATCAAAAGTGCATCATAGGGTAGTGAGTGCAACTCGTAGAATATGATGTAGTATGTGCGATGATAAGAGACGAGCATGTGATGAGAAAGATGTGTAAAATGAAATGAATATTATGTAATGCAAGATATGTAGATAGTCTAATAATGGGGGAGTGTGTGTGATGTAGTATGTGGGATGAGTAGTATATGATGTTAGACATGTATACAATCAGTGTGACACAAACATGATGAATATGAGCATAACATGTAGATGCACCAATGTCAATATCCAAATAATGTAGAGTGAATTCCAAATGCAAAATGCAAGATGTATGGATATCCTAAGAGTGTGAAGTGTGCCATATGTAGGAGGAGTAGTATGTAATGTTTTACTTGTAGAAAATAGTAGTGTGACATATATGTGTGATGAATAGTGGTATGACATGTAGAATATGAATGATGTGTAAATGTGCAAATGTCAAAATGAAGTAGAGTAAATAGAATGTAGAATGCAAGATGTAATATTTTGTGATGTGATATGTTTGAAGAGATGTAATTGTAGTACCTATTGTGTAGTGTGTGGGGTTCATGTGTGGTATGCCCTCAATAGTAAAGTGTGAACCGAAGCACAAAAGTGTGTCATCTGGTAATGGTGACACTAAAATGTGTGATGAGCGCTCATTGTGATGAGGATGCGATATGTATATGCTATAAGTATGTGATATTGTAATGTATGGTGATGCTAGGTTGGGGTGTTGTGTGAATGCATTGCCCCTAAAGTGTGCATGAATGAATGAGCTATCCAATGACAATAAAGGCCAAAGGTCCTCCATTTGACGAATGTGATGATGAAAGCATATGACCATGCTCTAACAGTGGTGGTATGGTAGATAAATGTTGCACATGTGAGTGAAGCCTATATGCATGTGATGGATGGGTATATGATGATTGTGTATGTGTATAAAAATGTGTAGGTGATGGAGATCTATGTGAAGCTAAGCGTGGGTATGATAAATTCCCACGTGGAATGAAATGAGGTGGTGACCTACGTTTAGATGTAGTGAGTGGTCCTAGGAATAAGCATATACTTATGTGTGGGCTAGCAGAGTGATGAGGTCGCACGTAGATGATATGCGAGTAGGTGAACTAGGAGTAGATGTGCACTTAACAACATATGTGATGTGCTAGATGATGTAGGAGATGCATGAATCATGCTCAAGACTATGAAGACCATGGAGTAGATGGAGGTATACCGTCGATAGAGATGACCTGGCTATTATGAATTATTTATGGCACAAATGATTCATAGAGATAATGGATTGTGACCTATGAATCCAATTGATCCCGAGTATCATGTCACAATTATCGGTTGCTTTCCTAACAAGGAAAGGGACAAGAAAACTGAGGGGACCAACTGTAATGTGTAATTTGACAACATCATATGGATTGTGTAGAGGGTATTCGATTTTTGATTGAGGGTAACCAATGGCCTGAAGAAATAGAATAGAACATGCACTAATGGGCCAAGATGGGTCAACGTTAGTGTTATTGATGGGGATCAAGCCAATAAATGCTTTATTAGGTAAGTGATCAAATGTAAAAGTTACATAATAGTCGTGGTTAGAAAAAGAGATTACTAGTGGTGAACTGTCAGATGTGAAACTAAAAATTCAAGGGCCCCTGAAGCAGGAGGATACACTACGTGGTATGCATGATTAGCTAAAGATTCAACTGCTTTCTTGTCACGTTGTTGGGAGTGACTATTAGAGAGTTAAGTTTACCCTTGTTAGTGTTAGGTGGAGAGTCAGTATGCTTCGGAGACTTAAGCTTGTTGTTAATGTAGATGACCGGAGACTAAACATTCACATCTATCCTAAATCAATTAATCGAGAAGATCCCTTCCTCATTTCCCACATGGGTACACTTCAAATTAATAAATATAATTTGATTAATTATCCATTTCAATGAATTCTGCAAAATTTCATACAATCCTCACCACATGTCATTATGTCTCCATGTTTTTCTACTATTGAATTAAAAATTCAAAGTTCAAATCCTTACCCACTCTTTGTGGTCCCAACTCACCTAGTAAATCCTCCACTTATGAAAGTTAAAAATCCAAATTCAAATCCTCACCCATTCCTGGATGGTCACCCATCACCTAACCTGTGCCCAGGCATTTTCAAACCATGATTACTTAAATTACTCTAAGGAGTAATCAATCCCCCATGCTATAAATACAACCTTACCCCTCCCCTCTAAACACACAAAGAATAAGGGCTCGAATGACCTATCTAAGTTGCAGTTGCATCCTTTAAGCAAAGAAAATCCTTCTGCCTCATCCTAATAGGCTCATTCTGAAGCACCCCAAGTCCATAAAGAATGTTTTGTGCATCTGGTGGGAAGATAAAAATAGGATCATTGGTGCAGGAAGAATTTAGCCTTCAGTCTATGTCATTGTAGAAAGGCACCTTAAAACAGGAGTCACACAATTAGTGCTCAATCCATGTATTGTTTTCTATAGAATTTCGAGGTTTGCTATGTCACATTAACGTGAATAGGGGATATGATTTTTGGTATTTTACTTCCTTGTTAGTAGTGTATTTTTCCTAGCTTACAGTTATCAATTAGGTCTTGGATGATTGTGTGGAGCTTGAAACATCTATTCGTCGAGTCTCCCACACATCTGTGAAAATCACATCAATAGTTCTCATTGTAATTCAGCACCTTTTGGTTGCGATGGGTCTACTTTGAGTGATGGAGGAAGCATGATAAGATTGATCTCAAGAATTTGTTACAATATGAGATGTGGGATAATAGGAAAGTTAGTAAATGAATGCCTGGGTGGTGGTGACTGAACCTCTTTAGAAGTAGTGACTGTATTGATAGTAATTTTGGTGTCAGTTGGTTTAGTTACAGATGGATTGAATGGTGTTTTGTTTGGAAAATGAGCCAAAGACGATGCTTACTCTTGATATTTAAGCTTTCCTATGGATAGAAGTTTGGTTTCACGAAGCTTAAGAGTATGGAAAAGTTGGTCAAATGAAGGAGAGGTCTCAAAGAGAACACTTTCCTGAAGTGGTGGTAAAAGACTATGAATGAACAAGTCCTGAAGCTCAGAGTCCGCTAGCACATTTGACATCTTAGCTAGATTAGTTTTATATCTCAAAACTTAATTGGCTAAGTGTTCATTAGATCCTTATTTAAGTTGTGCTAATCGGGCATAAAATATCTTGGAGGTGATATTGATAGAGAATTGAGTAAGAAAGGCATCGACCAAATGCGTAAATGAAGTTACCGAATGAATAGGTAGGTCGTAAAACCAACGCATCGCATAATCATGAAGACTATGGGGAAATATTTTAGCCAAAAGAATACAATCATCCACAAAATCAAGAAAAACTACATGGAATTATCTAAGATGCAATTGTGGGTTACCATGCCCATTGAAAATGGGAATCTTAGGGGTGAAAAAACTAGGAGGAAGCAGATAAGTGGAGATAGCAGGTGCGAATGGCATATGTAATAATAAGGTGGAATATAAAGATGGAGATGTGTAAGAATTAACTTGTTGTAACTAACGAATTTGCACTTGAAGGTATTGGTAAAGAGATGTTAGGTCTTGAGTACCAATGGAGGAAACATGATGTGTATGAGAGACAAGAGGCAACGTGAAATGATTTTTAGGAGTAGTAACAAAAATGAGAATAGTAGAAATTGGTGAAAGGGGGGAAATAAGCGGTTGGGAATCCATGGAAGTAGAGATGTCCGCGGAAGCATTAAGTTTTGTCAAATTGGTAGCTTCCTCATGAGCAACATGTAAAAGTAAGTCTAGATCTTGGGGATGCTCAACAATATGGTCCTTGATGGCTTTAAGATGAGCCTCACTAAAACCATCAGAAGAGTGAGCCATAGTAAAGAAGAGAAAAATATCCCTAAGGGGAAGGTAGTGTCAAATGTGGGGTTCACCAAAATGATTAACTAAAAAATGGGGATTTTAGTAGTTAATCTAATAAGTACAAAAATAAATAAGAGATAAAAACAAGGAGAAATGACCCAAGCAACTAAGAAAGTAGATATGTAAAACCCTAGAGTGCAAAGAGAGTTAAAAAGAACTTAGCTGATTTGACGAGCTTGTTGAACTGTGTCGCAGAGATGGTTGGAGAAACATGAAGAGGAAGTGATTGTTTTAAGGTCTAGAAAAGTGCATATCTGGAAAATATGAGTGGATTGGGGCACCCAAATAGGTACAGGGGCACATGTGGTCACCTTAGTAAGAGATATGGGCACCCTAGTTTATGAAAAAGATATGTAAACCTCCTCTGAGGTGTCACTAAGTGATCGATTGTGTTCAATTCTTATCGCACTAGCTTCATTGGATTGCATGATATGTCACTGGAAATCAGAAATGAAGATGAGACCTGTAAAAACCCAAAACAAGCATCAAATCCCTAAAAAAATAAAGATGCATATGAAGGGGTCAGACTATCCTCAGTGGCCACAATGGTGGACTTACTAACTATGCGTTGCACTACATCTCAGACCCAATGTAGTTCTATGTGCTTATGTGTGCAATCATGCCCTAGGTGCTCTTGTGCCAGTCACACTTTTTGAAAGTAATGAACAATAACTATGTGTTGAAATTTAATAGAATGGTGGATGGAATAGAATAAACTTCCCTTCTATGTAGTGTGATGCAGATGAACTATTCTTGTGCCTTGTGATGGAGCTAGATAGATGTAAATGGAGCCTTTGATGGATGCAACCTTAGGTGATGATAGTATTGAGTAGTGACGTGTCCCTCATTATGGTCTCATAACTTTATATTTATATAGTTATCTTGTTCTAATTTCGTAATGAACCCTGAAAAGGACGACCACAAAAAATATAGAGTGCTCAAATGGCTAGAAAGTGGCCAAAAAGTGGAAAAAGGACTAGGGCATCCCAACTGGGACCAAGGTGCCTGTGGGCACCCCAGTACTAGACTGGGCACCCTAGTAAAGGATAAAATGACACAACACAACAAAAATAGACTGGGAAAGTATGTGCCGAAGTTTGGTAGTGATGACAGAAAGTAAAGTAAAATGGCCAAAAGATAGGGGTTAAGTTGTACTTTCTTCACTAAAAACCATATGAATATTAGTATGAGATCATGACTAAATAATGTCTAAAGTGCATGATTTTGTGTCTACATCATCTCAGTCAATTGAGTGATCTAGGAGGAGGGTGGTGAGTGGTTGGCACGTGTAGTCAAGTCAGCAGATTAGTAGGCTCGAGGAGGTTGGCGAGTCCTGAGGAAAAAAAACAAATATGCTTAGTGGGAAAGAATGCCTCGGTCAGAAGAGGTTGGTGTTCAACACAATATCTAGGGACGAGTTGGGAAGTGGGATAGAGTGATTTGAATGGAAAGATGTAGAGTAGAGCAGATCCAAATGGTTCAATTGAGGTAGGTGGGTATGCAACAACAATGTGTGTTGAGTGGATATACAGGTCGAGGGAAAGTTTCAAGGTTGAGTGGACATGGCCACTGCAACAAAAACACAACATGGGGTGAGATCCAGGTTTCAATGCCAAGCCACACAAGCCAATAAGGTAGTGAAGGTGTAGAAAAAATGAGGCACATCCCAAAAAGTTCAACAAGAGCCAACTTGAACCTAAAAGAAAATAATGGGATCGCAGGAAGAGAAAATAACACGACGTAGGAAAAATACAAGCTAAAGTAAAAAAAGAAACCCAAAACAACACAATATGAGTAGGAGTGCTTAGGGTGATGCCAACACAAATGTAACACAAAACCCATCATAACACCCAATAGTCATCTCATCGAGCTCAAATAACTCGACCAACATGTAGAGTTAAGAAAACTTGAATCACATGTAAAACAAGACACAAACCCAACTCACCAGGTCAAGCTAGGAATAGAGCTCACTGAGCTCTATAGGAGCTCGACTAAGCTAGGAGGAGGTAGAAAGTATGGTAGGAGAATAAGAAACAAAGAAGGCAGGGGTGTAAAATAGAGGAAACAACCAAAAAAGAAGAAACTCCAAAAAAACTCAAATTTTAATTAAAATTTTAATGGAGAAAAATGATAAAACCAGAAGATAAATACCTCTAAAAATAATTTTCCTCCAAATTTAATTGTAACTAGCTATATCTTGCAGAGAAAAGCCTGAAACCTGCACATGCAAAAAACCCAGGACAACAAAAACTCCAAAAATGAGATTGTTAAACCAGATTATCAAGATTACAAAAAATGAATGAAAACTTGCATGAGAAGAAATAAAACTGAAACCACAAGTAATTATCAACTAGAATAAACGAGTGTATGTTTTATCATGTGATATTTTTCTGTAAGGATCAACACAGAACCTCGTGCACATCAAAGAGGTTGCAATCCAATGGTGATGTGAACGCTCCAAGTAATCTACAAGAAATTGAACACCAAAAAATCAAACATGAAATAATGTGTCTACTCATTCTCATAGCTCAAATAGAAATGGTACATATATAGGAGTATTGTATAACTCTCATGCATGACACATGGAACTCTAATTACACCTAATGACCTATGATCTCACTAAGCAATATGAATCACAATGTGAGGTGGAAAAGATGCTGAGTGATGATGAGGCAAGTCACACACACAAAAAATAAATAGAAATTTTAAGTGACTTGAGTCAATTTTAACAAAATTTGCTCCTCAACAGAGAAACAAAATTCTATAAACAAAAGAAGAAAGAAGGAGAGAGAGAGAGAGAGAGATAGAGAGAGAGAGAGAGAGAGAGAGAGAGAGAGAGAGAAGATAGATGCTGTAGAATGAAGTCCCGTTCTTCCTTCATTGTGGAGATGAATTCTAAAACTAGAGAAGATATTTGTCTATTGCTTATATAATCAAGGCATGACTTGTTTGGAACTGAGAAACAATACTTTACACCTTATCTTAACTTATCATCATTGGTCATGATTTGAAACATTATTTAAACTCATCATCTTTGTCAGAAATGGTGGGCCGTACAAATCAAATATTTGTCATGAAGTTGATATATTGTCTCTTCACATGAACAAAAAATCATCCTATGATTATCATGAAGAATGCAATCATATCACACATGACTCAGAATTGGTAACCATGATCTCCTTTGGATCTAACCATATCAAAGATCTATTGAGAATCATCAATGACAACATTACAATCCTATGAATGGAGACACTTCATCTTGGTGAGATATAATTGAACATTGACTGAATGAAAATTTTCTTCTTGAAGCATGTGAGAACTTCCTGTCACACCTCTTAAATGGAGAATGATGAGGAGATATAGAATATACCACAACCATGGTTCTAATCATCAAATCCTTTAATTGATTCAATTTGATTTTTCATGATCAACAATCCTTTTGTGAAATCTGACGTTGGTCCACAAATGAGTTTTACTTCTTCCATCCTCTGCTTCGGATCATCGAAATCTACATACTCCACTAGAACTGAAATGTGCCCGTATCTAGAGTAGTGGAGCTTCCTTTTTTGTTTTTATGATCTCCATTACCTTATAAGGTGGTAAGAATGTTATGGTGCAAAAAAAAATTTTATTCCATAACCAATTCTAAAAATCCACAAATTTAAGTGTATTTCAGTGTTATGGGCTGATGATTTGGTATTTTGGGAAAAACGAGAGCAAATAAGATCCAAATTGGATTCAAGTTGATTCATTGGAAAGATAACCCCAAGGAAAATAAATTCTATGAGTTTGGTGAGATACATTCTCCATGATCAATAGGAATTTAGAAAACGGGTTCATACAAGGAGGAAGGCTTACAAATTAGTGTTAATGGGAAAGAGGGAAAATTTTCATCTGGTCACATGCCAGACTGGGGAAAGTGGCTAATTATGATTTATGTGCAAAGGTGCATGCAAAAACAAAAGGGAGGAATATTACAAATACAATAAAGTGTATGAGGGTGCACGCAAAATCAAGAAGAAGAGGACGTTCGAAGGGTTACATGTAGAAACGGTCAAAACAACAGATATCCAGAAAAGTAAAGAGTGGATAACAATAGGAAAAGCATGGGTTACCCTGATAAGAAAGGAAAATATATAGATGGATAAAAGTAGTGTTAAAGCACATGCATGGTGGTAGATAATGATAAATACACATGGGCAGATACAACTAAATATAACATGGTGTGAAGGTAAAGTAATCTATAAATAACACACATGGAGAAAGAAAATTCATTTGAAGACTAAAGCATAGATCAAAGGCACATGCAAGATAAGTATAGAAGAGTCTATTAATAGATTAATGAAAAGAGCGAGCAATTTTCACACCACAAAACTATTCTTTGTATTAATTTGTTGTGTTGAATTATAATGTATGGAGGGCTATTATATATCCATCCAAATAGGAAACCAACTTTCTATTTTATAAGGAGTACAAACAATATAAAAATCCATATTAATATATTGTTATGCTTTTTTATAACTATATATATATATATATATATATTATATATATATATATATATAGTACAAACAATATAAAAATCCATATTAATATATTGTTACGTTTTTTTATAACTATATATATATATAACTAACTAACCATCTTAGGTAATATTAGATTTACTAATTACCGTAGTAAATCTAATAATGTAAATACATATTCACCACAATAATTACCAATGAAAAACTAATTTATCAAATGGTAAATATCAAAACACTCATGTGAATACTATAAATCATAACATCCCCCCCTTAGTGTTTACATGGTAGAAAAAAATTCATAGTTCCTTTGCATCTTATTCACCTCTGCTCGTTCATGATCTTGGTACACACTCAAACTGAAGGTAGAAGAAGGAACACATCAACTTCTTATTGACCAAGCACTGTCGGGAACACATGCATGAACCATTTTCTTATCAACCAGTCACTATAGGGAACATATCTAACTAACATAGTGTGGGAACTCAAGCAAGAACCATATGCACAATCTTCAATGGTTTTATAAAGGTCTACCAAAAACTTAGTTATGAATAGGAACACATATGATTGTTCAACCTCTTCAAGAGTCATGAAGATTCATTTCAATGTGCTATTTGTTCTTCACTATGTTATAACATCAGGGAATTATGTAAGAATAGACACATATACATGTGAACATGAATGAACGTCTGCTCTTATTTTGCGCACCACACTGACAAGATGAAAAACTGAAATCCACACCACACAACTAAAAAAAAGTCACCATGCCAGAAGTGCAGCCCCATTGTTGGAAACTGACGAGAGGTCGATGATTGACCTCCATCCTCCTATGCCTTTGTCCTCCAATATGATTCTACTAACTCAACTTGATATGGATACGAGGCTTAATAGTTTCCACATTAGTTTTATTGGTCTAGTTTCCCTCTCGAAATGTGAAAATATTTATTTTCTGGACGTCGGGTAACACCGAAAGTGCGTCCCCAAATTTTATTTTTTATTTTTCAGATTTTTGATGACATAAAATGACACTTTTAAGACTAAAATAAAACGATACCTTATGACTCTTGATAGTACAATATTTTGACAACTTATGTCTTTTGAATATAATTACCTAATACTTGAATCTTTTATGAACTTGGCTATTGACATAGACAATAACAATAAAAATTTAGACTAACTCGATTTTTCAACTCTTTTTTCGATAGACACTACTTATAACACTTGACAACTATAAAGACTAATTTGATCTAATTAAACAAATGATGGACAAAATGCAAAACCTGGAGGCTTCTGTTTCAGGAAGTCGTAGCGCCTTGACATACGAGCAAGTTTGTCGGGAGCTCATTCATCCTTCTGTCCCCCTTCATTCATATCCTCCTCAATGGGAGTTGCCAAAATTTACTCGTTTTAACAGTAAAGAGGATCCTCAACAACACTTGCGATCATTTAGACACGCTTGTTATTTGATTGCCCATGATGATGCCTTGTTACTCCACACCTTTCCCATGTCCTTATCAGGGCCTACCTTGGAGTGGTACAGTGCTTTAACCCAGCACTCAATCTTCTCTTTTAACCAACTAGCCCAATCTTTCTTGGATCATTTCTCCATTAACATTGCCAAGAAAGTATCTATCACGGACCTCTATGCCATCCGACAATTCGAAGACGAATCTATCGCAGATTTCATTGGACGATGGCGGGGCCTTATCAACCAACTTACATATGCCTTACCTCAAACCAAACTTATCGAACTATTTACGTGGGCCTGCGCTAAGCACATCTCCCCTACCCTCCAAATTCAAACTTTCCGTACATTCGACGAGGCCTTTACTATGGCTCGAAAATTAGAAATTCGAGCCTTAGAGGAAGAGAAATTGCGGTTGCGCAACAAAAACTCCACTTTCCAAACTCCTGATTCTACCAATAAACCAAATACCACCACTCCTCACGCATCCACTTCTTCTAAATCAAAAGGAGCTGTCCACACGGTGATGGTCAAATCCCAACCACCGTCCAATACTCCACCAAAAACCACCTATAAATACAAAGCCAAGCCCATCAACTACACTCCCTTGGGAGAAACCTATGGTGTGATATTGGAAAAATTGCTCAAAGCAGGAGCCATTACCTTACCTCCTGTTAAACCTCATTCCGGGTTTGATTCCACTCGCGCCATACCTTCCTGGTACAAAGAAAATGACTTTTGTAACTTCCACCGCGTGAAGGGACACAGTCATGAGAACTGCAAGATGTTGAAAAACATAGTGCAGGAAATGGTTGACGCAGGGGATATAGCTCTCGATAATCCTAACGCCCCTGCTAACCGAAATTTGAAATATTCAACAAGCCATTCTCGAATCACTCGTCCAACAGTAACGTAAACCAGGATATCTTAACCGAGGAGAGTGTTCATGAGATCCATGCAGTATTCGATACCCAGCCAAAAGCCTCTATCGAGAAAATTTTGAATCAAGCCTCTTCACTAACACAGGAGCCCGAACCTCCTTTACCACCATCAAGCCAAAGCGAAATCGTTCCTTTACCCATAAAAGAGTTAACTGCCCAGACTTCTCTTCCCATCAATGAGTCTTCTTATACCACATCCCTACAAGACTGCGAACGGATGTTATCTAATTTATCTATTTCCCAAACGTCCCCTTCTACCGCTCTTGCTACACAAGAGGAAGGCTCGCCACTCCTTTTTACATCCTTAGAAGAGAAACCTCCTACACCAACATCACCAAATTCTCTAACCATAACAGATCCTCTCAAACACGCCCTCCTACCTATTAGTCCCTCATCACCTAAATCTTTTCAACGACCAGTCGACCTCTTAACATCTATGGATACAATGCCTCATCTACCCCCTGTATCACACCTACAGTGGATTGGAATCACAACCCGTCTTTCTTCCATACAAAATTTTATATTCACACGTGAGGACTGTCATTCCACAGAAGATAGACAGGCCCTATGGGAACGTTTGAGTAGGCCATATTCTACTCAAATGCAAATGACCGATCCTGATGCCTCCACCATATACCCGAAATGCTTACAGAAGCTTAAAATGCCCATGTTCTCACCTTCACCCCCCTCACCTCTACCAAATGCCCCGTCCACTTCTATTAACTTAGCCAAATCTTCCCCTACGCTTGGGACCTCACCAATGCCCAGTCTAGCACACCCGCCTAAGCGACTCGATTTATCCAAAAATAAACCCGCCCTGCCACCTAGGAGACAAACTCAATCCGTGCCTCTATCACAATCAAAACCCTCATCGTCACACCCACCTTCCATATTGGGACCTCATCCCTCCACCTTACATCAATATATCATACCTCCTGCGTTTTCTTCAAAACGACCTACGCCTTCTACACCTATACAGAGATCAAATGGTATAACAACATCGTTACCCCGCGTATCCTGTCCGCCTATCAACCCTAAACCAATCCCATCGTCAAAGGATTTATTTTCTGTCACTCCCCTTTCTCCGTGGTTGTTTCCTGCTACCACGTCATCTGTAGCCTCATCATCTAACTAGCCGAACGTAACTTCTGCGCCAAAAAAACCACGTTTAGTGAAAAACACGTATCAACACCCTTCAGCTAAACCACCACCAGTACGAACCAACCACGCCCAAACATTACCAAAACCCACACAACCAATACCCTCATCCTCCTCCGATTTTTACCCACTCAAAGGATCTTACGCCAAAATCCTTGCTATGTTGGTGGAGAATGCGACCATTTCCCTACCCCCACTTAGACCTTATGACCCGTCTAAACCTCGACCCGCAGGTTATGATGAGTCTAAAATCTGCGCCTATCACCGCACACCAGGACATGATGTGGAGGGATGCAAAGCTTTAAAAACCATCCTTCGTTAGTCACCTCTCCCGGATAGAAAGGTTAAGAAAGACAACTTACGAAGGGAGAGACCTTTAGCTTCAATTCCCTCTACTATATCATCTGTCCTCGCCTCACCAAGATCTATCATTATTACAACCCCACCTCTTGAAGACCATGAGTTATCCCAACCATCTTCCTCATCTCAGGTCTACGAGATTAATATGATTAGTGTCACTACTCGAGGGCAGAAAAACAATGGGAAAGCGAAAGAAAACACACCTGCGGCATCTCTTTCTCCTTCAACCATCCCGATTGCACCACCACCTAAAGTGGTTATTCGCGGGCCCGCCTATCCCGTCTCTAATGGAGTTTCCCACCGAACTATGATCAAACAGCTTCATCAATCGCCCGTAAAAATGACACTATATGATCTCATTCAGACTTCTGAATCTCATCGACAAGCTCTCATTGAAATTCTTCAAGGGATCGAGGTCTTACCTAATGAAACCCTGCCTGTTGCCTCCATTCTAACACCCAATCACGTTGCCTCTCTCACCAAACAATCCATCTCCCCCACCACTTCCGTCTCTGTACAGCAAGCTGCTACTATCAGTTTCTCCGAAGACGAAATTATCGACTTTGGTGCAGAAGATCCTGACCCTGCCCTTTTCATCTCAGCTTATGTCCGGGACATTTGGGTACGTCGTGTTATGATTGACGGGGGCGCCAGCCTAAACATCATCTCTTCAAAATCCTTCCAACAAATGAATATCCCTTCTAGTTGCATGTGTGCCAACCCCATCATGTTGCGGTCATTCAATGATGCTATTACCTCTACCTTAGGCACCGTGATCCTCAACATTCGTGTAGGACCGCGTACTTTACCCGAACTCTTCTATGTCCTTGAGGGAGAGTTCCAATATAATATATTGCTGGGTCGTCCTTGGATCCGGGCCATGGGATGCGTTCCCTCAACATTACATAGATGCATAAAATTTGAGTACGAGGGGAAGTCCTACACCGTAAAAGTTGATCCTCCTCCCTTTAAAACCTGCAATATGTTATATCGTCCTAACGATGTGCTTATACCAATCAAGACACCCATACATTCAACCCAACCATCCTCTTCAAATGTACCTCAACCATCCACCTCAACTGCACCTACGCCTTCAACTGATGAAACCACCGTCGCAAAAACCACTTCCCTTCCCGTAGCTAACATCCCAACCTCCGACCCCTTAGTAGATGTTTTCCAACGCCTTACACTGGGGGAGTACCGCCTATATAACGTTAGTTCTTTCCCTACCCCGCAGGAGTACGGACAATTACATGCACATCCCACCTACGACCGTCGCGTGGGGGAAGTAATCTCTTACGGACCACCCCATTGCCACACCAACCTAACATATGGGGGTGTTGACGCATCTTCCATTACCCCTGAACCTCCTCTTGGTGTGGTTCCCTTCCAATCCAATTTTCAATACCTGACAAATCGTCGCTTCGCCCTCACCTTCTTAACTTGCTGTGCTTGGAAAGGCTTTGGTTTTGGTCTTTATGAACAAGGCCGACATACGCTCATCCCCATCACCACACGCAAACATAATGATTGTAGTGGTCTCAGTTTTCCTGAAACACCTACACAGGAGACACCTCGTGTCAGCTGTATTCTGGAAGAAGACAACGTCACCCCTACCGAACCATCATCACCCACTTTGCCATCATCACCCATAGAATCGATGGACCCTGAATCTATCCCTCTTAACTTTTTTTTTTCATAAATGCCATCTTCATAGGTCCTCTCACTTATCAACGCGATAATGAGGACCCATCTTCTCTTCCCCTTCTGTATCCAGACATGATCGAAGAGGATTCACCTTCGATTAATGTTGTTGAGTGCCAGGATGACGACTCCATCCTCACTTACCTTGGGGCGGACGACTCCTATCTTCAACGCGCCTTACCATCTGAAACCCAAACCATGCTGAACGAATCTACTATAGAAATCAACATCCACGCGGAGGAGGATCCTCATATAGTGAAGATCGGACAATCCCTTAACACATCAGAAAAAGCCGCCTTTACTACCTTTCTCCGTACCTGCAACCAAGCTTTCGCTTGGTCCTACGCTAACATGCCAGGAATTGATCCTACCATTGCCATCCATAACATCACCCTAAACCCCGATTCCAAACCAATCAAACAAAAACTGAGAAAAATGCATCCACGCATTGCCCTCTTGGTCAAAGAAGAGCTTCAACGACTTCTTTCTGTTTCCTTCATCTTGCCTATTGACTATCCTCAATGGATTTCTAACATCGTACCTGTCACGAAAGCGACGGGGGGACTTCGGATATGCACGGATCTCCGGGATCTTAACCTTGCTTGCCCTAAGGATGACTTCCCCCTACCCAGTATTGATCAACTTGTTGATCTCACTGCGGGCCATGAAATGATTTCTCTCATGGATGGCTTTTCAGGATACAACCAAATTTTGGTCACACCCGCCGATCAACATAAGACCGCTTTCATAACTCCTTGGGGAACCTTCTGTTATCGTGTCATGCCGTTTGGCCTTAAGAATGCTGGTGCAACCTATCAGCGGGCTATGACCTACATTTTTCATGACATTATGCACACTATCCTTGAAGATTACGTCAACGATCTTCTTGGCAAGTCTAAACATCGCAGTGAACATCTCGATGTTTTAACCATTATTTTCGATCGCCTGTTGCAATATTCTGTCCGTCTTCAACCAAAGAAATGTGTCTTTGGTGTCCTTTCGGGAAAACTTCTTGGTTTTATCGTCTCTTTGCCTGGCATTGAGGTCGATCCATCTAAAGTAAAAGCTATCCTAGAAATGCCCCCACCCAAGAACCTCAAACAATTGCGTAGTTTGCAGGGTAAACTTCAATCCATCCGGTGTTTCATCTCCCAACTCTCGGATCGATGTCACCCTTTTCATCACCTTCTAAAAAAGGACGTTGCCTTTCAATGGAGTGAGGAGTGTCACCAAGCCTTCGAAGCTCTAAAAACTTATCTCTTGCAGCCACCCGTGCTTATCCCACCCCATGACGACCGCCCTTTCTACCTTTATCTTTCCGCCACTGACCATGCTATAGGATCTATGCTCGCACATCAGGACTCGGCACGCCGAGAACAGGCCGTTTATTATATAAGTCATACCCTCATGGAGTACGAGACTAGGTATACACATGTAGAAAAATTGTGCCTAGCCCTATCATTCGTAGCCACCAAACTCCGACATTACCTCCTGAATCACAAAACTTTTGTCATCACCAACACGGACCCCATTCATTATATGTATGCCAAACCACATCTAAACCAACGCATCGCTCGATGGCTCATGCTCCTCGCCGACCTTGACCTGGAGTTTATACAACAGAAGTCAATCAAAGGACAAACTCTTGCAAACCAACTTGCGGAGGCCCCTTTACCTGGGGAAAAATTTACCAATTTTACATTCCCCGACAAACTCATTGCCACTCTTTCACTCGGGGAAGAGTCGTATCAAATGACCCTCTTCTTCGATGGATCTAAATGCCAGCGCAGCGGAGGAGCCGGCGTTGTTCTCATCCCTCTTGACGCTGAACCTATGCCTCTTTCATTCCGGCTTGATTTCCCCTGCACTAATAATACAGCGGAATACGAGGCCCTTGTTCTGGGTCTCCAAGTTGCGATACACTTAGGCATCAAATCTATCAATATCTTTGGTGACTCTCAATTAGTAGTCAATCAAGTTATGGGCATCTACCAATGTAAAAATGAGGGGATATTCAGAAGTACAAACACCACGTGGAGTCACTTCTAGCCTTATTTACTCACTATTCTATCCAAACCATTCCCCGCTCCACTAACAAATTTGCAGATACTATGGCTTGCTTAGCCTCGCAAATTCCCGCCGCACCAACTGACTCTGAATTATTCGTTATGGTCCAGCAACTTTTTGCACCATCCTATTCAACCCCGGTAGTTTGCATGATAAATACTGTGTCTACTAATTCGCAGGATACCTGGTACCACCAATTTCACGACTACCTTACAATCTCTGTTCTCCCACCTGACCTTACTAGTAACGGCAAACGTGCTTTTCTTAAAAGCGTTTCTCGTTATGTTGTCATGGGGGGACTCCTCTATAAACGTGGCTTTGATGGCATCCTCATTCGCTGTCTAACCGGCGCGGAGGTCACCTATACCATCCAACAAGTCCATGATGGGATTTTTGGTGGACATTTTAGTGGCCTTGCCGTGGCTAAACGAATCCTTCGCCTAGGTTATTATTGGCCTACTCTTAATAACAACTGCTACGAATATGTTAAGCGTTGTGTTATGTGTCAACAACATGCCAACCTTCAACATACTCCTAGCCATCCGCTGCAGGTCGCACGAGATCTTTGGCCTTTCTCACAATGGGGTTTAGACCTTATTGGTGAGATTCACCCGACCTCTTCACAATGTCACCGTTGGATAATCACAGCAACCGAATATTACACAAAATGGGTGGAAGCCATTCACCTCATTTCAATCAAAAAAGAAAAAATTGTCGAATTCATTAACCATCACATTATCTGTCGTTTTGGTATTCCTCATCGCCTAATAACAGATAATGGTAAATCTTTTAAAAACAAGTTGTTACAAGACCTTTGTGACAACTTTGGTATCAAACTTAGTTTCTCATCACCTTACTATCCGCAGGCCAATGGTCAGGCTGAATCTTCTAATAAGATCCTAACCAAAATCCTCATGAAAGTTGTCAATGAATCCGGAAGAAATTGGCACGATCACATTCCCTTTGCCCTTTGGGCTTATCGTACTAGCGTTCATACCTCTACTAATGCCACACCTTTTTCTTTGGTATATGGTACTGAGGTTGTTTTGCCTCTCGAAGTACAAATACCCTCCCTTAGAATATCTCTTCAAGATATTCTCACCAACGATGATTTCCGCCAAGAGCAGTTAGCCCAATTAGAGCTTCTTGACGAACGACGTCTTATAGCTCTCGATCACCTCCAAATCTATCAAAAACGCATCAAGCGTGCTTATGATAAACAACTTCATGAGCATACCTTTAAGGTTGGTGATCTTGTCCTCAAAGAGAATCAACATGTCACCAAACTAGAAAAGAGCAAACGTGGAAAATTTGCTCCCAATTGGATTGGGCCTTATATAATCACTCACACTTATGGATCAGGCACGTATCGTTTAGCTTCGCTTAATGGTAAGCCTGAGCCTGAACCCCTTAATGCCCTGCATCTTCGACCATTCTACTGTTGAATCTAGTGTTATATCACTTTTTATCTACCTACTGCTTGTCCCTTGAGCTCACTTACCACCACATACACTTTGTTTCCTACACCTCATAATAAAATCAAGCTCACATAGTTTGATTCTCACTTCACCTCAGTGATGCCTTCCCCTTTTTAGTCTAGTCCATGACTTCAAAGTATTAAAATAAGCCATATTCTTATGGGATTTTCTTGAGTCAAACTTCCTACTAAACTAGATGCTTCACGCCAAAAGAACATCTAGTCATCTAAATTGAATATAGACTGCTCCCTCGAAGGATAGCTATATGCCGAACTATTGCTGCTATTAAATATAGACTGCTCCCCCGAAGGACAGCTATGCATTAAAATCATATCTGCTACTATAAATAGACTGCTCCCCCGAAGGACAGCTATACACAATCAGCCTTTATCAGAAGCTTCTCGCATTGATCAGCTTTGTGAAGACCTCAAGAATAGTACAATCAATATCCCTTGTAGACTTCCCGCATCGATCAGTCTATATTCAGTCAAATAAAAGCCTCATTCAAAAGAACTTTTTGGGTCATGGATTTGTCTATTTAGGGTAGGTTCTCTTTCGTCAGAACACTCACTTTGTAACAGGTTCTCTGTACCTCAGCTATATTATCCACCTCACCTCACCATTTGTTTCAACTCAAGGGACGTAACGTACACCTGATATATTGTGATCATACAACTCTTTTCACCTATTGACTTCTCGTCTATGCACGGTACCTAGGGCTTCAAGCTCGTTCTACGTTGTGTGGTTTGTTTAGCTCTTTTCACCTACGGAGCACTCTTTCCGCTTTGCCTTGCATCTAGGATTGTGTGTTGATCTTAATCAGGACACTATTCCCTACTACTTGGGTATGCTAACTTTCGCTTCCCTTATACCTTTTACAACATCACCAATTCATTACCAACACCAACAACATTACCCTACTAACACCAATTTTTTTTTTTACCAAACGGCAAATTGCCTAACCACAACCAAATTGCCTAAATTCACCTCTCCCTGGTCCTAAGGGAGAACTACATCGGTCTGAGGCCCTTCCTTGCTTTGTGCAATGGGCTATGTAGGCAGCACTTAGGAGACATGGGGTCTCCCAAGGTTAGCTCGACCATCCCCTACCATAACCTATCATGTATGGTAAATATAAATATTTTGTGTATTTCTATTTCATCACATTCCTCTTTATCCTTTTTTTTCAAAACACCGAAAGTCAAAACGAAAACATTCTTAGTATTATAACTCAAATCAGCATACATATCTCGTTTTATTTAGATGTTAAACAAATACATCTTCTCTATCATCGACACGCAGGTCGGTACTCTTATTTATTATTATACCTTGCTAACATTTATTTAGACCCTCACGCCTCATCCCGAACTAGGTGATGATCGTGATCGTCGACCCCTCTCGCCAGGCCTCTCTGTCCTCAAAGGTACCACGGATATTGGTACCGCCCACTGATCTACCAATCTTTCCTGTAACATATGAATATGCCCTCTCGCATGGAGGACTCCAGCCTCTAGTCTCTCCGCCCGTGACTCCGCAACCGCTAACAATCCTCTTGTCTCATTCACCTGCGTTTGGAGCTGCTGAACTAAACGCTGCAGCCGATCCCTCTCTGCTGTAATCAAAGCTATGTCAGGACGATCGCGTACACCTCGCAGCTCTGCTACCCACCATAACCTATAGGCCTCTGTCATTCCGGCATCCATTACACTGCTATCTCCTCGGGCCCTTCTGGAGGTGTTGGTCGGGGAGGTGAGAATGCTGCCTCGGCGTCGATCCTCATATATGGTCTATAAGCCTGCGGTATGTCCTGCACAAATCCAAATTGTCGCCGCACGCGATCTATAGGAATCCTCTCATATTCACCTGCCCTGTGCCCCGCGATCCACCTCAATCACTCTACACCCCTCAACTCCTCAGCTATGTTCTCGGTTACCATATAGTTCCCGTAAGGCCTCCAACAGATATCCGCAACCGTCACCCTCTCCCATACCTGCCTGTAATACTCAATGTCACCCGTCACGGCCTGAGATCTTGCCTCTTGTTCTGTCTGGACCCAGCGTCTGAATCCCAACCTCTGTACTCTGGTCTCTCCTGCCTGGATGGATCGGCCTATTGGTCGCACACAAACAATGTGCTCATAGGCCCAACAATGTAATAAGTATGAACAATCCAGCGTCGTCTTATGATTTCGCCTACAAGCCCATAAACCCCTGTATAGCTCCGCCAAATATGCAGGTGCCCATGCAAAAGTCACGTTCCTTTCTATCATCTCCCAGATAACACACATTAATGCCTTTGGAAATCTTCCCCCTTCCGCCCTCGGTAATGCATAATACCCTACCGCTATCATTAATATCACTGCTAACCTTGTCTCCTCAGGGTGTGCTGCATACATTACCCCATACGTAAAGGATAAACCTCGCTGTGTCAAATCTCGTGCATATGGACCAAATACTGCTGTTATCGCTCCCCGTGCCGCGCTAGGTAGTGCCTGATATACTGGTTCTCCTGTAATAGGGAGTCTCAAAATACGGAACACATATTCCAATGTTACTGTCATCTCCCCTGTTGGCAGATAAAAGGTATTTGTCTCGGGATTCCATCTCTCAATCAACGCCTGTAACATACCATGGTTATGTGCGATTCATGAATAATAACGGATTCCACTTAACCCCAAATGATTTATCAATGTCCATTCCGCTGGTGTTACATCCGCTCGGATTCGTGACAACAGCGCTGGCACGCTATCATTCATCCTCAACCCTGCCTCTGCCTGCATACACCAAAACAACAAACAACCATTCAATCCATTAGGGTTTTTTCAAACATTCTGGAAATTCCTCCAGTGACTGGTATCGGTTATGAATAACCGGTATCGGTTCAGTAACTGATACCGGTTATCCATAACCGATACCGGTCACTGTCAATTACATACACCTTGCCTAAAAAACAACCACCTACGACAATAATTTGCTTGTTTATTTCTTTCTATAACAAACAGACCTGAAACCCCTGATTACCCACCCCGTAACACTTACCTCACTTGCAACCCTGGTTATCATGTTTTCTTTCTCACATCTACCCACCTACTCTCCCCCATCTTATTCACAAACCATGCAAAAATCGAATCACAACCAAAACGTTTACCTCTTGGGTGGCAGTAGCTTGAGGTGGCCCTTGTCTTCCCTCTTGTCCCTGCCTACTGGATGTTTCTCCTCGTCCTACCATTATTACCACCTTTTTCAAACCTGCCTTTCTGTCTTCTGAATCTCAGATCACAATCACATTCCCTGTCTCTTTCCTCCTTATCACTCAAATTTCTCATGCAATTACCTGTCTCAGTCGTCAAAAAGCGTCGCGTTCGCGTATTTAAATTCTTGCATGGCTCTCAAAATTAGAACTTAAGTTGCCACCCTAGCTTTTTTATTTTTAGAAAAGCTCATACCTAAATAACCGGTATCGGTCATCTAACTGATATCGGTCTACTGGTTACCGACGTCGGTTACCTAACCGATATCGGTTACACACCTGGCCTTTTGAAACATGGTCTTTTCTTCATTTTTCTACCTAAATTTTTGTCGCGCCCGCCTCTTTTCCTGCATAACAACACCATTATCCATATTTCTCCATCCACCACACATATCATTACAATGTCCATAACATCATCTATTTTACAAAAACAAACAAACCATCAACTAAGGATATCAACAAACTATCAATCTATACATCATTTGGATCCAACTCATCAGATACATATATAACAATGTCACAAAACCAGCCCACAACATGCAACATTTCATCATATAACATGTCATCCATATGTGCGTGAAAAAATAAAAACATCAACATCATCCATATATCAACATGTCAACTAAACTCATCCTACATTTTATATCACAAACCATCGACAAAATACTTAAACACATTTTTGAACACAACATGTGGATCAAAACATCATCTCTATATATATATACAAATTTTCAAATATACAATGTGCCCTGCATCGAGGCCTCTGTGATCTCATCATACAACTAAGCCGGCACGCAGGCCGCAATAACTATCCAAAATCTCGACTCGGCTCGCAGGCCGGTCCCTCATATCAAAAATATACTCAGCTCGCAGGCCGGTATCAAATATACAACCCATACTCGACTCGCAGGCCGGTCTATAATGAATCAATAAATGAATAAATGTAGGCACGCAGGCCTCTATCAACACAACCGGTTCGCAGACCGGTGCCCATGTCCCTATACAAAAACTATGTGGGGATCCCTCAGCTCTCCCCACCACCCTCAGCACCTCTCCCTGCTGGTCCCTGCGGTGCCTCTCGCCTCCTACCTGTAACGGACACACCGGCTGTAGCTGCGCCTCCCTGTGACCTCTGACTATGCGAGGTCTCCACTCGGTGTGCCGCATACGGCTGATACTTAGCTCCGGTATTATCAAGGACATCCTGATAATACCGGGCCTCCGCCCTTGCCTCCATATATCTGTCACGTGCCACCGTAGGTACTGGGGCTGGTCCCCGGACTCCTACTACCAGTGCCCCCTGTGCCTATGATGGTGCCGCTGGTGGTGCCTATGGCCGTGGTGGTATCTGGGCCTGTGCCTGGGGTTGTGGCTGTGCTGCTGCTGGTACGCCTGCCTGTACCTGTACCTGTGCCTGTGGCTGTGCTGCTACTGATACTGCTGCCTGTACCTGTACCTGCACCTGTGGCTGTGTTGCTGGTGGTGGTGCTGCCTGTGCCTGTACCTGAGCCTGGGCTAGCTGCCCCTGTAAGACCCCTATCTGTGCCTGCGCAGCAGCAAGCTGCCCCTGTAAGAGCTGCACCTGACCCCTAAGCTGATCTCTCTCTGCAGTCACCGCTGCCAAGTCTGGCTGTGCGGGCTGTGCTACCCTCGCTACTCTCTGACCAGCCCACCAAACCCTGTATGCTCCCGTGCACCTAACATCATCTATGCCATCATCTGCTGCCCTCTCTGCAACCCAATCTGGATCCAAGGGTTATGGTGCAGGCAGTGGGGCCTCTACATCATCCCTCCTGTACTAAGGGAAGGGAGGTGGCTCGTCCTGTCGCAGCCCCATCTGCCTGCGTACCCTCTCTAGGGGTATCCTCTCGTACTCTCCTGGCCTCCGTCCTGCTATCCAGAATGTATACTGGATCAGACGTAACTGTAAGCGGGCTCCTCCGTGAGGGTGATGACCTCTGTAAGGTCTCCATACAATATCTACCGCTGTCAGGCCCTCTAATAAATGCCTGTAATAGGTGACATCCCACCCTGCAAGCACTGCTCGTGGCTGCCCCACGACCCCCAACCACCTCTGAAAGCCGTACCTGTATATGACCTGTGGCCCTGGCTGCTGCGGTAACCCTACTGGCCTGATGCATATGATGTGCTCATATGCCCAACAGTGAAGTAAAAATGTCGAACAAATACCGAATCACCTCATCCGGCGATAACCCCAGAGCTCTCTGTATAACTGCACCAGATATACTGGTGCCCAAGCATAACAGGTGTGCTCCTCCACCATCTCATGAAGCACTCCTATCAATGCCCGTGGAAAGTGGCCTCCCTCTGAGTCCGGGAGGGCAAAGCAGGTGATCCCAATCATCATCAGCACAGCCAGCCGTGTCTCGTGTCGATGCGCACGGTACATGTCACCATACCCAATGCTCGCGCTGTGATAGGTAAGTAGCGCGGCTGCATCTCCAAAAACCTGTAATATGCTGTCCATGGCAGTCTCTGAATCTACCTGGAAGACTGCCTCTCCCTCGATAGGTAGTCGAAGGATGCGATACACATCCTCCAACGTGATGGTCATCTCCCCAGTCGGGAGATGGAACACATTGGTCGCCGGATCCCATCTCTCGATGAGGGCGACCATCAGGCTGTGATCTCTCTCTATCGCTCTGTACCTCTGGACTCCACCGAGTCCCACCTCACGCATGATCTCCCAGTGAGCTGCGGATATGTGTGGCCGCATCCGCACCAACAGCGGGGGCATCCTATCCCGCATCGTCAACTGCTGACGTGCCTGCAAAACCAACCCACATCTTTAGACCTACTTTTTATCACAACATCTACTTTATCCTCTAAACCCCCCTTTATCCCACCCAACACCCAAAACCCAACCCAACCCAACCCACACTCAACCAAAACAAAACCCAAACCCACCCAACACCCAAAACCCAAACCCACACTCAACCAAAACAAAACCCAAACCCACCCAACACCCAAAACCCAAACCCACACTCAACCAACACAAAACCCAAACCCACCCAACACCCGAAACCCAACCCAAACCCACCCAACACCCAAAACCCAACCCAACCCACCCAACACCCAAAACCCAACCCAACCCACACCCAACCCAACCCACACTCACCCATAACCGACCCCAGTCCCCCTCCCACCGACGCCGGTCAACGACCAACCGGCATCGGTAACCCACAGACCCACCCTGCCCTAAAAACTTCGCGACCGATGCCGGTCGCTTAGTGACCGGCATCGGTCACTGGAAATTTGCCGCGCTGAACCCGACGCGGCTACCCCTTTCTTCTTTTTCCCTATTTTTACCTCTCTACCCACCCAAACACCCTAAAAACCTACCCACCCAGCCGCCTTGCCCTATTTTACCCATCTATCCTCTTCGTTTTTCAAATTACGTCCATTTATTCATTATTTTCTACAAAACATTATATTCCTACCCAAATCCCAAAAACAACATAATGCAATAAAATGCACAAAATAAAGAGTTCTGAGCCTACCCGTACGATGACACATCGTCGTGGTGGGATAGGTGGTGGTGGTCCAGCTGGTCCAGCCCCTCCTGCTCCTCCTGCCTATGCCATAGCTCCAATTCTGATCTGCTGGGTCCCCGGCCAATCAACTACTGCCTCCTCCTCACACGGGCCCGCTAACAACTCACTCCTCCAACAAAATAGCTCCACCTCACTCAATAAAACCTCCAATCTCAACTCTCCACGTTAGACAAATCAATTTGGTTTTCAAATAACAAAGTGACAATGACAAGCCGTATTTTTCTTTTTATAGGTTTTTCGCCCTTAACCGATATCGGTTTCATTTTTCCCTATTGAACCGGTATCGGTCCCTTAACCGATATCGGTCATGTGGAATCGACATCGGTTTGTCTGCCAACTTTCCCCCAATTTTATTTTTTGCCCCTATTTACCATTTGCCCCTTTTTAACCACATATCGCCTATATCCACCTTTGCTGAACACCATTTGTTTACCTATTCGGCCCGACCCAAGGCCTCAACCTACCTATTCGGCCCGACCCAAGGCCTTAACCTACCCATTTGGCCCGACCCAAGGCCTCGCCCTACCCATTTGTCCCGACCCAAGGCCTCGCCCTACCCATTTGGCCCGACCCAAGGCCTCGCCCTACCCATTTGGCCCGACCCAAGGCCTCAACCTACCCATTTGGCCCGACCTAAGGCCTCAACCTACGTATTTGGCCTGACCCAAGGCCTCAACCTACCTATTTGGCCCGACCTAAGGCCGCAGCCTACCTATTTGGCCCGACCCAAGGCCTCGCCCTACCTATTTGGCCCGACCCAAGGCCTTATCCTACCCATTTGGCCCGACCCAAGGCCTCGCCCTACCTATTTGGCCCGACCGAAGGCCTCGCCCCAACAACTTGGCCCGACCAAAGGCCTCACCCTACCCATCCAGCCCGACACAAGTCCACACCCCAACTTGGCCCGACCCACGACCGTATCACTTCCATACCATACCCACAATCAACATTTTATTTTTATCCATCCATCATGTACCTTTTGTGCAATCGAGCTCACCTGTTCGTGTTTTAGCTTGATTAGCGTCCTTGACTTGATCTGTCGACCAACTTTGCCTAGACCTAAACCGTGACGTTTATCTCAACCAAACCAACCATTTGGTACTGCCGAACATGCCTAAATGTTCCTGTACCTTACCTGTTATATACCTTGGAGCTACTTCATATGCCTTAGATACCAATATTATATCACCCTTGTTTGGATAAACTATCGACCTTTGCCTATACATCGCTGGTTTGCTCGTCAAATCATGTACCCTAGTCGTACTATTGCATTTCAACATGCGTCTGCTTCCCTGGACCTACCCCACCACCTTACCATCCTCGCTACAACATTCACCCTTTATCAACCCTATTCCTGATTTCCCGTTCACTCAATCTATGATAGATTTGAGGGGGATTACCTATATCCTTAACGGGAGAAACCACTTCATATTATTGTCCGCGCAGCTTTACAAAACAAGCTACACGACAATAAGGGGCTAATGTAGACACCAAATTCGTGTCTTACGACCCCTTGTGACCCGCATCCCATTTCGCAACCTAACCTCATTACCTAAACCTTACACAATTATTTATTAATTACCTTGTAATTGATAAATCCCCATCACCTCACCTACCACCTCATTTTGCCACCTCATCATGACCTAGCCCTAATCCTAAACTAACCTAATTAAAACCAAAAACTTGGTCTACACCTACACCCATAACTAATGACCCCTTTCTCGCACCCAAAACTGACCTTCTAGTCACTTGACCAAGCCCGCAGCTGATCTCTCGGGAGAAAAGCAGGGAAGGTGGGCTATTTTACTAAAAATAGCCTACTTTTTCCTTACCGATGCCGGTTCCTACTCGACCGCCGTCGGTTATGCAACCGCCATCGGTTCCCTGTAAATGGGCTCCCCAAACAAAAACAACGGATCATAATTTCATTTTGGAGATCAGTCGAAGGATTCCTAGATCAACAGAGAGCATTGGGAGTGAGAAACAGAGTCCAGATCTTCACTGGACCGAGCAGAGACGAGTGGAAATACCAGAAGTGTCTACAGCAAAGGAGATCAGCTTATATCTTGGTTAAAACCAGTAAGTCACATCTTGCATGTCCTCTGTTATAACATTTCTTATGCTTCTTGAATCTCAGTCCTCCTAAATCCATTTTTGAATCCACTACCCAACGTGCCATTACATCTAACTGTTATTCTTTTACCTCTTATCATCTCATTTCCTAATATCATCCATAAACCAGCCTTACAAAACACCATAGCTACCAAGAAGATCCTAGAACCCACCGGTATCGGTTATCAGTAACCGGCATCGGTTATCAGTAACCGACATCGGTTCCTCTGATCAAAACCAGAAAAACAGCCTTTTCCCTACCCAGTTCAATGAAACAACTTAATTGATATTTTACAGTCTTTTGTGTTAATTCATATTAGCAGGGAAACTGACCACCTTCGAAAGGAAGTTTTATATTTCCTGGGCCCAAGGCAGTTTCCGCATTTATTGTTTAATCAAAATCGTGTGGTCTTGTGTTCTTATTTGCAGGTAGTCCTTCCAAGACAAAAAGGAGTTCTTTGTAGTCAGTCTAATCTTTCTCTACGGTACGCGCACACCATCTCGACATTCTACAGGTATTCCTCCTAACCCTAACCTTATCTGTTTCTAAAAGGAATGAAACCTAACCCTAACCTTATCTGTTTCTAAAAGGAATGAAACATTCCGAGTGAATACCTGTAGAATGTCGAGATGGTGTGCGCGTACCGTAGAGAAAGATCACACTGACTGCGAAGAACTCCTTTTTTTCTTGGAAGGACTACCTGCAAATAAGAACACAAGACCACACGATTTTGATTAAACAATAAATGAGGAAACTGCCTTGGGCCCAGGAAATATAAAACTTCCTTTCGAAGGTGGTCAGTTTCCCTGCTAATATGAATTAACACAAAAGACTGTAAAATATCAATTAAGTTGTTTCGTTGAACTGGGTAGGGAAAAGGCTGTTTTTCTGGTTTTGATCAGAGGAACCGATGTCGGTTATTGATAACCGATGCCGCTTACTGATAACCGATACCGGTGGGTTCTAGGATCTTCTTGGTAGCTATGGTGTTTTGTAAGGCTGGTTTATGGATGATATTAGGAAATGAGATGATAAGAGGTAAAAGAATAACAGTTAGATGCAATGGCACGTTGGGTAGTGGATTCAAAAACGGATTTAGGAGGACTGAGATTCAAGAAGCATAAGAAATGTTATAATAGAGGACATGCAAGATGTGACTTACTGGTTTTAACCAAGATATAAGCTGATCTCCTTTGCTGTAGACACTTCTAGTATTTCCACTCGTCTCTGCTCGGTCCAGTGAAGATTTGGACTCTGTTTCTCGCTCCCAATGCTCTCTGTTGATCTAGGAATCCTTCGACTGATCTCCAAAATGAAATTCCGATCCGTTGTTTTGGTTTGGGGAGCCCATTAACAGGGAACCGATGGCGGTTGCGTAACCGACGGCGATCGAGTAGGAACCGGCATCGGTAAGGAAAAAGTAGGCTATTTTTAGTAAAATAGCCCACCTTCCCTGCTTTTCTCGCGAGAGATCAGCTGCGGGCTTGGTCAAGTGACTAGAAGGTCGGTTTTGGGTGCGAGAAAGGGGTCATTAGTTATGGGTGTAGGTGTAGACCAAGTTTTTGGTTTTAATTAGGTTAGTTTAGGATTAGGGCTAGGTCATGATGAGGTGGCAAAATGAGGTGGTAGGTGAGGTGATGGGGATTTATCAATTACAAGGTAATTAATAAATAATTGTGTAAGGTTTAGGTAATGAGGTTAGGTTGCGAAATGGGATGCGGGTCACAAGGGGTCGTAAGACATGAATTTGGTGTCTACACTTGAATCTTTTATGAACTTGGCTATTGACATAGACAATAACAATAAAAATTTAGACTAACTCGATTTTTCAACTCTTTTTTCGATAGACACTACTTATAACACTTGACAACTATAAAGACTAATTTGACATTAGATGATAACAATGAGAATTGAAAAAAGACCTTTTAAGAACACAAACTATATTTAAAAATAATAATAAGGGAAAAATTACTTTTTAAATATTGTAAACAACAAATTTTTATAACAAAATTTATCTTGGACTAAGAAAAAAATAAATGTTTAAAAATTCAACTTGATATCTAATTACCTAAGACAAAACTATAGAACAAACTTAAAATGACTTTGACCATATACTAATATTTGACATGACTCAAACTAATAACCAATCAACTAACTTTAAGTTTTAATACCTATAAACAATAAACATAAAATCATACTCTACTAACATTATTTTTATTTGATCTCCATTTGAGTTGAATGCATGGATCCTTTGAATGGTGGATGGATTCTTGGAGGAAGATTAGTGTCCCAGACACTCTTATTGTTTATTTTATTTATGATCTTTTCCACTATAGAAACAACCGAGCATTGAGATCCTGCTACAAGTCGTAGTAAATGATTTCACCATTTCTCCCTAACCCGGATTTGGTTTTTTCTAATATTTGAGAGAATGTTTCCAGTATCAAAATAAACAAACCCAAAAAATCATAATTTTTTAAATCTAGGTTTTTGAGAAATGATCAATTTATCAATCATTTTTTAATGATCAAAATCCTTTAATTTATATATTCAGTAACACTTTCCCTCCACAATCATTCTAGAATTCCATCTGGAAAATAAGTAACCTGCAATTGCTTTGATACCAAATATCATGAATGAGCAACATAAAATTGTTCTTCGTATTGATCTATTGCATTGAATTAAAATGTTTGGAGGGCTATTATATAGCCATCCAAATAGGAAAACCAACATCTTGCTTTATAGGGAGTAAAAATAATATAAAAAACTGAATTAATATATAGTCATGTTTTGTTATAACAATATATATAATTAACTAATCATCTCATCTAATATTAGATTTACTAATTACCATAGTAAATCAAATAATGTAAATACATATTTACCACAATAAATACCAATGTAAAACTAATTTACCAATTGGTAAATATAAAAACACTCATGTAAATAATGGAATTCCTAATAGTTAAAGTATTGTAAACCAGTGAAGAACAAACTCCCACCAACTATATATAGTTGTTATGTCTGTGTAATAGGAGAGCAATGATATGCAATATAATAGTGTGTGTGAGAGCTATATAAGAATTATGTTATGTTTGGTATGTTTTGCAATGGATGATATGATATGGATTGTCAAGGTTAGGAGATATAAACGAGGTGTCATTAACATTCAGATCTTGAATTAACTATATTTTCTATGGCATAAATGATCAAAGCTCCTTACTGTTGTTATCTTTGTTATATTTTCTACCATATTGTCTTCTATTCTATGATGCACAATGTTCTATGCTAACTACATATCTTGCATTATCTAATATAGAGGGACCTGGTAGGTTGCATGCACTTTGGGTGAGCACTTGGACATCAATCTGAGTGATGTTCCAATGTGCATGACTAAGTGGTACTAACAAATAAGACTACATTTTGTTTTCATTTTCGAGACCTCTTTTAGCTTCGATCATCAAGATGTGGCACACGCATGACATTTCGACTATCATTAGAGAATATTGAGCATTGGGTACGTGAAGGCCATGATGAGTTTTCTTAGAGATATAACACTGGAAGTGGTTTTAATTCATACAAATGGGTAGATGATAACCTGTAAGTGAATTGTATGAGAATTTCTTCAGTTTCTTTCCAAGTGAATTGTATGAATGGTTAGCAACATACTCTCAGGATAAGGTGATCAGATTAGGGAGAAGGTTCATATGGAGTCAGGAAAATTACTAGAAACTCACTAATTTGGATGAATCTTGGACACACACAATAGATTATTAGTGGGCATGAGTTTTGAGGAATTAAATGTTGGAGTATTCCATCTCAACGTATTTATGTCTATAGGAGGAAGAATTTCAGTTCCTACGCAAATCGATAGGATCTTATCTATGCATGATCTTGTTGGCTATCAATATTTTGATGATTGAGCTTGGATTAGAGAAGCTCCCTATAGCAAGCTAAAACTCCATTGTGTTCTGGGGCAAGAAAGGGCTTCTAAAGGATGGCATTGGTCCAAGTGAAATATAGAGAGAGATAAGAGAGACTTCGTAGATATAATGATACATGAAAGAGGGTATTTGAAGAGGTGCTAAGACTGAGAAGAATGGGACCATGCGAAAGTGATGAGAACCATGCAGAAGGTGAGGGACCACAAGACCATTTTTCTCAAATATTAGGGAAGCATAGTACGAGGACCCCTTCGAAATTTGATGAGAGCGATCCTGATGAAATATTAATAACCGTTGGAAAACATCTAACCCACCCTAGACCCCTAGCCCTTTCACATGGTGTTTAGAACCAAAAAGTTGTTATATATGATCATCACAGTGATGAGGAGCAATAATATAATCAAGGATAACCACGTTGGGTTAGAGATACAGACATATATGTGTTTGTATCACCTCAGGGGGCATAATGGATAAAATGAGTGCAACATGCTCCCATAGTCGGACAACAAAGTTTTTTTGAGAGTAGTCTAGTAGGCACGAGGTCGGGAAAAAATGTTGGCACTCTACTTAGTGGAAGTATTAAAATTAGAGAAATATCAAGGAATATGAGTGGTGTGTAGTTCAGTTCTACTACGGTCGTGCAGACCCTCACACAGACTAGTTATTCTTCAAGACCACTGTTAGTCCCAACGATAAGAGGCTCAGGAGGCTTTGGTCCTCCCCCGAGTGGAGGTAATCCTAGTATAGGTTTAGGGTTAGGATCTGGTCCTCCCCCAAGTGGAAATTTTTTAGGATAAGGATATAACCCATCGCTGCAAATACCTCCTCATATTTTATTTGAGAGGTCACTTCATTTATTAGAGTACCAAGGTGTAGAAGATGCAACAGAACATGTGCACAAGTGTGAACTTTTATGGAGGGCCAAAGGAATAACAACCTCAAATAAGAAGGTGACTTATTTTTCCACAACATTATAAGGCCACACACATAGTTGGTACATGAATTATGATCCGTATCAGGTAGCATTGGACCATGATGTATTACGTGTCACCTTTCTGGAAAAATTTCAGATACAAAAATTTGAGCAACAAAGCATCAGTACGCTCAAGGACATATAACAAAACATGTCTGAAAGTGTCAAGGAATATATTGTGCATTTAAAAACCTTTTTTGTCTAAGCTTTCATATGACATCCACCACATTAAACATGCTCAATGGTTTATAGGAGGATTGTTGACTCCATTTTGAATGGCGTTATCACATAAAATATTCACAGACCCATGCACGACTTTAGAGGCTGCAATCCTTGCATAGGTAGTTGGAAGTGTGGACACAGGAGTAAGTATGTTCCTTGAAGCTTAGATTATATCCATGACTACCCAGGTAGATAATTTATCTGTGTTGTCGTGAAAATGTGCAACAGGGAAATTGACAATTTCCGAGCACGACAACTATACCCAGATGTCAAAATTTTCATGTTTTATCATTCCCAGGAACCCCAAGCCAAATCCGTTAGTCTGTTCACCCTCTATTTGATGTCAAATTGGTCCCTAGGTGATTTAGGAAATTCTATTCATTCCCCCTAGGTGATTTTAGGGAGTTTTGAAAAGATGTTATCTTCTGGCAGTATTGGGAAGGGCTATCGCTGGCCTTCCCAGGACTGGATTCAACCCCCTGGAGCAGAACATAAGGGCCAAATTAAACATGGACATGAATTGAATACATTAGAACATCATGGAAATTATTTTGGAAGGCTTTGGGAAGTTTTGAAATACTTGGAGCAGTTTGAGAGAAAAACAAGGTTCTCAAGCCTAGGCGGTACACAGGCCTAAAACAGCTGCTGGGATTCAGAAGAAGATTTTGGGAGCTCCGGATGGAGTTGGAAGTAAAACAAAACATATTCAGAAATAGGATTCCAATACCTACATGATGGTGAAATAATATTTTTCACAACACCTTGGCGCATATGATTGGAAGGCAGTTTTTCTCAGGCACAAGTGGAGTCCCAGATCAAAAATCTGATTTTTCAGGGATCATATGGTCGAATTAAGACATGAGACCCACATAATTGGATTAAAAATTCCATTTCTAGTCAGGATCATATAAAATTTCACCAATAAATTCCACCAGGAGCTCAAGTTATCTTCATTCCAAGTTACCCTCTCAAAGGCAGTTCAGGACTTAGTCATTTTTTCGAGAGGACACGTGTCAGCACCAGGATCCTGGCAGGATTTCATGCCCCCAAAGTCCCTGAGGTCAGCCCTTGGAAAATTTTCCCAGCCCTCATGTGACCTCTGGGACCCTCATATGACCTCCAGACTTGACAGTTCAGCCCCCGGGTGCTTATTTGGAGCATGCATTCCCTGCCGTCGGATCGGGTGCCACGTGTCAGCTCCAGGACCACCGTGGAATTTTATGTCCCTTATGCACCTGAGGTGGGGGACATAAGACCTTGAAAAATGTTCCCATCCCCTATGGGGAGTCTTCTGGACACCCACGTGACCACAGTTCAGCCCCTAGGTGCATTTTTGGAGCATCCATTCCCTGCCATTGGATCGGGTGCCACGTGTCACCTCCAGGACCACCGTGGAAACTGATGTCCCTTATGCACCTGAGGTGGGGGACATCAGACATGGAAAAATTCACCCAGCCCCTATGGGGAGTCATTTGGACACCCACGTGACCGAGTTTCAGCCCCCAGGTGCATTTTTCAAGCAAATCCCCTGTCGTCGGATCGAGGACACATGGCATCGCCTTGACCACCATGGAAATTGATGTCCCTCACATCCCTGAGGTCAGGGACATCAGGGACATAAAATTTCACCCAGCCCATCCATGTGCATGTTTTTAAATTTTAAATCCAGCACTTAGCCATTTTCTTCCTCTCATTTCTCCTTCAGAACTCCTCACCTTGCCATGGCTCCGTGCGTGATTGTCCAGACACCCAATCCACCATTGTTGCTCCAAACCAGCTCCACCATGGCCACATAAAATCTTAAAACCATGAATGCATAGAAATATTCAGGCCTCATAGAAAAATGGAGTGAAATGACGAAGAACGAAGAGAAAAATGGAGATTTTTTGCCAGATAACCGTGAAGTCACCCGATCGAAAAATCCTCATATCTTGCAAGATACAAGTCAGATCGAGATGCCGTCTTTTACAGAATTCTTCATTTTTCAAGGTGATCAAGATCCAACAAACAAGAGGTCAAATGGTGTCCCAGAATCATTTTCTCCAACAAAACCCTCACTTCGTGCACCGGCTCACATTCGTCGAATTTCCCATCATTCCGGCAATGGAAATGAGCTAAAAACTTGCACATGAGTTCCAAATGAAAAACCTATCACAATGGAGTTGTTTTCATTGCAAATGGAGACAAAAACCAGACCTACAAATTTCGAGCTCCATTAATGGCCACCATGACAGCTCTGTGCCCGAAGCCACTGCCAGGTCAAAATTTCAAAATTTATTTCCAGGCATTCTAGTGGGCAAAACTATGTGAAATTCAGAGGGTGTGATCGTAATGACAAGAAGAGTCCAAAAAAGTATGTTCCATCACAAATCGAGCACTGGAAACACACTTTCTAAAAATAGTAAGTTTTCCTATACATGCTTGCTATTTTTGGCAAGTCTTCATCAAAAGTGGCTATGGAAAGAGCAGTGTGCACTGAAGATCTCCAAAAGGCTAGAATGATTATCTAGAGCAGAAAATAGTGGAAATGACCATTTACTAAAAATAGTAAGTCACACTCAAAGGGCAGTTTTGGCACAATGGGACATTTAGAACTTCGTTGCATTTGGAGCTTTCCATCAACGAGGATCAACAGACTTCATCGGGAGACATATCCTCTTCTTCTTCTCTCTCTCTTTCTCTCTCCTCTTCCCCCCAACTTTCTCTCACTTTCAAATTTTCTAATTCTTCGTTGGGGTTTGCACTTTTTGATATACCTTTAAGTCACTTAAAAGTGACTTTAGAAACATAATGTAAATTAAGTCACCTTGCTATTATAAAAGGGACTTAAATATTTAAAGTGGAATATGAATAGTCTTAAGTCATATTAAGGTATTCGAAAGGTCATGAGGAAGATGAAGAGTCATATTCTATTCTATAAATTGTAAAGCCATTCCCATTTCAAAGGGTTGGTAATTGATCTTGTAGACTCAAGAGTGCATTGTACCTAGAGAAAGCAAAGGAGATAGCCATTTTCTTCTACTCTCTTCCCCTCTCAAATTTCTTCCATTCCCACATTATGTACAACTTTGATTTGAGCAATCAATACAAGAAGAAGGAGTTTCTAGCTTTCTTTGACTAAGGGGTTTCTTGATACTTGGTGATCGGTGAATTCTATTTGGTCTTGTTGCTATTCACAGAGTTGTTTCTTCTGATAAATGCATGTGTTGAAGTTTCTAACTAGTGTGTGTGTAGGAATATGATTTTCTACCTACAGCATTAGTTCTCCTACCTCTTTTCTCACTCCCCTTTCCCACTCTACAGACGAAGACTTCCCTAGCAAGAGATTGCTAGCTTTGCCGCAGGGTCAGTGGAGTGCCCCTGTTGGATCCCCAGTCAAAAGACCACCACAGAAATCCACACTTTCTCACGCATGCACATATGACAGCTGCACCGGTTAAGTAGAGGGACTTAGATTCCCAGAGCATTGGCAAGAAATCCACAAGTTTGTCCACCCGACAAATTTTCTCGCCAATAGTTTTTGGCACCCACCGTGGGGCAGATTTAGCAGCATCTGCACCCAATATACAACCGCAAGGTCCCAAAGATTAAAAAAAAATCAAATATTGAAAAAATCATAAAAGAGAGTTCATGAAAGTCCATTTCTGAAAGATACACTACTGATTTATACACATGACTTTTCACATTCCACAGTGTCCTTTTGTATTCCGATTGCAAAAGTTTCCAAAAGCTGGCTGAAGGAAGATACACCAGGTTGAGAAGGTCGAGAGGTGTTACTGATTTCAATTTTGAAGATTCACAAAATCTGCAAGAATGAATTAGAGATAATCCATACTTCTTCTCTCAAGCCTCCTCTTCATCTGGCTCTTCAAGAATTTCACCTGGTAATCCTATCCAAAATCCTTCAAATTCTCCAATTTTTCAACCACCATTGAACATCGAGCTCCCAGAAGAAGAAGAATTTGAAGAAGAATTCATAGAAGAAGAGCTGAAAGTAGAAGAAGAAGAAACAATGGCAGATGAAGAAGAAATACCTCAACCCATTGTTCCATGGGGAAGGAATACAGGCCCGCTTGCTCTTGAACCCCCTCTTCACGATCTACCAATGGGTTCCCACAAGAACTTTCCAAAGTTCAAAGGTGACAACACACAACATCTTGAGGAACACATTGCTACTTTCATGACATCATATGGAATTCTTGGTGTCCAACATGAAGATGTTGTTGTCGGATGTTTCGTGGATTCCCTCCAAGAAAAAGTAGCAGAATGGTTCTACCTCCTACCTTCCCGATCCATCACTGGTTGGGATGATATCAAGGATGCCTTCGAGGAAAGATTTAAACTACCTGAAGATTTTCAAGACCTCTTGGTGTAGTTGGCTCAAATTAGGAAAAGAGAAATTGAAACAATGAGAGACTTCGTGGCTCATTTTGAATGGTTGCTTCATAAGATACCTAAAGAGGATTCACCCTCTCAAAACAATATGAAGAGATTCTTCATTAATGCTCAATCACCGGAGGTAGGATTTCTCCTACGAATACTTCAACCAAGGAACATTGTAGAAGCACAAAGGAGGGCCATTGAATTGGATGATGATCTCATCCTCTCTGGAAAGATCAAGAATCCATCAAAGGGCAAAGGCCCAACATCCTGGAGATGAGAGAACCAATCCATCGCTGCAAAATTTGGTGAATGAAATGGCATCTTTGAAGAGGGAATTATTTGAATGAGTATCTTCTCAAAGAAGCAACAAAAATCAGATTGCAGGAGCACCCCAAAGGCTCACCTTGGAGGCCCCACCCATGAGCATAAATTGCAGATTTCAAGAAAGTGAAGAAGAGTTTGAACAAGAAAGTGAAGGTGGTGATTTCCAAGAAAGTGATGAGTTTGAGAATGATACACAAATCAGATTTTGTGAGTATTCTGGAGGTTATGAAGAAGATGAAGAAGATGCACCCAGTTTCTCATGCGCGGTATTCACTCGTTCTCAGTCTGAGAAAAGAGCATCTCCCTCCACTGCTGCAAAAGAAAAGAAGGTTGATGATCCTCCTGTGGCGACTCCGAAAAATAAAATAATCAGTCAAGGATCCCCACTTCCATCTTCCATGAAGTCTGCATTGTTGGATCCTGATCTCGTAGCAAGTAAGAAGACTCCCATAATCCCAAGTAAGTCTTCTAATCCCTCTTCCATTTCTAAATCTAAATATGCTCCTAAAAAATCTAATTCCTTGAAAGCTCCTAGTGTACCTTTCAAAATACCCTCTATTCCCTAAAAATATACTCTTGCTTCCAAACCTGTCCTAAATCCAAAAGCAGTCCCTTCACCCCCCTTGTCCACATCTGCTCCCTTTGACTTCATAGAATATGCAAACAAAGCCAAAGTGCAGATTACCAAAACTGAATATTTGTGGACTCATCCTGAACAATTCAAGAGGTTCATCTAATATATCAGGAGTGGTAGTCTAACACCCAATGATGTAGCTCATCATTCCAAAGGCATGCTACCAAACTCACCTACACCTCCCTCACAGAACATGCTTTCTCTGAGTGCATCAAAGACTGATAAAGTTGAACCTTTCTACGTCTCCCTTCTTGTTGGAGAATATGTACTGAACAATTGCATAATAGATTCTGGTGCCTCAGACAACGTGATGCCTTTGAAGGTCGCCAAGGATCTTAAACTTACAATGACTCCACCTAGTGGCTCTTGTTACTCTTTGGAATAAAAAAAGGTCTCACTTGTAGGGAAGGTTAAAGATGCACAGGTGGCTCTCGCCAAATTTCCAGACAAGAAAGTTTCAGTGATGATTTTGGTAGTAGACGTCCCAGCCTCATTCGGAATGTTGCTGAGTAGAAATTTCTGCTGAGAGTTGGGAGGGAAAATTCAGATGAATTGGTCTTTTGCAACCATACCAGTGAAGGGAGACATGGAGAAATTACTTCCCGAGAAGAAGATGAGGTGCACAGTATGAAATTACGGAAGCCCAGAAGCTAACATCTTGTATCAAGGTAGCAGGAAGATGAATCATTTTGTGACAACAAAGGAGGGAGAGGATATCCCCATTTTGATAGGGCCAGACATGCCTTCCCAGAGAGATTTGGATTTTGAAGAAGCATTGAGGAGATTCAAGTTACAAGAGGGCAGCCCCAAATTGCTGGATGATGCAAACCATGAAGAAGAGGATATGGTTCTTGAAGATTTTCAAAAAGAAAAAACAGCTTATATGCTTATTGTGATGAAGAAATTTTCTCATTCCCATTTGAAGATGAGGACTCCCTTGATCATGTCACCTATGGAAGAGAAAAAGCCAGTCTACAATGAGCCCTTGAGAATGGGAAAGAAATATCTGTACAAGAACTGCTAAGAGCCGTGGAAGAAACTGAAGACCCTGAGATCAGTCTCGAGCTCCTGATGCAAGCCACAAATCTGCAAGACAAGTGTGAAGCTAATTTGGAAGCCTTAACCAATGTGAAGGTTGGCCATATTGAAAAATATGATGGTACTCTGGAGCTAATGGTTGATGGATGCAATAATGAAATGGAGATATTTTCTTTCCCTTTTGAGGATGAAGATTCTTTCCATGATGAAGAAATCGAAGCAAGGAGTCTCAAAGCCTCTGAAGATGAAGCTCTTTTTGATGAAGGATCGATAGAGTGCAGTGATTCCCAAGATGATGGGGTAATCCCTCTAGATAGTTTCCTTGAGCTGCATTCCTCAAATGTGTACAAAGATGAGTTGCAGGAAACAATGAAGCATAACTCCATGAAAGAAATTTTTGATGCAGTAGAATTTGCAGAAGATCCTAAGCTTATTCTTGATCTCTTCACTCATGCCATGGACATGTAAGACAAGTATGATTTTTCCTCTGATCCTCCCGTCAGGACTCAAACACCTCACAGGGGAATAAAGATAAGGGATGATTCAAATGTTTCTCATGAAGAAGATGTCAATGAGCATAGACCCGGGAAAGAAATTAACTCAGAAGATTCAAGGAATTGGAATGAAAATCAGCATTGGGGCAGTGATGAGATGCTCTATGGAGAATCAGCTATATTTATAAACATGGAAGGCAACTGGCACAATGAAACCGATTTCAAAGAGCATGAAGGCAGTGGAATTTCCAAGCAAGGACCTGAGCATCAAGAAGATCACATGGACTCACTCCTACCAAGTACATAGACAATTGTGAAAGCACCTGGCTTTCATAAGCAGCTGAGGAGGGGAGGATACTTTCTGGAACCCGTCAACGGCTTCATAGAACATCATCATTCGGTGTTGCCTCTTCAGGGGTAACTTTTGAGAAATAAAAAGTACTTCAGTGAAAGCGGGTTGTCCCTCACTTTGTACCACAGGTGATTGATAGGTGTTTTTCCCTTTCCATTTTGTGTGTTTCCCTTCCTGTTGTGTGTCATGTGTGTTTCCTTTCTGTCATTTTGTGTGTGTGTGTGTGTTCCTTCTTCTAATCTTCCTTTCTAGAAGTTGTGCATGACTCCACAGGGCCCAATGGATAAGGCACTGGTCAACAAATTATATGGTCTAAAATTGAGATTCTGGATTCCCATGTCATGTCTTCACTGCGCTCAGTCCATGTCATGTCCCCAAGCTAGAGCCAACTGTTGTCGTGAAAATGTGCAACAGGGAAATTGACAATTTCCGAGCACGACAACTATACCCAGATGTCAAAATTTTCATGTTTTATCATTCCCAGGAACCCCTAGCCAAATCCGTTAGTCTGTTTCACCCTCTATTTGATGTCAAATTGGTCCCTAGGTGATTTAGGAAATTCTATTCATTCCCCCTAGGTGATTTTAGGGAGTTTTGAAAAGATGTTATCTTCTGGCAGTATTGGGAAGGGCTATCATTGGCCTTCCCAGGACTGGATTCAACCCCCTGGAGCGGAACATAAGGGCCAAATTAAACATGGACATGAATTGAATACATTATAACATCATGGAAATTATTTTGGAAGGCTTTGGGAAGTTTTGAAATACTTGGAGCAGTTTGAGAGAAAAACAAGGTTCTCAAGCCTAGGCGGTACACAGGCCTAAAACAGCTGCTGGGATTCAGAAGAAGATTCTGGGAGCTCCAGATGGAGTTGGAAGTAAAAAAAAACATATTTAGGAAATAGGATTCCAAGACCTACATGATGGTGAAATAATATTTTTCACAAAACCTTGGCGCATATGATTGGAAGGCAATTTTTCTCAGGCACAAGTGGAGTCCCAGATCAAAAATCTGAATTTTTCAGGGATCATATGGTCAAATTAAGACATGAGACCCACATAATTGGATTCAAAATTCCATTTCCAGTCAGGATTATATAAAATTTCACCAATAAATTCCACCGGGAGCTCAAGTTATCTTCATTCCAAGTTACCCTCTCAAAGGCAGTTCAGGACTTAGTCATTTTTTCGAGAGGACACGTGTCAGCACCAGGAGCCTGGTGGGATTTCATGCCCCCGATGTCCCTAAGGTCAGGTACATCAGCCCTTGGAAAATTTTCCCAGCCCTCATGTGACCTCTGGGACCCTCATATGACCTCCAGACTTGACAGTTCAGCCCCCAGGTGCTTATTTGGAGCATGCATTCCCTGCCGTCGGATCGGGCGCCACGTGTCAGCTCCAAGACCACCGTGGAATTTGATGTCCCTTATGCACCTGAGGTGGGGGACATCAGACCTTGAAAAATTCACCCAGCCCCTATGGGGAGTCTTCTGGACACCCACGTGACCGCAGTTCAGCCCCCAGGTGCATTTTTGGAGCATCCATTCCCTGTCGTTGGATCGGGCGCCACGTGTCACCTCCAGGACCACCGTGGAAACTGATGTCCCTTATGTACCTGAGGTGGGGGACATCAGACATGGAAAAATGTTCCCAGCCCCTATGAGGAGTCATTTGGACACCCACGTGACCGAGTTTCAGCCCCCAGGTGCATTTTTGGAGCAAATCCCCTACCGTCGGATCGAGGACACATGGCATCGCCTTGACCACCATGGAAATTGATGTCCCTCACATCCCTAAGGTCAGGGACATCAGGGACATAAAATTTCACCCAGCCCATCCATGTGCATGTTTTTAAATTTTAAATCCAACACTTAGCCATTTTCTTCCTCTCATTTCTCCTTCAGAACTCCTCACCTTGCCATGGCTCCGTGCGTGATTGTCCAGACACCCGGTCCACCATTGTTGCTCTGAACCAGCTCCACCATGGCCACATAAACTCTTCAAACCATGAATGCATAGAAATATTCAGGCCTCATAGAAAAATGGAGTGAAATGACAAAGAACGAAGAGAAAAATGGAGATTTTTTGCCAGATAACCGTGAAGTCACCCGATCGAAAAATCCTCATATCTTGCAAGATACAAGTCGGATCGAGATGCCATATTTTACAGAATTCCTCATTTTTCAAGGTGATCAAGATCCAACAAAAAAGAGGTCAAATGGTGCCTAAATCATTTTCTCCAACAAAACCCTCACTTCGTGCACCGGCTCACATTCGTCGAATTTCCCATCATTCCGGCAATGGAAACGAGCTAAAAACTTGCACATGAGTTCCAAATGAAAAACCTATCACAATGGAGTTGTTTTCATTGCAAATGGAGACAAAAACTAGACCTATAAATTTTGAGCTCCATTAATGGCCGCCATGACAGCTCTGTGCCCGAAGCCACTGCCAGGTCAAAATTTCAAAATTTATTTCCAGGCATTCTAGTGGGAAAAACTATGTGAAATTCAGAGGGTGTGATCGTAATGACAAGAAGAGTCCAAAAAAGTATGTTCCATCAAAAATCGAGCACTAGAAACACACTTTCTAAAAATAGTAAGTTTTCCTATACATGCTTGCTATTTTTGGCAAGTCTTCATCAAAAGCAGCTATGGAAAGAGCAGTGTGCACTGAAGATCTCCAAAAGGCTAGAATGATTATCTGGAGCAGAAAATAGTGGAAATGACCCTTTACTAAAAATAGTAAGTCACACTCAAAGGGCAGTTTTGGCACAATGGGACATTCAGAACTTCATTGCATTTGGAGCTTTCCATCAACGAGGATCAACAGACTTCATCGGGAGACATATCCTCTTCTTCTTCTCTCTCTCTTTCTCTCTCCTCTTCCCCCCAACTTTCTCTCACTTTCAAATTTTCTAATTCTTCGTTGGGGTTTGCACTTTTTGATATACCTTTAAGTCACTTAAAAGTGACTTTAGAAACATAATGTAAATTAAGTCGCCTTGCTATTATAAAAGGGACTTAAATATTTAAAGTGGAATATGAATAGTCTTAAGTCATATTAAGGTATTCGGAAGGTCATGAGGAAGATGAAGAGTTATATTCTATTCTATAAATTGTAAATCCATTCCCATTTCAAAGGGTTGGTAATTGATCTTGTAGACTCAAGAGTGCATTGTACCTAGAGAAAGCAAAGGAGATAGCCATTTTCTTCTACTCTCTTCCCCTCTCAAATTTCTTCCATTCCCACATTATGTACAACTTTGATTTGAGCAATCAATACAAGAAGAAGGAGTTTCTAGCTTTCTTTGACTAAGGGGTTTCTTGATACTTGGTGATCGGTGAATTCTATTTGGTCTTGTTGCTATTCGCAGAGTTGTTTCTTCTGATAAATGCATGTGTTGAAGTTTCTAACTAGTGTGTGTGCAGGAATCTGATTTTCTACCTGCAACATTAGTTCTCCTACCTCTTTTCTCACTCCCCTTTCCCGCTCTACAGACAAAGACTTCCCTAGCAAGAGATTGCTAGCTTTGCCGCAGGGTCAGTGGAGTGCCCCTGTTGGATCCCCGGTCGAAAGACCACCACAGAAATCCACACTTTCTCACACATGCACATACGGCAGCTGCACCGGTTAAGTAGAGGGACTTAGATTCCTAGAGCGTTGGCAAGAAATCCACAAGTTTTTCCACTCGACAAATTTTCTCGCCAACACCCTGCAAAAAGGCTCAACTACACAAAACATATACATATGAACTCAAATGGGTAGAAAGGACCAAAAAAGTGTGATGTGGAGGGGCATTACAAATGGGATAGTTTTCTCCCAAAGGGGACGATGGTGCACATGATGCTGGCATCTTGGATTGGTAAGATTAGTGTCCACGATGAAAAATGTTGAAGAGTCTAAAAGGAAGACCAAGAAAGTAAGGGTAATAGACTAAAAGTAGAAAAAGAAAGAAAAGAAAGTTGGCCAAAGGCATGGGTCAATTAGTACCTTTTTTACTTAGGAATCATATGAATAGTAGTATCGTAACACATTCATGACGCTTGTGAGACGGGTTTACGTAAGGATAGTGTAGAAAGTAGCTCTCATGGACGTGAATGAAAGAGTGAGAATGGATGTTGGAGAACAAACATGAACAATGATTCTATATGGTGAGCATGGAGCAACAAAAGTAAGGTTTGAATAATGAATTATAAGTTATGTCGTTTTTGGTGAAACTAGGTTTTCTAGAGTGAAGATTTGAAGCAGAAATGTACCTTCTGATGCTCATTGTGAACATGTGTGAATTACATGGGGATCTGATATCTTTAGCACATAAGTCTTAGGTCATTTATGAATATTTCACGAAGAATACTGAGCTGGATTTGTATGCGCATCTTGTGTTTATGAACGATCGTTAAGAAGGATAATTTTCTTTGGAATACTGACCTAAACACTAGTTAAAAGTGACTCTAGGAAAGGAAAGTTTTTATAGCCTAACCCAGTTTTGATTGGATGTTGTAGAGGTACTCTTCCATTATTGGTCACAACGTACATAGAAGCCTCACACATGCATAAATAGGTAAAAAAACTACACTAATCATATGGGACAAGAATGTACAACCAAATAAATATACGGACATAGGGAAACAATTTTTTTTTTCTAGGAAACCATGGGATTGATTAGAGAAATACAAGGGGAGATACAATGTCTGAAGGAACAAAGACGGGATAGAGAGCATGCCAAACAAATTGAGGTACCTGACAAGGATGTGTATGACCTCAAGGAAGTATCCAGAATGGTTAGACAAGAAAATATCATCCCCATGTTAGGAGAATGGTTGTAGGAGAAAGTGTCGCATGCAGGGACAAAAATGGATAGGGAAATATCACATGCTAATTTACCACCCCATGATCATGAACTTATGATAAGGAAATTACCTTAGATATTGTTATAGATTGATGGTTGGTAAGTAACACTTGTATTGACATAGGTGTAGGAGTAAATGTACTAACACTTGATGTTCAGAATTGAATGGGAAGACAATCATTGTACCCATCTTCGAGAGTGTTGTACATGGCCAAAAAAACAAGGGAAATACCCATTGGAGTTTTAAAGAATGTAAACATCACAATTCAAGGAGAAAAATTCCAAGGTGATTTTGAGGTTTTGGAGTTAGTTTAAGTAAACAAATTTTCTTCACTACTTGGCCGCCCCTGGTGTTATGAAAAAATGTAGATCTATGCTTTAACAAGAGGTATATAAAATTTGATAATGAGGAAGAACAAGTGGTAATCCCGATAGATGGTACTAATATTACACCCTATAATTAACCTATCAATAAAAAGGACCTTAATCGGATATACGCACAGTCCAAAAAATGTTGAGCCGACAAAAGGAGTGATTACTTAGGATGATACACATTATATCAACAAAAATACTAGAATTTTGAGTGATAATTGGGCTCATGAAACCTATGAAATGGTGGGTCATGAGTGTCATGGGAGAGTAACACAAGTGATCAGGCTATGAACAATCAGACTACTAGGATGGGAGGCACTACCACGATATACTAGGGAGGAAAAAACTAAGTCCTTCTTACATGTAATGGTGGAGCAATTGCGAAACAAAGGAGATATAAGAAACATATCGGTTTACTCCTTGAACATAACATTGGCGCACAGGTGGGTTGTACACAGGGATAATCTACTTGGATGATGCAAAATAAGAGTTTCTTTCTTAACAAGGTTTTCAAGGAATAACCTTGTTTCTCAAATACTAGTCTGTGAGGGGAAGATGTCTCCTCAGAGTCACATACAGATCTATGAGGAAAAATAAATGCAAGGCCCTGACACACTACCACTATTGTTTTAGGTTCATAAGTTTTATTCTACACTGCGCAGATGCATGCACGCATGGTATATACATGCGGAATTGAATCAAGATATGACAAGCTGGCATGAATTAACCTCAGGTATCATACATGGGTTTGATTATTTTCTACTAAATGCCATGTCAAAAAATCCCTACAGATAATGTAGTGCATCACTCTAGGAGACAACACGAAGGGAATTTTTTTACAAGGTGAGACTTCGCTGAATGAGCATATGAATAATTTTAAATGGATGGATTCTGATGAGAAATTCATGTGGCATGCCTAGAAGGAGAAGGAAAAATGGGAGCTCATCTACCTCATTGACGATGAGAAGGTAGAGGATATGAACATAGAATATGTAGAAGGTGAACATATGGTTTTAGATACTACATATGAAAAAGCGCACGCACGTGATGTTCCATTGAAGACCAAAAAGGTGAACATTGGGATTGATGATGCACTAAAGGAGGAAGTAATTGGTGATTGGTGATTGATTAAATTCCTTTTATAAAAAAATCATCCTATATACTTTTTTAAGCCTTTGAGAGTATGTCCTTGTATTTCCTTGTCATATTGTTAAACATTAGGACTATAACTTGAACTTATTGGCATAATACTGATTAATATAGCTATTAATAGTTAAATTTATGTTGTGGTATTATGATTATGCATTTATTTTTATGGTTGTAATAATTTGTTTGAATGATGATTTGTGTGATGCCACTCTTGTTTGAGAGAAAATTATTATATTGAAAAACCTATATGTAGCAAAGGACTCGTTTGCAACAACTCATCCGCAGCCAAAGGGACTCACCTATAACCAAAGGACATGTTCGCAACAACCCATCTGTAACCAAAGAAGATCACCTAAAACAAAGGAGCCGTGAGTATAAAGATCTCTTGGAACATTAAGGATGATACTTCAAGCATGTACGTGTTATGGAAGAGGTAGTTACAAACTGGAACATGGAACATGAGAACTAAAGATAGCTCGACAATATATCTGACTACTTATTACAACTCACTGAAGAACTGATTGGTAAGTTAAATACGTGATTTCTGGAACTTAATGGTTACTTGAGTTATGTATTTAATATCTGGAAAATTGTTAGTTCCATTACATGTGTTTAAAATTTGGTTTTTCTGTTTAAGATCTTCTGTTTATTTCATTGAAGATCTTGTACTTAGTCTATTTGAACTCCTAGTTGAACTCTTCTTCTCACATTTTCACTATAATCAAGGAATATAAAAGAGAAGGATTAATGCTAGGAATGTATCAGATGTAGAGATCTACAGAGAGAATTAGAGAGTAGCGGATACACAAATAGAGAAGTTTTTTTTTGTAATCTTCATGTAAAATCAATAAGAATATGATTTTTGTTCAGTAACTCTTAGGTACAAGCCTTAGGAGGGATTAACACCCAAGGCAAGTCCCACTTGTGGTATGCTAAAGCCATCCATAGTTTTTTTTTCTTTGTTTTATTGCATGGATAGTCTAGAAAACAATTCATTCCTTTATCTATATTCTAAATTTAGAAGTTATGTTTTAGTTATAGTATTTGGAAGCTATTTACTTTTAGTCTGAGTTGAGTTGGTTTTCAAGCATTGTTATCTTAAGCATTGTAGTGACATAAATTTATTTTCTTACCTCTTAGATCCTTGTAACTGTGCATACAACATTGAAATTATTAAAAGTTTACATCCCTTGATTTGATGATTAAATGAATGTGGATTAATGAACAATATATTAATTGTTGCAAGTTAATTTGCACCACCATTTTTGGCATTGTTTCCGAAGATAGTGCCAAGTTATAAGGATTTTGAGATGTTTTTCATTTCTTAGAAGCAATTTAGGTTTTAGGAAATTCACCTCTTGATGCTCTAAAAATATGATGCTCTATCCTCTTGCCCAACTATTGAACGATGAAGATCAAACCATTTCGGTAGAAGAACTAGAAGAAGATCATAAATCTGTACAACAGCTCATGATGCTGGAGAATTCATGTACAATTGAAGGATAAGGAAAAAAAGTTTTTCTCTCTAATGTCTTGAAAAATAACTATGGAATAAATAAAGAAGTGGATGACATTTTAAGGTGTTTAAACTGCCCCTTCAACCAAATTCTACCGCAACAAGCACCATGGACATACCAGGTAAGAATTGTATTCTCCATCAAATTATTCCCCTTGATTGCATACTAAATTCTATGAGCAAAAAGGTATATTCAATAATTGACCTCTCCAAGCAAGTGGAAATAGCCCTAGGGAGGCCACTTAATGTAAACAAAATGATAAGCATGCATCGAAAGCAATTATTGATTGCTCTTATGAAAAAACATAAAGCAAATTTTGCATGGGATTATGGTGACATGGATGGGATTCATCCTAATATATGCACTCATAATATTTATATCAAATACAATTGTAAACCAATCAGGCAACCACAAAGAAGAATGAACCTAACAGTGAAGGAAATTGTAAAAGGATATTTAAAGAAGTTACTAGATGTTGGATTTATATACCCAATTATCAGACAGTCAGTGGGTGTCACCCCTTTTCATTATGCCAAATAAGAATGGAAAATGGAGGATCTGTGATAGACTATAGAGAGTTGAATGTAACAACAAAGAAGGATCATTTTTCAACTACATTTCATTGATTAAGTACTTTGACACATTGGTTGGTAAAAAGTATTTCTCTTTTCTTGATGGATATAGTGGCTATAATCAAATTCAAATTACACCAGAGGATCAAGACAAAACTTACTTTCACATGCTTCATAGGGAAACATTTTCATATTTTGTTCTTCCATTTGGCTTGTGTAATGCACCTTTGAAGTCTTGAATCTTTTCATGAAAAATTACCTTGAGGTATACATGGAAAAACTACATTCTTGAAAAGATAGAAAGAGAAAAATATGTCCTTAAGTAATGAAAAATGCTACATGATGATGTATGAAGGTATAGTGTTGGAATTCAAGTTGATCTAGCCAAAATATCTGTTATTTTAAATCTGCCAACACCAAGGAAGAAAAAGGATGTTAGGATCTTTCTAGGCCATGTTGGTTATTATCGGAGATTCATACAAGATTTTAGCAAGATTGCAATGCCATCGTTTATATTACTAGGAAAGGATGTTGCAATTGAGTGGACTGAAAAATGTGAGTCTGCATTTCAAACTTTTAAGAAAATGTTAACTAATGCTCCTATGCTAAGAGGACCTGATTGGAACTTGCCATTCCACATCCATACTTATGCATCAGATCATGCTATTGGATTATTTTTAGGATAGAAGGATGGAGTTCTAAATTATGCAATTTATTATGTTAGAAAGAACTTTTAGCATGCTAAACTCAATTACACATTAATAGAGAAGGATTTCTTGGAAATTTTTTATGTTATCAATAAATTTAGACACTACATCACAACTTACCAGTGTTCATTCACACTAACCATGCGGCATAAAATATTTGATAAACAAACTAGTAGTGAGAATCATGAATCATTAGATGGTTGCTCCTTCTACAAGAGTTTTATGTCATAATATTGGATAAACATGGAAAGGAGAACGTGGTAGTAGATTTCCTTTAAAGAATGGAGACTAATGATGAATAAAAGGTAGTTGATGACTCTTTTCCATATGAAAACTTATTTTCTATCTCTACAAAACACACTTGGTATGTAGACATAGTGAACTATTTGGTTTCAGTTAAAACATATCAACACTACTTATACTCTGAGAATAAATATCTAGTTGAAAAGAGTGTGCATTTTTTTGGATAACTATATTTCTATTTCATACAGGAAAGATCATGTCATGAGAAGATGTATATATGATGAGGAAATTTATGATGTCCTCAGAGCATGCCACAGTGAACCTTGTGGAGGAAATTTTATTGCAAAAAGAAAAATTTATAGTGTTAATAACTCATTATTATTTACCAACACTACATAAAGATGCAACAATTTACACTAGGAGATGTGATAAGTGTCAAAGAATGGGAAGCCTACCAGATATGATTAAATGCCATTGTACCCTAAGTTGGTCTTAAATCATTTTCACAAATGCGAGCTTAGACTTCATTGGACCCATAGGTCCAAAATCTCATCTAGAAGGAATACATATTTGTATGCAAAAATTATTTTACTCAGATGGAAAAAAGGTGAAGGTACTATGAAGTCAAAAAAGTGAGAAAGTAACTTAGTTTCTCTATGATCAAATCTTCACTAGATATGGAGTTCCAAGGGAGATTGTCACTGATCAAGGTACACACTTTACTACTGATGTAATTTTTGATATAGCAAAAGAATATGAAATCATGCATAAGAAGTCTACACCATACCATCCCTAATCTAATAGCTAGGTAGAGGTAACAAACAAAGAGATAAAGGCTATCTTGACAAAGACAATTGCACTTCACAGAAAAGAATGGGTAGACATACTTCTAGAAGTAGTATGGGAATTCAACACAACATGGAAAATAACAACTAGATTCACACTGTTTGAAATCTTGTATGGTAATACCAATGTTTTGTCTAATTGAATTTGATAGCACAAAATACTAAGGAATAACACTTGAGCTAGACATAGGTTTATTTGAAGCACAAAGGAAAAGGATTCTCCAACTTAATGAGTTGGATGAAATGAAAAGAAATCATGTTCATAATATAGAAGTAGTGCAGAAGAAAAGAAATCAAATGTTACATGACTAGTATATCAAGACAAGGAATTTTTAAGATGATGACTGGGAACTCTTGTTTGACTCCAAGTACAATGACCATATAGGAAAACTAGGATGAGGTGGCTAGGACCCTATGAGATTGAGAAAATATTTCATAATGGAGCTATAAAACTCACCACCATAGATCTAATAAGGTTCAATTTACTAGGTGAATGGCCAAAGGTTGAGGTTGTACAAGAAGCCAGCTGACAAAATTACCTTCATGAAACAATTTAGAGGAGGCCAAAATAGGATGAAAATAAGGACATTAGAGTTAAAATCAGAATTTTAGCCTATTAGTTCATCTTATGAGATTTTAGAGGATTGATAAATTTTAGTCACCTTTCCATAATCATCTTACTGAATACTCCAAGGTTGAATAAAAGTTTTGTGATCATCCCTCTAGGTGATCAACAACACTCTGGTAAAATTTTATTTTCTTATAAGTTCTCTTTTACAAGGATTTAATGTTAGATGGTTGCAAGAGTGCATGATCTCCATCACAAGGAGAGCATGCAATGACTGAATGTCCACTTGCAACCATCATGCAGTAAACCCCTACTTTATTTTCATGTTTGGTATGAAAATGCCCATGATTGCATGAAGAAGATCAAAGGTATCTACACGTGTGAGGGATGAGAAAAGATAGCTGGTACCAGAACAGATCGGCGTTCCCTCTCCGGGAGTTAGCTGATTGTACTAAGGAGAAACCAACATAAATATAAACACACACATGCAACTTCATAGACAACGTCTATAACATTATAGCAAGCCAACATGTAACAAGAGAAAAAAATTCAATAAAGCACACACAATCATCATTCTAAACATGCATCAAGATAAGTGCACTTAACTACCATGTTATTAAACTATGATTAGAATGAGTATTATTAATTTGTATTTATACCAAGTTATCAAGCATTCAATACATTCAAAATACTATCGCCCTTTATCCTATGAAGTGTCACTATACATGTAAGCCCATACTGTCTTATAACTTTACCTTGCAAGCTTCATACAGTCACATCAATTAATATACCTCTCCGTAACTCGTGTTGCGTGTACTTCGATCTCAAAGTTTAAAAAAAAAACTCAGAATAATGCCACTGACTTAATTTTTCATTATTTCTTCAAACAAAACTGTGAGATTATGTGTTGAGATCAAAGAAAAAATCTGGTTCATAATGGGAGGAGACTTGATTTTCCATGAACCCACAGAGCACTTTCAGCTTCTTAGCAACCCTCAAATTTCATAGTATTTTTGAGATAACAGGTGGTTGGACTACATAAACCGACTCCAAGGTTTTAATAAATCAATGGCCGAAGAGTTTTCTAATACATTCATAATGGAGAAGAAAAAATAAAGGGTTTAATGGTGAGAATTAGTGATGACATCTTGGCCGAGGTAGCTGGACAACCTGCATTGGGTGAACCATTTCCTGAGAAATAAAATCTGGAGGCAGTTGAAAGGGAATTTTCCAATGAAGATGATGTGTTCATCAATGATAGAAAAGGTCAAAAAAAACTTATCTCAAACCTTTCTGGTCTGAAGTTGAAAATTATATTATCAAGTATTTTACCTATGAGGGGAGATACTCTCGGTTAAATATAGTTCACGTTAAATTTTTGAAAAATAATAGACAAGTGGACATTCAAAGTTTCTTACATGAGATATTGAAAAGGATGAAATTAGGTTACTTATTCACAGAACCAAAAGGGATGGATACTCCAGTGGATTTCAGATGTGTATGCAATACCATTCAGAGAGAACCTAAGGAAACTAAATGAGGACATTCAAGAAATTAACCCCGGGGATGTGATGAGTTGATTAAATTCTCTTTCTAAATAAATAATCCTCTGTACTTTTGTTAAGATTATAAGACTATGTCCTTGTATTTCCCTATCATATTGTTGAACATCATCACTATAACTTGAACTTATTAGCATAATACTAATTAATATAGTTATTACTAGTTAACTTTATTTTTTGGTATTCTAAGTATGAATTTATTCTTATGGTTGTAATAATTTGTTTAAATGATGATTTTTGTGATTCCAATCTTGTTTGAGAGCAATTTGTTATATGCATTAACCTGTATGCATTAAAGGACATGTCCGTAACATCTCATCCAAAGCCAAAGGGACTCACCTATAACCAAAGGACCTATCTGCATCAACCCATATGTAGCCAAAGAAGATCAACTAAAAAAAAGGAGCTATGAGTATGAAGATATCTAGGAACATGAAGGATGACACTCCAAGAATGTATGTGTCATGAAAGAGGCAATTACAAACTAGAACATGGAACATGAGAACTGAAGATAATTCAACAATAGATTTGACTACTTATTACAACTCACTAAAGAACTGATTGATCAGTTAAGTATGTGATTTCAGGAACTTAACCGTTACTTGAGTTATGTATTTAATATTTGGATAACTGTTAGTTCCATTACATGTGTTTAAACTCTTGTTTTTTTTAATATCTTCCACTTGTTTCATTCAAGATATTTTACCTAGTTTGTTTGAACTCCTAGTTGAACTCTTCTTCTCACATTTTCACTATAATTAAGGAATATGAAAGAGAAGGATTAATGTTGGGAATGTGTCTGATGTAGAGATCTACAGAGAGAATTAGAGAGTAGTGGATACACAAATAGAGAAGTTGATTTTTGTAATCTTCATGCCAAATCAATAAGAATATGAGTTTTGTTCCGTAACTCTTACGTACAAGCCTTAGGAGGGATTAACACCCAAGGAAAGGCCCACTTGTGTTTTGTTAAACCCCTCCATAGTTTTTTGGTTTTATTTTATTGCATGGATAGACTAACAAGAAATTCATTCCTTTATCTGTATTCTGAATTTACAAGCTCTATTTTAGTTAGAGTATTTGGAAGATATTTAATTTCAGTTTGAGTTTAGTTTATTTTCAAGATTTTTTATCTTAAGCAGTGTAGTGACAACAATTTATTTCCTTACACTTGCATTATTAAAATTTTACGTCCCTTTATTTGATGATTAATAATTGTAGATTAATGAACAACATATTAATTGCTCCAAGTTAATTTACACCACCAGTGATTAATGTTCTGAAGCAGAGGATGTAAAAATAGTTGAATTGTTGCATGACTTCCAAGATATATTTCTAAGAGGGTACCATGAGTTGAAAGGTGTTCATCCATCACTCGGTGAGAAGAAGATAAAGCTCAAGGATGGTGCGTGACCAGTTCAAAAGAGGCCTTACAGAATGAATCCCAATTTGTGCATAAAGGTAAAGGATGAAATTGATAAAATGTTGAAAGAAAACATCATAGAACCCATAGAGTAATTGGAGTGGATTAACCCAATGGTCATTAGCATAAATAAGGATGGGAGGATTAGGATCTATGTTGATTACCAATTTTTTAATGCTGCATGTGTTATTGATCCTTTTCCTACTCCATTCAATGAATAAATACTAGAGGGCATGAGATCTATTCCTTTATTGATGATTTCTCAGGTTATCCTCAAGTCAGGATTGTACATGAGGACCAAGAAAAAAACATTTGCAATAGAATGGGGTTGTTTTACATATATATTCATGGATTTTGGGTTATAGAATGTGTCAACGGTATTCTCACACATTATTGTATAAGCATTTCAAAATTTTATTCATAAGTTTCTTCAAGTGTACTTGGATGATTCGACCATATATGGGTTAGTTAAGGATCATTGTGATTGTCTAAGAATGATGTTTGAGAGGTGTAGGTAGCCTATTATAACCCTGAAAATTAAGAAATGTATCTTGGTGATACCATTTGGTACACTATTGGGACACATAATATGTAAGGATGGATTTTTGGCGGATCCAACAAATATTGTAGTTGTCTTGGGTTTGGAGGAGAAAACAAATCAAAGTGAAGTGCATAGATTCCTTGGACATACAAGATACTATTCTTTAAGGGGTATGTCAAGATTATTGTGCTACTAGAGGATCTATTGAAGGGAAAATGAAATTTCTATTAGAGAGACGCGCAATAAGAAACATTCAGTACATTAAAGAAGAGAATAAAAATCGTGCCCATTTTACATATCCATTCTTGGACTATACCATTTCATGTGCATGTGGATGCCTTTGGAGCAGCCATTGAGGTAGTATTGGATCATCTAGGGGAAGGTAATGCAGACCATCCTGTTTGTTTTGCAAGCAGGAAGCTGACACCAGTCAAACAAAATAATACAACCACATAGCATGAGGCATTGTCCATAGTGTACACGCTTCACAAGCAGGAAGAATTTATTGGCCACACCATTTCTTTTCTACATTGATTGTATAACACTTAAGTATCTAGTAAACAACCTAGTATTGCAAAGGCACATTTGTTGTCGTATTATTTTATTCCAGGAATTTGATTTTTCAGTTATAGTCAATCCTGCCAAAAGTAATTTGGAACCACACCAATTGTCATGTATCAACTCTAGTGAGGATGCACAGAGCATATAGGACACTTTCTAGATGCCCAAATATTTAGATTACATCACACACGAGATGAATTGGAAGACATAGAAATATTCTTATGCATAGGTGTTGCACTAGAAAGAATGAAACATTGGAGAAAAATAAATTTCCATTTGTGTTGCACCTTATCAGTTCGTAGGAGGAGACCTATATAAAATGGTCTGAGATGGCATATTGCACAGATGTGTCTTGGAGCATGAACACCAAGAAATCATGGAAGAAGTGCATGGATGGATTACTAGAGGACATTATGTAGGTAAGGCTATAACACGTAAGATACCATTGGAAGAACTATGATGGAAGACACTGTACAAGAATACTAAAGAGTTTTTCAAAGCTTGTGATCATTATTAAAGAAGATGAAAACTAGAACAACATGATGATATGCCGCTACGACCCATAGTAAGTGCATAACCTTTTGAGAAGTGGGCAATTGAATTTTTTTTCCCAATTGCCCCAACCACGTAGAAGATAGGTGTGCGCTACATTATAACTTACACAAATTATTTGAAAAGGTGGGTAGAATCCACACCTACTAATGATTGCACTGCAATTACAACAATATTTTTATGGGAGAACATTATTAGTAGATATGGTTGTCCATTGATCCTTACCAATGATATGAGTACTTATTTCTTGAATGAAACAATTAGAATATTGTTAGCTAATTTTATGGTAGGTCATCATAATACTACCCCTTATCACCCACAAGACAATGGTACTGCAGAATCCTTCAACATGATCTTGGGACACACATTGGAAAAAAAAAACTGTGATGTATAAAAAAAATACTGGGGTTATAAAGGGTGTATTGTAGGGATACATGACTACCTACAAGAGGTTGAATAAGGCCACACCCTTTCAATTGGTGTTTAGCGTAGACGCAGTCTTACCAGTAGAATTTATGCTACTGTCCCTATGTATTGCACGTGTAAGAGGACTTGCAAATGTTTAGGTAGTAGTGGAGTACACTGAAAGACTAATGCAATTATATGAGCGGAAAGTAATTGCATGGTGGAGATAGAAGATAGAAAAAACATGACAAAAGGCTTGACATGATAGGCATATTAAGAACATGTATTTTGTGGTTGGAGGGATGGTGCTTCTATATGACTCTAAGTTTTTGTACCACACATAGAATCTCAATTTCATTGGTTAGGACCATTTAAAGTAACAAAGACTTTATATTTAGGCGCATGTTAGATACATGTGTTGGATGCACAATATTGACTGGTTACTTTAACAGGAGTAGGTTGAATCCCTAATATAAATAAGACTTTTTCATTCTGTTTATAATAAGGCATCATTTCAATTTAGATTAGGTTTCCATTTCAGTGTTTTTTTTTTGTTGAATAAGCATGTTATCACATACGAGATGATGATATTCATTCTAGATTGATGCATATAGGACCACATGTGATTTTAGTGTAGGGTAGAAGGAAAAGGAGTACATTGATTAAATTAGAGTACCATATAAAATTGGAGCACATGAGGAATGGTGAACTTTCTCAAAGGTATGAAGGATGCTCACTTGTGTGAAGGAAAGTTGGTAAAATGTGTAGTATATCTTGAGGGAGGAAACACATTAGGGAAAATCACTTGGAAAGTGGAACTGACAAATAATATGTGTGGTGCAGGAGGATGCATGCAAGTGGGTATATAGTCTTGAAAATAGTAGCACGATAGAAGGTTATGGACTACCATGTACTGAAGTTAGTAAAGACCACATGGAAGAAGAAGAGAAAATGCAAAAATCACATTTAATGCTAAAAGTGGTGGTAGGTGAAGTGAGCATACAAAGTGTTAAAATGGAAAGCTATAAAAGCGGGAGATCATAGTCATTCCCTCACCTTATGAATTGAGAATTGAGAAAGCTTTTTTGATTTCATGTAAACCAATTCTTGTGCAAACCAAATTATGTGTAAGGTAAGTGACGAGGATAGATGAAAACCTAACCACATGTGACTAGAACCAGAGTTCCTTGCAATTGGGGAAGGTGACGTCTGATTTACAGAGTAGAAGATAAAGTATGGTTTCCAAAGTAGAGGTTAGGGTTGCAAGGTCATGTTGAAATCATTTTTCATAGCTATGGCATGTTGAGTTAAGATCAAAGAGTAAGCAAAGAAAATAAAGGTAAGTGCTTAAGGTTGATAAATTGGAAGGATTGCACCTAGGACACAAAATCTTGGAGATTTAAAGTTTACAATTAAGTATCTATGGTATGATACTAGAAAAGAGAGAACTACATGGTAAGATACCACAGGAAGCACTAGATGATTAGTTTTTGCAAATGTAATATCCATAAGAAGTAATTATAAGAAAACCATGGGTGTTGTAGCTTTAGAAGTGCAAAATAAGTGAATATAACCATCGTGTGCAAGGCCACGAAACATAAATAAAAATTATGTGTTGAAGGAAATGAGTCAGTGGACTCCAAGAGGATAGATCGTCTTCGATGTCAAGGTGAGAAGGACCTTGGAAAGTGTGGGGGTATTACAGTTGCATGAATTACCCTTTTTTGGTAAGCCTACATGACTATACCAATGGCTGGTGTCACACTCCCACGAGGACTACTTATACTTCGCAAGTAGAAGGATGCACTTAGCTACGAAATTGATCTGCAAGGTGACAGGGATGCGAGATAGTGGCAAGGAGATAGTCCTTGATCATGTGACAAGGCAACAGTAGAAGATGCTATCACACTACTTCAATATAAAAGGGGAAGACGATCCTTCAACATCTCAAACATTACTAACCCAGGAACCAAAGAGGCTACATGCTTGATGATATGTGAATTGGGCCCCTCAAAAGAATGGTTAGAGGTCAATAGATTTTTTTTGCATATCGCAGACAAGATGGCGCAGGGGACCCAATATAATATTATCTAGTTCATAGAAGAAATCATAGTCGATGAAGCAAGGACACAAACAGATAAAGGAGATAAAATCACATGGGGGTCTATTCTCTTACTAATTGTGTTTTGGGAGATAGGGTTATGGATGGTCCCTTATAAAATAAATGGGAACATCCCATTGAGAAGAAATATCCGACGTAGCGGCTCACTAAGTACACCTGCGATATTGCAATTTCCAATCCATACAAGGTGCGTTTGGAGAAATGGTACAAGAGGATGTGCAACTCATTCAAGAAAGAATGAAGTGTACCTAGGGAGTTGCCAAGAGGATTTGAAGGGTAGGAATATTTTTCTGTAATGCATCACTTTTTCATTGGTAGATTTTTTTTGAAAAGTGGAGACATGGGGTCGTGGTGAAAAATATTGTTTATACTCACCACAAAATAATTTAAGAGTGTGGTAAATAGAATTACAGACGTGCAACCTCTAAAATTCAACATAGACAGGGTATATGCTAACTACCACATTTTTTGTAAGACATATGGGTATGAGACTAAGGCACCCTATGTAGAAACAATGGAATCTTATCTGATGGACCTTCATCCCATCATGACACTAGTATCTAGGAAAGAAGTGTGTCAAGCATATATCTACTTGAATCCCAATATCTAGGATGGAAAGGTGGTTAATTTGCATGATACCACCCTTACACCACCACCATAGAAGAAAACTGTGAGGATACCGAAGTGCAGGCATGAGAGAAATCCTCCAGAAGAATAAGAAGAAGAAGAAGAAATGAAGGGTGTGCTAGATCATAGCACACATAAAAGGATGCAATGGAGGAGTCAAGAGGAAAACACTTCACACACTCCTCAAGTATATCCAACTAAGGAAGTGTTAATTCCTAGCCCAATAGAGGAGGAAAACCTCATATTATCCATGATCTAGACCAGGAGGAGGAAGATTAAGAGAAACATGTGAATGAAGAAGAGTAGCCAATGCATGAACAAGAAGAATAATTCCAAGATGAAGAGAACATGCATGAAGAGGAGCATGAGGAAGGGCATGAAGAGGCATGCAATGAATAAGAATCATAGGAGCAAGGAATAGGGGATAACCAAGGTGTAGGAGAGGAAACATGTCATGTGCATCATGACATTACATAGGAGATATTGCACGCATGTAAATGGAAAGACTGCGCTAGGAGGAAGGAGGCCAAGAAAGACTCCACCAGTACCCCTAAATATGTCATATATAGATGAAACAACTAAGCTCCTAAGGGAAAAATTTTAGTGTTCAGTGCTTAGCGACCAACTATTTTTTTGGGAAATGTTCGATAAGGCCAAGGTGCATCTGCACATGAAAGATGCTCTCTTAGGAATTGCAGACATACATGGAGGAGATTGAGTTTGAAGTGAAGGAGTCAGTATTTGAATTTCATGGTAAGAAGGACCCATCTAAGGTCTATAAAGTGGTAGACTCGACTTGGTTATTAGATGGGTAGGCATGTAATGCCCTAAATAAAATGGCCACTGAAGTAGGGAGGAAAAATATTGACAAAGGGGCTGTAATAAGAAGAATGAAAAAGGACATGGAAAGAAAGGATATGAAGAATAAGAGATTGGAGGAGGAGCTAAGAAACACAAATAAGGGGATGGTAGATGTATATAATAAATTAAAACTAACCTTTTAAATAATATTACCTGCATGCCAGGTAACTATGTCCATATATTATAGCGCAGGCCAAACCAAACCAAAACACAGATATGTAGTATTTAGAAGAACTGGTACAACTAATGCTGATAAAGGTAAATAATGGGCAAGGTCCTACAACAGAAGAGCTAGATAGTGCTAATAAATCCAAGGTGGAGAAAAAACTAAAAGAAAATACAAAACTTGACACTGAGCTGAAGGAAGTTGTGTGAAAGGCTGAGAGGGTTTTTACCAAATTTTAGGATACTTTGACAATCCTGAATGCACGCATCACAGGGGATGAGGCAGAGTTGAAGAAACCACATGCCTTGCTATTGATAAAAAAAAGTTTTGCATGAAAAGGTTTTTCAAGATTTCAGTGAGAAGAAAGAACCAATAAAGGATAAGCATGATAGGATCGAAGACAAGCTTGGCAAAGTCTAAATAATGGTAATGTGTAGGGTAGATGGTTTAGAGGGCATTTCCACATAATGAGATGTCATAATAAAAGAGTTAAAAATAAGGATGATGAATTGAATTTGGAAAATATTCTAGATATCATTGATATATCTCTGGAATAGATATCCAGTGAGCTTAGAGAGTGGAAGCAACTGGAAAAGGGGATTAACCTAGAGTTCCTAGATATTATACCATCATCATTGCCTAATTTTTGACATGTGCAGAGGGACATTATTTATTGATTGCATTGGGGTATTTCCCACATTATTTCATCCTTTCAGATATTTTTTCATTCTTGTATTACCGAGGACAGACAATATCCCTAGTGTGGGGTATTGTTGGACTAAAGAAAGTGGCTAAGTATGAGCTACAAGCAAAGGTGTGTGTGGCAGAAAAAGGGAGAAATATTACAAGTACAAGACAACATGTGAGGGTGTGTGTAGAAACAATAAAAGGAGGATGCATGAAGGGTTACATGAAAAAACAGTCAAAACAACAGATAGCCAAAAAAGCAGAGAGCGGCTAAAAATAGAAAAAACATGGGTTGGCATGACAAACAAGGAAAATCTATGGATGGATAAAATCAGTGTTAAATAAAATGCATGGTGTTGGATAAAGATATAATACACATGTGAATGTATAACTAAATATAACATGTCACTAAGGTCAAGTAATCTATAAATGACATGCATGGAGAAAGAAAAAACAGTTAAAGACCAAAGCGTAGATCAAAGACACATGCAAGATAAGGATAAAAGAGTTTATTAATATGTTAAAGCATTGCAAAGTAGTGAATGAAAAGTTCCCTCCAACTATATATAGTTTCCATGTCTGTGTAATAGGAGAGCAATGATATTTAGTATAATAATGTGTATGTGAGAGAGCTTGTATGAGTGTTATGTTATGTTTGTAATATTTTGCAATGGATGATCTGATATATATTTCCAAGGTTAGGAGAGATGAACAAGGTTTCATTGACATTCATATCTTGATATTTATTGTATTTGTTATGGAATAAATGATCAAATATTTGTACTATTTTCATCTTTGTTATGATTTTTACCATATTTTCTTCTATTCTAAGTTGCGCAATGCTCTATGCTAATTACACATCTTACATGATCTAATAAAGAGGGACCAAGTAGGTTGTGGGTGCTTTGGGTGAGCACTTGGACATCAGTTTGAGTGATGTGTCAGTGTGCCTGAATAAGTGGTCCTAGCAAATAAGGCATCACATAGGGATAAATACTTTTCTAAATGAGGTTATCTTGGGTTTGTTACGAATCTCTTGAGAAGAGGAATGGATGATCCAAATTTGGTGAGATTCCCTTATGAGGTTTGGGAGAACGAGCCAAATCAATTTCTCATGGGTATGGGGTTTTCAAGGGTTTTGGAGCTGAATGGAGGTTTTGATCATATCATGAAATTAATTTCACCTCATATCACATTTGATACCTCAAAATGACAGGCTTAGAGAGTGAAATGAATGATCAAAGTTTGGTGAGGTCCCTCGGTGTGGGTTGGGTGCAATCTCCACTTAAAATTTTAAATATTTTGAGTGAAAGGAGACAATGATGGCAAGAAAACATTGTATTTGATATATTTTTGTGGATTTTTCCACCTGACATGTTTAATACCCCATCTTCAAGTCATCATCATGAGGAGTTACTTGGAACAATTTGGTGGAAAATGGATCTTGGAATCAAAAGTTATGAGGAAAAATTGATCTTAGAGTTTTGGGGGAAAAAGGGAGAGTTTTACAATGTGGAAGATGAATAACCAGCTCCAAGGTAGGATTTAATGGATTCCTTCAAATTTTTAAATTAACTTTATGTTTTTGTGAGAGGGAAAACATGGTGAGATTGCTTTATATGGTGGAGGCGAGAGTGGGGATTACACATGGAGCATGGAAAAACATGGGGTGGAGAAGTGGAGATTGGTTTCACCTAGGTGCACTTTTGGGGTGCAATTACACCTCATAAGTGAACTTTAGGTATAAATGGAGTGAGTAAGTGTGCATTGGTGGATATGGAGATGAGGTTTCCATGTGCATTTGCACCTCACCCTTTATTTTTCATGTTTTTCCTTTGCACCTTGATTTCTCTACTTAAATATCTTAGATGAGGGTAAAATTATGGGGTGGAATTTTACCTCATAAGTGCACTTGGTGCAAGGGGATTCAAATCTCCACTTGGAGCGAAAGATGCGGGGTCCACCTTCAAATTGTATTTCACTTTCCTATCTCCGCGATGCACTTTTCTGGCTTCCTTTGTGTTTTTCGCTTATGAATCTCCCTTCTAATCAGAAGAGGGAAAACTTATGGTGTAAAATTTCACCTATAAATTATACCAAAGGTGAAAAGGGACACGAAATGTGCACAAATGTGCGAAAGTGGATATTAGAATATGGTTTGCATCGCCCATTTTGCACCTTGGAGTCATCTCTTCGTCGTGGAGTCCTTCCTTGGTCAATTTTGGGCGTATAATATATGATTTTTCATGTAAACAGAACAACGAATCTAATGATAACATTTAGGAAGTTTGAAAATGAGTTTTTCAATAATGTTATCTTGTACCTCCATTTTTCCTAAAGCCGCGTGCCAGTGAGTTGAGTTACAATAAGAGTTTTAAACAAACATGAGCCAAACAAACTTATAGGTCATACAGAGAATTTAATTTAATTTCACTTCATATTTTTTTAGGATTTTAAATCAAACAAGGTGCCTGAAACCTTCAATCCAAAGTTCATGTGAAAAAAGGCAACCTTGCACCAGTGTCAAAAAGATTTCTTCTTTCTATAATCCCAAAATTCAACCATACTTATTCCACCATGTAGTAGGCTCAAAAATAGTTGTAGTTCTTGGTATATGAGATCCCAACACCACATGGGGTTCCTAAAAGATTTTGATGAAGTCGATTATTTAATGAAGCATGCACACTCCCTTTTTCTTAAAAAATGCCTAAGAAGAAATCTTTCCCAAGGTCATTCAAAAGCTTCTATAATGTTTTCTAAGTCATACCATCATAGAGATAAATTTTAGACCTTTCCATTGACTATAACCAGGAATTTTGAAATTCTTCAAGGCTCCCGAAACCCTTCCCAAAAGGTGTACTTTGAAAATGGGAAATTTTGGGAATTTTGACGAATTACACTATTTTCACTTTTTTTACCAAAAAAGGGAAACAATTTCAACGGGGTTGTCAAATAAAATGCATAGAAATTTTATCTGTGAACATTTGGCACATACTTTGGGACTTGACTTGGTTTGACATGAAATGAAACTAAGATAAGAAGGAACTCTAGAATCTCAATTTAGGCTTTAGTAGAAGAATGCCTTATCCATTGGGTGATAGAGTCTCAACAATGATGCATAATGAAAAGGAATGAACACACACACACACACACACACACAAAAGATCTAAAGAAACACACCACATAATAAGAAAAAGAAATATACACAAAAAATAAAGGGGAAACACAACAAACCTAAATCACCTCTGGTACATGCGAGGGAAAACCCACTTTTATTGTATTACTTGTTCTTCTCTAAGTGTTACCCATGTATGGGTAACACCAAATTAAATTTCTATACAAAATTAGTCACTAGTTCAATAAATTAATACCCCTTCCTTAACTACTTAGGAAATTCAATTGCTACGACAGATCTCCATGCACCTGAGAAGGAGAAATTTACATGTTTCATATTACGAGAGTTTGTATCTCTCTTTCGAAAAGTGAAAATCCATCCAAATAGCACATTTTAGTTGTTGTTCCAAAATTCCATTTCCATTTTTCAATCCAAATTTAACTTCATTGTTACTACCAGATTGATTCTTGATCATGCCTCGTTTGACATGTCTACAACTAGCATTGTTTTCTCTAATGGTTATTTTATCTTTTCTTGTCATGCTCTGCATGACCACTATTGCCATGAACTACTTCTTGGTATATCTTTGGATATTTTTGACACCATCATAGGATTATTGGTGCTCCATGTTTCCCTACCATCTTCACACACACTAACTCATTCTTGACTTGATGCTCATTATGGTGTGACTTGCATAGTGCTTAATCCTCTTGAAAGGAGAATGAGAAAAAGGTTGGGGATGAAATATCAAGACCATCACTTTACTCAAATTGATCATCTTAAGATAAAATAGTCATCTTTATGATGGAGATACCTTCTTCTTGAATGAAATTATCCTTGATATATTGGAGTTCCTTTTCACCTATCTGTTCCTCATTGGGAAGGTCCTCTTTTATAAATGGAAAATATAAAGCTTCATATTCACAATCATAATCGTGAGGTAAGCTATAATTTTGGATGTTGAAAAGATGCTTGGAAACCTAGGGATCATATGTTGAGAAGTCATTTGGAATTACCTTTTCTCCATGATATGTATTGCTTATCATCTCATGATTGATATGTGGAAAATCAAGATATCCATGATCCCCGTCATCACCAAGTAAAAAACATATATCCATATTCAATTAGAAGTGTGGAGTATCAAATTATGGGTCCATCAAATCACCATGAAGTATCTATACTGGATCAATAAAATTTGAGTACTCCTCCATCAATAGTGGTAGTTCAACATCTTCCTCTGAAGTTATGAAATAGTTTATGTATCTTGAATTTTGGTACAAAATGTCTTCCCTTGGGTCATCTTCCTCTTAAACGGTATATTTCATATTTCTTATAGGAAGGAGATTCTTATTTTTTCCATTGAATGATATGGTGGAATATTACCAATCCATCATGAAGTTGGAATGTTGGCTATAAGAATGTTGTTCTAACATCCCGACAAAAACTCTAGCTTAACAACATCCCATAAGAAGTTGGAATATTGGCTATAATATTTTTCATCTTGACTTTCTTTTCTATAAAATCCACAAATTCCACTTGTTCGCCTTTGATCTGGTTGATGATAGGTACTTATTTGGTCTCCATGGAATAACACTGACCAATAATAAGGGTGAGAGTGAGACTAAGAGCCTTGACCAATTTTTTTGGATTGATGTTGTAAGAGGCATCTGAGTCAATGATATAGTTACTTAGTTTATACCCATTGATAAGTAAAGAGAGATAGAAAATTTCTACTTTAGCATAAGTAGAAGATTTCATCGAAACAAGAAGGTTAAGAGAAGGAGTTGTAATAGGAGTGGAAAGTTTCTATTTTATAATGAAATTAGTGGAACCATACTTTGAAATACTTCCTTTTATAAATTGAACAAGTTTATAAAATTGCTTGGGATTAGTTCTTAGGTATTTAAAATCAAATTTTTTGACTTTAGACTTCTTTATATTGTTAATGATGTCAAAGGACAAAGAAGTATATACTTTAGGAATAATGGCATCCTTGACAGGTGTAGGGGTTATATTCTTATAAACATAAGAAGTAGAATTAGCAACTAATTTGACCAAGGGAGAGGAAATATACTTACTCAAAGAAGTAGATGTGACCTTGGCTAAGGTGGTTTTTGGCTTCTTCTTGGATGATTTCATGGAAGTGGGCAGCGGTATTCCTCCTTTTGTTGTTTTTTGTAGAGTCACCTTTAGAAGATTCACGTGTTTCACTTGGGTAGTGGTGTAAGAGGTATCTTTCTATGCTTGTGAGTGAGTGAACATTACACAAGAGTAGTTATTCATATTATCTATGGGCTCCTCAGGAACTTCATCATATGAGTATTCAAAATACCTAATGTTTGTGTATCCAACTTCTTCTTCTCCTACAATTTCTTCTTAAAAAAATTTCATCTTATTCATTTTTTCTTGCTCCACGTGCTGCATTTATAGGTGTAGCTTCCAAGGAAAGCCTTGGGGGTGCTCCAACAATCTGTTTTTGATTCTAGTTTTGATATGGAACATGTTAAGCCTTTTACTTCTTCATTATAGTCAGATCATTGACCAAATTTTGTAGAAATGAATTGGTACCTTCATATTGTGAACTCTAAACCTTATTTTTCATTAAATGGCTATTGATCTTCCCTGACATGATAAGATCATCTTCCACCTTAATGGAAATTTCTTGACAACCATACAAAGTGTTTGGTATATCTCTCCACGGTATCAATCAAACTTCAGGGAACTGAGCATTTATAAAGAACCTCTTTTGATTCTCTGCAGTAGGATGAGTACCAGTAGGAATCTTGTTAATCAATTTTTTGAATTTGGCCACAAATTATCTCCTAGGCTCATTAGGTTCTTTCTTCATTTGAGTCAATTCAGTGAGAATAGTATGAGCATATTTGCTAACTTGAACCGTTATTCAGACATAGCTTTCATATTTTCCCAATTAGTGATTGAATGAGACAAAAAAATAGTAGAACTACTATGCAAAAACATCTTGCAATGACTCCATGAATATCCATAGGATTTGAAAAAATCTATAATATGCTCATCTGGATGTTGTTTTCCATCTTCGTAGAACTTGGGAAAATTATTTCTCGATCCTCTGGGTAATTTGTGAAGTGGAGGAGCCAATGATAGTGGACCAATGTTCTATCCCTAAGGTACTGACACAACCATCTCTAGAGGAGGACTGTTTAATGGTGGTGGAGAGAGTGGAGATGCAATAATACTAGCAACAAGATCTTCAAAAGGATTCTCTGGAGCTTGTCTTGGAATCTGTATGGGAGAAAGTATAAAATCATCTTTTTATTATAGCTTGAATACAAGTTTATGAAATATTACAATATCACTTGTTTGGTCAATAAAATAATAATAATAAGGAATAAGAAATTTCACATACAGGGATACATAAAGTCACTACATAATATGAAGGGTTTCTCACAAAAATTAGAAGTGGGTATTCAAGTGATGAATCTCATATTTTTTGCTTTTTGTATTTTACAAATCTTAATGGATTTTTTTCTTTGTTATAGGGCATAGGACAAAAAAAGTTTCCCCATGGTGGGCACCAAAAAATGTTGGTGAAATATTTTTCAAGGAAAAAATATGGGCTTCATCAATGCTCGTGAGATTGAATCCCTCCGCTTCAAGATGGGGTGGCTCCCATTTTTTAAAATGTGAATTATTTTTACTATTTCTAACTCTTGGGGGTGGTCTAAGATTGGTGAAAGTGCATAAAAACCCTTGTTGTAATTGTAACTGCATGAAAGAGAGGGATAAATGTATAAGGTGGAAGAGGAGAAAAAATACAAGAGAAATTGTAGGGAAAAAGGGAGAGAGAGTTATGTTGATGGTAGTGATGAAAATTCCATCAAATGATAACTCAAAATATGTTTAGTTCAATTGGAGGAAACAAGCAAGCACAACACAACATTACAAGATAATTAAAAGGATAATCACAAGAGAAATACAAAGCTTTATCGAGTTTTATTCAATCTAAAAATAAAACACAAAACCCTAAAAATTATTCCAAATTCCAACATGTGCTTGGTTGAGTGACAAGATGAGAATGGAGAAACATTACAATGTAAGGGAATGGAAGAATACAACTTGCTAGAGAGGGAAAAAATTGATCCCTTAGAATGGAGAGATCATTACAATTTATAGCCAAAGTCAGTGGCTCTTTGCATTCCCATGTGACTTTTTAACTTAAAGTACAATCACCAACAAAGAAATGGAAACTTTAAGTGACTTAAGTCACTTTTTTACAAAATTGTTAAGGCTCTTCATCTTACCTTTCTCCTTGCATTAGTAATGTAATATATGTGACATACACATATGCTTTTGTAATTCATCCCATAAGATATTAAGTATTATCCCACATGCATGGGTAGTAGTTACTTCTATAATAGAACTAGTACATTAAAAAGTGCATAGGCCATGAAATTTATCCTTGAATATTATTGTATTGAGCTTTCTCAAAGGAGGTTTGCCCCTCAAAGTTGCATGCAATCTACAAGATATTTGAGTTATTTTCCAAAGTTCATTTCATTGTTCATTTATTTTCTAAGTTTGTAATTTTGTGCAGAAGGATCCTCATATCTAGCATCTGAGCACTTTCTTAGCATTGTGGATAGATTTTGGAGAATTTTTTTAAGCAGGGATTCCCAGGAGTTGTAATATATTATCTTTTCATTTTTCTTCTACATATTTATTATAGGTTTGGATAATGATAAATACTCGTTTGTATAACTGTGTGAAGTACTTTGGCATAAGCCCTAAAACTCATTGTGATGAGTACCAAAGGAACCCCAAAGTAGTTGGCCTATTGAGAGGACCTACCAACGAAAAGGGCACTAGCCCATCTCAATTGAGTAGTTTACACCTGTGAGGTAAACCAATAGTTTTCTGTGGTAACGGCCCCATCCCGATTGATGAAGGGGTAAATTTTGTGACCATAAATTTTTAGGTGAGTAGTACTCATTCAAACAACATTGGTAGAGAGAACCATTAAAACCCTTAGGTAATCTAACCTACTATACCATATCCAACATAACAGTTTAGTGGATAAAAAATAGAGCGGTCACAGTTGAAAAGTGACATCAGAATTTAAAAAAGGAAACAAAATTTATTTATTTTTCCATATCTTTCATTTAATAGCTCCATTGACTATCAAAATTTCCTAGAACACCTAAAATTCAATTCTTCATGTTTTCTTCCTTGAGATTCCATATCCAAATTCCACTTTTATGAGCCTAAAATCTCAATTTTTAATTTTTTCAATTTTTTCCTTAACTTCTTTAGTTTTTATCCAAATTAGATCTCTTCCCAGGGTACCACAAGATCTACCTTCATGATAAAGATATTCTGAAAACAACCTTCTACACTCATGATAGTCACTTTGAGTTTTTTGTCATGCCATTTGGGCTTACCAATGTGTCATCGACATTCCGATGCTTGATGAATAATATTTTTTGACCCTTCCTTCATTTCATCCTGGTATTCTTTGATGACATATTGATTTATATTCAAACTTGAGTCAGGAATCTAAAACACATTAATAGGGCATTACATCTTCTCACATACAATCAATTGTGCACCAAACACTCCAAGTGTTCATTTTACCAAATTTAAGTTGAATATCCATGACATATTGTCTCTATGGATGGTATCCAAGTGGACCCAAATAAATTAGTGCCATGAAAAATCAGCCACTCCCCAAAACACTTCGAATCCTTCATGGATTCTTGGGTCTCATAGGATACTACATTTTTTTTTGAGATTATGGAAAAATTACATCCCCATTGAAAAAAATGTTGAAAAAGAACTCTCTACATGGTGACTAAAGAGTTATTTGAGGCCTTAAAACAAACTATGTACAATACACATGTCTTATTCATGCCAAATTTCACCAATACTTTCATCAATGAAAGTCATGCTTGTGGTAATGGTATTGGTATTGTTATCTCAAAGAAGGTCGTCCACTTTCCTTCACAAGGTCTTAGGAAGGAATTTAGTCCTGTTTACCTATGAGAAGGAGATGATGGAAATTTTACATGCAATACAAAAGTGATGGCCATACTTGTTAGGAAGAAATTTTTGCATCAAGACAAATCATCATAGTTTGAAGTAATTCCTTGAACAACAGGTCTCATCTCATGCTTAAAAAAAGTGGGTCTCTAAGATTATGGGGTATGACTATGAGATTACCTATAAGAAATAAAAATACAATGTGGTTGTTGATTCTATCTCACACTTTTGAGGATCAAGTATCCCTGTGTGTAGTATTTATACCAATACCAGCATGGCTTCCACAAATCCAACAAGAGTGGGAAAAAGAACAAACCATGCAACACCTCACCCAACAATTGGCATCTGACCCTACCTCATCCCCACACTACTCTTAGGAGGACACCTATTTGTTTTTATAAAAGGTGTTTGGTGTTACCATCTAAATATGATCTTCTCCATACAATTCTTCTCTAACTCCATGCTTCTCCATCTGCTGGTCACTCTTATTTTTATAAAACCTATGATTGGGTTTGTAGGAATTTATTTTAGCAGGGAATGAAGAAAAACATCAAACAATTTATGGTATAATGTGATACATGTCAATGCACCAAGGGTGAAACAATGGCAACCCTAGGTTTGTACAACCATTACCCATTCCAACCTAGATTTGGACTGATATTTCCATAGAATTCATTGAAGGGCTTTCAAAATCTAGTAGAAAGTCAATAATCTTGGTCATAGTTGACCGCATCTCCAATTATGCCCATTTTTTATCCTTATCCCACCCATATATGGCCTCAACCATTTCCCAACTATTCATTGACCAAATCCTTTGCCTTCACGACATCCTAGTCTCCATTTTCTCAGACTGTGATGCCACTTTAACTAGCCATCTCTAGAAAAAATTATTCCATAAGATAGGTACCTAATTGAGAATGAGTTCCGGATATCATCCAAAAATGGATGGTCAAACTAAAATTGTTAACAAATGCTTGGAAATTTTCCGTCGATACTTTACCTTTGATCACCAACAATAATGGGTCAAGTGGCTACCTCTTGTTGAATGGTTATATAACACCTCATATCACACTTCCACCAAAATGACTCCGTATGAAGAATTATATGGCCAACTACCACCACCTTTCCTCCCTTACACTCCTAGAAATTCTCTAGTTTAGGATGTTGACATCACCGTCACCCAACACGACCAAATTATCTGCACTCTTTGGAACAATCTCCATATGACACAAAACCATATAAAACAATAAACAAATTAGCACCACTCGGAGTGTAACTTTCAGCCTGGGGATATGAGTTTTCTTTTCTCACAACCATACAAATAGACTTCATTGAAACTTAAAGGGTGTCAAAAGCTTTCCCCTAAATTTTATGGACCCTACAAAGTTGTTTGAAATATTGGTGCCACTGCATACAAGCTTGATCTTCCACCCTGCTCATGAGTTCATCATGTATTTCATGTATCTTTTTTGAAGAAATTTCTAGGCTAACACATTATGACACAAACATTACTACCAAATCTCTACAGTGAATGATCCATCATTCTTGAGCCTTTCATAATTCTCAATAGGATCTCTGGCCAATTTTTTAACCAATCTATCACCAAGGTCTTGATCTAGTGGCATGACATGTAACCTAAAGATGCAACTTGGGAGCCCCTTCTCCAGATTCAACAGTTCCCACATTTACAACTTTGAGGAAAAATATTTTTTAAGGTGGAGAGGATGTTAAGACCCTTCGTCTTACCTTTTTCCTTGCATTAGTAATATAATATATGAAACAAATGCATATGATTTGTAATTCATCCCATAAGCTATTAATTATTATCCCACATGCATGGGTAGTAGTAATCTCTAGAATAGAACTAGTATATTAAGGGGTGCTTAGGCCATGAAATGTATCCTTGAATATTAATGTATTGAGCTTGCTCAAAGGATGTTTCCCCATCAAAGTGACATGTGATCTAAAATCTATTTGAGTTATTTTCCAAATTTTATTTCATTGTTCATTTATTTTTTGAGTTTGTAAATCTGTGTAGAATGATCTAAACAAATATTTTATCTTCAACACAGAAATGGAATTCTAGAAAGAGTAGAAGAAAGAAGGAGAGAGAGAGAGAGAAGATAAATTATGTAGAATGGAGTCCCACTCTTCCTTCATTGTGGAGATGAATTCTGTAACTAGATAGGATCTTCTTCAACTTCTCATCTAATCAAGGCATGACTTATTTATAACTGAAAATAAATTCTTCACACCTTATATTGACTTATTATCATTGGTCATGATTGGAAACTCTGTTTCAACTCTTCATCTCTGTGAGTAATGGTAGAATGCAGAAATTAACTCTTTGTCACAAACTTTATCTCTTGTCTCTTCACATGAACAAACACTCATCCTACAATTATCATAAATAATAAACTCATATCACACATGACTCAAACTCGGTAATCATGATCTCCTTTAGATCTCACCATATCAAATATCTATTAAGAATAATCAATGACGACATTAAAATGATATGAATGGAGATACTTCATCTTGGTGAGATAGAATTGAACATCGACTAACTGAAAAATTCCTTATCGAAGCATGTGAGAAATTTATGTTATCAGATTGTTTCGTGAGTATCAATGCTAGAACCTCGTGCACATTGAAGAGGGTTGCACTTCCAATTAAGATGAGAATGCTTCACATAATTAGCAAGAGTAGGAATCACAAGGAAAATTAAGTATGAAAAGAAAATGGTGTGTCTGGCATGCTCATAGATAATAAATAAGAAGTACATATAGGAGTGTTGTGTAGATCCTATGTGTGACACATGTACACAAACCTATTGACTTATTTAACTATGACCTATTCTCACTAAGTGAGATGACTAACCATCTAGGTGGAAAATTCGTCAAATGACGATGAGACAAATCATATACACCAACTCCCCCCTTCATCAAAGCTAAGGTAGAGGTCATGAAAAGTCAGAAATGAAATAGAAATCTAAGAAAAATGTGTCAATGGGGCCCAGATACTAAGCTTGATAAGGTACCCATGTACACACAACATCTTCCTAGAAGAAGAAGAGAATAATGGGTCCTTAAAATTAGGCTTGATGACATATTCGTGTCTGGAAAAAGGTTTGGAATGGGAGAATCTTTGATGGGCATGGTTTCATTCTTAAATCCCTCTTCTTTTAGTATTTTGATCATGTTTACTTTTAGACCCAGATCATCAGCAAGAAGAGAGGTCATGCTAAGAAGGCTGCCCACCCCTTGTGGTTCAAAAGGGAGGAAGATTAGTTCATCACTCTCTAAGAGTTTCATGATCTCCGCTGTGGTTTTGGTGGACACTGTTTCCACATATATTGTTTTACCCTTATCTTTTTTTTCTACCTCAAATGTTTTTGGGTCAACGTCTTCAACCTTTGGAACGCTCGGGGTGGTTGTGACCATTGTTGTTGATAAAGGTGGTTTGTTTAATTAGTTCGTGGGGAGATCATATTCTGATTGGACTCCTCTTTTATTTTTAAGGTTCTCTAAGTGTATATCAAAGGGCTTAGGATCCCCTTGGGTGATGAAGACTTTTCCCAAATGGAGGAATCTAACTTCCTGGAACAACGTAGAAGGAATAGCCTTTATTCGATGAATCCAAGGTCTCCCAAGGGTCATGTTATAATTAGTTTCCCCTTCGACGATGTAAAACTCCATCAAGATGGTTTTTAGGCAAAGGGTGACAGGAATAAATATGGTTCAAATCAAAGTAACCTTAAGATTGTCATACCCTCCCAACATGTTTCTTGTAGAGGAGCAATTAGTCTCTCCATATCCTAACTTATGTAAGAAAGAGAAGGGAACCACATTTACAACAGCCCCATCATCGATCATGGCTCTCTTAATTCAATTGTTGTAAACCCAAACCTATAAATATAAGGAAGGATGGCCTCTTCAAGCTATTTCAATGTCAGATGGCATTGTTCCTATGTCAAAAACAAACCCAGTATCCCCATCACTCTATCCCGGAGGATGTATGTTAAAGTCAATATGATTTATTTGAGCACTAGTAGGAGGTATAACATGGATTATATGACCAAGACCATGTGCATTAAGCAATGTAGAATGATGTGCAGGGGAATTATTTAGAAAATATAGGAATGAGATGTGAGAGAAGGTCTTGTTCAAATCTGATATTAAATCATAGGCTCCTACCAGTTTTGAGATTACAGGAACGTCATCCTGCGAGAAGGAATGAATAGCTAGGGGTTGCGAAAAGTATTCCCTTGCCCAAGTTGTTTCATTAATTTCAAGTTCAACTTCTAACTCAACCAATCCCAAGATATTTGTACTATTATTTGAGCCAAGGTTAGGAGTAACTCGAGAGTTATCAAAAGTTGAGGACTCGTGGTCGTTGTTCCCTATATGAATGCCCTTGTTCATGTTCTGAGGGTTAACTTTGGAATCCTCATGATTTTTAGGTAATGGATCTCAAAATATGCTTAGGTTTATATTATACAGTGCGATGGGTCCCGTATGATCACACTGCAAGTTTGTTTTAGGATTTGCTAAGAACATGTCTACAAAGAGTTGCCTTTGGTTTTCGGGAAATATTTGTAGAAACTTGTTGCAATTGTGGCAAGTTCCATCATCATGACCTCAAAATTTATGGAAACCACAATATAGGTTAGGATCATAATTTCTTGGCCTTTGATAAACGTCTTGTTGGTTTTTATTATAAACTCAATCGTAGTTTTGAAATTGACTATCATAGCCATGATTTGTTGCCCCTCGGCTGAAGTTTTGGTACTAGTTTGGGACTTGTTTTTGACTTTTCCTTTGAGGGGGATGGTTCACATAAACCATGTTGATCGAGGAGACAATATTAGTGCCTCTTTGATTGCTTGTGTTTTTGTTATTATTATGGTTGTTAGTGTTATTTTTGTCTATAAAACTAGTGTTCTTGGCTTGATCAACAACACCATTCGTGGTAGCACCATGATTGCAATTCACACCCTTAGGTCCTTGATTGTTTGCCTCATTGTTTTTATAATTTACATTATTTTGATTAACAGATATCAATTTCTTGTTGAAACCATAGGTCTTATGCCCACTATTGATAGCGACTTGGTCGGTTCGAAGTGCACCTTCTAATACTTCCTCATAACTACAGAAAGGAAACTTCTAGACTTCTTCTTTAGTCTCTCGATATAGTGAATGAGGAAATAGATTGCAAATTTCCATCTGGTCCATGTTGGGTGCACTTGTAGAGGAGTAAAGAACTTGATGCCATCTTTGGATGAAATGCGTGGAAGATTCATTTTTCTCCTACCTAATATGTAGAAACTCCCTAATCCTTGTATGCAACAACTTGTTCATGTCAAATGCTCTAATAAATTCAAAAACAAGTTGCGTAAAATAATGTGTGGAGCCTTCTGGAATACGATAATACAAATCCAATTCGATTCCCTCGAGAGTCTTTGGAAATATTTTAACTACTACAACATCCCAAGGAAGAAACTCCCTGATAGCATTGGCATAGGCCTTGATAAGAGCATGCGGGTCTCCTTCTCCCTTAATCTTAGGAATATTAGGCAATGGGCGTAGAAGCATGACACCACGTATAGTAAAGTTAAGGGGTTCCTTTAAGTACTCAACATAAGTACCCATTGTGTAGGATTCCACCATTGAAAAATATTGATGAGGAGGTGGAGGAGGAGGAGATGAATAAGATGCATTATAGTCATTGACCGGAACATATGGAGCTCTTTGATATGGCGTATAAGGAGGAGGAATGACATACGAGTCTATTTGGTGGGAATTCGAATACATATGCAATTAAGGTGGGATGATACTAGGATATGAACTAGTGGGCGTAAAACCAGGGAACGTTACATTGTCATCATTCAAGAATGCACTTCTAGCTAGCCCTTGTGTAGGATAAGCTTGAGAAGGATGAGGACCCATCCCTAGTTTCTCAAATCCCGTAAGAAGATCACCTGAATTTTTTTGAATTGGATACCTTATTGTATATGATGTTGCATTGGTTAGTCATTGCTAGGGATGTATCCTTTGTTGTTAATTGGATACCCCATGTCCTTCCCTATTGCATAGTTTGGTTACGATATTTGGGCATTCTCTAGTTCTCTAGTCCTCCCTACTAAGATAGAAATATCATCCTGGGGAGAGGATCGAGTTCCTTGTTGGGGTGCTTATTGTGTAAGGTTTGGTTAAGAAGGCTCATGATGCCCTATTATGAATTATTTTGTGTTTTAATTCTTTTCTTCCTTGAAAATAAGAATCTTAGGATAGGGTTTCGATAAAGTGTTATTGAACATCTCAGAGGTGTGAAATTTCATCCTATCTAAGGACTCATCTATTTGGAAAATAGGATTACTTATTTTTACAAAGATGTCATCTTCTGTGGATTGCATGGCAATGTGAGGTTTTGACAAGATTCTAGGTTAAGGATGTGTTCTACTTGTAATATTCATGTGGTTTGCATTGGGTTGAATGTATTGCATGTTTAAAGGTTGATTGACCTCCTCTATTCTCACGTAGCTAATAGGGTTTTAAGTGTAACTAGGGGAGGTTTTCACATTGTTTGTGTAATTGTTAGCCCATTGGAAAGGGTAGGGGATTATTGCAGTTGAACGTTGGTGTAATATCTGTCAGAGCCAAATAACCCTCTAAGCTCTCTACTAGACATATTTTAGGAGGTATAAAATACCTACCAAAATAAGGGAAGAAATGGAAAGGTGAGGTATTAGCCAATGAAAGTAAGGGATAAGAAGGAATTAATCCTTCACGTCGGTTCACCAATTTGTATGAATTAAAATCGAAACGTGACCTTGAATCACACTTGACCTCCTGAGGTCGTGCCGGGACAGCCGACGTGGAATGTGTGGATGGATGGCTATAGGAGAATTAGTGACTAAGTTATGGTAGTATGAATTCCTGGTAGCTGAGTCAGAAAAGGGGAAATTAGAGGCTAAGTACGGGTAGCATAAATCCCTTATGGTTAAACTACTTGATTGAATCTAGATATCAAACTACATTGAAGTGTCCATTTTAACCAACATGAAATTTGAAAATCTAATCTACTTGCTTAAAGGGAAACTAATTAAATAACTAAACTAAAATATTACAAACAAAGACAACAAATTGCTTCTATTCTAAATAATTAAAGCTACTTCTACACTAAAACTAAACAAGTAAATAACCTGGTGTAGTTATTCACCTGTGTTGAGTGTATCTAGTATATTCTAATTAAATGAAAGATTTTCAATGATGTATGTGGATCCTTTGTTTTTCCTCAGCGGCACGGGAGGAAATTAAATCTTCTCGGAAGCTTTTCCTTCCCCTACAACTTCCCCGACAAAAGTAAAGGCAAATTTTATGGAGGATTTTATAAATGAAATGATATGCAATTGATTTCTAAATTAACAGTGAAGTTTTCTTCTAGAATCACTTCCCTAAAAATCTACAGAGATATGAAAAGGAAGCTATCTATCCTAAGAAAGATATTTTGTAAATAAATGATTACTGTAACTACTCAATGATTGTAATAATGAAAATGAAATAACTTTTCTACTGTAATGAATAATAATATTCTCAAAGAATTAAACAAACCCAATTACAACCCCAACCTGGTATTTGTAGTACTGTGGCAATCTAGTTATGATGTACTTTTGTGTCCCCGCAGTTTGTCTTTTCAATATCTTGTGTTCATGTGAGCCTAGGATGTTGGGAATGCAATAAAAGTAACATGGAGAAAGAGCTAGAGTAATGGCATCTTGATGGTATTCTGGTTGGAATGCAAGTGGAAGATATATAACATAAGTGAATAGATCTTGGCTATGCAATTTCCAGCAAGAATGTGACAATTCAACAATACAAGAATACACAAAATAATCTCTGACCATTTTCTTGAGAACAAGTGATGATTTTATAGAAGGTTGGTTGGGTTGTGTACTAACACAATTGGCAGTCATGGGGTGTCACATCAACACATGAAGGAGCAGTTTGAATAGTCAATTACAAATTATAAGTGAAAGAGGAGATTGCCACAAGTTACTTAGGCTTGAAATTAGCTAAAATGGGTGAGAAATGTGCTAAAAAGGTGAACTTAAGTGAAGCAATCACACATCAATTCACGAATAAAGAGTTATGGAAAAATCACATAGGACCACCGCCTTATGTAGAGCAGAGGTTACAAGATTGTCCCTCAGGCAGGGCGGTGGTCTTGCAACTAAAGGTCAAAACTAAGTTGAAATGAAGCGGGAAGTTGCAGAAAAGTGGGAAATGGCTAAGTAAGGTAAACTAGGCTACAAATATAAGCTACAAAGAGGTTTAGGATCTTGAAGACCTTTGGAAAAGACATGAATCATCATTAGGGACTTTTTGTAACCTTTTTTCACAATGTAGCACTTGTGAATTTGGGTGCGTACAGTACCCATGTGAAAACAACATCTTCCTATAAGAAGAATAAGAGAATAATGGGTCCCATAAACTAGGCCTGATGAGGCACCCATGTATAATAAGGATCTCAAATAATGGAGGAAATACCCCTAAGGGAAAACATCCACTTACAAGAGATAAAATATTCCCTAAACAACCTAAGAAAGATGCATCAAATGACTCATGAAAACTAAAGAACTAATAAGTTACTCATGCACAAATTGCAATCTTTCTAGATGAAGAAAAATATCTAGCCTCCCAAGAAAAAGAAAATGTTGAAGACAACCCACCCTATTTCAAGTGAAGAATTATATCCCCAAAGTGAAAAGGTGTGATTCCTACCCAAGAAATAATGATCCACGTGTGAGGTGGAAGTTCCAAATACTCCATGAAGAGATGGTGATTATGACCGGCCTCAGAATATTGACTATGTCTCAAAGGGTACGTGTGCACGTGGGACTTGTGAAGAGGATGGGCATGTGGGGTAAAGCACATAGGACATGGGTTTTAGAAGGTTTTAGTAGAAACCATAGCACATGCGCAAGGAAGAGAAAAGGATTTTAGGACTTAGTCATATTCAGATTTCCAAGAGGCACTTGAGGAAAACCATGACCCGACTAGGTGTGCTGAGTGGATAAGGTGTTAGCCTGGTGACTTGGTGGTCAAGGAAAGAATATTCCACACATGGAATATTCTTGAAAGACATCATTGCAGAATGTGTAGATCTCGAATCAAAAGAATCATGCTCCATTGAAGGACCACCCTGACACTTGGAAACCAATCTACTCCTGAAGGCATGGTGGTGGGTGCTAGACCTATTTATAGAGATGCTCAGGTAGAAGAAAAAGGGGAAAAGGAGAGAGGTTCATTTTGGAGAGAGCATTCACCATATGGGTCGATAAGGGGAAGCTTCATGATCATCATAAAAAGGATGAAAGGTGAAGATCTACCAAAATAATAGGACATTTTAGGGATTGGGGTTCTCATTAGAGGACTGTAGGAATATTAACATATCTAGGGGGATGGGTCTACTAAATCTTTGTAATAAGGAGAATAGATATGACTATTGATTCCTGAGTTAGATCTCTATATTGGTCTGTTATAGCTCTTGTGAATGTAATGTGGTTACTGAACTATGATCAACATGAATATATGGTTATTTTTAGAATATATTGTTTATGGGTGTAAACCATAGTGCCTCTTTCTTTATGTTATGGATCAGATCTATCTGTATGATGTTTCTTTTGTTATCTGAATGGGTTTGTTGGTGTACATGAATCATCTTATGCTTTCAAAATATATGCATGATAATTTAATATTTTGCACTTAATCTATCATCAATGACAACATCTTCTCATAATGCTCACATAAAGGAGGGACTTGGCACCCGCGCGCACCTCGGGTGAGCACCCAGCACCCGTTGGGTGATAGGCTAATGTGTAATGTATTAGAAGGTTATTCTAATGGCATAAAAAGGACTACATCTGAATCAGTGGTGAAGAAGGAAGGTGGAATATCATGTAACTATATAGAAGAGTGCCTTGTGTCTGATGAGTCCTGAATCAAGGCACCTACTCCCTGAAAATTCTATAGAGGACCATAAGTAGGTGGATCAAGAAATAACTCCTCAATATGTAATAAAAAATAAGTGGATGGTAGATGTGGGTCCCCATTACTATGGAAGTAAACCAATCTAGAAGATAATTCATCATCATCAGAAGTGATGTCAAAAATATCATCAAATCTAGGTGAATCTGATGAAGAATACGAAAAAGGAACAATGTGAGAAAAAGAGTAAAGCCAAGTGTTATGATAAATTGTACCAACTATAATAATATTGTCACTGTGACGATATTGAAAATAAATAGAATCTGGTGTGAACTCAACTCGCATTCCCTGACTAAGGTAAGTGATCTGATACACTGAAAGGAGATTAGTAAAATGTGAAGGAACATTAAGCAAATTGTTGAAAGTTCCACCATTCACTTCAATAGACCCTCTCCTGAAAACCATTGTAGAAGTGTTGTAGTCAAGATGAATATAAGACATGTGACATGGATCTAATGAAGAAAAATCAAAGTTAGATGAGGCCATATGATGAGATGCGCCAAAATCAATCACCCATGTAGGATTAGGTGACATAATTGCAACCAAAGCTCTTGCATTTTTTCTTTCCTTAGTTGATTCTTTATCTTTTTCTTTTGCTTTCCCCTTTCCACTTTCTTTTTCCATTGAACTTTCATGAGTTGCTGATGAAGATGGCTTGAGATAATCGGTAACTCCTATGTTATTCTTCTCAAGAATACTCGTGAGGAGGTCAATATTATTATTCAAACATTTTCTTCTTCATGTCTACCACTGCAGTACCCACATTTGATCCATTCTTTAGGAGATTTAGAACTAGAAGAGGAAGTGGAAGATTTTTTTTTATAGTGGATTGGTCCTTTTTATTCTCATTATCCTTGTTGTTCTGCTTCTTCTCTTTTGAAACCCTAGGTTTTTCATGACTAGTAATGAGAGAATGGGATTTATTGGATATAAGAGTACCCATCTAAATGATTTTGTCATGTTCTCGAATAAGTTGGGATGAAAAACTATCAAATGAGGGAATATTCCAAGCACTTCTTAGAGCAGCTTTCATAACATGAAAGTTTGAAATGAAGATGGAGTATTCGGGACCTAACTTAGAAAGAATCAACAAGATCAACTGAGAATATTTCCTCTCCACTTTACATTCCTTTAACAATAATCTAGTGTGGATGAACTTTGAGAACAATCCCTATAGGTTTTCAAAATCTCTAGGATTTAATCCTAATATTTTGTATTCCAACTCATGCGCTCTCATTTCATCTTGTTTTCCAAACATATTATCTAAGGTTTTCCATGAAACATTAGGTGTTTCATATGATTCAATGTGGAAAATCAAGTTAGGAGAAGCAAACATACAAAGAAGTCCTTAAGCTTCATCACTTCAGTTCAACCACTTAGATTTTTCAGGTTCATCACCAAGTTCAGTCTCAGCTCCCGTGGTGATATGAAATAACCCTTTACTCCTTAGTTTCAATACCATTTTTTATCTCCATTTGAATAAGTTGTACAATGTAAGCAAAGGAATTGAAAATGCATCCATAGTGAAGAAAGATAAATAAGGAATGCATAAAATAAAAACAAGCAACACAACCACCCAACACAATATAATAACCCCATGCTTTTATCACTTTATAGTTTAGTGTGTTGGATACAATTTGGTGTGAGTGTGTGTCATGAAACAATTGGCCACTCACCTTGCAATCATCATAATAATGCATAAGAGAGGAGACCATAATCAAGTTTTGTTGATTGCAACAAATCAACATTATAAAGAAGCACAACAAGTTAAAAAATAAGAGGAGAAAAATCAAGTCCTGTTGTGAGAAAAAGCATCTCACGTTGCAATAGAAACCCCCTTTTCACAAGACTATGGTGGGCGCACTCACTAGTCCGCAATAAATAACACAGGATATTACAATGAAGAAAAAGGGCTCAAGACTAGTCTCGGGGACCTTCAGGAGACCAAAAAATGCTCTCGGAAAGAAAAAAATGCTAGAAGGTGTGCTACACACTCCAACAAATGATTAGAGAAAAAACAACCAATAACGCTTTAAAATCAACCTTTTAAAACGTCCATTTTGGCTAATGTTAAATCAAAAAAGGACTAAGAAAGTGATTATAATTAACTTTAAATAGATGGCTAATTTTAACTACTAATCTAATCAAAAATTAAAAGAACTTTAAATTTTAAACTAGATCCCTATCTTTAAACAAAGCTCTAATTATCTATTTTCAAAAGCTCTAATTAGAGATTAATTAAATCCTTAATTAGATCATAATAATCTATTTAAGATCTAACTATAAAAAAAATCTAAAATTAAATCTTAATATTAAATAACCACCCTTTTATTAAAAAAACCCCACCCTTTAAATATCAACCTTACCTTATAATAATCCTAAGCCCCTTTTTAAAAAATCAAGACCCACTATAATTTTAGAAAATGATCTTACTTTTAAAACAAATTAGGTTAACCAGGGGCTTCTAAAGGTTTGAAACAGGCAGGAGCGAGTGAAAAAAGGAATTCGACTCAATCAAGAGGCTCGGCAAGGGGAAGGGCTTAGTGGCCACGTGGGCTAGACATTGGGCTCAAGGTAGGCCTAATAGATAAACACATGCGAGTCCCGAGGAGGACATAGTTAACCCAAAGGTGGGTTGAAACGGATGGGGAGTCGGTTGGGGATGCATAAAACAAGTCAAATGGTTAAGCTCATAGTGCATATGGGTCATCCGGAAATGACAGATAGAATGGGTCATTCGGTGAGGTAGCGAGTGTGAGTATAAGAAATTACATCCTATTTTCAATGAGTCTTTCAGTAGCAAACTACCTCCTAATGTATATTTATGTGAGTTGCAAATCTACAACAACTTAGTTACTCACAGAGTATTAAATTTAAACATTCATGTACCGATAAATATAACGGGCTATCCAACAATACTCATGTGCAACACTAATATAGTATATTCCTAAAATTCCCCCTAAATGTAAATATGGTAGAAAAAAAATTGCACTTCTTCAACTGCAACATACCACCTCTACTTGATCATGATCTTGATCCAAACGTGCTATCATATAACTATCCAAAGATATATTCTCACATGTGGCTTTCATGGATCGATATAACAACCACCTAGGTATGAACAAGGAAACACACATCCTTTCATCCTCCACACATATACAACGATGGTTTTACACGTGATTGACAAATAACCTAAACACCCAGAAAATTTTGCATGACAACCAACAACCTACAATGATGGTCTTACAAGAAAACCAACAACCTTAAATATGGTTTTACATAATAGTCAATAACCTAAAAGATGGGTTTTACAAGACAAAAAACAACCTCAATATACGTATCATGAAGTTGTTGTACTCTATGCTTTTATTTTTCCACTATGTTTTTTCCATCAGGGGATTAAATTTGAAAATATTCTCACTTATAACAATTCTAAACAAGAATGTACCTCTTTTTTTATTCTAAATATCACACCAAATTTAAAATATGAACATACTGCAAACACACATGCCACCAAATCTTTATGCAGCTCCATCGTTAGTGACTAATAAGAGTTAATTAAATGACCTCCATCCTCCAGTCAACGTTGATTACTCAACGGATTAAGGCCTAAACATCCTTTTATTTTCATGAGAAAATGAACACCCCACAAGAATGACATGATCCCATGGATGTCGGGTTCTCTAAAAAATGTATTCAATACAAAGAGTTTTTTACACTTATTGATTTGATGACATTAAATGACTTAATTTACTAACAATATAATAATACATAATAAGAGGCTATAGAATTTATGATATTAACGACAAATAAAATCTCTATTAAACTCAAACAGCACTGACAATATTAACTGACGAAAAAACTAATAATGGGCACTAACCTAAAATAACATTAGATTTTACAATTTATAATTGCTTTGAAAGAAACATATATACACTATACTTAAAAAACAAGGCCAATAATGACATATACTGCCGAAGCGATTACAAAATTGAAGTTGTATAGATTTTCCTATCATAGACCATTATTTAGGGTGTGAATGGATTTTTGGATTAAGAAGATCAAATGCTGCGATTGCAAGGACAACGATGTGTAATCAAACAAATATCATAGAATTAAAGGCTAACGGACCATGCACTTTTGCAAGGTAAATCTCACTGTGTCATTTCCCTTGTGTGAAAAGTATCGACCCAATCCAATGCACAATGCTAAATTAGATTCTCATATGAGATTAGTTCTCATGAACCTTGAGTACAAGAAATCTACATCCAGCGGCAATGGTGTCTATGCTCAATCCATAGCAAGATCCCTTGTCAAAAGGGGGAACCATTTCTTGGTATTGTGTACAAAGCCAATGAACCGAACTATCACTATAAACAACAATGTAATTGTCATGCAGGGAATAGTACAAAAAAATGAATTAAGGATCTACAAAATAGATGTGCTAGTGGACGGAGTTTAATGGGGAAGGTTAGATTGGAAGATTCCTTGGTTTAGTTTTGTAGATGGGATCACTAAAAATGTTGGCAAAATGGTTATTGAATTCAATCCGTCATGGATTTTGGTTGTATATTGGTCTACACTTCATGCATTTTTGTACCTCATGGAGGTTGCAGGGACCCAACAATGTTCACAAAACACATGCGATGCATCTACTCTCAACTAGACCAAAACCATACGTTCACAAAACACATAGGTACCAAGATGGAAAAAAGGATAGAAAAACATAGAAATGGATTATTTCCAGAGAAAATAGTCACCGATTTGTCCCTTGCAACCTTCAAACAGATAATCTAATACATCATTTATTTATTTTTAAACAGCTACCAGTGGAACGTCGTTGATGGAATTTTCACTTAATATTTAATATACATGCATTAATCCACAAAGAACAACACAAAAAATCATTAAAACAACTGGTACCCACTTCACATGCCAAATAAATGCCATAACTATGATATTTCTGATCAATTTTAGAGCACTTAAATTCATTAATGATTTCAAAATAAAGGGCCCAATGAGACCTCTCCAATTATATAAATTCTGTAAGATTTGCATCTCTGGAGCGAAAGATATGGCCATTTAAATATTTGGATGTCGGGATTGATAACATAAATGTGACACATGGCAGACTTTGATTGGCCTCAGATATTTCCTATACCAACGTGTGCATTGCTTTTGCTTTGCCATGTGTTGGTCTCTTTAGCTAAAACATCTTGTCAGAGCACAAAGCATAAGCCAATGAGAAAGCTCCATGCTTCGTACAAATGTCAGAAAGTGTCAGACCTTGAATCATCACCATGAAAGGTGAGCCAGTAAGAAGGCTCCATGTATGTCCTCAGATTTTGCATTGTCAGACTATTCCTAAACCTTCGTGAAGCATGGACCAATGAGAAAGTTCCACACATACTTCACAATTCACCTGCAGCTATAAGATCTTATCAAAGCGTGAAGCATAAGCCAATGAAAAATATACATGCTCCTCGCAAATGTCAGATAGTGTCAGACCTTGAATGAGCATCGCGAAAGGTGAGCCAAAAATAAGGCTCCACATATGTCTTTAGATTTTACAGTGCTAGATAAGATCTTATAGCTGGAGGTGAATTGTGAAGTATGCATGGAGATTTTTCATTGGTCCATGCTTTGCGAAAGTTTGAGATTAGTTTGACACTGCGAAGGTGCTCACACTTCGTAGTAAGGATAGCAAAGATCAATGGTCCAAGGTGGACACATGATGGAATTCCATCACACTTCAAACAGATAAACTCTAGCGGATCTCAAGCCCCGGAATGAGCAGAATTTGATAAAAGGCATCAGGTTTGGAAAAAGGAAAGGGCACTCAAAATCAAATGGAATCAGACACATAAGTAAAACATGACCCCGCAACCAACTAGAGACCAAAATGTGGCTAAGGAAAAGCAATGCACACGTAGGTAGAGGCAATCTCTAAGCTAATCAAATACTACCATGTGTCACTCTCTTGTTTAGCCCAACATGCCAATCTTATAATGGCCATATCTTTCACTCAAGAGCTCCCAATCTTACAAAAATTATATAATTGGAAAGGTCTCTAGAAGCCCTTAAATTTAACATCATCTAATTCAAAGATTGATGGTGTTTGGTGGGAGAAAAGAGGAAAAATAGTTGATGCCAAGGGAAACGGTTTATGCCAAATGCATTCACAAATACGTGGAGTATATCTAAACGCACCTTTATTTATAAGCTTTCTATTTAGTGTACAGTTGGTGTCCAGATGATATCGATGCATCGATGGTGTGGTTGGATTTCACACATGTAACCTAATGCATTTTTTCATTTTTTTGCTCTTTTCCATGCAAATTGTGGGCTTATGAATAATGAAAGCAAAATTGAGACGGTGAAGTGGAGCATATATGGAAAATATTTTTTTGTTTTTTGTGTGGGAAAATTTAAGTTGTTGTCTTCGTTTGGCTTGTCATATAGCTAACATCAAAGACTGAACTTTTACTGAGTTTGACATCCTCTTTCCACTTTGATATATATTAAATTTATTGTTTTCTTATACCTGTAAGTAAAATAGAGGGGAGAGAAGTTGAGGATTTTTTATGTGACAAATTTTAAAGGACATTTTACTATTTTTTTATACTTGTGTAAACTCGTCCATTAAATTATAGACTCTTATTTAGTTTTAGTATTGATTTAATAATATGGTCTATAGAAGTTTTTAGTGTTATGAATTAAACATTGTAACTTGTCTTTTTTTTAATTGACTTTAGTAGTATTTAAAAATACACTTAATAATGTCATAACCATTACCTTATCTGTTTTAGATGGTTTTATCCTTTTTTGAGTAAATATTGAATTGGACCATTGAATTCTGTACACTCTTGTTTTGTAATGGTGTTATTAAAAATACTTACTTCATGGTAGTGATAGAAAATTAGTTTTGTTTAACGGATATGGTTGTCATTAATTTGATAGTAGTTTAATTGTTTGATCTTTTGTGGATTCCTGTTCAATTATGACATTAAATTTTATAATAGTTTGTAATTTTTTGGTTAATTATAATATTGTTTTAGTAATAGTTTAAATATCTGACATATAAGTTTGTTTTCCAGGTAAATGAATTGTCTATGAATTTTAAATTTTTATTTGTTGTTTGTATAAATTTAGAATTTATTTAATGTATTAATTTAATAATAATTTAATTACTGATAGAAAATTAGTTTTTTTACATATATGGTTGTTATTGATTCTATGATTGCTTTCTACGTTAATGAATTGTGTATTAATTTTTAATTTTTAATTCTTGTTTGTATAAATTTAGAATTTTTTTAATGTATTGTTTTAATAGCAATTTACTTAGTAATATAAAATTAGTTTTGTTTGACAGGTATGGTCGCTATTGATTTGATAATGGTGTAATTGTTTGATCTTTATTTGACTCTTGCTTAAAATGACCTTAAATTTTATAATAGTTTGTAATCTTGTTGAACTATAGTATTTATTTGATTTTATAATTGTTTGTAAGTTTTTGGTTAATTGTGATATTGATTTACTAATAGTTTAATTGTCTGACATATATGATTGTTTTTTAGGTTAATGCATTGTGTACTAATTTTAAATTTTTATTTGTTGTTTGTATAAATTTATAATTTATTTAATGTATTGCGTTAGTAATTATTTAATTATTTAATATATTATTCATTGATGAGATAATCAACTTAACTTGTAAATTTAAGATTTATAGTTTAATAAATTATGTAAAAATTTGTAATTTTAGGGTTTATTTAATGTGTTTATGTTTTTATTGTGTTTTGTGTGTTCTTTTTAAGTGGTTTAATTATGGTACTGATTTAGTAGTAAGAATTTAATTATTAGACATGCATGATTGCTTTTTAGTTTTAAGGAATTTTATAGAGCTTTTAATTTTTTTTTTGGATAATTAATGTGTAAGTTTAAGATTTATTTAATGTATTTATTTCATAATAGTTTAATTGTTTTATAGTTTTAGTATAATGTATTGTGTATAAATTTTATAATTTTATTTGTTTGGATAATCAATATGTAATTTTAGTATGTATTAAAGTGTTTATGATTTATTTTTGGTTTACTGGATCTGAAATTGGACATTAATGCTAAAAAAATCCTCTTTTTTCTACCACGAAATGCTATCAATATCTGAATCAGATGATGAAAAATTAAAGGGCTTGAGGAGACCTTTTCAACGATATAATTTTTGCAAGATTGGGAGCTCTTAAGCGAAAGATATGGTCATTTGAAGATTGGCATGTCGAGCTGAACATGAGAGTGACACATGATAGTCTTTGATTTTCTCAAGAATTGACTCTACCTACGTGTTACTTGCAGAGACTTTGCTATTTGTTAGTCTCTGGTTGGTTCACGGGTCAAGTCTTGCTTACTTGTCTGCTTCCATGACCTTTTGACTACCCTATGTGGTTTTGCGCGCAGGTATGTCCCATTATGAAATGTGAGCCAATAAGACAATGCCACGTACCTTCGACATGTCAAACTATCTTTGTACTTGTACTGTCCACCATGAAAATACTCACTTCAAGGTAGTGATCGAAAACTAGTTTCGATTGACGGAAATGGTTGTTATTGGTTTGATAATGGTTTAATTGTTTGATCTTTTGTGGATTCTTGTTTTAAAATGACTTTAAATTTTATGATAGTATCTTTTGTGGACTCTTGTTTAATAATGACGTTAAATTTTATAATAGTTTGTACTCTTGTTGACTTATAGTATTTATTTGATTTTATAATTGTTTGTAAGTTTTTGGTTAATCATGATATTGATTTACTAATAGTTTAGTTGTGTGACATATATGATTGTTTTTTAGGTTAATGAATTGTGTACTAATTTTAAATTTTTATTTGTTGTTTGTATAAATTTAGAATTTATTTAATGTATTGATTTAATAATTATTTAATTATTTAATATATTATTTATCGGTGAGACATTCAACTTAACTTGTAAATTTAGGATTTAATAGTTTAATAAATTATGTCTAAATTTGTAATTTTAGGGTTTATTTAATGTGTATATGTTTTTATTGTGTTTTGTGTCTTCCTTTTAATTGGTTTAATTATGCTACTGATTTAGTAATAATAATCTAATTATTAGACATGCATGATTGGTTTTTTAGTTTTAAGGAATTGTATAGAAATTTTTTTTAAAAAAATTGTTTTTTGATAATTAATGTGCATATTTAAGATTTATTTAGTGTATTTATTTAATAAGAGTTTAATTATTTTATATTTTTAGTATAATGAATTGTGTATAAATTTCAAAATTTTATTGGTTTGGATAATCAATATGTAAGTTTGTTATTTATTAAAGTGTTTATGATTTTTTTTAGTTTACTGGATCTGAAACTGCACATTAATGCTTGAAATATTTTTCCTATTTTTTCTCACACAAAACACCATCAATTTCTTAAAGAGATGATGTCAAATTATAAGGCTAGAGGAGACCTTTCCAACAATATAAATTTTGTAAGATTTAGAGCTCTAGAGAGAAATATATGGCCATTTGAAGATTTGTATGTTGGGTTGAACAAGAGAGTGACACGTGCCAGTATTTGATTAGCTCGGGGATTGACCCAGACTATGTGTTACTTGTTGAGACTTTTCCATGTGTCACTCTTTTATCTTTTTAGTTGTGCTGGCCACCGTGAAGTGCACAATTACACGAGTCCAATTTTTTCGTCGGTACGGTGTGTAAGAGGCAGGGACACAGTGAAGAAGTCAGAAGTGGAGATAGTTGTTAGATCCCCAACCAGTGTCATTATGTTTGATGATTGTAGAACTATTGAAGAGTCATATGAATTTTATTGGGAAGATGAAATTGCATAAAGTGATCAAAGGAGAAGTACACTCAGAGGATGCAGTTTTGGAGAAGGCATATTTATCTGTAGAGTAAGCAGAGCACAATTCAAATAAGATTGCAAATATTCCCTCCCCAATTAATTTGAATAAATTATTATAAATGGAGTTATCCATTTAATAACCTAATAGACGTCCTAGCACCAATCAAAATTCTACACAACCAAGAAGTTAAAATGTCTGTGAAGGCGGGGATATATGGCAGGTTTCCGGGTCTCTTTAAGCCATTCAAATTTTGTGGACTTCAAGTCCACGAAAGGAACCAAATTTAATACAGTTTCGAGTCTGAGAAATATCTAGGAAAGGTTGAAAGGTCTAAGGAAGAGCACAAGTTAGAGGTGGACACATGGCACAAGCTCAAGGTGGAAAAGAAAGCACACTGCAAATGCTCAGTCAAGGTCTGACACATGTTGACATTACGAGGAGCGTGGAGCTTTCTTATCAGTCTATGCTTCACGCTTTGACAAGGTTGGTATAAATGAAAGTGAATTTCAAAGCAAGTGTGGATATTTCCTATTGACTCACATTTCCCAACGGTCAGAAAGGGCTTTCATAAGATTGACAGTGTGAGGGGGTTGGAGCTTCTTCATTGGCTTAAGTTTTGCAACGGTTCGAAGGGGTCTATCAAAGGTCTAAATTATGAAGTAGTTGGGGAATATTAACTGAACCCATACAAATAATCATCAAATATCTACACCTTCTGTCGGAGCCTGTATGGCCTCCAACAATAATGCATATTTATTTCGAATTTAATGAACAATAAAGGCGCTTTCAACTTGTCGGAATTTTTGTTTGAATTATAGATCATGGAGGTGAAATAAAATAGATATTTTAACTGATCGTAAAATGTAAATATTCCTATAAAAATATTTCATCCAATCATAAAATTATAATAATTTTTTTCAAAAATAAAATAAATGAAAATTTTTGGCTTATATATACCAAAGAATAGCTGTCATGAATGTATTGGTCAAAAAAGCTAAATTATTTGCAAAGTTGAGGCCTATACAACCTACCCTCGATAGTATAATAAATACACAACTTAAAAAATCTACACATAACTTACAACAAATAAAACAAGCTACATCTTGGTAAAACCATGCATTGTAGAAGAAATTCATGGATGGTTTGGTGGTTTGGAGGGACAATGGAGATAAGTTGACCCGATGCAAAGTGACCATTTGAATTCATTTGATATTTGGACTGCGTTAATACTTCCTTAGATGTCGAAACAATATTTGTATTTTTTTATGTGTCATGAATCCTTAAGAAAAGGATGTGTTGGCTCCAATTGTTTTGCTAAAATCTCATCATGTTTGACAATCTCAAATGCTAAACATAATCTAACATAATCTATCACAGTATTATCAAAACCTGCAAAAATATTCAGACAACTGGATGAGGACAACGACGGTAGGAATATATATATATAAATGGTAAGTCATAAATAATAATGGTTGTACATGAATGACTGGTCATGCCACTTCATAAATACACCTCTACATTCACTTCAAAACCTTTCTCTAAATTATTCTAATACAAGTAAAAAAATAGCTAAAAATCATGAACTAATATTAGAATAAACATTAAATTATAAAAATATCATAAGAGGGATGACAATGGACGGAAATGGATCTGCCCCCAAACAAGCTCAAAATCCCATTCTCTCTTATACCAAATGATACTTTGGTTCAAAATTTGAATAAAATAAATCACACAATAAAATATTAAATATATTTCAATTCATATTGGATACAAATATACATGCAATTGCATCCTATTTTCAAGGAGTCTTTCACTAAGAAACTACCTTCTAATATCTAATTATATGAGTTAACTCCACAAAAACTCACTCACACACAATATTACATTAAAACATTCACGTATCAACAAAATATAACCCTACCCAACAATACTTATGTGTGCACTAATATAGGATATTCCTAACATTTAACCTACGAAAGGCTATATAAATAATTAAGTGTAACTTTTTTTTTATAGATAATTTTTTTGGAAAGGCTCCAAGGACCATATACAAAGAGATATTACAATGTAATCCCATCAACAACAAACTAACCATCTATAAAAAAATGAACACAAAAACAAAAACCATATCGAATAAAGGATACATTGACTCTACGTCAAAGCTATAAAACAGAACAAAAAGGAACCAGCCTAACAAAACCAGAGACCACCAAATATAGAGCACACTGGTTAGCAAAGGAGTCCCGAGAAGCTCCTTAGGTACTTTTAGTTCATATCCTTGAACTAGAGCCAGCATAGAGGTCTTGACCATACCCCCCCATCTTCATCCTTCAAGCTACTGACAACACACATTATTTTCTTCCCTTTACCCTCTGCCACCATCTCATGAAGCACATCCACCCTACTTCTTAGCAACCCTAGCTCAGCCCCCTGCCGCTGCACCCCATGAATTAAGATTTTATTTTCCACCTTTAGCTGCGACACCACATCCTCCAAACTATCAATTTTATTAGCTAAAAATCTCACAAACACATTAGTTTCAGTCTGGCCCTCATCATTACTCATTTCCTTACTCTGACCCGTGAGGAAACAAAGGTCCTCCACAGCATCCAAATCCTTCCTAGCTCTTTCCTTTAAAGCCATAAGATTCCCCCTATCAGCCAGACTAACATGATCCTCCCAATCATCCCCAAAACTTTATTACTCACCACACATTGATTATTCCTTTTGTTATCTAATTCTTAGATGAACTAGGGTATTGCAGATGTAATGCAAGAAAAGATTGTTGTGAAATTTTGAGAAAACAAATAAATTGATTCCCCAATATAATCTTCTCCAAGAAAACCTTAGATAGAGAAATGGATAGAAAAGAGGAGAGAAATTATACCTGCACTTACCTACAAAATTGCACAATTCCTCCTTTGATGTGGTGGATTTTCTATTGGATGGAAGTTGGATTGAACTTGGTCGCTTAAAATTTTTGATGGAGTCACTTGGATAACACCTCCCCTTGATTTCTTGGCTTTATTGATGAATGATGATTGATGGATTGATTGGATGAATAAAAGAGAAATTTTTTGATGTGGATTCTTAAGGTTGTTTTAAGCTTCAAAAACTAGCTCTCGTGGAGGATGAGAGTTCAAATTTATAGTTTGTGGGTGGAGTATTGAAGGGTAAAGATTAATCCAAATAGGCTAAGGATCAATGGTGGAAGATGCATGAGAGGATTGAAGAGATATAGAATTGGATTATTCTAGAATTTAGAAGAAGACTCAATAGAGGGTGAGAGGTTTATTTTAATTTTTAATTGGAAGGAAGTTCATAGAGACTTCTAGAAATAGAAGCCTCTAAATTTAGAGGTGAGGATATGATTAGGATTAGGATTATATTAGGTTAATAAATGATGATTAGGGATGTGGTTTGATGGAAAGGCTAGATGTAGGGATGTGTAGGGTAGGTGGTACGCGAGGTGTAGAAATATTAAATTCCTATAAAATGTTAATGAAGGATTATAATGATAATATGATATTATAATGAAATAAAAGGGATTAAGGATGAAATGAGATAAATGATAAATGATGAAAGGATAAAAGGGATTTTTAATGGGATAAATGATAAAATGGAATATTTAGATAAATGATGAAATATTAGAATAAAGGGATTAATGCTGAAATTAATAATAATTAATCTTGTGATTAATTATTATATGAATTTAGATGATGTTGCAGGACAGATTAATCATAATTGATCATTTCGAAATTTTAGATGTCTACATTTTTCCCCTCTTTGAAGTGTTATTGCAGAGTAGTGAAAGTTCAAAGAAAAAGAAGAAATATTTTATGATGGTGATATGATGCCCCTCAGGGGGTTAGGCGAGGAGGAATGTGGTGGGTAAGCACTCAAAAAGAGGAGAGGACCATGTTAGTAGATGAGATATGATCAGAGGATTAGAAGATTTGAGGATTACAAGATTATAATATAGGAGGATTTAGTGGATGAGGATTAGAGGATATGAGGATTAGAGGATTAGAATATGAGGATTGGAGGATTAGGAGATTTAAGGAGTTAGAGGATTAGAGGATTAGAATATATTGGAATTTATATTTTGGATGCCACAGTCAATGATGTATGACAAGGGGGATAATTTTGTATTCTTGATAATAGGATGCCCTAGTCAATGATGTATGACAAGGGTGATGATTTTGTATTTTGGATTAAAGGATGTTGTGTTTGACGATATTGGATTTGAAGATGTTATATTTTGAGGATGTTTGATTCTATTTTGAGATGCCCCAATCAAGGGGGTAGGATTGAAGATTTTGGATTTTTATTTGAGGATGGTAGATTTGAAGATATTGGATGTTTGAAGTTTGATTGATGAGAGGATTGTAGAATATGTCCCAGCCAAGGGGTGAGGACTTTGGATGTTGGATGTAAGATGAATAAGATTTGGATGTGGATATTGATTTTTAAAGGATTGGTTGGATGGGAGGATGAAGAGGTTAGATGATGATATAAGGAGGTGTGCTACCATAAAGTTCCCACTATTATCATCATTAGTAATGTTATGAATGTGGCATAGAGCAAGATGCACCATGGTATAAAGACAATGATGACTGAATTTCCAAATTCCCATGTCCTCATATCATCAGACATATTGATATAAAAAATATGGTCCTCATATCATTGGAACATGCAAAAAGAAACAAAAGTAGCCTCATATCATTGGCCAAAATGAAAAATGCAAACACACAAGAAAAACACACATCACATTTTTGTATTGTGGTATTTTTAGATTGCTTGGATTTTTAGATTTTGGATTTTGAATGTTGGAGTTTTGGATGTGGGATGTGACTTTCTCCTATAAGTCCCAAAGTGTGTTTGGGTAGAATAAGTGAAATTGGATAGGTTAGATAGGATAAGGATAGGATGAGGATATGATGAGGATTGTTTGATTTGGGATCGAAGGATATGATGAGGATATGATGATGATTGGTTGATAGGAGTGAAGGATAGGTTGGATGTGAGATGGGAGATAGATAGGTAAGATGGGGAATGGGTATAGGATAAGATGTGAGATAAAATATGCCCCCAGGTATATGGTAGATGGATTAAGGGATAGATGTAGTGTGCCCCAAGTGTAAATTAGGGTGGCCTACATGGATGGATGGATGGGTTTGATTTGACCCCAGGTGTAGGGTAGTATGGGAAGTGGAGGGGTATATAAAATGGATGATGCCCCTAACAGATGGTAGTTAGGCTACCCACAGTCATGATAATGATAATTGAAAAAAGGACATGAGGATGATTGGATGAAAAGTAAATGATCATCATCTACCCACGGATGTTCAATCCTAAGGGGAAAATGATGTGGATGTGATGGATGGAAGTAAAATAACATTAGTGATGAACAAGAGATGATCCTAATGACACATGTTGTAAGGAAAGATTGGGACTAAAATAAAAGTGTGACCAAGGTCTAAATAATACTTGGCAACATTCGATCCCAATGTCTCTACGAGATCAAAGTGTGTGCGATTTTTATGGTTAATTAATGCTTGAGGTGAAGACTTTATAAGTAGTATGTGAAGATAAACTAGCCAATGTATAGGGAGTGATTAATTCAAGTAGGCTGATGGCAGGTGAACATAAGGTTAAGTCGTGCGTTGCTCCATTTTCATCCAAGCGTCCATAGCCCCTACGGAGATACATCTAATTCTTGTCACAACATTTCTCTACTACCATCCAGGCATCCATAGCCCTGATAGAGTTGTTGGAAACACCCCTAGAGAGAGTCTTGAGGTGGATTTTATTTGATATTTTGAATTTTGATATTATCTTTTGATATTTGATGATTTTTGTTTTTTGCTTTTTTTTGCATAAAGAGGTTCCACTATCTTGAGAACTCTCAAGGGGTTAAGAATCGCCTGTGGCTTGATGGGGGGATGGAAATGAGTGTAGTCATGACATTGGCTAGAGTGTCCAAAGATGCACCCAAGGGTCTTCACCACAAGTTGATTAAGTGTGTTAAATTGCATGGATCTCTAGGAGGAAAATGATGCTCAAATGATGGAGGTAATGATAGACCAAGGTCACACAATTGTATTAGGTATTATTGTCTTACAATATGTGTGGACAAGTTGACCAAGTGTTCAGATAAATGGATTGGAAGGGGATATTAATTTATGTGATGATGAGAATGGATTAGATGCAAAGATATTGGGATTTGAGATGAAAGGGTGATGAGTGGGAAGGAAATAACATTCATGCACAGGAGAGAAATTATATGCTCAATCCATTTTTAGGTGTTTTGGAAATGTTTTGCGATTGGGTTGAGTGGCAGGGATGATAGGATCAATAAGAGGAGTGGTAGAACTGGGTTGTGATGGAGTAGTGGCAGAGACGTTGGTAGTTTTAGGTTTATAACCTAAGCCTAAATGTCATGAATTTGACGAAGGGAGATGGGTTTGTGAATTCCTTGTTCATGGATGCCTAAGCCTTTTCCTTGATGTTTCATATTTGTGAACATATTTTTGGCTATAGGGTATGAAGTGGATGAAAAATATGATGCCATGTGATCATCATGAGGCTGGGGTTGTAATTTTATCATCCATTAAGAGGCCAAATTTAACGAAGGATGGGAGGTAATATTTTTTTTGTTTTTTTGTTAGTGAGGGATATTTGGATGTATGATGAGATTTGGATGGTTGACGATGTTTGGATTTAGAGTGGTATTTGGATGGTGGATGATAGTTAGGGAGATGATTGGGATGGAAAGGTGGTGAATAGAGAGGTATAAGAATAAGAATTCCTTGGTTAATGAGATTTTGGACCTAAGACCTAAATTGCATGCAATGATTGGTCGAATCTCCATGGGTGTGACAGAAGTCACAATAATAGTGTTCCCGATACCAAGATGGTTTGAGAAGGTTTTGATTGTGGGATTTGATTGGGGGATGGATGATCATGTTGAAGTTTTTCAAATGATGGAAGATGGTGGTCAAGGATTATCCTAAAATAGTGAAGTGGTTTTGGTTAAATGGTTTTGAGGGAGTATGAATTAATGGTTTAGAGGGAGTACGAAGTAAAGGTGTAGGATTAGGCAGATTATGGGATGGTTTGGTATATTTGGATTTTGTACTTGGATTAGATTGTTCTGGCTTAGAAGATGAAGGGGATGGATTAGGCCTAGGGGCCGAAGTGGATGGTCTGGGCTTAGGATTAGATTGTTTGGGATTGATATATTTAGATGAAGGGGATGGGTGTGATATGGGGGTCACATTAGAGTTGGGTGATGAAGGAGGTTTAAGAGATGGTTGTGGTGTAGGAACCATATTAGATTTAGTTGATTTATGGGATGAAGTAGATGAATGTGACATAGGAGCCTCGTTAGATGGGGTAGGAGATGGTGTGGGGAAAGGATTGGGATTAGATTTGTTAGGTTTTAGAGTTGGTGACTTAGGATTCACTTTAAATTCTTTAGGATTGGGGGATGAGGGAGATGAAATAGGATTAGAGGATAGGATAGTGTGATATTTAGGTGATAAAGAGTATGGATTAGGATTAGATGTGGATGAAGAGGATGAGGGTGGCATAGGAGCCACATTAGATGGTTTAGGATTAGAGATATAAGGGGATGGGGGCAACTTATGAGTCATGTTGGATGAGATAGTTTTGAGAAGATTGGATTTAGGTGATGAAGGGGATTAAATAGGTTTATAGCTTGAATTTGATGATGGATTAGGGGATGTGGGACTATCTAGGAGAAATTTTGTAGGATTGGATTGGGATGATGAAGATGACAAGGATGAAGGACTAAGATGGGATATGGGAGATGATATTTTGGGGGTAAGTGATGTAGATTGATGTGGGTATGTGAATGGAACATGATTATAAGTTTTTTGATGATTAGATTTAAGATTTGAGATTTTGGATGGTGGTGCATGAGTTTTGATTAGAGGAAGGTGTAGGTCATGATGATTGATATGGTATTTAGAGGTTGGGGTTTGGGATGGTTGTGTGGGTTTGGTATTGGTGGCTAGATTAGTGAGGACACAAAGGAGGTCCTCTTGGTCTAGGTCAAAGTTAGTGAGGTGGTCAAAGTCTATATAATTGGCTTTTGGGGATAGTGGTTTATGTTGATTAGGTCGGGGTGTGGATTATGATGGTTTTGGTTCCTCAATGAGGAAGTTAATGGGGTGATGATTTGAGATCTTAGGAAGGGGATATTGTGGATGGGTTTGGTTAGGAGGTGATGGTTTAGGAGGTCATTGGTTGATTGAATATTTAAGATTGGATATTTTTTGATTGAGTTGTTGAATGGTTTTTAAGATATTAGGATTGACATGGGACAATTGATGACTAGGGGGTTGGTTAAGATAGGATGTGAGATTTATGATTTGTTTGTTAATGTGTTGGATATTGTGTGGAATTTCATGGCCAAAGTGATATGGTTGACTTTGATGGGTGGGGGATGATGGGATAATTTTGTTGATGGATTTAGAAAAGAGGTAGGGATTTGGATGTTAGTTTGAATAGGATGGGGATTGAGGGTCAAAATTCATGGTTAGATAAGATGTGTGGGTGATTAGTTTTTGGATTAGGATTTTGGATTAAGGATGGTGATAGGATTAGGATAGGGATGTTTTTTGATTAAGGATGCTTAATTATGATGATGTTTGATTGATTAAACTTTTAATATGATGGGATGGCTAAGGGTTTTCACAAGCACACAATAAACATGCAACACACACCATAACTAGTCAAGTGGTATTACAATAAAAACTATATCCCATTTTTAATACCACACAGTGACGGTGGTGCCACAATTGGCTCTCCACCTATGTGTCAATTTGGGGTCAGATAGCGAGTGATCTTGGGGAGTGCAGAATCCTTGCACTATAGTTTGAGTACGGCCAAAAGGTTGCCTAGTCTAGGATGCACAAGCTCATTAGGGGAGTCCTTGATATACCTTACGGTACGTAGGGCCCAAGTCCATGTTGCAAGGTTGTTGTCTAAGTCCTGGGTATTGGGACGTGAAATCCCCTCACTTCACATTGCTCTTAAAACAAGCAAGCACTTAGCCAATAATGACACCTCTCCAAGGATTTATATATCCTGTCAGAATATGGGGTGTGTCTACGTGTGTGGAGGTGAATCCCATGGTCATGAGACCCCTAGGACTATAGTAAGTGTGTGTATGTCACTTCCACGTCACATTAACCCCTAAAAAATAAAAAAACAAGGGAGGGAAGAATGATCACTTTTGATCCTCAAGATCGTCCTAGGACACGAGAGGAGAGCATACTTGACGTCGTCTTCATGATTTAAAACAAGCAACATAAGAACTTATAAAAAGATACACAAAAAAATGAAAATAAAATTTTTTATGATGGGGGGCCTTCGACAAGGGAACCTGCAAAATAAAAACATTACTAGTTTTTTATTAAAACCTGAATGCTCTTGGATCGTTTTTGCTGGAAAATCAATGTTAGTAGTCTTAGGTTACTTAATATCCTACAACCACAAATGTTAGGAAATATTATTATTTTATTTTTTGATCAAATGCTAAATCTGGTAGAGTTTCCCCTCGTCTCTACAAAAACAGAATGTTAGTTCAAGAAAATGCTGCAAAAAAAGCAAAAAAATGTGATTTATTAGTTAATATCAAGACAAAAAATACTATTAAGATAAACATGCTATTACAAGGTAAACACACTAAAACAAGGTAAAAAATGCGTTGTTTTGGTACATATGTGCTGAAATTTGGGTGCTTGTAAACACATGGATCAGTGGGCACAAAAGCGCTATGACAAAGGTTAAATTTGCTAAAACAGGGAACAAACACGTTACTATGTGAAAAGAAAGGGAAACCTGCATGCACATAATGTTAGCACACAAAAGCGTTGCTAAAAGAGAAAAACGCGGTAAAAATAGTCCAAACACATTGAAATGTGAAAAAGAGAGTTCAATCTACACCAACAAATTGTTAGTAGATAAATGCCCTATTACAGGAACTAAACGCGCTGAAGTAGTGACAAACACGTTGATATAGGAAAACAATGCACTAAAATATATCCTTATAAACACAAAGTTAGAAGTCTGTACAGAAGCGTTATTTTATAACATACGCACGGTTTAAGGTCATGAATGCACTGTTTCAGGTCGTACACACTGAATAAAATTAAACCACAAAAATTTAAAATTTTCAAGGTTAAATCTTAACAAAAAATTATGAAATTTAACAGTTGTTATTAGTGCTAAATTCTACTAATTTCAATTAAAAATTAGGGGGAAATCCCCACGATGGGTGCCAAAATGTAATGTAAGAAAATATTATTTGAGAAAATGTGAGAAAACAACTAAATTGCTTCCCTAATCTAATCTTCTCCAACAAAACCTCAAATATAGAAATAGATAGAAAAGAGGAGAGAAATTATACCTACACTTACCTACAAGATTGCACAACTCCTCCTTTGATGTGGTGGATTTTATCTTGGATGGAAGTTGGATTGAACTAGGTTGCTTCATATTTTTGATGGATTCACTTGGACAGTGTTGTCGTGCAAATGTGTAACAGGGAAATTGACAATTCTCGAGCACGACAACTATACCCCAGTGTTAATTTTTTCAAGTCCTATCATTCCTAGGCACCCACGGTCAAATCCGTCAGTCTGGTCACCCCCTATTTGATGTCAAATTAGTACCCCAGGTAATTTATGAAAGTGAATTTAATCCCCCGGGTGATTTTAGGAAGTTTTGAAAAGATGTTATCTTCTAGCAGTATTGGGAAGGGCTATCATTGGCCTTCCCATGACTGGATCAATCCCCCTGGAGCGTAACGGAAGGGAAAAATTTGACATGGAGGTGAATTGAAGTCCTTAGAAAATCATGGAAATGATTTTGGAAGGTTTGGGGAAGTTTTGAAAGACTTGGAGCAGTCTAAATGAAAAGCAGGGTTCACAAGCCTAGGCAGTACACAGGCCTAAAACAATTGTTGAGCTTCAGAAGAAGATTCTGGGAGCTCTGGATGGAGTTAGGAGTAAAAAAAATCACTAGAAAGATAATTCTAACCCCTAAATTATGGTGAAATCATATTTTTCACAACACTTTAGTGCATCAGTTTTGCAGGTAGGTTTTCACAGGCACAAGTGGAGTACCAAATCACAATTCTTCTTTTTAAGGAACCAAATGGATGCATCAAGACATGAGACCCAAAAAATTGGATTCAAAAGGAAATTTCCAGTCAATAGAATATAACATTTCACCAATAAATTCCACTGGCAGATAAATTATCATCATTCCAAGTTACCCTCTTGGAGACAGTTAAGGAGTTAGTCAATTTTTGGGAGGACACGTGTCAGCACCAGGATCCTGGAGGGATTTTAAGTCCTTGATGTCCATGATATCAGGTACACCAACCTTGGGAAAATTCACCCATCCCCCATGTGACCTATAGGACCCTCATATGACCTTCATACTTGACGAATCAGCCCCCAGGTGCATTTTTGGAGCTCAAATTCCCTGTCGTCGGATCGAGGACACATGTCAGCTCTAGGACCACTATGGAATTTGATGTTCCTCACTTCCCTAAGTTCAGGGAAAAATTCATGGGAAAATTTTCCCATACCCTATGGGGAGTCCTTTGGTCATTCACGTGACTAGATTTCATCTCCCAGTGCTTGTTCGAGCAAATCCCTTGGTGTCGGATCAAGGACACATGTCATCCTCTTGCTCACCGTGGAATTTGATGTCCCTGAGGTTAGGGACATCAGACATGAAAAAAAATTTCCCACCCTTGCATGAGCACTTTTTTCTAATATTCAAATCCGACACTTAGCCATTTCTTCCCCCTCATTTCTCCTTCATAACTTCTCACCATGCCATGGCCATGTTCTTGCTTTTCTAGACACCCGGTCCGCAAATTACTGATCTGAACCAGCTCCGTCATGGTCACCAAACTCTCCACACCATGAAAACACAACAATATCATAGAAAAAAGTACTGAAGAAATAAAAAGGGGAAGAAAATGAAATTTTTTTGCCAAATAACCGTGAAGTCGCCTGATCAAGAAATCTTTATATCTCACAAGATACAAGTCGGATCGAGGTGTCATCTTCTATAGAATTCCACATTTTTCAAGACAATCATGATGCAAAAAATGGGAGGTCAAATGGTGCTCTGAATTATTTGTTGCAACAATCCTCACTTCGTGCACCGACTCACATTTTTTGGATTTCCCATCATTTTGGCAATGGAAACGAGCTAAAAACTTGCACACAAGATCCAAATGAAAAACTTGTTGCAATGGATTTGTTTTTCTCACAAACGGGGACAAAAACTAGACCTACAAATTTTGAGCTCCATTAATGGCTGCCATGGCAGCTCCGTGCTCAAAGCCACTGCCAGGTGAAAATTTAAAATTTTATTTCCCAACATTCTAGTGGGAAAATTTATGTGAAATTTGGAGGATGTGGTCGTGATGACGAGACGAGTCTAAAAAATATGTTTCGTCGCAAATTGAGCACTAGAAACACACTTTCTAAAAATAGTGAGTTTTCCTATACATACTTGTTATGTTTGGAAAGTCATCATCAAAAGTAGTTGTGGCGAAAGTAGTGTGTACCCAAGGGCACCAGGAAGCCAGAATTATTGTCCGAACTAGAAAACAGTTAAAATGACCACTTACTAAAAATAGTAATTTCCCTATATGGGTTCTTACTAAAGATAGTAGATCAACCCAAAAGGCAGCCGACGTAAGGGTAGTGTGTACAAGCTCGAATGAGGGAGTTCATCACATCACGATGGTCGAGAAGAGGCAAAAATCACCTCTCACTAAAAATAGTAAGCCTTCCATCTGGACACTTACTATTAATAGTAGGTTGTTCTCAAAGGGTAAGTTTGGAACAATGATACATAGAGGGTTGACCATCTCAGGGAACTAGACAATATTTTTCGACACTCACTACATAGTTTGGGTCACATGTATGTCATACATAGGTTGGGAGTTACAGTCATCAACAAAACATTTCACTCAACTTGATAAGCATTCGCGAGCTGATTTGAAGGAGTTTCACAGTGTGCAAGGAGTTTGAAGATTTAGAGTTTCACTGCATTTGAAGCTTTCCATCAATGAGGATCAACGGACTTCATCGGGAATGACATCTCTTCTTCTTCTCTCTCTCTTTCTCTCTCCTCTTCCCCCCGAATTTCTCTCACTTTCCAATATTCTAATTTTGTGTTGGGGTTGCACTTTTTCATGTCCTAATGTTCCTAATGTAATAAGTCACCTTTTTGTTATAAAAAGGGACTTGATATTCTCCTAGGAAGTCGAAAAGTTTTAAGTTGTAAAAGGACATATGAAAAGCCATTGGGGGTAGACGATAAGTCACCTCTCACTCTATAAATTTTAAATCCATTCCCATTTCAAAGGGTTGGCGATTGACCTTGTAAACTTAAGAGTGCATTGTACTTAGAGAAAGCAAAGGAGATAGTCATTTTCTTTCACTTTCCTCCACTATCAAATTTCTTCCATTCCCACACTATATACAAATTTTGTTTAAGAAATCAATACAAGAAGAAGTTTCTAGCTTTCTTTTACTAAGGGGTTTCTTGATACTTTGTGATCAATAAATTCTATTTGGTCTTGTTGTTATTTTTAGAGTTGTTTCTTCTCATGAATGCATGTGATGAAATTTCTAACTAGTGTGTGTAGGAATTTGATTTTCTACCTCCAACATTAGTTCTCCTACCTCATATTCTCACTCCCTTTCCCACTTCCAGACAAAGTCAACCCAAGCAAGAGATTGATAGCTTTTTCACAGGGTCAATAGAGTGCCCCTGTTGGATCCTCAGTCATAAGGCCACCCACAGAAATCCACATTTTCTCGTGCATGCATATACGGTAGCTGCACCAATTAAGTAGAGGGACTTAGATTCCCAGATTGTTGGCAAGAAATCCACAAGTTTTTCACCCGACAAATTTTCTTGCCAATAGTTTTTGGCACCCACCATGGGACAGACTTGGTAGCATCTGCACCCAAAATACAACCGCAAGGTCTTAAAATACAAAAAAAAATTAAATATTGAAAAAACAAAAAAAAAAGTTCATGAAAAGCCATTATTGAACGATACACTGTTAATTCATGCACGTGACCTTTCATATTCCATAGTTTCTTTTCATATTCCCACTTCAAGATTTTCCAAAAGTTGGCTGGAGGAAGATATACCAAGTTGAATAGGTCGAGAGGAGGTGTCGTTTCCAATTTCGAGGCTTTACAAAATCAGCAAGAACGAATTAGAGATAATCCATACTTCTTCTCTCAAGCCTCCTCTCCATCTAGTGCTTCAAGTAGTTCACCTGGAAATACTACCAAAACTCATGTTGATACTCCCCCTTCAAATTCTCCCATTTTTCCATCACTATTAAGCATTGATTTCCCGGAAGAATAAGAGTTTGAAGAAGAATTTGTAGAAGCAAGGGTTGAAGTAGAAGCAAAAACTATAGACACCTATAGTTATGCCCAAGCAATTTAAATACTTAAATTGCGCTAATTATCACCTTTTCCGTAAATAGACGACATATCATCAAAAGCGCTCATATTCCCTCTAATTGTCATTAATTAATTACAATACGCTAATTGATTAAGTCGCCTACCCAGCTAACAGCCTATTAACGACCTTCCATTAATTATCACTTCATGTATCTTGATTAATTAATTATTACTAATTAGTTAGTCTCCCCCTTTATTTAAACTAGTAAATCGATATTAAATTGATTTAATCCCTTTCTAATAGCCTAAATCGCACTAATATTCTTCTAAATGACTTCTATAAGTTTACACCTACCTATTAATTAATCACATTTGATTAATTAAAATACCCCCCAACTCCCATGACTTGCTAAACATGTATTAAACCCTTCTAAAGTAAGGTTACCTTTAATAAAGCAACCTTATCCATTCCTAATCATGTTTTACCTTTATCCCACATTCATGAGAATGTGTTGAATCCTTTATCCTTTGGGCTATATAAAGAGCCCTCCACCTACCTTTTTACTTACACCTAAACTCCTTAGAGAGCAAATGCAAATCATATAGCAAAGAGACTAAGAGTTTTCACCTTGTTTTCTTGAGAGTTCATCATCTTGAAGAGTTAAGCCTCTTTCTTAAAGTGCTTGGGTCATATGGGAGGTGTCAAAAGGGTCGTGTAGCCCAACTTTGATTAGCCCCCATTCCTAGGTTCTTGGAACATTAAGGACAACTATTTTTGATAGCCATGGAACCTACCTAGGTTCCTTCATTTATATGTTGTTAAAGAATATAGGATATGTAGGTGTTTAATATAGTTAAGTTCATAGTTTTGTATTGATAAATGTTAGCATTTAATCCTTGATTAATTCTTATCATGATGGTGTTTATAATGTTGTTTAATTCTTGCTAATTAAGACTATTTAGGTGTTAGTCTTTGTTTACATTAGTATTAGTTTAAAAACAACACTTGCACACATTTGGCACACCCGGTGGGGCTTACTCCATTGTCCTTTGCACTTAATTTCAAGTTTTGGTAGTTAAGTTTCCTTTTTGGTTACTAACCCTCTTTTACACATGTTGATCTAACTTGTTTTTTTTAACTTGTTTTGTTGAGTTTGCATGTGTTGAGCCTTCTTTGTAGGTATAAAGGAGGTGAAGTGCTGTCAAAATTCGAATTGATGGGCAAATTTTAAGATTTCTCCATGTTTTCATTTTTAGAGCTTACTTTTTTAACATTCTACATGCTAGTTTTGTCAATTTCTTAAAAATTTTAAATTCTTGAGCATGTAGGTTAGTGTTTGATAGTGTTGAGTCTTCTATTTACATGTTAATGTGGTGGGTTGCTGTCAAAATTTAATCTTGGTGAGAAAATTTCAAGATTTCATCATGTTTTCATTTTTAGAGCTTACTTTTTTATCATTCTACATGCTAGTTTTGTTAATTTCTTGAAAATTTTAAATTCTTGAGCATGTATGTTAATGTTTGATAGCGTTGAGTCTTCTATTCATATATTGATGTGATGGGTTGTTATCAAAATTGAATCTTGGTTGGAAAAATTTGCCCATTTTGCAGATTAAGAGACGTTTTTTTTACATTTTTTGAGTGCATGTCAAGTGCATACCTGTGAGCATAAGAGCATATGCGTAACCCATCTTCCGAAGGCCATAAATTTTGCTCCCAAACTCGAAATGACTCAATGTTTTTTGCATTGGAAAGGTATTGAAGTTAACTATGCAATGAAAACATAAATTTTAGATTTATACTTACAAAAATTGTAGGTTTTTCTGTTAGTTTAAAACTGGTCATTTTCTAACATGTCTAATGTTTTGATGAATGTTGTATTTCCATGCTTCCTCGATTTAGACCAAAGCGTGTGTATGTTTTTCTCTTGCACCTTTTGGTGATCTTGAGAATCAAAAACAACTTTGATCTATATCTTTTAACATTGGGATTAAACTTGGAAATTTGATTATTCATTTTGCTTAAGGGAATGAACCTTTTACAAAGCATTTTTCAATGGTCCTTTGATTTGAAGTTTTCTATTTCTATATAGTTGGGATAAAGTTTGCGTATTCTCTTCTCTTGCACCTTAGGGTGATCTTGAGAATCAAAAACAAATTTAGTCTTCATTTTATAACATTTGGTAAATTGGAAACTTCATCTTTCACTTTTGGTTTAGGGGAATGAACATTTATCAAGAATTTTGTATGGTTCATTGATTGAAAATATTTTCTTTACTTTTTAGTTGGATTATTTGTTGTGTATGCTCTTCTCTTACATCCTTGGATGATCTTGAGAATCAAAAGTAACTCTTAATCCTCTTTTAAATAATGTGATTTTCTTAGAGAATTACTAACGCTTGAGTGCATGACCTAAAAACACTTGTCAAAAAAAGGAGGAATCAAAACGAAATCAAAAACTACTAATATAGTTGTTATACATGTTGCCAAAAGGTGTTCAAGCAAACCACACCTAATTAAACAAGATAAAAAGAACAACATATTCAAAACATTGTATTGTAGGTTTCGGAAAAGGGTACGTCCCTCTCCGCTCAACTGGAACATAACCCCTTTAGCATAACGCCGTAAGCTACAACAATGGGGGTGGTTCCAGGAACCCCAAAGTAGTCCACGTAAGAGGGAACCTTGTGGATGAAACGGGAAGTGCTCTACACTACCTACTTGACTAGTGATTCCTTTGTGAGATAGCATTACAGGTTGTCCGTTGTGGTGACCCCAGTGATAGTACACGTAGACACACTAGTTGCCTACTATTATTGAAGGGAGTAAAGTAAAGCCGAGATACTCCCAAACTAGTCAATGCGACTTTTTGGGTAAATCGCGCTCGCTCGTGGAAACTTTGTAACACCTAGGGTGAGAGAACCACCTAAGAAAATATAATTTGGCCAGGAGCCCACTTTGACCATTTTAAAACAGTGTTGAGTTTTGAACCTTCTTTTTGAGAAACGTGTGACGTATTACTTTTGCCTAGTTTTTACTTGCCTTAGGGCAAGGCGAAACTCTGTCGAAGTGAGGCTAGCATTTTTCGTCATTTTTCTTGATTTATTTCCTTCATATTCTTTTGAAACTTTGTTGATCAAAAGAGGTGTGATTACCTTTGTGTTGCCATTTGACTGTTTCTCTCACTTTTATGTCCATTTACGCCCATCCATGTTTGCGGTTGGGTTAGTTAAACATCTAAAGTGAGCGGAGGTGTTTTCACGTCATTTGGTAGCCATTGTGATCTTGATACCCACGTCAAGATCTTCATTGTAGTTAGGCGTGGTTCATCACCGCGGACTTCCATACAGGAGTCAGCTTGTTTGGCTCGTATCATTACAATTTCGATATTTACGTCTTGTTTCTTGTAAACTCGACATAAATACCTATATTGTACGGTTACGCTGCACACATTTTTAACTATTCCTAACTATACTTTGAGATTTTTTAGTTCATTTCTATTATTACCTTGATTTCAAAGAGTGCTAGGTGTTACCATTTGTGCGTGTTATATCAATAACACCTCAATATCAATACTTCACTTTCTAGCAAAGTGGGTTAACATATCTTGGTGATATTGTTGTGTCATTCGCGAATTATAATTGGAAATTTTTGAGATATAGGTCTTAATCGAGTTTGAGCTCACTCATCATATATCTTGATTGGGAGATCGCATTAACTTCTTGTATTTACTTATGTTTTGTTCATTTCCTTGAACTTGGCATAAGTGAAAACATCTTGTTGATCATCTTGCGACGTAAACTACTTTTTGAAACATAGTCTAAGAAGTACTTCCTTTGATCAAGTTTTAATACCAAACACTTGTATCACGGGTGATTTATCACTCTATCACATTGGTATTCTCACACTATTAATTTACTCTTAACACGTACATCTTGTGTTTCACTTAGGGGTAGTCATTGAATTTTGAACAAATCTTCAACTTACCTTAGTGAAAATTATCACGAAAACATGGCTCCCAAGATGTGTCTAGGGTTAAAGAAACAAACATATGAGGAATAACATGCACAAGCTTGGGAAAATTCTAATAGACAAGGGTCAAACCCATTTATCAGACACGATCTAGGACCACTATTTTCTACAGAAAAAGAAATAGAAGAAATGGTCGACCATAGTGGAAACGAATTAGAGTCACCAGGCGCGGACTTTGATTTTGACCCTACTCTACTAGATGAATTTCTTCTTCGAAACAAAGATAGAGTGTTGGCCCGGGTCATCGAATTAGGGGCCAAATTTCCCATCGAGAAGGAATCAATACTACAAACATATGACACTACTGAGGAAGAACGCCCCCTTATCAATATGGAAGATATTTTCATAGGCGGGCATGCTTCCACTTCTTACACAGAAAATGATAAAGTGGTAGGGCATAGAATACCCCTCCTCAAAGTGCCATGAAGAAACAAAATAGAACTTGAGACGGAAGAAGAACCTCCACAGTACGAAGAGGAGGAACCTTTAGAAGAAGAGGCTATAAACCAAGCCACAATCCAACAACAAATCAGCAACCTAAGCTGAAAACTTGCTTTGCTTACTTCCCATGTAAAGAAATATGCAAACAAGAACATTCAAAAGGTAAGGCTTAAGGTTAAGATCAACGAACTCCATCAGGAAAAACAAGGAGAAGAAGATATAGGGTACCATCATGTTTACATCCCTACTTCTCCCACTAAAGAACAATTGCTCGCACAGAAAATGCAATCTATGAAAGTGACGCTTGCGAGCTTATAAGAGAGAAATATAGGGAGCATTAGGAAATATCAATATGAAGAGTTGTTCCCCTATCCTTTTGACAAGACAATGACCCTTCAACCCTTTCCAAAGAAATTTGATGTGCCAAAGTTTGAAAAATAAAAAAGGAAAGGGAGACCCAAGAGATCATGTTAAAGATTTTTACATGGCATGTCAAGAGGTGTCTTATAGTGATAATTACCTTATCAGACCTTTTCCCAAGAGTCTTAAAGGTCAAGCATTGGAATGGTTTACACGCTTACCACGGGGATCAATTTCCACCTAGCTAGAATTAGCAAAAATATTCGTGCATCACTTGTCGTATAACATATAGAGTGATGTCACCATGGTAGACTTGTGCGGCGCCAAACAACGCCCAAATGAGACCTTCGCTAGCTTCCTCCAATGATGGAGAGGGATAGCCAGTTGCTTCCCTTGTGCTTTCCCTAAAAAGTAGGAGGTCAGTATCTTTGTTCCCAATCTCAACCCAGATATCGCCTTCCACCTCCAAATGCATTGTGTCAGTACTTTTGAGGAGGTTATTGAGAAAGGGATTTAGATATAAAAGGCTCTCATTGCGAAAGGCACCCTTAAAAACCAATCTAAAAACAACCAAAGTGTCAAACCCACAGAAAAGCCCAAGATCTTCAACAAAAACAAAAACGTGTTGGGAGATGGAATCACTAATTCCAAACACATTCAAACGTTCCAAAATGGTTAACCTTTTAAACTGACCAAGGGCCCAATTCAACCACCACAAAAACAACAAACATTCACCTCTCTCAATGAACCATTGTTAGTCATACTAAAATAGTTGGATGCAGCCCACATGATGACCTATCCTACAACACATCCATTTGACGACAACGCTCCCAAACCTTCATGGTATAAGGAGCATGAATATTGTGAAATGCATCATGTTAAAGGTCATAAAACAGACAAATGTTTGTGACTTCGCCACTATATTCAATACCTCATTGACAACTAGGAGATAGAGGTGGATAACCCTGGCCACATGCAAACACCTAACGAGAAAATGGGGATTTATAAGGAATCATTCCCCAAGCATGATAAGTCGGAAAAGGAAAAACCAGATCGGGGAGAGTCATCCCAAACCTATAAAGCCGCGAATTACTTATATACCAAGAGAGATAACAATCATTACGATTCACTTATCGGATGTATTCGCTCCCTTGTTGACCGTGTCAAAACTATTCAGATTAAGGGAAAGGACTGTGTTATGGTAACAAGGCATTCCTGCCTCGTAATTCCGAACTCCTCTCTGTCGACCCCACATACTGGTAAGTATAACCTTTTAGAACAACTTGAGAAGACGTTCGCTAAGATTTCGATCTTAGACCTTCTCAATATTTCCAATGTGGATAAGGACATCCTGTATCAAACTCTTCAGGGGTTGGGAGTGCCTTTAGAAGTCGATCCTACACACATTCAAGCTACGGTGGCAACCACTGCCCCAAGTGAGCATATTACTTTCAACCATAGGGAAATCCCTGCCACGAATCCTACACATAATCTTCCCTTGTACATCAAGGTAGTTATCACCCGCAGGAAAATCAAACGGGTGCTTATGGACAATGGATCGGGATTGAACATCTGCATGCTTAAGTTGGTCAAACAATTGGGACATATGGAGGAAGATCTTGAGTCCCATATTATTACTATCACTGCATACGACAACGTGGAAAGAGAGTCAGCAGGCACCATTATGCTACCCATGGAGGTCGGCCCTACTTGTCATCAGACAAAGTTTCACGTCCTAGAATTGGAACTTCCATATAATATGCTTCTATGCCGACCATGGATTCATGCCATGCAATTCGTGCCATCAACATTTCATCAATGCATCAAGTTGAAGCATGAGGGACATATGATCACAATACTAGGATATACAGAGCCCTTTGCTCATTGTAGAGCTCTCAATAGCTTTACACGAAAGGGTACATATGCATGTCCCTCCGTAGATATAGTTGTTCCTCTTCAGTCTGAGGCTATGGAATCCTGCGTGGATTCAGATTCACTTAGTTCTTGTGCTCATGGGGTGTCTACTTCAACCTCTCCATTTGATTCATGGGAGATGAAAATCCTAAAATATGGCTGCAGGGAGTATAATGTACAACAAGCGCTCCTGGTGTCAGATCTCTCTTTGTCACCCAAGACTAGAGGTCGACCCAACTACCGCTTTAAGAGACCTAGAGAAGAACACACTATATGATCATTCCTGCCTAGAGGCTTGTTAGCTGAGGAGAAGTTGCTTGATCCACCTACTACTTGGGTCCCTGAGGACACTCATCCATCTTGTTACCAAACTCCGGAATATGAAAAATCTAGCAGAATGATGTACTCCATGGGCTACAAAGGCCTAGGATGTGGGAGGAATGAACAAGGACAAAGAGAACCAGTCCCTCTTCTACATTTCAAAATAGAAAGATACGGCATTGGGATTCTTCCTTACGGAGCGCACCCCCATGATCAAGACGTAACTTGTTCTAAGCGTGAGGATAGTTCCGATTACCTAGACAGCGATATGGATTCTTGTTGTAGCCAATATGAGGATCTAGCCTTCACGAACCATTTTATGAATAACGTTGTCCTAACCATCACCCCCACTGAACCAACCCTTGACCTTGTATACCCTTCCCTTGTGGAATGGGACCAACAACGTCACGTGCCACTAGATTTATTCGATAACAATGAGGCTATTGCAGAGTTTATGGGCACAAGGGATATAATCCCCATTGGAGATCATAAGAAAGGTTTCTCTATCGACTTAAACACCTGTGTCTACTTCAGCGAGGAGGCTAAACTTTGTGGTCATCAAAATTTAAAGAAAAGCGAGGGAAAAAGTTCTAAAGAAAAGCCTTGGAAAAAGTCGAAGTCTAAGTCACACAGTGAAAACCTATTTGAGGCACTGGATGAAAAAAAAATAAGAAAACTGAAGGACAAACAAAGTGACCATGCCAAGGATGAAAATCTTGTGGAGACATCCTTGGATGAAGATCTCAACCTTATTCCTGACCCTACGCGTATGGAGGATTTATCAAAATTGTTAGTCGAAGAAACCATTGATGTCAACATTGGTACTGAAGAAGATCCCAAGATAGTAAAATTGGGGGCATCACTCTCAGCTAGAGAACAAAAGACGTTCACTATGTTGTTGCGAGAGTTCATTGATGTGTTTACAAGGTCTTACAAAGACATGCCCGACATAGATATGACTTTAGTCATGCACAACCTGGTCGTGCACACAGACGCCAAGCCTATCAAATAGAAACTACGAAAGATGCATCCAAGAGTGGCCTTGTTAGTCAAGGAAGATTTGGAAAGGTTTCTTGCAGCAGGATTCATCGGACCAATTGACTATTCTGAATAGATATCGAACATTGTTCCTGTCCAGAAGAAACCTGTCGGTATCTGAATCTATACAGATTTTAGAGACATCAATAAGGCTTGCCCTAAAGATGAGTTTCCATTACCCAACATTGATACGATTGTTGACTCAATAGCAGGATATGAAATGCTATCGCTCATGGATGGCTTTTCAGGTTATAATCAGATTAAAATCGCTAAGGAGGATCAACACAAAACAACTTTCACAACTCCTTGGGGAACCTTCTACTATCAGGTGATGCCATTTGGCCTTAAGAATGCGGGAGCAACTTATCAGTGGGCCATGACAGTAATCTTTCACGATATGATTCATGACATCATGGAAGACTACGTGGATGACATCCTGGGAAAGTCCAAAACAAGAGAAGATCATCCTGTCATTTTGCGGCATATCTTTGAGTGCCTACAGGAATACAAAGTCAGATTGAATCCCAAGAAGTGTGTCTTCGGGGTGCTATCATGGAAATTATTTGGCTTCATTGTGTCAAGACGAGGTATTGAGGTAGACCCTGCTAAAGTGTCTGCCATCACTGAAATGCCTCCACCTGAAAATATCAAGAAATTGCGTAGCTTACAGGGGAAAATTCAAGCCATTCGCCGCTTTATCTCACAGCTTGTAGATAAATGTCACTCATTCACCCATTTTCTTAAAAAGGATGTCACTTTCATCCGGGGACCCGAGGAACAACAAGCCTTTGCTTTGCTTAAATAATACCTGGCTAATCCACCTGTCCTCATGCCTCCCACTCTGGGAGAACCACTTTTTCTCTATATTTCCACTACGCAATATGCTATTGGTGCACTGCTCACCCAATACAACCTTAGCCATAAAGAGAAAGTAGTGTACTATCTGAGTCACACCCTCATCGCCTATGAACTTAATTATCCTCAGATTGAAAAGTCTTGCTTGGCCGTTGTTTTTACCTTTCAGAAACTTCACCATTACTTACTAAATACTAAGACCAATCTCATATCCAAGGTCAACCCACTCAAGTATTTGTTGTCCAAACCCACCCTCACATGTAGAATGGCTAATTGGATCATTCTACTTAGTGAGTTTGATATAGAATTTGTCCAGCAAAAATCAGTTAAAGGACAAGTACTTGCTGACCAGCTAGCAGAAGCACCTTTGCAAAGCATAGAACCTTTGAGTCTAGATCTATCAGATGCATCTTTGCTCTACATTGAAGAATCTGTCGTATGGAAGATACATTTTTATGGATCTTTTACATTTCATGGTTCAGGTACACGAGTGGTCCTTATTACTCCTTCGGGTGATCCTATACCACAAGATTTCCGCCTGGCCTTCCCTTGCACGAACAACATTGTGGAATATGAAGCACTCATTGCAGGGATGAAGCTAGCCATCAAGTGGAATATTCAACATGTTAAGGTTGTAGGTGATTCATAGCTAATCATCAAACAAGTTAATGATGAGTATAAATTTAAGGATGACAACCTCATACCTTACAAGAATTTGGTGGAAACTCTGAAGGAGTATTTTGTGTGCATTACCTTTGAGCAGATCCCAAGAACGCATAACAGATTAGCAGATGCCATGGCAACGATGGGATCTATGCTTCGTATTCTGCCATGGAACAATGATATGCCATTTTTCGTATAAAATCTACACCAGCCCGCATATGACGTGCCGGAATCTTGCTTGTCTTGTGAGGTTGTTGGTCCCTATTCCCCATGGTACGAACCCATTTTCACCTATCTTAAGGATAGTACTTTCCCTCCCAATATCTCCCGTTCTAAAAATCAAATCCTGATTCACCAGATAGCCAGTTACACCCTTTTAGGAGGTACACTTTATCATCATGGCTATGATGGTAATTTGTTACGTTGTCTAGATGTGACGGAGTCAATCTAGGCAATTAAAGAAGTACACAAAGGAGTATGCAGAGCACATACAAACGAAATGGTCTTGGCTAAGAAACTGTTAAGAGTAGGATACTATTGGCCCACCATAGAAATTGATTGTTGTAATTATGTTATAAAATGTGTGCTTTGCCAAAATTATGGAAATTTCATCCATGCTCCATCGCAACCATTGCAACCAATCACTACCCCATGGCCATTCTCCAATTGGGGACTTGATCTAATAGGGAAGCTTACTCCTACCTCATTTGATGGTCATACACATATCATCACAACTACAGAATACTTTACAAAATGGTTGGAGGCTATCCCTTTAACCTATGTCACAGGACCACAGATTTCTAAATTCATCATGAATCACATAATTTGCCAATATGGTATCCCTGCAGCCATTATCACAGATAATGGGAAGTCATTTAAGAACAAAACTGTGAAAGGTCTTTGCCAACGGTTCCAAATCAGATTGAAATGGTCCACGCCATATTACCCTCAAGGTAATGGACAAGCTAAGGCAACAAACAAGACTTTCGTAAGGATAATGGAGAAGATGGTTAGAAAAATTGGTCGAAACTGGCACCTACAAATCCACCCAGCCCTTTGGGCCTACCAAACATCAATTCGCACTCCTATGGGTACGACGACATATTCCCTAGTGTTCGAGGACAGAATCTATCATCCCTTTAGAGATCAAACTCCCATCCCTGTGAATTTCTCTTCGGGACTATTTAGATAAGGATGAAGATTATCAAGTGGCAAGATTGGTTGAGTTAGAGCTCCTGGATGAGAGGCGCATTCGTGCTCTTAATCACCTGAAGGGTATATCAACACAAAATCTCCCGCAACTACAACAAGAGAATCATCCCTTGCCAGTTTGAGGTGGGTGATTTAGTTATGAAGGAGAACCAGTTCAACACCATAGCAAAGTGAGAAAAGAAAGGGAATTTTGAACCACACTGGTTAGGACCCTATGTCATAGTTGCCAAGTACGGCACCGGGGCATACAAACTAGCTCACCCCCAATGGTGATGAGCTCCGAGAGCCAATGAACGCCATGCATCTTAAGAAGTTCTATGCTTGAACATGGCACAAAAATAAAAAAAATACAAAAACATCAAAAGAACAAGAGAAAACAGGTCATCCACTAGTGAAAACCACACAATTTTGGCACTTTGGACAAGTCCTTGGGTGAAAACCAGTTTCCAACGCCTTAGGAGGATTCGTTGTTCACAAGCATTTTGTATTAGAAGGGTAGTTGTCTTTGGCCTGGACCTGGTTCTACCTCCGAGTTTCCTTGTGCACACCATTCTTCCCAGCCTTGATCCGGCTTTGCCTTCTTCTATTTGTCTATGAGGGATGTGGTCTTTTGTGATTTCCCATCTTACGCTGGGGGAAACTCAACGACTTCACCTTCTTGTTCATAAGTGTGTGGCTTCTACCCTTGTATATTCCCCACCTAATGTTGGGGGCATCCACACTTTCTTGGTTACCTGCACATAGCTTTGGAAACCGTCAGAAAACACAAAAACAATAGAAAATTGTTTCGAGAAAACACAAAAACAATAGACAATTGTTTCACAAAAACCTAAACAATAGAAAATCGGTGCATGAAAACATATCTTACAAAAACATTTACTTGCATTGCTTTGTTTCCTTTCTTTGCTTGTTGCTTGTATAGTGTTTTGTGGGCTTACTTTTGAGTTTTTTGTTTCTTGAGTGTACTTTGTCATAGTTTATCTTTACTTGCTTAGAATAGATTTATTCTTGCTTATGCATATTGTAGTGGGTTTCGACATGCTAGTGTGTTAATTCTTTATTTCTTTCTTAATGCATTTGGTTGTGTTTTGTTACTTGTTAATAAGGCATGGTGATTCAAGGTGTATTACATTAATTTCTGGTGTTCTTTGTAGCATTTGGCTGTGTTTCTTACATGTGCTCTATTTTTTTATCATTCACATCACATTACCATCACTATCATCACATCTAGCATCATATATACATTATATATAAAGAAAATGCTAAGTTTTACATCATGTATGTATGCTAAGCTAATCATCACATATCATATCATCAATAGGGGCAAGAGGGGTTGCGCATAATAAAAAAACTATCCCCCCCCACACCAATATCATCATATCATCCCATCCATATACATCAAAATAACACTTGAAAACAACATTTGATATTGTCTACAGATCTATCATCTACAATCTATAGCACGCCTCAAACGATCACGTGTGATCACCATCTCTCCTGAGTGTCAGAGCCTCATGGTAAGTTTTCTAAACTGAGTGGTTAAATTAACTGATTGCGATGTTTTTACCCCCCTTGGGGGGTATATTAACCTATTTTTCACCGATCAGACAGTCGGGACACCCGTTTAGCTCACCATTTTCTCCTCTGCTCGCTGTGGAATAATTAATTTTAATTAAATAATTATTTTTCTCTTATTTTTCACCGTATATGGGCATTTTTTGTCTAATACCCCTTTCTTCTCCCCCGGACAATTTTATTGCTCCATGGAAATTTTTATTCTTCTTCACACTCTTGTAAATAATTATTTTTCAAATAATTATTTTTTCTTAATTTTTCCACTAAACAAGGACATTATTTGTCGTTTGTTTCTCCTTTCTTCCACCTAGGGCACTTTTTGTTTCCCCTAGGCCCTTATTTTTCTTCTTCTCCTTTCTTCTATTGTTTATCACGGTTCAGAAAGCCAAAACAATACAAACATTTACTATATCAAAAATCCCAAAAACAAGGCAAAAAAAATTTTAAAATTCCTAAAAAGTAAAACACCCTACAAAATGGTAACTTGCTTCTTACAGCTGAAACTTGTGTCTTACACGTGGTATTTTCTCCATATCATGTTGGTTTGTCTCACATCTTCCCCGATTAATATGACTCGCGGATCATCGGATTCACAACCATTCACAAAAGCTAGTTGCTTGCTTCGTCTCTACTCTGGGGCACTTTTGGTTGTCTGGTGTTGTTTCGTTGCACACAAACACTTTTCATGGACCCCATGTCCATTTTCATTTCCTCTTGCATGTATCCTTGCTTGGGGCATCATTTTTTAACCCTTATCATCAATCATGAACTTGTGGATCTCTTCAGAACTGATAACAAAACATTTGTACAATTGTCTTGACCGTTGTTGGGTTGGATATGTGCATTCGTACTTGTTTTCCCTGTTAGATGAGCTTGTTTCCTTCTTGTATTGCATTGCATTTTTGTATGTTGCGTGGAATTGGTATTTTCAGCAATGGACAATTGTTCGTAGTATGTCTTTTCATGTCATTCTACCTTTGTCGTATGCTTATATTTTTCATAAGGACCGATGACGTAGTTCCTATGGCAATATGATGACATCCAAATTGTTTCAAACAAATACGCGGCTAGAGGCTAAGCTCTTCTCCCCCCTTGTCCATATTTCTTCTACACCACTTCCCTTTCACCCCTAATTCTCCCTCTCATCGAGGCATCCTGCCTCGTCCCCCTTCTTCTACCTATATCTCACCTTTTTCGATCATCGATCGGCTTCTTCCATCACCCCATCGACACTCGAGGGGGCATCTCTCCCTCCTACTAATTTTTCTTCTATCCCTTCAAAATCTCTTCTATCTACTATCTTTGAAGTGGCATCACTTACGCCACCCCAAATAGGGGCAAATGTAGACACCTATAATTACACCCAAGCAATTTAAATACTTAAATTGGGCTGATTATCCCCTTTCTCACAAATCAACGACATATCATCAAAAGCACTCATTTTCCCTCATATCATCATTAATTAATTACACTAAGCTAATTAATTAAGTTTCCTATCCAAAAAATATCCTAATTAACGACCTTCCATTAATAAATCACCCCTTCTACCTAGACTAATTAATTATTATTAATTAATTAGCTTTCCCTTCCATTTAACCAATAAATCAATATTTAATTGATTTAATCCCCTTATAATAGCCTAAATCGTACTAATATTCCTCTAATTATCTTCTATAAGCTTACATCTACCTATTAGTTAATCACCTTTGATTAATTAAAACACCCCCCAACTCCCATGACTTGCTAAGCATAAATTAAACCCTTCTAAAGTAAGGTTACCTTTAATAAAGCAACCTTATCCATTCCTAATCATGTTTTACCTTTATCCCACATTCATGAGAATGTGTTGAATCCTTTATCCTTTGGGCTATATAAAGAGCCCTCCACCTACCTTTTTACTTACACCTAAACTCCTTAGAGAGCAAATGCAAAGCATATAGCAAAGAGACTAAGAGCTTGCACCTTGTTTTCTTGAGAGTTCATCATCTTGAAGAGTTAAGCCTCTTTCTTAAAGTACTTGGGTCATATGGGAGGTGTCAAAAGGGTCTTGTAGCCCAACTTTGATTAGCCCCCATTCCTAGGTTCTTGGAACATTAAGGAAAACTATTTCTGATAGCCATGGAACCTACCTAGGTTCCTTCATTTATATGTTGTTAGAGAATAGAGGATATTTAGGTGCTTAACAAAGTTAATTTCATAGTTTTGTATTGATAAATGTTAGCATCTAATCCTTGATTAATTCTTATCATGATGGTGTTTATAATGTTGTTTAATTCTTGTTAATTAAGACTATTTAGGTGTTAGTCTTTGTTTATATTAGCATTAGTTTAAAAACAACACTTGCACACAAAAACAATAATGGCTGACGAAGCAGAAAGACCTCAACCCATTGTTCCACAATCTACCAACAAATTCCCTCAAGAACTTGCCAAAGTTCAAAGGTGAAAAAACAAAACATCCTAAAGAACACATTGTTTCCGTCTTGACATCATGTGGAATTCTTGGTTTCCAACATGAAGATGTTGTTGTAAGAATGTTCGTGGAATAACTCCAAGAAAAAGTGGTAGAATGGTTCTACCTCTTTCCTATCAGATCCATCACTAGTTGGAATGACATCAAGACTGACTTCAAGGAAATATTCAAATCAACTGAAGATTGTCAGGATCTCTTGGTGTATTTGACTCAAATGAAGAAATGAGAAAGTGAAACCATGAGAGACTTTGTGGCTCTCTTTGAACGGTTGCTTCGCAGGATACCGAAAGAAGATTCTCCGTTTGAAAACAATATCAAGAGATTCTTCATCAATGCTCAATCATCAGAAGTAGGATTTTTACTGCGAAGAGCTCAACCAAGGAACATTGTAGAAGCACAAAGGATAGCCATTGAACTTGATGATGATCTCATCCTATTTGGAAAGCTCAAGAATCCCTCAAAGGGTAAAGCTAAACATCCTAGAGATGAGAGAACTAATTAATTGCTGAAAAAGTTGGTGAATGACATGGCATATTTGAAGAGGGAATTATTTGAATGAGTAACTTCTCAAATAAATAATACAAATCAAATTTTAGGAGCACCCCAAAGGCTAGCCTTGGAGGCCCTGCCCGTGAATGTAAATTGTAGATTTCAAGAAAGTGAAGAAGAGCTTGAACAAGAAAGTGAAGGTGACAACTTCCTAGAGATCGATGAACTTGAGAATGATAGACAAATCAGATTTTGTGAGTATTCCAGAGGTGATGAAGAAGAGGAAGAAGATGCACCCGGTTTCTCATGTGCAGTATTCACTCATTCCCAGTCCAAGAAAAGAGCATCTCCCTCCACTGCTACAAAAGAAAATAAGGTTGATGATCCTCTTGTGGCAACTCCGCAAAAAAAATTAGTCAAGGATCCCCACTTCCATCTTCCATGAAGTATGCATTGTTGGATCCTGATCCCATAGCAATTAAGAAGGCTCTCGCAATCCCAAGTAAGTCTTTTGATGTCTCTTCAAGTCTAAATCTAAATCTACTCCTTTAAAATTTGATACTTTGAAAGATCCTAGTGTGTCATTCAAAATAACCTCCATTCCTCAAACGTCAAATCTTGGTCCCAAGCCTATCCAGAATCTGAAATTGGTCCCTTCACCCACCTTGTCCACATATGTTCCCTTTGACTTCATAGAATATGCAAACAAATACAAATTTCATATTATCGAAACTGAATATTTGCAGACCCATCCTGAATAGTTCAACAGGTTTGTTCAATACATCAAGAATGGTAGTCTAACACCCAATGATGTAGCTCATTGTCCTAAAGGAATACTACCAAACCCACCTATGCCTCCCTCATAGAACATGCTTTATCTGAGTGCATCAAATACTGATAAATTTGAACCTTTTTATGTCTCCCTTCTTGTTGGAGAATATGTACTGAACAATTGCTTAATAGATTTTGGTGCCTCAAACAATGTGATGCCTTTGAAGGTCGCCAAGGCTCTCAAACTTACCACAACTCCAAATGGTGGCTCTTGTTACTCTTTGGATTCAAAATAGGTCTCACTTGTAGGGAAGGTCAAAGATGCACAGGTGGCTCTCACCATATTTCCAGACAAGATAGTTTTAGGAATGATTTTGGTAATAGACATCCTAGCCTCGTTCAGAATGTTGTTGAGTAGAAGTTTTTTCCGAGACTTGGGAGGGAAATATCAAATGAATTGGTCTTCTACAACCATACCAATGAAGGGAGACATTCAGCAATTGCTTCCTAAGAAGAAGATGAAGTACACGGTATTGAAATCTGGAATCCCGGAAGCTAACATCTTGTATTAAGGTAGCGGGTAGATGAATCACTCAGTGACAACTGAGGAGGAAGAAGATATCCCCATCTTGATAGGTCCAAACATGCCTTCCTGGAGAGATTTGGATTTTGAAGAATCATTGAGGAGATTCAAGTTACAAGAGGGTAACCCTGAATTGTCGGATGATGTAAACCATGAAGAAGAGGAAATGGTTCTGGATATTTTTCAAGAAGAAAATCCAGCTTATATGCTTATCCAAGATGAGGAGTTATTCTCATTCCCATTTGGCGATGAAGATGATATCAGTCATGCCATATATGGAGAGACAAAATCATCTTGTGATGACCCCATGAAGGGTTTGAAAGAAATGTTTGTACAAGAACTATTGAAATCCATAGAAGAAACTTAGGACCTGATGTAAGCCACGAATCTGTAAGACAAGCGTGAAGCTTATTTGGAAGCCTTAACTAATGTGAAGGATGGCCATATTGTGATAAGGCAAGATGAAAAATATGATTTCACTCTTGAGCTAATGGTTGATGGATGAAATAACGAAATGGAGATATTTTCTTTCCCATTTGAAGATGAAGAATATTTCCATGATGAATAAATATAAGAAAGAAATTTCAAGGCCTCTGAAGATGAAGATCTTTTTGATGAAGGATTTGTAGAGTGCAATGATTCCCAAGATGATGAGGTGATCCCTTTAGATAGTTTCCTTGAGCTACATTCTTCAAAGGTGTACAAAGAGGAGTTACAGGAAACAACGAAGCATAACTCATGCCATGGACATACAAGACAAGTATGAGTTTGCCTCTAATCCCCCCGTCAGTACTCAAATGCCTCATAGTGGAATAAAGATAAAGGATGAATCTAATGTTTCTCATGGAGAAGATGTCAATAAGCATAGACCCAGGAAAGAAAGTAACTCAGAATATTCAAGGAATTGGAACAAAAATCATCTTTGGGGCAGCGATGAGATGCTCGATGGGGAATCAGCTATATGGATAAACATGGAAGGCAGTTGGCAATATGAAACTGATTTCAAAGAACATGAAGGCAGTGGAATTTCCAAGTAAGGACCTGAGCATCAAGAAGCTCACATGGACTCAATCCTACCAAGTACATAGACAATTGTGAAAGCACCTGGCTTTCATAAGTAGCTAAGGAGGGTAGGATACTTTTTGGAACCCGTCAACGGCTTTGCAAAACATCATCATTTGGTGTTGCCTCTTCAGGGGTAGCTTTTGAGAAATGAAGAGTGCTTCAACGAATGAGGGTTTTCCCCTGGCTTGTACCATAGATGATTTCTAAGTTTTTTTCCCTTTCTTCTGGCATTTTTCCATTTTTGTTGTGTTTCATGTGTTTCCTTTCTATCATTTTGTGTATGTGTGTTTTCCTTCTTCGCTCTCTCTCTCTCTCCCTCTTGTTATAAGTTGTATATGACTCCGCAGGGTCCAATGGATAAAGCACTGGTAAATATCTTGTAAGTTGACATCCTGGGAGTTTTCATGCCATGTATTTATTGCACTCAGTTCTTTTCATGTCCCCAAGCTAGAGCCAGTTGATGTCGTGAAAATGTGAAACAGGGAAATTGACAATTCTCGAGAACAATTATACCCCAATGTTAATTTTTTCAAGTCCTATCATTCCTAGGCACCCCAAGTAAAATTTTTCAATCTGGTCACCCCCTATTTGATGTCAAATTGGTCCCCTAGGTAATTTAGGAAATTCAATTTAATCCTCCAGGTGATTTTAAGAAGTTCTGAAAAAGATGTTATCTTCTTGCAGTATTAGGAAGGGCTATCGTTGACCTTCCAAGGACTCGATCAACCCCCCTGGAGCAAAACGGAAGGTCCAAATTCAACATGGAGGTAAATTGAAGTCCTTAGAACATCATGGAAATTATTTTTGAATGCTTAGGGAAGTTTTGAAAGACTTGGAGCAGTTTGAATGAAAAGCAAGGTTCAAAAGCCTAGGCAGTACACAGGCCTAAAACAGATGTGTAGCTTTAGAAGAAGATTCTGGGAGCTCCAAATGAAGTTAGGATTAAAAAAATATCAAAAAATATAATTCAAATCCCTAAATTATGGTGAAATCATTTTTTTGACAACACTTTTGTGCATCAAGTCTGCAGGCAGTTGTTTTCAGGAAAAAGTGGAGTATTAAATCACAATTCCACCTTTTTAGGGACCAAATGGATGAATCAATACATGAGACCCATTCCATTGGATTAAAAAGGAAATTTTAAGTCAGGATCATATAAAATCTCACCAATAAATTCCACCAGGAGCTCAAGTTATCATCGTTCCAGGTTACCCTCTTGGAGACAATTTAGGAGTTAGCCAATTTTCAGGACACATGTCAGCACCAGGAGCTTGGTGGGATTTTATGTCCCTGAAGTCCCTAAGGTCAAGTACACCAACCTTGTAAAAATTCTCCCAGCCCCCATGTGACCTTTGGGACCCTCATGTGACCTTCAAACTTGACAATTCAGCCCCCAGATGCATTTTTGGAGCTCAAATTCCCTGTCGTCGGATCGAGGACACGTGTCAGCTCCAAGACCACCGTGGAATTTGATGTCACTCACGTCCTTGAGGTTAGGGACAGTAGACATGGAAAAATTTACCTAGCCCCTATGGGGAAACATTTGGTCATCCATGTGACCGGCTTGCAACCCCCAATGCTTCTAGTGTTTTTTCAAGCAAATCCCCTAGCGTCGTATCGAGGACACGTGTCATCCTCTTGCTCACAGTGCAATTTTATGTCCTTGAGGTCAAGGAAATTAGACATGAAAAAATTTTCCCCACCCTTTCATGAATATTTTTTTTTAATATTCAAATCCGGCACTTAGTCATTTCTTCCCCCTCATTTCTCTTTCATAGCTTCTCGCCATGTCATGGCCTTGTTCTTGCTTTTCCAAACTCTTGGTCCACCATTACTGATCCGAACCAGCTCCTTCATGGTAAACAAATCTCCACACTATGAAAACATAACAATTTCAGAGAAAAAAAGTGTGGAAGAAACAAAGAACGGGAAGAAAATGATGGTTTTTGCCAGATAATCGTGAAGTCGCCTGATCGAGAAATATTCATATCTCACAAGATACAAGACATATCGAGGTGTTGTCTTTTATAGAATTACACATTTTTCAAGACAATCACAATGCAACAAATGGGAGGTCAAATGGTGCTATGAATTATTTTTTCTAATAAAAACCTCATTTCGTGCACCGGCTCACATTCGTCAGATTTCCCATCATTCTGACAATGGAAACGAGCTAAAAACTTGCACACGAGCTCCAAATGAAAAACCTATCACAATGGATTTGTTTTCATCGCAAACGACGACAAAAATTAGACCTACAAATTTTGAGCTCCATTAATGGCCGTCATGGCAGTTTCGTGCTCAAAGCCGCTACTATGTGAAAATTTTAAATTTTATTTCCCGACATTCTAGTGGGCAAAATTATGTGAAATTCGGAGGATGTGGTCATGATGATGAGATGAGTCTAAAAAATATGTTTCGTCACAAACCGAGCACTAGAAACACACTTTCTAAAAATAGTAAGTTTTCCTATACAAACTTGTTATGTTTGGAAAGTCATCATCAAAAGTAGTTGTGGTGAAAGCAGTGTGTACCCAAGGTCACCAGGAAGCCAAAATTATTGTCTGGAGTAGAAAATAGTTAAAATGACCACTTACTAAAAATAGTTAATTCCCTATATGGGTGTTTACTAAAGATAGTAGGTCAACCCAAAAGGTGGTCGAGGCAAGGGTAGTGTGCACAAGATCGAATGAGGGAGTTCATCACATCACGATGGTCGAGAAGAGGCAAAAATCACCTCTCGCTAAAAATAGTAAGCCTTCCATCTAGACATTTACTATTAATAGCAAGTTGTTCTCAAAGGGAAAGTTTGGCACAATGAGACATAGAGGGTTAACCATCTCAGGGAACTAGACAATGTTTTTGACACTCACTACATAGTTCAGGTCACATGTATGTCATACGTAGGCTGGGATTTGCGGTCATCGGCAGAATAGTTCACTCAACTTGACAAGCATTCACAAAATGATTTGAAGGAGTTTCACAGTGTGCAAGGAGTTTGAAGATTCAGAGTTTCTTTGCATTTGAAGCTTTCCATCACCAAGGATCAACGGACTTCATCGGGAATGACATCTCCTCTTCTTCTTCTCTCTCTCTTTCTCTCTCCTCTTCCCCCTGAATTTATCTAACTTTCCAATATTCTAATTTCACATTGGGGTTGCACTTTTTCATATGCCCTAATGTTCCTAATGTAATAAGACACCTTTATGTTATAAAAAGGGACTTAATATTCTCCTAGGAAGTTGAAAATTTTTAAGTTGTACAAGGACATATGAAAAGCCATTGGGGGGTAGACGATAAGTCACCTCTCACTCTATAAATTTTAAATCCATTCCCATTTCAAAGGGTTGGCGATTGACCTTGTAAACTTAAGAGTGCATTGTACTTAGAGAAAGCAAAGGAGATAGCCATTTTCTTCCACTTTCCTCCACTCTCAAATTTCTTCCATTCCCACACTATGTACAACTTTTGTTTAAGCAATCAATACAAGAAGAAGGAGTTTCTAGCTTTCTTTGACTAAGGGGTTTCTTGATACTTTGTGATCAATAAATTCTATTTGGTCTTTTTTTTATTTTCAGAGTTGTTTCTTCTCATGAATGCATGTGATGAAGTTTCTAACTAATGTGTGTAGGAATCTGATTTTCTACCTACAACATTAGTTCTCCTACCTCATATTCTCACTCCATTTCCCACTTCTAGACAAATTCTTCCCTAGCAAGAGATTACTAGCTTTGCTGCAGGGTTAGCAGAGTGCCCTTGTTGGATCCCTGGTCGTAAGGCCACCCACCGAAATCCACATTTAATTGTGCATGCATATATGACAATTGCACCAATTAAGTAGAGGGACTTAGATTCCCAGAGCATTGGCAAGAAATCCACAAGTTTTTCCACCTGAAAAATTTTCTCACCAACAGACAACACCTCACCTTGATTGCTTGGCTCTATTGATGAATGATGTTCAATGGATTGATTGTATGAATAAAAGAGCAGAATTTTGATGTGGATTCTTAATATTATTCTAAGCTTAAAAACTAGCTCTCATTGAGGATGAGAGTTCAAAGTTATAGTTTGTGAGTGGAGGATTGGAGGGTCAATATTGATCCAAGTGGGATGAGGATCAATGGTGGAGGATGCATGAGAGGATTGGAGAGATCTAGAATTGGATTATTCTATAATTTAGAAGAAGATTCAATGGAGGGTGAGAGGTTTATTTGAATTTTTAATTGGAGGGAAGTTTAGAGAAGCTTCTAGAAATAGAAGCCTATAGATTTAGAGGTGAGGATATGATTAGGATTAGGTTAATAAATGATGATCAGAGATGTGATTTTATGGAAAGGCTAGGTGTAGGGTAGATGGTAGGTGAGGTGTAGGAATATTAAATTCATATAAAATGTTAATGAAGGATTATAATGATAATATGATATTATAATGAAATAAAAGTGATTAAGGATGAAATGAGATAAATGATAAAATGGAATATTTAGATAAATGATGAAATATTAGAATAAAGGGATTAATGTTGAAATTAATAATAATTAATCTTGTGATTAATTATTATATGGATTTAGATGATGTTGCGGGACAGATTAATCGTAATTGATCATGTTGACATTTTATATGTCTACAACAGGCATCTAGGATTTTCACTTTGTTACAGGTCATTATAGGTCATTTCGATGTTGTATGAAGAAGAGCAGGATAGAGTAAAACCCATTTCTAGGAAAGTGAAGCACACAGAAAATTATAGAGGATGACTACAAAAGGTTTTAAGAACGTACAATACCATTGAGGATCGTACAAAATTGGGGAAATATTGTATAATAGAAATTATGTTCATGCACCATGGAACTTTCCAATTCCTTGATATAAAAAATGAAGCAACTTTAGCCTCAAATCAATCTATTTTCTCTATTTGCACATCCATATTACTTTTATTTCACTCAATGTAGATAAGTACTCACCTCTTGTTGTGTATTTGAGCTATCATTCTATTTCTTATCTTTTTTGAAATTATTAATGTGTTATTATGATTATGCATTGTTAATTATAAGTTAATTAATAGAGAATAACCCCTTGTTGTAAACCCTTACATCCTATATATTATTGTGCACATCACAATTTTTAGGGTGTGAATAGATAGGAAAATTCACCTACCCAACTATTTCATGATTCGATGACTTCATCCTCCAAATATATAATGGTCATATCTTCAAATCCACAAGTTATCTGAGTCATTCATGTGTCATTTGAATGGGAATTATTTTCATAATAATCACCTATATAATCACATGCAATCAACCCATTCTAAAGACCTCACACCTCACATATTTGGGCTAACTAGGATATTATAACAAAACACTAACACTACATCACTCTCTTAAGTGCTTCAACAAACAATAAGTTTGTATACACCCTACAAGGATAACGTAGTTCAACTTGTGAAGCTACATCGGATTAAATAATGTTAGGTTCTTCATTTCCATCTATTGTGATATACATCTTGCACACATTCATTGAGTGGGGAACTATAAGGAATATATGTTTCTTAACAATATTTTTATGTAGGTGTGGTTAGGACCACTCAACTGAAATTAGATTAACCCTTTTTTGGTCCATAAGAAAATAATAAGGAGAAGAATCCTTAATCAGTTATAGAGGTGCAATCATGGAATGTTAACCATAGAAGGAAACAACACACACACACACACACACACACACACACACACACACACACACACACACACACACACACACACACACACACACACACACACACACACACACACACACACACACACACACACAAAGAAACATATTGCAAGAGACTAAATTCGGTCATAGTCAACACATGACAAAACCATCCATCCTATGAAAATTCACTTTGACAACTTTGTGTGTAACATGTGAATTTATCTTGCAGTCAGAATCACACTCCCATATTTTTCATAAATTATTGATGATACCTTGTACATCCTTCCTACACACTCTTGAATCATAGTCATCTTATCTTAGTTTGAAATTGGTGTTATTATAATTTTCTTTATATTGAGGACATGAATTAGGATCTAAATGTTTTCTATATTTTATTGTAATATGGTCTTCATCTTTAAATGTTGTTTTGTAAGGAAAATACTTAGTTATATTAGAATAATAACAATAATATAACACCAAATAATACCAAAATAGAGATATAAGATTAGAATATGCAAGTAGAAACAACTTATCCAATTTGAGGGGGGCATCCTCCACACCTTACAATAAGACTCAAATCCTCATTGTGATGATCAACTACAAGTTACAATGTAAACCACTTAGGAGAACCTACTAAGCATACAAAAGCATAAATAAATGTGATATCACATGTTAATATATTATTTTATCCACATGTCAGATATACATATCCCAATATATGATCTTGGATTAAGGGTGTAACATGTTTCATGCTTTAATTAGAATAAACCCTAAATTTAGCATTTTAAATATATATGAAATACATACAAAAAATTTAGTGTATATGGTAATATGAAATCAAGTAATGTGTGATATGTAGTCACTATAGACACTAGAAAATGCATCTTGTGCATAAGGTATATTATCCAAAAATACCAAAAACATTATAAAACATAAAAAAATCCCAAAAAAATCAAATAAACACACAAAAGCTAATAAAAAATATAAAACCCTACAAAAATGGAAATAAAATACACCTCACCGCTCATTACTAACCCTCACCCACTCGCATTTATTTTTTTCCATCCCACCTACCCATGTGCATGACCAATGCACTATGGACCCTATCATTACACCAATATGTGTCCCACTCCCATATGCACTGAGAAATTATATAATACCACTCACCCCCTTCATTCTAACCCCTGACTCTTCATGCACTAAGGCTATACTTGAGTTTTCTTGCTCTCGTGCTCACATATCTTGGTTTTACATGTTGTGAAGAATTAAAAGTGAAGCATAAAGGATAGATACAACTTGTTGCAACATTGTTTTGGCAGAATTTGAAAACAAGCGGGAATCGCAATTACGATTGGCTTGCAATCTCTGTGTGATTTTTGGTGAATCGGAACTGTAATTGTCTTGCGATCTGAGTTAGGTATATTTTTCATTTTCATTTATTAATTTTTCATTTTAAACAATAAAATGTATTTTATCTCCATAAAATGGTTAGGGATCTGACTGAGGTGGGTCCCCTAACAACCAAAAACAAGTATCATTTTTGAAGCGTGTCTATGTACAGATTTAGATTCAGATATGAAGAATTTTACCCACTTTATTCAATGATGGAATTTATAATTGTCCCTCTCTTCACAATGGCAGCATAAGCCCATTTTGTTTTAGTTGCATTGATTTAGAGTTTTCATATTAACTAATATATCTTGCAGGTGATCCAAATCTAGGTGCAGATTTTGGAAACCACGATGGGACCATTTTGATTGTATGTATATCTTTTCATTTTTTGAATCTAAGAATGTTTTCTTTAGGGGTTTTTTTAATCTCATTTTCAGTTTTGTTTTAATTTTTCCCTAACTTTTCTATTGTAGATCTAACATTGGTGTTGTAGATTTGCTAAAAAGCAAAAAAAATAAAAATTTGGTCACAGGTCGGTCACAACTACAATTGTGTTGTGATTCTCCTACCAAAACAATTTAGCAATCTAGTTGCAAGATACTCACAAGTGCGATTGTTCTTCTGCTAAATAAAACCTAAAAACACTTGTTTTTCCTAAAATAATGAATTGGGCATGAACACACACTAAATACAGGTCCGGATAAGGGTAAATACCCGTCTGCATAAGTGTGGAAAGTAATTTGGCATAAGCCCTAAAATTAATTTTGAGGAGTACCACAGGAACTTTGAAGTAGCTAGCACATTCAGAGGAATCTTCAGTGAAAAGTGTCAACGACTCAACCTAATTGACTAATCCACCCATGAGGTAGATCCAAGGTTATCCTTAGTGACAACCCATGTTTGATTGATCGAGCGGGTTAAAACTCATCTTGCTTAATCAAGGGGGTAAAGTAAATGCCATGACTAGAAATTTTCTAGTGTAAAGAGTTTGTTTGGATAGCCCTTGGAATTTAGAGAGAGATCCTTTAATAGGAAGCTAAATAAAGCAAGATCATATTCAACCTCAAGAAAAAAACAAAATTCACTTCAATTTCCATTATTTTTGAATTGCACCTGCAACTGTTTATGTTCTTCGTAACCACTTTTCACACTACCATATCTATTTTTGTCAATCATTCTGAGTCTTGATTTTTCCTAGTCTCAGTCATCAACTGTGATTGTGTTGTAATTTTTCACCCCATAGTTTTTCCAAATCTAGACATAATACGGTTATTTTGTAACCTTCCAGATACATAGTTCATTCATTCTATATTTTTTTACATTCTTGATTTATCCCAGACTCAGTCACAATTGTGAATGTTATACGATTTTTTCATTTAGATCATTTTCCCATTTCTTTCCATTTTGGTCATCCTACTCATTCAGTTCATTCATATTTCACAATCCTATTCACAAATACATTTACCATGCATCTTTGCTACACATTGCGCACTCCAATCCCTTGTGGATTATAATCCATTATTTTCTCCATCTCCTCACTTCGCCCTGGTCATAGGCATGATCACCTTGCAATCATCCTGTAACCAACCTGTAATTTCCTCGTAACCTTTTCTCAATACACTCTATGTCACTCACTGTCCAACGCTTTCTCACACCCTTTGATCACACCTACAACCATATCATAACCTTGTACTTCCCTCTTAGAGCCTTAACAACTTCACCCCACCTCTCACCACTTCCCCATCTGTTTGCGCCTGCAATCGATCCAAACCCCCACTCTAACTATTTTCACCAAATCTCTTCCTACCTTCACTCTTCACCCACTCCCAACACTACCCAGTCATACCTATGACCGGTTCTCTCCCGCAACTACTCATAACCGCTCTACCACCCTCGCTGAATTTCCACACCCCTCACTACCAAACTCCCTCTCCTTCTTCTCCTTTCCTCTTGGTCGAGTCACAACCGGGGATTCATCACCTCTCCAAACCATCTTCTCTACCTTAATCTTCCATATTTCCTTCTAAACCCATCTTCCTAACCCACCTTAACTCCTCGGTCGCACCACCAACCAACCACCTAACTAACCCTTCCCCCTCACCCCTCACCTACTCATAAACTATCACTTTCTAAATATGAGAGGGGGAAAGGGAAATCCTTTATCTATATACAACCCCTAACAGTCCAATAGGGCAGCCCAGTTCTATATAGATATAGAGCCTCCTGCCCTCCATAAAATATAGGGGAGAATTCTCTATATGGAGGGGACAGTGGGGAATGGGCTACTCTCGTATTAATCCTTCATATACGTATGAAGACTTCTAACTCGATATGTAGAATTCTTTAGATGGTTATGAATGGCTCCCCTACCCACCCTTACCCATTTATTTCACCTATGACCAACTACATAACCGAACCTTCCTCTTTCCCCCTCACCCCTCCGCTACTCACCCTTCCCCTACCCACCCTTACTTGTCGATAACACCTTCTACTAGCCACCTAACTGAATCTCATCCCTTCCCCACCTACCCTACCTGTCGCTCACCCTTACGATTGGATGCCTAACTGAATTTCACTCCTCCCTTCCTGTCATACCTGTAATTTTCCCCTATAATCAGCCACCTAATTGTCCCCTACCCCAACCACACTCCAACTTGCCCTAACCAACTCTCATAAAGTCATTCTTGCAACTTGTTACCCAATATCTAAGTAACACATAGGAATCACCAACCCCTTAAATAGCCCCTCTTAACAATGCGAAAATTAAAAAACAACAAACTAAAAAAACTACACTTTCTGAGCCTTCATGGTCACAGTCGCGACCAGGTCAACTTGCACTTCTATGCATCCATTCGCAGGTGAAACTTGCTATTTTTATCCTAAAACACAAAAAAAAACAAATTAAAACCATATTCCTAACTTCCCAATTGCGACCGTGACCAAGTTCGACCATTTTTCCTCACGCAAGTCACACTTGTGACCAACCGCTTCACACACAAAACACCAAAAAATGGCTTATATTCATCTTGGATGGTATCCCTACCTCTTCATCTTATATTCTCTCCCAACTAGTTTCTTTGTCAATCCACATGGTGGATATTCACCCCCATTCTCACTCATACCCCTGACTTGCTTTGCCAACACCTCATCGATCTGCATTGCCAAGCTTGAGTCCCAACACTTGGGGTACTTCCACCCACATTGGATTATCACACCATTTGTAATGATCCTATTCACCCCTTGGTACCACGTCACTCCTATCCACCACATTTCAAATTTCCCACATTTGACAAATTTGATGGCGCTAAGGACCTATAACATCACTTGCATCTATACCGCTACGCATGCCACCTCATTCAATATGATGATGCACTCCTCTTACGCACCTTCCCACTTTACCTTGTTGACCAAGCACTTGATTGGTATTCACGCCTTCCACAACATAACATTTACACATTCACACAACTTGTTGACACATTATTATCTCACTTATCCATCCATATCACACCCAAAGAAACACTAGTTGACCTTCACATGCTTTGGAAATCCCATAGGGAGTCCACCATTGACTTTTTTATGTGTTGGTGTGTTTTCATTCATCATATTTCATTTCCCCTACCACAATCTGAGATAATTGACCTCTTTTCCAAGCGTTGTGTCCCTCACATCTCACACCACTTAGAAATTCATCCACTAAACAAATTTGACAAATTTATGCACATGGCATAGTGCCTCGAGGATGTTCATTTTGGTCATCCTACTTCCTTACCACATGTTTATGTTTCTCCTCTACCTACCACATCATCATCCTACCATGTTTACAATGTCATCCAACCTGATCTTCCTAACACTTCATCACCTTCTACACTCAACATATTCACATTCATTATGTTCTCCTACCAGAGCTCATTACTTCATCCAACCCCCTCACAAATTCACTCCCTTGAACAAACTAACTTTCTTCTATTCTCCACAAGTTGTTTGACTTCATGTCAATCTCATCCCACACCCCCACCATTGTGGCATGTCTCCCATGAAACATGTGCATTATCATCATACTAACAGTCATTCCACTGACTCATGTCCCCAACTCCACAATATCATTCAAGACCTTCTTGACAAAGGGGAAATTGTTGTTGAGCCTTCATCCCCTCTGATTTCATCTAATAAAAAATAATTCAATCACTTCACACAAGACTATTCTCGCTTCTTCTCCATGTGTCGTGTCTTCCTCATCCAAATCCTCATTTCCCACTACCTTCAAAACCTCATGTGCACCTTGTGCCTCTTCACCTACTTCACAACTCACATCATCACATGCTTCCACCTTGGACTCCAAATCATCATGTTTTCCTCGTGTCTCATCGTCTATAACATACCCTTCTCAATATCCATTTTCATGTGCTTCCACTTTTGACACGGTCTCATCATCCTTCTTTCTGAAGTTTTCCATATTTACATCATCTCTATCATCATGTGATTATATATCACTTACAACATCATAAAATTCATCACTCACATTGGTTATATACACCCCACTACTCACGTAACCCATTTTTACACCTGCAAGGTGTTATTCATCACATATGGTTCCACGTATCACTTCACCTATGCATAATTTTTCCACATGCATCTCAATTTCTTAATCGTCACTCATTCAATAAACATTATTTCTTGCAGCATATCCATTACATCCTATAACATCTATTAAGTTTGCTTACACTCTTATTGCATCTATTCCCCATCATGCATATCTATGTTTTATTTCATCTCCTTCCTCAAGTCAACTCCTCGTGCTCCCATTCCTTCACCTCTTTTAGAGCATTTTCCCACATCCACCTTCTTACATTCAAACCCACTTGTTCATGCATCGTTTTTATTATCATCTCCTCCTCCTTTGTTCATATCACCTATCATGGTCATACAACCATTGGCTCTTACACATATCCCTCACAAGCCTCCTTCACATCTAGATACACCTTCACATAATTTCCATTTTCTTCCACACTATCATTTTTTTGGCATTCCTTCTTCCATACCTCTTCCAATTCCTTACAATCATCTTCCCATCACACCTACTCATCACAAACCACACCCTTGGCTCTCACGCCTCCTCTAAACATAACTATTTTCTTTATTCCTTACATCATTACTTGCACCATACCTCATATCATTTTATCTTATAATATTGATATGATTTCATGTCCTTGTCCACCTCAGGTTCTTGCACATCCAGAACACTCAACACCTTTCTTATGCATTTCATCCCCATACTCATGTCCTCCATATACCACCATTCTATGGTTTCTATTTGGCATTCTTGCTTCACTTATCATCCACACAATCCCCTTCACTCCAATTATTTATCTCATCTATCACTTTCTTTTATACATCATCTCTCTCACTTATATAGTACCTATATGAGCTGGGGGGTTTTTATTTTTCTTCACTACTACATTTTTGCCTTCTCCCTTGCATTCCATCTTCTCTTCATCCGGCCTGGATTCGAAACATGACCTGATTCTGCCACACATTTTTTTCTATCACTATTGACAAAAACATCAAACACACACCTCCATACAGCTAAACACCTTTCAAAAATATTAAAAAAATCTATATATCCCAAAAATTACAATAAATGTACTCTTACACATGGATGTTCTTCCACATTTGCTCCATTCATTCATATGGCATTCTAATATTTTTTTTCACTACTACATAATTCATTTAAACTTTTTTCACATTCCATGTCTTGTTTTGTTTCAAAACTTTTGGTGAAGTCTTGATGATCTCGTTATCACACTGTTATGAGCCAATAATCTCTGTTATAATTTCTTGAACTTGGTCTCTCTTTGCTTGTATGAATTTAGAATAACTGTCCTCTTGATGAGATCACATCCACTGCATACACACTCAACATCTTGTCTGTGAAAACCCTATGGCATTATTTGTTGACTCTTGCCAAATGTCATCTCCATAATCACTTCCAATCCCTTCGTCAAGCCACCCTTGTTTATAAATTCATTTAATAAACTGAGAGAGTTTCATATCATGTAAAAATCAAATCAAAAGAAAAATTCAAAATTTAAAATTCAAAAAAGCAAAGAAAAATGAGCAATATTAAACACTCTCTCTCAAGGGTCTTTCCAATATCTCTACCAGGGCTATGGACACCTAGTTGGAAGTAGATAGATTTTGGGACTAGAATAAAATATATCTTCGTAAGAGCTATGGACGTCTAGCTTAGCAGTAGTTTCAATTCGCACACATAAGATCTCAATGAGACACGTGGCTTGTATGTCACCATTGTGATGTTTAGAACTTGTTCTAGATCCTTTTTAGCTCACATTTTATCTCATGTCTTGTGGTTTCTAGCTCATCATGTGTTCGCCAACACACTTGTTGCAACCCATGTTCCTACACCTACACACCTCTTACACTCCATCATTGTAACCATGTCATTTGCATGCTTACAAACCACCTAATTTGGAATGAACATCCATGTGCATTCATTGTCTTCTGCATACTTTTGCATAACCACCCTTTTTCGTGGCATTTACATTGCAATCATTTCTCCTCACTTTAGGCTGGGAAACACTTCTCTCACGCTCTTTAACTTACATCCATTCTTGTATATATATAATGTAGCCAAATTAAGAACAAACCAGATATACTACAAATAATATGCAACTCCAAAAGAAAATAGATCTCCTTCTTTGTTATCAAATAATGAATTTCAATGTTTCCTAAATAGGAAAACAACCCCCAACTCGAGTTACCAAGTAAACTCTAGCTAACTCTGACCTCAATCTACTCTAGGTGGCGGAACATTACTATTTTTAGAAGTTTACTAGAACCTGCTATTCTTAGTAAGTTCGCATGCTTATTCCTACGGGCACAGAAATTTCCATGTCATCTTCTACCTCCCTAAATTAGAGGAATTGCCAACTTTCTAACTCATAATGCAATTAATAGACTAAAATTAACTAATGCTCAAAAATAGGGTAAAAACCAAACTATAACTTAAATCCTAATTTTCGGCCTTAAGATGGTGGATTTAGGGCCCGAAAATGTGCTAAAACTTGCCCCAACTAGTAGGGAGGGTTGCCGCTGCGTTCGTCTCATCGAAACACGTGGTTTCAAAAAAAAAAGGACTCAAACGGACACCCGGAGCTCAAGTTATGACCTTGTCAACTTCCTGCTAATTCTGGCACATCAATATATATCATCATTTTTCACCTACACATGGCTAGGGAAACAATGTCCTTTCTTTCACACATCATGCCTTTACTAAGGTTCATTTTCTATCATTTATCAACTGCCACTTTTCATCACACATTATGTTGGGGAAACTTGCAGCTCCAAAAAATGTCACTTGAGGGGGGGATATCATACATAACCCTTCTCATCAATTCTTATGACATTTAATCATCAAAACACCTTAGTCAATTGACTCAATAGTCTCTACTTTATGAAATCAACCTATTAATCCCTTCACAAACTCCGGCTGAAGTGGCCTATTGACTGCATTTCCAAATTCTTGTTTATCCGGTCAACCATCTAATCCCGTGACTACAGAAACCATCATCATAAGGTTAGATGAATACCATCTCATCTTCAGTTTCTACGATGATCTTGTGTGCTGCAACATGCATCCCGAAAAGGGGCTAAATGTAGACACTATAAATTGCACCTTGTGCATAAGGTCTCTTATTCAAAAATACCAAAAACATCATAAAACATAAAAATTCCAAAAAAATCAACTAATCCCACAAAAGCTAATAAATAATATAAAACCCCACAAAATGGGGATAAAAGACACCTCGCCACTTATTTACTAACCCTTACCCTCTCATATTTAATTATGTCCCTTCCACATACCCATGTGCATGCCCAATACACTACGTACCCTATCATTGCACACATATGTGTACCACTCCCCTATGCACTTAGAAACTATACAATACCACTCACTCCCTTCATTCCAACTCCTAACTCTTTGTGCACTAATACTATACTTGATTTTTCTTTATCTCTTTCTCTCATATCTCGGTTTTTAGGGCTTGAAGAAGTGAAAGTGAAACATAAAGGATTGATACAATTTGTTGTAGCACTATTTTAGCAGAATTTCAACACAAGCGGGAATCACAACTGTGATTGACTTGTGATCTCCGTGCAATTTTTGGTGAATTGCAACTGCGATTGTCTTGTAATCTAAGTCAAGTATATTTGTAATTTTCATTTTAATCAATAAAATATCTTTTATCTCCTTAAAAGGGTTAGGGATCTAACGGAGGCAGATCCCCTAACCACCAAAACAACTGACATTTTTCAGGTGTGCTTGTGTGCTGGTTTAAATTCATATATGAAGAGTTTTACCCACTTTATTCAATGAAAGAAACTACAATTGTCCCTCTTTTCATAATGGCAACATAAGCCCATTTTGTTTTAGTAGCATTGATTTGGAGTTTCATATTAACTAATACATCTTGCAAGTGATCCAAATCTAGGCATACCGTCACATAAACTATAATCTATAATTTACAGATACAATCTAATTAGTTTCCTTGATACTAAATGTTATGAGAGTTAGAACAAAGATATTGTTAAACACTAAAGGTTTGCAATAGATTAAACCTCAATTATGTTGCCAATAAGGGAAAATTGGATGAGATGGTCAAATCCAAAACATGTAATAATGTTGGTGGGAATTTTAGAGGCACAATTATACTGAGTTATGAATTCTTAGATGTGAAATCTAGAAGGTAGTGTGTTTTCATTGTATAGTTTTCAATAAGATACTGTGCAACAATACAGAAGGATTTTAAAGGGAAATCACACATTCTTACAAGTGATTGCATAGCCATGTTCATTATTTACTTGAAGAGAAGGTGATAAACTCGTGTTTAGATCATTAATGCAAGCTAGTTGTGCATTTGATTGGGCTTCTACAAGGGGATATGGTGATGTGAATATCTCAGCCATCCATGACAATGAGGGTGAAAAAATCCTAGGCATCGAGCATTAAATCGAGCTCATGACACCTTCTGTAAGAGTTTACCTCTACAATTATCAGTGACCTCATATTTGACATGACAATACATAGGGAGCAATAATGACGACCCCATATTTGACCCAACCATACTAAGGGAGAAATAATTGATAAAATGAGACTAAATCATTCATTGGTGACTAGTGGTTTGTTGATACTTAGTTGGATATTACCTTAGAGGAATGCTTTTATTTGTTTAATGTTATCATCATAGTGGAAACATCATTTCCTCCTTCACATACAACAATACAAAATCAGGAAAACAACATGAAAATACTAATTAGCTTAGTACTACTAAAATCTATGAACTAAAATATCAGTTGAAAACTAAATATTTTTCGTAGTAAACAAATCATAAAGAGGAGGAAGGCAACAATGTGGGAAACATTTCCCTAATTAAGTTGGTTGTAAAAAAGAGAAAGTCGTGATAGGAAATGATTGACAGAAGAGAGGAATTTGTATATGTTATTATTTACATTCACAATATTGTTGCGAAATTAAATTATTATGAATGTACGTAGTAATTAACAAATATAAACATAGATTATAGTTGTTCAAAAAAATATCAATCTCAGAACCCTTATGTTGGACTTTTAGCATACAACACTTATTAATATTTTCTTCATAAAAGTCTGAGGGTGGCAAAGAGTGTCAATCTAACTATTTTCTTGGAAAAAATCATAGAAATGGTGTCAAACTAACTACACTTATAATTTTTAAGGTTAACTTCTCCAACCAAACCCAAAAAAAAGTTAGAATTAAAAATAAACACACCCATCAAATATTACAAACCCACTTACAAATTACAAGCGAATCTTACACTCAAATTTAAATTTAAGGTCGGCTTTGAAATTTAAATTAGTATATTTTTATTCCGCCTATATAAATTCAAATTGACTAGCGCGAAAAGAAATGCAAAACACTCTTGAGCTCAGTTGAGTAGAAAATTTACGATCTGCACTGAAGAATCCTCAAATCTATAATTTTCACAGGAAAACATATTATCAAAGTTACTGAAACTCTGAAACAAAATCATTATCTCGCTGATCTGATCTTCAGGGAAACAAAGTTTGATTATTGCAGACAAAGATGGTGAGGTCACCTTGTGCAGTCTCAGAGAGAGATAAATGCAAGCAGAAATTAGTGCGGCTTCTGGCCGACTCGCCGTTCATGCCTGACAGAAGAAAATGTCAGTTACTCACAGAGTGCGGAATCCATATTGTACCAGGAAAAACACAGTATGAATTGAATTTCGATGCATTGGCAGGCAAGGAAGAGACATTTCAGAACGTGAAGCACTGGGTGGAAAGCTCATTTAAGAGCAAAAAGAAACATTACATGGAACCCCATGATAAACAGTCATATGATATACATATAACTGTGGTGGATGGGCGTGGAATAAGCTATGGTGAAAGAGAGAGGATTCGCATGGGCTTGCAGGAGCTTGATACCATGAATATGCCCGAGTCTGAATTGCAACGGCTAGTTCACCTTGTTTTAATGTCTGGTGGTGAAGTGAATGAAGAAAACAACATTGAAATTGATTTTGATGTGTTGAAAGATGACACTGTTCGAAAAATAGGAAGGATACTACGCCGCGGCCGCGGCACATAAGCTCAGTTCACTATTTTCTCTGTATTTTTTCTTTTAAAAGCCTGTGAAGATACTCTGCTACTGCTTAAGGTTTGTGATTCCTTACACCAAGTTAGCAATTTTCATACACACTGTTTTATACTATACATCTATGATTTATTTTAAAAGTTTGATAAATATGGAAAAATATACTTTGCTAATGTTTAAGGGTTTTTGTTATGATTAGCCTTGTATCATTAATGGAGAAGTGTTTTTTTTAGACAATTCTAAAAATGGATCAAATAAAAGTTTTTTCTAATTTTTTTTATTTTGATGGGAAACCAACAATTTGACATAGATATCAGTATCTATGTTTTATGATAGAATGGAGATTACATACAGCTGATGTACACTTGTTGAGTAAGTGTATATCTATATTGAAACCTTCCTTTGGCTAAACAGCTACCACTAAGGGACATCCAATCAGTCAAAAGTACCTGGGGAATGATCCAGGTCCTATCCATTTTGACTCTCCGTATAGGTATCTAGAGGGATTTATACCCTTGTGGATGGTTTAACAAGCCATCAGCCTCACCATTGGACTACAACCCTTTCAAAGCCTTTTCAAATTTTAAAAATAATGTGATAAAGTAATTGGTGTGTAAAAGGTGTCGTCTAGCCATCCACCAAGATACAAATCTTAGAAACGTATTGAAAACGGAATGAAGCAGGAATTATTTCCCAGATAATGGTGGAATGAATACCCTTTAATCTTTAACACTCAGCCAAAGAAACATTCTATACAACTAACCCATGCAAAATTAATAGTTTCACTCAAAAATAAATAAAAATGTATTGACTCTCAACTTCTTGACCTATTGTATCAACCCTCCCCAACTTATTGGTATGATATATGATTTTCAGCCTAATGTATTAACCCTCAACATGGAATTTAGGGTGGGGATGGTGGGTAACAATTAAAAAAATGGTTTGGATGATCATAAACTTGTTGCTGACACAAATGAATTGAGAAAAATATTATTCAGTCTTTTGTAAACAATTGAACAATAGCGTTCTTTTTTCTTTTTTTTTTTAAGACAACCCCTTTTTCTATTTCATATTACCTGTAATTTTAATCATTGTGGGCAACTCGGTATACTTTTTTCCTCTCTTTTTTCATTCCACTTTACACTTATTGCATGAGATGGTGATAAAGTAGTGCAATTCAAAACATAAAATGAACAGTACATCCATTGCTTCATTACTTGTCCCTCAAATGTCATTGTTATTTCAGTAGTTTCAATCCAGATTTACCATTTTATGGATCATTAGATGAAATCGGTGTGAGGTGAACCATTCAAGAATATTAACACAGATTAATGTACTTGTAACTATAAATTTACACAAAAGCATTAACTCCTGTATTGTATTGAACCAGTCTTTGAGAAAGCACCAAACAATTTTTTTTAATTTAGTGCACTGCCTCCTCTCAAACAAAACTTTAAAGCTCGTCTCCAAAGCAGTTGATCCCATATATCATCTCAATATTAATTCTAACTACAATTTTTTTTCTTTTTCATTTTTTAACAGGTGTCATGGAGCGATTTACAGAACTAGTTATATGTAACATAATTTGTGTCTAGGGAAATTGGTACTGTGATTGTTGTTCAGTCATATAATGTATGGCTTTCAGTAAAATAATTTATTTATAATGGATAAATGCAGTAAGATGGATGGAGCACAAAAAGGGCATGAAGATCAGTTAACGTATCTGAATTTAATTTCAATTTGTGCAAAGACAATAAGGATTGAAGCAAGATCAAACAGTGTGTATTCACTTGAGTTCTCTATGTGAGAACCGCGTTTGTATCCATTTTGAAATCTGAGAAATTTAATTAGGTTCTCTGTATCAGAACCATTGTATTCTATTTAAGTTCTGCATCTATAAATTGGTGTGCCTTTTAAGGGTTGAAAATTAGCTCTAGATTGGTTACAGATGTTTCTATTACCATGAGTCCCGATGTCAACTAACACTTTCTAAAGTGTAAACTATAACTTTCTCAAGTGTAAACAATTGTTTCATTCATTTTTTGGGGATTGCTAAAAACCTTCAAAAGAATATTTAAAAATGAAAATCTTTTTATAAAATTTTGGAATTGTTCATAATTTAAGTATTTATGGTATAAAATAATAATAAATAATATAAATTTAAGTTTATAATATTTTAAATGTATGTTTGTAAATTTGTTATTATACATCTCCTATTCCAATGCTCAATATGATCCATAAAATTGTTGCAATGTTCCATGGCAAACTTCAGTGCTTCCTCTATCTTTTGATAGTTTGCGCTTGCAGTGATGATTGTCTATGTGCAATTTTCCTGATTCTCATTTACAATCTCCTCCTTCTAGAATTCTAACCCATTTACAATCTCCTCCTTCTAGAATTCTAACCCAAGGGAACGAGGAGAATAAAGAATGTGGACTAATTCAAGAGCCATGAAAACAATAACTATCAATTACATATTTCAATTGCCACATATGGATGACTTGATGGATTTCATAAATGGAGTATGATACATCATAAATATTGACTTGAAGAGTGGCTGTCACCAAATTAGAATCAAAGAAGGTGATGAATGGAATATTGTGTGCAAAACATGTGATGGATTGTGTGGTTAGCTGGTTATGTCATTTGTAATGACTAATACACTAAGTACATTAGTGAGACTCATGAAGGGCTGAATATTTTCTTGGTAATTTTTTCATCGTATATTTGGATGGCATTATAATTATCAGTAAGAAGGAAGAACACTTGATGCCTCTCAGAGATTTCATGCACGTCGAGGAATTGGTATACTTGGGCTTTTTAAAATGTATCTAGAGAAGATGAGAGCTATTATTAAATGGTCATCACCCATTATTATGTTTGAAGTACAAAGTTTCCATGGATTGGTGAGCTTCTCTAAGAATTTAATCAAATATTATACTCATGATATTTGTGTGCCTATCACATAGGCAATAAGAGGTGATAGAAAGTAGTTTTCTTGGATTGCAAAATAAGAGTATAGTTCCATGAGTTAAAGAAGAAGGTGATAGGTGTAGTGCCCACCAGTTTACTTCTTTATATTAATGCTAACTCATTACATTAGTTTGATGGAGACATTGGATACAATACTATTTTGGATGTTATTATTATTGTGTTTTGTTGTATATTAGTGTTTTGACGCTAATTTGGATGATTTATCATATACTTGATTTGATCATTTTGATGTAGGTAATATCATTTTATATGGTTTTGGCATCGAACAAGTATGATGTGTGGATCGAGTGTACAGGTTACAGGTTCACCTCAAGAAAACATGGGACTCAAGGGTTACAGGTTCACCTCCGAGATTCCATAATAAGTCATTTGGGCCAAATACTCTTCCCTTGTTTGTTTGATCTTGTTTTGCATGTCATTGACTAGGATGGAAATATGAAATCCATCATTGTTTCATGTGTGTTAGTCATTTGGTTTATCACGTTGGCTTGTTTGTTCCCTTAGTATAGTTTATCCTAATCCCTTGTTAAGTCACTTTTATTGGTTAAATTGTCCATTCTTGATTAGGGATGGGTTAAGTGAGTTTATCTTTTATTAAGAGGGTTTGGGACACCTAATCATGGACTAGGTGGACCCCACCACCTCTCTTAATGAGCCTCTTTTCCCAAATCCCAAATGTGGGTTGATGAGGAGAATATAAATTAGGTTTCATTGTAGTGAAAAATCTTATTGTTATTCATGGTATACAACTTGTTTGATACTTTTGAATGATAAGTTCCACTACAAATTGGCACTTCCCAATTTGTATCTAAATTGTAATCTAATTGAATGAATTTTGTAACTAAATGTAAGTGTTTGATACTGTAGATTTGTATTGTAACCTACTAGAAGCACGGAGCTTCTTGTATGTGTTTTGGCCTATGATTTTTGGTGATTGATTGTGTGTACATGTATTTATTTTATTTACCTTTGTTTGTGCATCTTGTATGCATGCATCCTTTCTCTCCCATGGGCTTGGAGGGAGTTATCATGTCCTTGTTATTTAGAGATGGCATGTAGAAACTGTGTTGATCTGAGAAACTATCTATTTTTTCCCTAGGACACAAGCGCCTAGGTGGGACACAAGCGCCCACCATTCTTGTCTAATATTGGGTGCTAGTGCTTTCTCTGTGTTTGTGATCCAAGTTTGATTATGGACTACTCTGTAACTGTGTGCCTTTTCCAATTCTGTACTATTTTGTTTTGTTCTAGAGTTCTATGTTGTTTAAAGGGTGATTTGTTCACCCAATAGTTGTCCCCCCTCGTTTTGGGTTCCTCTGATGAATGTAAGAGGCATCCTAAACAAAAGGACCTGAAAGTGATATGCATGTCATAGATTGGATACCTGCAAGGAGCAAGGGATGTCCATGGTAGAAACTAAGGCACATGCAAACAATATAGGCTAGAAACAAGTGTTAGTGTAAAAGAGATAACATGAAATAGAATACATTATAAAAAGAAACTGTGAAGACAAGAGGTACTACAAAAATCGGGTTGTATACATGGGACCTCGCTCACAATGTCACAAGACAATTAGGGCCGAAGCATCCATATGTAAACAATAATCAAACAAGACATAAGGCATAACCCGCAAACATTGGAAAACAATAATAAACAAGAAGTAACAGATAACCATGGTTGTATAGAATCTTGCAAGGCAAATGCTACACATGAAGAACCTGGTAGCCTGTTAGAAATATAAGTGGTATGTCAAGGCATGCATAGATCAATGAAAAGGAATAGTGATAGTAACAAGTAGGAAATATTGTAACGATGAGACATGTGAGTGTGGAGTATGAGAGTAGTAAAGATAATGCCCCCAAGAACCTCGGTGGGACTAGTAAATAACGACGTCAAACATCATGCATCGTGTAAGAATATGTAAAATTCTTGAATTCACCTCAAGATACTATGTGAACGTGCATGTGTGTATAGAAAAATATAATGACATACTAAGTTGCCAACTAGCATATGAACCAAGGTGCAACATGTAAATGGTATAAGCTAACAAGAGTAAATATAACCAGGATGTGTAGATGTTGTGTGAAAGTGATGGTGTGTTGTGGTATGAAAAATATGCAAATGAGAGGGGCCATGTTGCCCCTCTGCAGATGTGTGTGACATGAGGTTCATTTAGGAATTATGCTCTCTACAGTCAAGTATGAACCATATAACAAGAGTGTGTTATCAGGTGGCAAAGGTATTATACATGTGATTGAGATTAAATACTAGGAAAGATTTATCGCAAAGCACATAGTGTGAAGTATATAAAATAAGCTAAGAGTATATGATAAATACATCCAATAGTGATGGAGGGATGGAGAAAGTATGCGAGTGATGGAAATCTATCTCACAATGGAAAAGAGTGAGGTCCCCTTATCTAGTATCCAAGAAGGAGAAGGCATGTGACCATGATCTAGGACCAATGGTGTAGGAGAGTAAATACATGTATGTGAGGGAAATCGATGTGGTAAAAGAGGTGAAGAACACCTATAGGAATGGGCTACCCTGGTAGGGGACTTAGGCCGAAGTGGTGGACTAATGAAGTAGCGAAGATGATGGGGTCGTGATGTAGGTCATGTACGGATGGGATATCTAGGTGTGGAGATAGATTTTTACTTGAGAGGTGGCAGAGGCCTAGAGGTCATGACTGGGGTTGAAGCAGAGGGGAGGCGCTAATGATTGATCTAGGCACAAATGTCTTGTACCTTCCTAGGGTTCTGAACCCTCATCAAGTCTTTGTGATGCAGGAGCATCCTTCATGATGCTTGGTGAAGAATAAAACAAGGATAATAATCCATGTAAGGCATGAAATACATGTACTAAGTGTTTTAAATGATTTTCTCTCCAAGAAATTCATAGTTTGAATATTTTAATTATGTAATGTAATTACTCTTTGTGATAAGAGTAAAAAGTGAAAGTTAGTTGTCTAGGTGGATATGAGTGTTTTCATTCCTAAGCTACGTAGGAGGAAGGATTAGAATCATTAGAATATTGTGGAATCATGTTCCTCACTTCCATATATCATGTCTAGTTGGCACAAACAACTATATCTATTCTTATGTGGAAGTTGAGAGAATATCTCAACAATTAGGGAGTCAAAGTCCTATCTTAGTATGAAGATCAAGAAAATTTAGAGGCATGTGCTTGAAAAGAGGTACCATGGTCTAGATAGGTCGAATCATCTAAGAAATATATAGTTTTTTGTTTGTAATGAGGTTAGAGAGGATGGTGTGTGTGTAAAAAAAGACAAGACAAGGCAGACATGGAGTAACCTTGATTGTACTATGTGACAGAGATGAAGGAATAGAGGATCAAATCTTATGAATGCATGAATTTTTTGTTTCAATTGGTTCCTCAAGTGTATATGGGATGATTTTTGATGGTATGAATTCATGTTTTAATAAGAATGTTCAAATTATCATGATCTACCTCCAAACAGCTTGTATTGTGTTGTTTGTTCATTGCTTCTTTAAAATAGGGGTTCGAACCAGTCTTGATAATGTTTTATTCCCAACTTAAAATGATATTAAATTTGGTATATAGAGGAAATATGTCATTATCCATATTTTTTTTAATATTTTATAATAAGTTTGAGTATTTTTGAAGTTATGAAGCATTTTCCTATCTAGTTTGAGAATGCATGTAAATTGTCTGATATAATGTATGTCTTGGAAAACAGTCATAACTTTCAAATGGCTTAATGAAAATGGCTGACTTTTGGAACATATTATCCTTGTAGATATTTCTAGAAGAAATAAAAAAATTTGGAATAATTGGCCTTGTGCAGAAAAATATGTTCATATCAGAAAATTTTTGCAGACTGTTTTGCATGATGAAGATAGAGGATCAAGCCTTTACTTGTCTATAGGAATCAAAGGCTTCATAAAGGAGATCAAAGCATGAATCATCAAGGAGAGAGGTATAGCATCTAGTTTCATTCAAAACAAATGATCAGGGAAATTGCAAATTTATGAAGGATCAGTCATATTAGTTAGCAAAGCCATTACAAGGTATCTATAACTGATATGAGATTTATTTCTAAAGTTGTAAGAAACTCTTAATACCTCATTGATGCTTCCAAATAGAATATTCATGCAAGATTATACTAGATACATATAGAAGAAGGTGGATGTGTGGATTAAAAGAGTGTAAGTGTGAATAAAGGGTTGAGAGTAGTGATCTCTTGCTCAAGAGTGTGTTCTCAAAGTTAGTAAGAGAGGATAGAGGTTAATGACTTCTTGTACCTTGAAAACTCATACCTTGTCCATTGAATGAAACTCCTAGGAACAGAGGCATAGAACCTATGATCTCCATGTAGGCTCATTATGACCTTCTCTAATCAAGCTAAGGACTTTTATGAAATACACTTGTGGGTGCTCAAATTAGTATTTCCTTATGAAGAGAAGAGTAGGCTAACCTAGGGTGGCATAGTTTTGGTATCAGAGTGAGAAGAACCTCTTTTGTTTTCATATGTTTTGCTAATGGTGAAATTTTAAATGATGATGTGATTAAAAGTTATAGGTAATTGAGAAGATACTACAAGTAGTCAAGGCCTAGAAAGGATAAAAGAAGGAAGTGTGGAAAATAAGAATCCCAAGAGCAAGTTGTATCTCAAGAAGGAGTCAAAAGACCAAGGTAAAATAGACTTGGGTGAGACAAGTGAATAGACCAAGATACTAGGGTGAAAAATACCTAGGTGAGGACTTAAGAGGATCTATAGACTAAGGTGGAAAATACTTGGGTGAAGATCTAGTGAAATGGAGAAGTTGAGAAGAGGGAAGGGCTTAGAAGAAGAGAGATGCCACATGAGAAGAAGAGATCTAATCTCAGATGAAGAGATACTAGAAATAATAGAGATAATAGAGAAGTTGGGGTCTATGATTGATACCATGATGATCCAACAAGTTGGATGGAATATGAGAAAGAAAGGGAAGTGGTCAATCAATCTACTAGTGGAGAGGAAGAAAAGGAAAATTTTGATTGCCTTGGAAAAATAAATGAAGAAAGAGGTGTCTAAAGAAGCACTTGAGAAAGAGAGCATGAAGAAGAAGAGATTGTCCATGATGGAGGCACTTATGAATATGTTTCGTTATATTGTTATGCTATCTAACTCTTTATTTCAGTTTTTACATACATGTGTAAGATATGGCTCAAGGAAAATCAAGGATATGACCTTGATGATAGAAAAACGTGGATCAAACCAAGTGCTTGTGAAAAGAGATGGAGAAATGAGTGAACTAGTGACAACTCATGAAGAAGAAGTGCATCATGAAGCACCTACAAGTGAAGAAGAAGATAATAAAATATAGTAGCAAGTAAGTGAAGAAGAGGAAAAATAAAATTTCTATGATGCTCTAGAAGAAGATCCAGAAGAGACCAAACAAGTATACCAAAATGAGAGGTTTGAAATAAATGAAGACTTGAAGGATAATTTCATCAAAAAGCAACCTACAGAAAAGATGAAATTTGATTTCAGCTATGCATGCAAGAAGGAAAACTCAAGAAGCCGAGCCATGGAGAAGAATACACCAAACCATCAGGTTCTCAAGAAAGAAAACTTTGTTTCTAAATCTGATTTTCATCATATTTCTAATACAAATGCAAGTGAAAAACATGGTGGAAGGAAAGAGAACGTTAATCTCTCAAAATTAGCACAAAAACATGGTTACAAGTTTCCTAAATGGATCAAGAAACCAGATGGTAAGATGAATACTCAAGTTTGGGTGACTAAGAACACAAAGGGTGATGCAAATACATATCAAGGTGTATGTGATGATGGTGAGCTTAATAAGGTGATGATAGCACCAAGAAGCCAATGGAAGAAGATTGAAGAAAATGCAAACAAGCAAGAGGATAATGGTAAAGTGAAGAGCATGCAAGAATCATTCAATGAGCATAAGAGGTATACATGGGAAATGAAAGGTAAACATATTTTTATGATGATTCGAATGATGATGCTTATGAATATAATTCTGATTTATCGTCTCAAACCAGTTTAAGTGAAGATGATGGAAGAACATGTTTTTGCTAACTAATATGCAATAGGAAGAAGAATCTAAGTTGGCTTGCAAAGATCAATGCCATGATCAAGTAATGGTAAAGAATAAGAGTACATTGAGTGAAGAGGATTCATACCTCTTGAATGAAACTTATGAAAACTTCTTGAAGCAAGAAGAAACAATGAAAGGGTATGCAGATGTAAAATAGATCCTAGAGGAAGAAAACAAAGATTAAGGCCCTAATTTTGATGAAGGACATGGGAATATTGATGATATCACTTTGAATGAAGAGTTGAAGAAGATAGAATAACTCTAAATCATTCAAAGGGGTTGTATACATGTCTAAATCAGAATGAAAGTCTCATGGATCATATTGATAATGAGACAAGACATGAGCAAGACAAGAGTGTGAAGGAAAATTTGAGAAAAACCATTGAAGAAACAAATGAGAAAGAAGAGAACCAACAACATGAAGACACTCAAGGGGCTGCATGGCGTCATGTTTTTACATCTCACGTTTATTTTGATGTTTTTAATGCAGGTTTGAAAGTTTTGGAGATGAATCAAGTCCTAAATCCAATGGACAAACTCTTAAACCAAGAAGATCAAGAAGACCTTGAAGACATATATGAAAGTGAAGCATGGATATGGGATATTGCATATGAGAAAGAGATAAGAATGAGACTATACTAGAAGAGAGAAAGAAACAAGAAGATGAGAGACAAATACTACCTCAAGGAGACTCAAACATTATTACTTCAAAATAGACCATGGGAATACAAAGAAGATTGAATTTAAAGAACGATAAAGGAAGACATTTGAATTGGACTTCAAATATTTTTCTTACCCAGGGATTCTGATGTAGGAGAATCCTTCATTATGATTGGTGAAAAATAAAAAAAGGATAATAATCCATACAAGGCATGAATTACATGTACTAGGTGTTTCAAATGAGTTTCCCTCCAAGAATATCATAGTTTGAAAAATTGAAATATGCAATGTAATTACTCTTTGTGATAAGAGTAAAAAGTGAAAGTTAGTTTTCTAGGTGGATATGAGTGTTCTCAATCCTAGGCTACGTAAGAGGAAGGATTAGAATATTTTGGAATCATGTTCCTAGCTTTCATAGATCATGTCTAGTTGGCACAAACAACTATATCTAGTCTTATGTGGAAGTTGAGATAATATCTCAAAAATTAGGGATTCAAATTCCTATATTAGTATGAAGATAAAGAAAAGTTAGAAGCATATGCTTGAAAAGAGGCATCATGGTTTAGACAGGTCGAATCGTCTAAGAAAGATAGAGTTTTGTGTGTGTAAAGAGGTTAGAGAGGATGGTGTGTGTAAAAAAATACAAGACAAGGCAGACATTGAGTAACCTTGATTGTACTATGTGACAAAGATGAAGGAATATAGGATCAAAGCTTATGAATTGATGGAGGAACATCCCTCCTTACATATAAATAAGTCATGAAGACATTATTTTTATCTTATCAAGTGTGATCACAAAGTCCTAGAGGTCATTAGGTTTCATTTAGTAGTCATTTTTGGTGTCTAGGATTTTCAAAATTCAAAAGAGGCATTTCCCTCCAAAATGCAAATTTGAATTTGAAGAGCCATTTTGGCTTGATTTTTGATGTTGTAATGTATTCTTGAAATTTGGAAACTATGTAAAGGGTGTGTAATGAGTCTTTATGTGGGGTGAGTTATTAAAAATGCTCAAATTAGTGAAAAGGCGCAGTTAAGAATCTTGAGGACATATAGAAGTTGAAGAGTCATAAAATATCACTTATGAGTGATTATGAGACTTGTAGGTTAGGTAGAAGTGTAAGTAGGAGTTACATGCATGTGAGTTTGGATTATGTGAGAGGCAGGAGTGTGTGGATCATCATTCCACGTGGGGAGGATGAAGATAAATATGGAGTAAAGTATAATGAATCATTTTTGTATGAAGACTTGCAAAGGAATAGACATATGTCTTTGTTTATGGTGTGTTTATCATGTCTTTAAAGGTATCTTTGAGTTTTGCATTTAGAAATGTTGATTCCTCTCCATAATGCTTAGTTGAACCCATTGTATTATTGTTGATGATCCTTTGCATGCATTTCTCTTAGCTTTGTGTGGTAATTCAATACTTTGTCTGGTGAATGGAGTAGATGCACAGACTATGTGTGAAAGTTGGATGATCTGTTTGGGACAGTCATCATAACTTTTTCATTTCAAATCAAAATGACCTAAAATTTGGACCATATAAGTTTTATAACCTTGTTCAGATGGGTTTTCAATATTTTTCCTTGATGATGAGTAATTTGAGTTATGAAGTGTTTCCATAGCTAGATTGATGATGCATACAAATTGTTTGACATAATGCATTCTTGGTAAAGTGAGTATATCTCCCGTGTTTTGAAGAGTTAGGTTATGAAAATTGGAATGTAGAATGTTGAGATCATTGTTCAATTGGGTTTTTAAGGGTTTAGTGATTTTAAAATTGTACAAGAATTTGTTTACGACATAAATTTTGTAGCAAGTTGTTGGTTCTCGAGAGTACAAGAAATGATAGTTTTTATAAAGGAGATGAATGTTAGTGTTTTGAGTGCTTTGAATCCATTTCTTGATTGATCTAAGGCGGTTTAAGGTGTGAAGCGGGTTTAAATTATTTGGGAGCATTGGTGGAGCTAGGGAGCACAAAATTTGTATGTTGAGTAAAGGAAGCTAATCAAGAAACCCAAAGGGATGAATGAACAAGATGAGTACAAATTGAGTATGAGTGAAGAGTGAACTCTTTGATGGATGAAATGATGTTATGTGGAGCATATGAAGTTGTATTGAAACCAAACATTGAGATGGTAAAGTTACTTTAGGTGATATTAGTCAGTTGTGCAAGTTCTTAAGACATTATAAGCTTGTATGGGATCCTCTTTTACAGAGCTAAGTGGATATTGTTGTGGGAATCTCTTTTGTTGATTGAATATATTAACAAGTTAAGTTTTTCTCTACATCATGAATGCATGAATTTTTTGTTTCAATTGGTTCCTCATGTGTATATGGGATCATATTTAATGGTATGAGTTCATGTTTTAATAAGAATGTTTAAAGTATCATGATCTACCTCCAAACAACTTGTACTGTGTTGTTTGTTCGTTGCTTCTTTAAAATAGGGGTTCAAACCATTCTTGATAAAATTTTATTACCAACTCCAAATAATCTGAAATTTGGTATATAGAGGAAAGAGGTCATTATCCATATGGGTTTTTAATAGTTTATAATAATTCTGATCGCTTTTGAAGTTATGAAGTATTTTCTTATCTGGTTCGAGAATACATGCAATCTATATGATATAGTGTCTGTCTGAGAAAACAAACATAACTTTCAAATGGATTAATGAACATGGCTGGAATTTGGAACATATTATCCTCGTAGTTATTCCTAGAAGCTATAAATTTTTTGGAATGATTGGCATTGTGCAACAAAAAATATTCATATCAGGAAATTTCTACAGACTGTTTTGCATGATGAAGATGGATGATCAAGCCAATACTTTTCTACATGAATCAAAGGCTTCATGAAGGAGATCAAAGCATGAATCATCAAGGAGAGAGGTAGAGTATTTAGTTTATTCAAAATAAATGCTCAAAGAAGTTGTAAATTTATGAAGGATCGATCATGTTGGTAAGTAAATCCATTACAAGTTATCTACAACTTATATGAGATTTAGTTCTAAAGTTGTAAGAAACTCTTAACACCTCATTAATGCTTCCAAATAGAATATTCATGCAAGATTATACAAGATACATATAGAAGAAGGTTGATGTATAGATTAAAAGAGTGTAAGTATGAATAAAGGGTTGAGAGTAGTGATCTCTTGCTCAAGAGTGTGTTCTCAAAGTCAACAAGAGAGGATAGAGGTTAATGACTTCTTGCACCTTGAAAACTCATACCTTGGCCATTGAATGAAACTCCTAGGAACGGAGGTATACAATCTATGATCTCCATGTATGCTCATTATGACCTTCTCTAATAAAGCTTAGGATTGTTATGAAAAATGCATGCGGGTTCTCAAATCAGTATTTCCTTAATGAAGAGAAGAGTGGGATGAGCTAGGGTGGCATCACTTTGCGACGATGTTTCCATGTTGTTCCAACAGATACACAATCCTGATCACTCTAAGGATACACAAAATTAGTTAAGTCATCATCTCTATCTCATTTGCTTCAGGTTTTACATCTCGGAATGCTTACTGCTTGCACATTACTGTACTTAATTACTTGAATATCATTTCTTACAGTAAGTTACTCTAAAATAAGATTTAATTCAATTTAGATTAAATCACTCCATGATGCAATAGGCATTTGGTAGAGGAATGGGGAGTAGAAGCTCCATTTGACATAAGATATTGTTACCTAGGAGTTATTTGAGCAGTGGTTTCAAACCCGCTACATGTCAAAGCACTTTATATAGCGGGGGATAGATAAATTCCATGATCTACGTCAGGGTTCAGGCTCAATGGCATAGTATGAGAGCCTTTTTATGGACTAGGTTCAGGATCAATGGCATTTTATGTTGAATGAAGTTTAATGCCCTGTCATGTTGAAAGGATTTTGATGCCCTATCATGTTGAATGGAGGTTGATGCCCTATCATGGAGGTAGTCTAATGACTTATCATGTTGAATGGATATTGATGTCCTACCATGAAGGGAGGTTGATGGCCTGTCATGTTGAATGGAGTTTGGTGTCCTACCATGAAGGGAGGTTGATGACATGTCATGTTAAGTGGATTTTGATGTCCTGCAATGAAGGGAGTTTGATAGCATACCATCTTGAATAGATTTTGATGACCTGTCACGAAGTGATTTTGATGGCCTACAATGTTGAATACAGTTTTATGCCCCACCGCGAAGGGAGCTTGAAATAGAGTCTGAAGTAGGTTGTTCCCTATTATGCATTTTTTACTTTTGTTAGTACTTTCATTGGAGGGAATATTTTATAGTGTATGCTCTAGAAGGGTTGAGTGCAATTAATATCAATTGGATTTAAAGGATTCAGGTCGTTGGGGTGTTAAGAATCACTGCCCGTTATTATATTAGAATTTTGTGATGCAAGTGCATTTCTTTTCCCTCTAGGTCCAGTGTGTTGTCAAATATTACTTTGTGGCAATAAAGGAATATGAACAATTTCATTTACCTTTTTAAACCATCCTCTTCTTCGCAAAGGAATATGTGATGCCTATTGATTTGTAGAATTTTCCATTGTAGAGCAACTCTAGAAAAGAAATTAAACTCGTATGTAAGGGAACTTTAATAAAAATATATATGATTACAAGTTAACTCCGTCGTATGATACATAATTTGTTGTATTAGAAATATAAACTTCATTTAGAATATCCTTTTAGAATAATATAGAAAAAAAATCAATTAAAACATGCACAAATCTCTTATGCATAGAGACAACTTTCCATATCTAGAAAAGATTTACAAGAACAACCTTTACATCAAAGAGGTTATTAGAACAAATGTGGGAGTAGCTACAATAAGACCAACAACCAATAACCTCACTTGGTCAACCTTTCCATAGTGATGGAAAAGATTAAGACCTAAGGTGGGTACAATGTTGTTCCACAAAGGTATATTTTTCCTGCTTTGGGTGTAGATATTTTTACCAAAACTTCATATTCCACAAAATTAAACTATGTAAGACATAAAGAGAACATTTCTCTCTTTCTCTGGGCCATGGAATAAGGGCATTTCTATCATTGTGGGGCTTTATTTCCATATTTGATAGTAATCCAAAAGTTACAATCACCTACAACTATAAATAGCTATTTTTGACACAAATTGAAATAACTATTTCCTTATTTGCCTATGACAAACCAGATTTTGGATTACTCTTGTGAATGTTAGCTTAGCTCTCTACCACATGTTTGAATTACACTATCATAAATGATAGTGTGGTTATATTCGCCTTTATGAGAACATGTTTGAATTACACTATTATAAGTTATGTACTCATCAACTGGCGAACACACATTATTTATTTGCCTACCAACGAACAAATATGACTGTGTATGTATTCGCCTACTGGATAACATTTATGTCCACATATGTATTCACCTACCACCTAACATACTATTTTCTGTAAGGAACACACATGATTGCATATGTATTTGCGTATCGACTAACATGTATGTCCACATATGTATTCACCTACCAATGAACATACATTTTTCTATAAGGGATGACCGACAATCATATATGTCAACCAAAAAAGAGAAAGACAAAAGAAAGATGAACCAATATGATATTTTTTAAATTAGAGTTTTGCAACATTTACCAAACACAATCTGATGCACACAAAGAAGTGAGGGGAACTTTCAATTGATTGAATGTCTCAATGAGTTGTGAAAAGTGACCAGCTGAAATAATAAGCTAAATAGCATAAAATGAAAGTAAACTAATTATAAATATACTTATCATCCAAAAAAATAAAATAAAAATGTAATGTACCCACCATACATTCAATTCGATTTTTTAGGGGAACATGTAAAAATTGAATAAAGATCATGTAAGAATCGGGTAACTAATATCATGTCTCGAGTAAATATCAGGGAAGTATTGGGTATAGGTGAGTGTATATCAAAAATAATGAAACAAGCGTCACATTCACAATCTTGATTTAAGTTACAAATTCAACAAGTGTTTGCCAAGTGGTTATTATGATTTATAAAAATATTTTTTTAATATTAAGATTTATGATTTTGAAATAAAATTATGTAGGCTTTGGCTAGTAAACTAGACCTTAACTCGCCTCTAACCCAAAACTTTGAAATTTTCCGATTGAGTAGGGGTTATTCAAGACAGAAAAGGTCTCGTCTAATTTTTATACAAAAAAAACGGAATGGAAAAGGAAATGACCAATAAAAAACAATATTTCTAATTTGAGAACACAATAAGAGAGGCGTTACTCTTGGCTAGTTTGTTATGCGAAGTGGAAAAAAATGTTGTATACTAAAATAGCCTCGTGGCCTTTATGTCTTATCAATGTATGTCTATTTTACACACGTGTCTATGTATAGCTAATTTGGTTCAAATCAAACAATACTGATTCCCTGGTCTACTTCAAAACCTAAAACCCCCTTCTCAACTCCCATGGATAGCCTTCATTTAATCCTTTTTTATTTGGTTCCCCTATCATGACTGTTCTATGTGATCCTACCATCCTTTCTTTGTCCTCCCCTTTAACTAGATGGACCCATCCACCCCTTTTTTGCCTTTCACAAATCTAGTTGTTGGAAATCTAGACGCGCGCCAATATTGCCAATTTGAATTCAAAGTCGTTTATAAATAAATGTGTTGTGGTCTATTTGGATACATAAGCATATCCATCATACATCTAGTATTGCGCATATTATTGATATATGGGAGGCATATTCTCTTATTCTAAGGTTCCCAGCGTTTCTTTGTTGTACTACACAAGATTTAACTACTATAGAGCTAGTTGGTGGACACTAACCTTCCAAATCCCAATGTAGAGCATTGATTTATTTTCCTAGACAAATTAGATCGAATATTTAGCGATTGTGAATACATGAGACTTAGAGTGATCTTTCCACTCCTAGAAACTAGGATAAGCACTTTGTATGGTTTGGAAATCTTCTCCGATCAAATCCATATTTCAAGACAACAATCATCATATCTCTCAATTGTCCGTTTACAAGTTCAAATTTATGTGATAGATATTCTACAATGTTCCACACGAGATATTCCTTTCTATCCCTTTGTATTTCTTATATTGTTACTCCATTTATTTATTAGGCATTATGACTATTTTTTTAGATGTTTCATTAAATACAATTCATTTATTTGCATAGGTTGTCTACGTAGCTAGTTAATGAACATAAATTCTTAAGAGGGTGAAGGGCCTATATTCAAAAGTCTCAAGAGCCTCAAAGTTCCCATCTACACTATCACTAATAATGCTAAGTATTACACTTGACAGAAAATCATAACATTTTCAAATGCAGAATATTTGTAAAATAATACAGTTTATATTCAGTGAGAAAGAATAGGGTATTATACATATAATATGATGTTAACATGCTTTGAGCATCTAAAATTGAATGGTCGTCTGTTCTAACATTTCAATCTTTGCTAATCAAATAGAAAATGTTTCCCCCTTTCTAATCATGGAAGAAACTTGGACATTAACAAGGTTGCTAAAAGTTTTTGGAAAAGTGATGTAGTGTAAAACTTGAATAGAGTTTACAACTATCTAATATCATATTCATACATGAAAATGAAATAACCACAAATAAGTTGCATCAATATTTATAGCATTTTGTTGTAATCCCTAACCATCCGTTGTGTTTCTTCTCTTAAATTATCCAGCCTGGCTGGCTAGTTTGCAAGCCTAACTAGGATGCACACAGCTCTACTTGACACGCACTCCTTGATCCATTACATCAGGTTGTACGATGTGATGAAGCCAGCAATCAAATAGATAGTCTTTACTTGTTCTAAAAGAACCTGAAAAAAACAATTCAACTCTGATTTACAACAGATAGCTCGTACAAGCCTACAACAAGAACATAATCTTGGTCCAGCCAGCATACAGTCTATTCCTTCATTAAAAAGCAGCAAAAACCAAAAAATATTTCTTTGGTGGTCGGAAAAAGAGTGATACCAAATGTGATGCTCAGTGTGTGTCACACCTTGCCAATAATGTTCCAAAGGAACCACATCAAAAATAACACACTTGTGACTACATTGCTTGAACTTGGTAACAGCCTCAAAAGAGAAATTAATCATCCCTTTAAGTGCCATGCATTTAAAATCACACCTGATCCTCATGCTATAAAGGAAGAAAATGTATTTAAGCTTTTCAGCATCTGTATACACTCGTTATTGAACAATATAATTTATTCTAAAACATCTAATACTTCAGAAACAGATTTTCAGCATCTGTATACACTCGTTATTGAACAATATAATTTATTATAAAACATCTATACTTTATAAGCATGCCAGGTTACAAATGTTGAAGCCCTTTCAAATTAAACAGTAACACAAGTTCTTTAAATCTGATCACTTTCCTGCCAAACGGCAGGCGACAAGGCAAAGACATGGCAGTCTCCTTTAGAGGCGCAAATGACGTGCAAACGACAATCACATCGGCACTTTTAATAAGATACGAGGAATTTAATAGATTCTTCCAATTCAAAATGCAATTTCTTGTCTTATTCATTCACAGTATTGTCTGCCAACTTTGGATCATATCACACAATCTTGCTCCATGAAATGCTAAACCCTTGCACAAACTCGAGTTCCAGGAGAAACACAACATAAACAGGTAACCATTAGATATGGCCAATGCAAATATTCAGCAAAGTTATGTGCAATATTAAATGCTCTTGGTATCCCATACCAGTGACATTTCAAACTAAAGGTAATCTAAACACTCTAATCAATTTTGTTTAAGGAGTGCTTATCAGCGCAGGTCCTTCCATGCACTTATTGCCTCGAGCAAGTACTGTCAAATTCTCTTTGCAAGAGCATGAATGCTATCTGCATTGGATGTTGAATCCCAGTCTGATTGGGACAAGTACAGTCAAAATATAAAATCATAACAAACATCAGAAAAAACAAACAGTGCGCATTGACAATCACTTCAATTCTAGATACATCAGGACACTTGATAAGCCTAATTCTGTGGATGTGCTTGAACATGAGCTTGATGACCTTGTCCTTTTGAACGAAGTGAGGCTGCCATTGCCCTCAATCGATTAGTGATCTCTGTGAAATTAGGTCTTGTGGAAGGGTCTGCTGACCAACAGCGCTCCATTAATGACTTCCATGCAGGATCGCACGAACTTGGAATGGGTGGCCGCAATGTATTGTTGACTATACCTCCTGCAAAATCACAAACGAAGCAAATTTTACTGAGCTGTCAATTTATTCATTGCATGCTTCCACCAACATCCATCTAGCTGCAATACATAGATCTCATGAAGCTGGCCAAACCAGAATAATCATTTCAAAGAACAAAAATGTAGAACATACCAATGATTGCTCCATAATGCATATTGGCATAAGGCTCCTCTCCAGTGAGCAGCTCCCACATTACTATTCCAAAAGAAAACACATCCACCTGGAATACAAAGCTTCAGACTATTAGGTGTCTGCGTTCAGAAATTCAAATTGAGGTTTCATTTAACTAGAAGTCTAGAGATAAAAGCATTTGGTTAATTTTACCTTTTCAGAAACCATATTGCTGCTGCCATTCAATAATTCAGGAGCCATCCATGGAAGGGTTCCCCGCACACCACCAGAAACTAAGGTCTGATGTTTTATTTTTGACAGCCCTAAATCACCAACCTGAAGAAAATGGTATGTAGAAGTACAAGATTATTTGATCATTGTCAACTATATACTGGAGTCTGGTCCTATCAAATGGGACTACACGATAAGCAAAATTGAATTCGGGTAGCTCATGATTATTCAATTGGATGCCAGCCAAAGTATTAGTTTTCAAAGGGAACACATACATTACAGCTGAAAGTACATGGTAGCCAACCACGAAATGGGCAGTCATTTTTACCTTGCATATAGGACGTTGAGGATCTCTCATGTTCACCAAAAGATTCTCGCATTTCAGGTCAAAGTGCACGATATTCTTGCCATGTAAGTATTCCATTCCAAAAGCAGTATCCATTGATATTATTAGACGCTTCCGCTGATCAATTCCCCTACAATTAACATGTTAAGTGTATTAGCATGTTATGTCATGCAAGGGGTCTATAGCAGTTCTTTCTGTTTGGCAGTGGAATATTAGGATGTCGAAAGAATGTATCAGACCTGTACCTATCCTTCCTGTGCAAGACCTGTTTGAGTGAGCCATTCACCATGTATTCTGTCACTGTTGCCAAGGTTCCTCCTGGTCCATCTGGCACAACGCCATAGAAAGCAACAACATTTGGATGATGCAATTGTGCAAGTATTTGAGCTTCCCTCCAGAAATCAGCTCTCTGAGAGTTAAGAGACAGGGCATTTAGACATGCCCTCAATATATTACAAAACTGCACATAGTAATGGGTACATGCTGGCAACAGACCTGCCCTAAGACAAAAAAGAGTTTCACTTAAGGGTTCTTACCAGACGTTCTTGCTCAAATGGCTTTCCCATGAAGCAACTATTCTTTATCCGTTTGATTGCAACATCTGTTCCCCTCCATTTGCCATGATATACTGTTCCAAAAGTGCCAGAACCAAGCTCTCGCAATTCTTCAAGGTCACCATTCTTTATTGTCTGATCAAAAGATCAAAAAGATGTGTGATTGCTCATAAGTAAACCAAAATTTACACAAAGACTAACAAACATTCATAGAAATGAATCGGAACTAGTAAGAATAAAAAATATCTCTAACCTGCAGGCCATGTTCACTGGCTTCTTTACTAACTATATCTGGCTCATCCATGCCCAGTACTGAAGTTACATGCTCCTGCATATCCGTTAGATGTCAGAAGTTAGTAAGAACAAGGCCCAAACTGCTTCTAATTGCAGAAGAGGATTTGCAGGAAGAAACAATAACAAGAATGCTGCTACCTCTGAGATTGAATCTGATATAGCAATCATTTCATCTTCTCTCCCTTCTAGCAGTTTTCTCGGTGAAGTAGTTCCCTGTACATTTCCATCCTCGGTGGCATGATCCCATCCATGAATTGCTGGGATCGGAGAATTAGAAAGAGGCGGCTGAATAGATGCAGCAGAAACATCCTTGGCAACATTCTGCCACTCTCCTTTTGTTTGCTCATCTGCAGTAACTCATGATCTCAAAAAGGTTAAAACAGATACTATGTTCTACAACATTTAAATATAGGAGTCCGAACAACTATTAAAATATTAGGAGGTACAGAAAGCTTTGTTTGAGAGATTCGCTTTGGTACCTTCTACTTTGACATCTGATAAAGGCAGTGCTGGTGAAGAAAGACCTGCACTAAATCCAATCTTTATAGAGTCCTCTTCCCAATAGTTTCCCTCCTCTTTTGCCAGAAGGCGAGTCAAAACAGGAATGTTGCTAATTGGAATCAAATCGCTAGTAGTAGTACTGGACTTTGGGCAAGAAGAGTGTTCTGTTACCTTAACAGTTGCCACATTTGAAGCAGAAACATCTTTCAGGTAATCAATTGTTGAATCATATTCACTTTTTCCAACTGGCGATGTCACAGCTCCAGAGTATGCATCTCCATCCTTAACCTTATCAAAGGAGCTTGTATTTGACCGGATATACATTACTGAATGTCCACTATCATCATGAACAACCTTCTTTGCCAGCACTTGCATTCCATATTGTAGAGGTGAACTTTCTGGTGATGTTATGGCTTCAAAGTTAGGAATTGACTCTTTGGTTTTATTAGATGACCTAGTAGTTGAAATGTCATCTGGACGCAAGAAAGACAGATGCCCACTAGCATCAGCACTTGATATCTCACTAAGTAATTGTCCCTCACCAAGTAATTCTCCACGAGTCTGACTAATTAAATTACTGGGACTTTCATTCTGAACAATGGAGTCAGGAACAGCACCAAGCCCACTTACTTTACTTGTACTTACCGAAGGTGAATCATCCTGAAGTTGACGTTCACCTAGCTCCACTGATTGTTTATCAACAACGCAGGACATATCAACTTTAGCACAATCGGCACCTAAGTTCCCATTCCGCCATGGTGTAGATATTTTAGAAGAAATACAAAGTTCACCTTCAGTATTAGGCACATAGGAACTCAGAGTAACTTCACTAAGTCCCTGCTCCATGGAAGACACCAAAGAATTGGTACTTGATACATAATCAGCCAGTGTGGGCTCTTGCATAGGATTTATTGCTCTTACTTCCTGAACACCAGAACTTGATACTACAACTTCATTCTCTATCGCAGTCATTCTCGTCGTTTGCAATGGGTCTGGAATAATGCCCACAGTTCTTGTATCCCCTACAGCCTGCTTGAACTGATATGAAGTTGGTTCATAACTTTCAAAATTCTCGTTTTGTTGATAAGTATGGTAAGCATCACTCAAACCTGAACCTAACAAACCATATGGGTCCTCTGGAAAAACAATTCCATTGGAAGTTTCAGCAGGCTCTGTGAGATGGCTTCCTGACAAGTCAGCAACCTTCTCTTCTTGTTTGGCTTCAGATTTAACAATTCTCCCTTTTGAAGCAACATCTAAATCCACCTCTTGCATTCTGTGCTGGAAAACATAATTAGCTTCATCTTGTCTATCATGAATATAGGGAGGAGATGGCAGTTGCGCCACATACTCCCTTCCACCATGGGCGATTGTGTGACCTTGTTGTTGAGAAATCATTGGCTGAAATTCGTTCCCAAGAAGACCAATTTGGTGCCTTCTGTCAGTTATATCTTGGTGATCTCCAGGAGACGTGACACTTTCCTGCAACAGATTTTCTCTAACATTTGAAGGTGCTTGTCTTACTGACCCATTGGTGTGATGACCCTGAGACATTTGAACCCCTTCATACATGGCATGAACTGGATTTGTCCCATGTTTCTGTAGAACTTTATCAGAATGTGCATGGGTCAATACTCGCTGTGGAATAATCTGTTCAGCAGACTGGAACAGCTGATCATGGTGCAGGTCCTGCTGACGAACAAATTGTTCATATCCTTGTCCATGGTACTGAGAAGGAAGTGACACCGCATGCAAAGCTCTCATAGAATTGTCATAGTAATGCAACCCTGTCCCATATGATGGTTGTTCCATAAATGGAGCATTTAGGGGGCGGTGCATCTGAAAATGCTGTTGTCCAAGTGCATTTTGTTGTCCAACAAGGTGTTGTGATTGGCGATTAGACACTGGCTGCATGCTTCCTGCAGTAGAAACAATATGGGCTTGTAGATGAGTGGAAAAAGGTTTATCCCGATAAGAAGCTCCAAACAAATCATTCTGCTGCTGCTGTTGTTCATGTGCAGCATTCCTGTAAACTCTCTGTTCATGGATTAATGGCCAAGGGTTATTCCGATGAGCACCCTGAAGAGAATGCTGCTGAAAAGGCTGTTGTGCAGGTACACCATCAGCATTGCCATGTTGAATGTATCTGAATGTTTCTGGGTGTGTATCTAAATGATGTTGCCAATATGTGGAGGGTGTTGGCTGTTGTGCGACGGCAGGGTGTGGATCCAGAGAGGGTAGCAGCGTGTCTAATCTAGGATCCAACGTGGGCTGGGAAACATCAAAGTTCTCTTGCTGCCTATCAACTCTTTTATGGAAGGGGGCATCTTGCTCTCTCCTAGCCCCTACAGCTTTAAGTTGACCTTCATTCTGAAAGATAGTAACAGGTGGCACAGGGCCCCTGTAATCCATGTCATGATAACCACCTCCTCCCTCTGGTGGAGGGAATGCAGAGTATGAATGACCAGCAATATTTGCTTGTTGCTCTGGGACATAATGTGCAGCACTGTCCCCCAATCCGGATTGCTTGAAATGGGTAGCCACAGAAGACAACATAGATGAAGACGAAGTCTGTGCTGTTAGAGAAGGAACTTTAGAAATACCTTGCTTCGACGAAACTGGTGAGCTAGGTGGTAGGTAGCCTGGATTTACAACTTCCTGGGGCATCACTTTGACAGGCAAAGGACCTGGAATACCTCCTTGATCTGGCAGCATTGAGTTCAAATTACTCACAGTATCCAAACCAATCCAATTCTCTATGTTTTGTGAAGATGCACTTGCCAAACTGTCTCCCCGTTTCCCAAAGCCTGCCTCTGTTATCCCATTGACAGCATCTACGTAGCGCTGCTTAGAAAGCCTATGATCACCCATTGTAGCAAGATGGGCTAGATCGGACTCTGATGCAGTAAAAAGAAACAGTCTAAGCCTCGGTGATCCTTCACCTGAGCCCTCCAGAAGCCTCTCATATTCATCCATCAGATTCTCAAGATCCTCGTCACAGGATACAGACACCAAAGCATCAAGATCCTCATTGGGCAGTTGATACTTAAGCAACAAATCCTGACCATACACCTCCAACATCTTCTGCCGGAGCTCAGAAAACCCAATACCCTTGTTGACAGTGATGATTCGAGTCTCACCCCCCGCATACCTTAGCGCTCCATCCCTCGGCCTGGGAAGAATTTTGCCCCCAAAACTACACATGAATTTCACCTTCTGAGACCCACCGGCATCATCTGATGCTGCTGAGGCCGAAGGATGATAAAATTCGGATTGGGGCAAAGGGCCATCATCAAACTGAAAATCACCATCAACCCCACCAATACCCTGTGCTCCCATGGAGGTGTCATTATATACACCATGATAATCTCCCCCAAACCCTGCACCAAATTTGCCCCTTTCTGCCACATCAGAATCGGTATTCCCAGATGCCATCAAGCCACCCTCGTAGGCATAACCCTGATTCCCCTCGCCCTCAACAATTTGATTTTTCGTCCCACCAGGCATCCAAAACATGGTAGGTTTACTATCAGGCCGGCCACCGCCATTCAAGGCCGAAAACGCCAAGGCAAACTCCTCCCCAGTTCTTACACTAAGATCCACAGGGCGGAACCTTTCATTAAACCTATTACTATTGGCCATTGAAGACCCCGTATCAGGACCCGGGAAGGCCTGATCCCCAGCCATGGGCCTAGAAAACATACCCTCTGGTAACGGGGGCTTGCTATAAATAGTCCCATCCGGCCCTCGTGCTACTCCTATCGATTTTTCCTCCATTACCCACTATACAAAACCTGAATAGAAAAAGAAAATTAATCCACCTGCAACCTCGTGAGCATTCTGGATCGTAAAAATTAAGGCCCGGCGATTGGGTGAGGCATCTCAAGAAATAATGATATCTAACACATATCCTAATGAACCCAAGTCTCGTAAAATAGGTTATGCTTGCGAGTGGGTTAATACCATTCCCAAGAATAAAGTTTTATGCCAAAAGCGAATAAAAGAAACATGGTAAAGAGACTCATTCAACAAAATTTTCGCCATTGATTTACTGCAAAGAAACCTCAAAAATAGAAACCCGCGTCCTCATACAGATATTTAATAAATATGGTACATGATTTATTGGCTTACCTCAAATAGTATCTGAACAGATTTTTCCACGAATTCTTCACTGCAATTGATTTCTCCTGAAATAGTCATCCTCTGTTTCTAAGAAGCAGGCAGGCCGTCTGAAGATGTTTGATATACTTAAAAAAACTATATCAAAAAGGAAGGTTGACGTAGGACAACGTGGCGGGACCAGGAGGCTCAAACTGTAATAATCTGTGATCTGTGATTTTTTCCTCTCGTTGTAGGAAAAATCTACGGCTCCTGGATGTCGAGATGGTTATAATTGGAATGGGGAATGATATTACCATGAAAGGGTTCCTTTTTTAACGGAAAATTCAAAAAAAGTTCCGAAGAATGGTGACCCACCGTAATTTTCATCCTTGTTTTTTCCGGATGGAGTAATGTAGATTCTAAAGCAGTTCAAAGAGACGTTATCTTGCCGGTTAAGTTTTATACAATTTTAGTTGGGTTCCCATAAACTTTGGAGAGCGTGGGATCACCATCCCCTAAGTTGCAGTGAATTCCAAGAACATTTTATAAAAAACATTTGTGCTCCTATTTACACATTCTTGAGAACCTTCATTAAATGAGAGTGAGGTACACACTTAATTTTTGTGGCATAAGTGCATTTATCAATCGTAAAATTGTATTGTTCTAAGGTATGTATAGTTTTGTTGATTATTGGCCCATATTAGATTTTATTGGTGATTTAATCTAAATTAAACAAGAGTGTGGTCTTGTTTACTTTGGAATGGGGTTGGAAACATGTGATATATTCATATTAACTAATTTAACATCAATGTATAGATTAAGAACATATCTATATAGTAATATGTAAGATATGTTTATCCAAACAAGTGTTAAATGGAATAAGATGCTTTGTGAGGTCATGTCCACTGTCGGCTGCCCCTCACTTTATATTTTGTATAATTTAATATAAAGGAGGTTCCAATAGTAAATGAAACAAGACACGAGAGGGGAGATGTACTTAGTTATTTTGCTTCTCTGGAAGCTGATTTGGTTGTGACATAAGGATGAAAGAATTGGAAATAATCTTTGGATGTTTGGTTTCTGGTTCTAGAAGTGTAGGATGAGTAGGGATGAGTAGGGATGCAATTGCTATTTATGTACGGAACCACTTTGCGGCTTCGTACCAATTTGGGAATTTCATACGACGAGTTGATGGCGTTATGTAACTTTATATGCATATGCGATCAACTGGAATAAGCCTTCATGTGAAACCTTAGTTCTCGTAAATGTGTGGAACCCTTTATGTTCTTAAATAACTTACAACCCCAACTATGGGTGGGAAGCTCTATGAAAATATGTTTGGTTGGGTGGAACTACAATTTGTACACCACCTACGTTGGCACTACTCCAAAGAGGCCTCAAATTACAGGTAGCTCTCCACCAAGAGATGTGATATCTATATGGAGGCAACTAGTTTTGGCAACTTGATCACTTGATAATGCTTTGTAAATGGCTTGGTGTGCTTGCATTTGACTTAACTTGGGGGGCTTGCAACTTGTGAAGCTTGACTCTTGATCATGGTTGGGAGTGCTTCATACATGTGTAAGGGTTGATGTTAGTATGTGTTGTTGCTTTAAGGAGATTTAGGAGAGCTTTGAGTGCCTTTGGAATGATTTGAACTTGAAAGTGTTAGGTAATTGCCAAGTGACGAAATGAGTGCATTTGACTTGATTTGTTTAACCCTTCATTAAATTTTAGGTCAATTTAATTAGGTTTAGATTAGAGTAGTGTTGATTGCAGATCTTACAAAGATGTTACAATAGAAATACTAACTCATATCAAATAGAATGAATATATCATGCATTAAGTAACATAACATGCAATTGAAAGCTCAAAACAAATGTATGAAGGCACTTAGTCGATTTCATATGACTTCTGGAGTGATTTGGGACTATGCAATAGCGAAACTAGAAAATCTGAACCTAAATGACCTTCACAACTGGGACTAGGACTATGAATCAACCTAGGGCGAAACTATACTAAATTGTCAAGACCATATCATTTGATCCTAACCCTGTTGTATGGTCTTAGACCTACTCTGAATTAGTTTCTACAACTTTATGGGTGGGTTGTTTTCCTAGATTTGTCTGTCATTGTCAAACCCATGCAGCGAGGCTCTCTGAATGGATTGAATCTCAAACCCTATCCATGGATGAAGAGTCCTACAAAACAAACATTAAAAGGGTTGTATGTACCCCTGTGCACCACCGATGTTGGCACTACTCTGAAGAGGCCTCAAACCACATGTTCTCCACCTAGCATGTGATATCTAAATAGATCGATCAGATTTGGCATTTAATTTTGACCATGCCTGCTTTAACTTGGCTCTTGCTAAAATACTTGGAGAGAGAATGTTTGAATGCTTGTAGATGAGAGATATGGTTGACTTGACCTAGTTTGTAGTTGCAGACCTAATGTGGGTGTTGTCCTAATGACTTTGGATGTGTTATTATGAGATTTAGGGAGATTTACATGTCTTTTGCAAGTGTATGAAGTGAGTGCTCTAGTGCATTGCCTTAGGAGTTTTGGGTTAGCAAATGAGGTAGTGTTTACTTGCTTATATAGGGTTTCATAAATGATTTGTCTAAGAAAGTTTGACTCAAATGAAGTATAAGACCTAAAGAAAGATATTGATTCAAAAGTAGAGTTGGAGGACTGATTTCACCTTTTTGGGAGAATCTTACTCTTTTTAATTTAAGAATATTTTTAATTAACATACATAAAAAGATTGAATAATGTTACAGTTGGATATTTTGATTTAATTAACTTCCAACATTAATTTTACAAATCAAAATAACATTTTTCAAAGTGGCTATGGATCAAACAACTACCAAAAAAGGAAAAGAGTGCACTTAGTTGATTTTGTGTGGATCTCGAAGAGCCAAGGTGGTCTAAGTGCTAGAACAAATAGATCAAGAACTGGAAATGCTTTTTCAATGAAATTATAACCTGAAACTGAGATTGGTCAAAATCATACACTTCAGTTTATAATGTATGTACAGTCCTAACCCTTTTGTACAGACTTGGACTTGCTTGGAATCTGGGTCTGCAGTTTTATGAGTGTTTCGCCTTCTTAGAAATGTGTTTCACTATGTGTTGGTCTTTTTTCCTAACCTTCAAAATGGATTTGTAATTCTACTCAAACCCTCAAAACCCTTGTAGTGCAAGGAGTTCCTTTAAAACAAAGTTAGGTGGGTTGTTGCAACCCTTGTGCATAGTCGACATCATCGCTACTCCAAAGAGGGCTCAAGACACATGTCATCCTCCCAACATGCAACATCTACCATAATACAATAAGAACTTGACAGTCGTTCTTTAACAATGCTTCGCTTGAGTTTCACACTTGCTCAAATGCTTTAGAAGGGTCACTTTACTTGCTTGTAAGATGAAGATGGAAACTCCTAGACCTGGGAGGAGACTTAAGACTAGTAGAGGGTGTTTCCCTAATGGATTTACATGAGTTATTTCACAGTTTAATGTTCTTTGAGTTCCTTTAATGTTAGCTTCTGCACGAGGAGTTCATAAAGTGCTAGGTCCCTAAATGAGATATGATTTACTTGCTTATATATGCTTTCAAAGGTTTTAATGTTACGAAAGGCTAGCCAATGGGGTATATTTATTCATAAGAGTGTGATGGAATTGAAATAATTAGTTCACAATGTCACATCCCCAAACTATGCAGCTATTATTTTGAGAAATTATGGGAACTTAGTGGCAGTGGCCACATTTGACACTACATATCATTATTGATTCGATATGTTTAATTTCATCAATTATTAGACAATTAAATTAATTAGTGGATGTTTATGATATGTAAAATACATATATATTGTTTATTATTATGTTTTATGAGTTAATGTTTTTATTCGATTGATTTATTATTATTGAACAGTTAATGCAATGATTATTGTTGGTTGCTTGTGCATAGGTGTTCTTAGACTGCGAGGAAGGGTATCATCAAGGACAGAGGGTAAGATTTTCCAGTGGGTACCGAAAAAATGACACCCCATGTGTAATTTAGTTACTAGAAACGGTGTTGAAACCGTAAGTTTGGCCAACATAAACCTTTTGTTTATGTTTCATTTTTTCCTTCCTCTGTGTTGTTTTTATGGAAAAGTTGGTCAACGATTAATAAAATTTAAATCTATGATAAGGACACAACTGGTCAGATAGATAAAATAAAAACCAAGCAAGATCAAGTAAATGAAATTTAAGTAAGAATGATATATAGGGTTTGTATAACGACTTAGCTTGCCACCGTAGGTCTGGACTGATTCTCGACTGGTGAATGATCTAAACATGTGTATTCTGGGTTGTGTAAGATCTAATTCTAAAACTGGAGTATGATGATCTCTAGGAAAGAAGCTTCTGGACTGGGATGAGGTTGTTTGGGCATTAACATCTGATCTGACACTAGTGTCTATAGAAATACTCAAGATCTGGTTCTTTCTATGTCACTTAGTGTCATTCCTTGTTCGATGTATGTCACATCATATTCATTGTGTCACACATGTACCTACAAAATTAACCCTAACTACGTGTATAATACTCAAACACACATTATGTGAATGAAAATATGCATATGCTTAAGTCAGACTGACCTCGACAGTCACCCCAATGTGATTGTCACCGAGCGTTGCACTACATTTCAAACTCAATGTAGTTCTAGTGTGTGTGTGATTGAATAGTGTCCCTTGAGCTAGGATGCCCTAGTGTCAGTCCCACATATAATAGTTGGCTACAACTACCTTTTCCCAATACAAATGTGTGGTATGGAATTTAGAATAAACCTTCCTATGCAATGAAGTATTTAGTCTAAAATGCAGTCCTTGATGTAGTAGATAGAAAATATTAGCTCCTTGTAGATATATGTGCCTCTTGAATGTTTGTCCCCCCTTAATGTTAAATAAGACAAAATTAAATAAGTGTATATATATGATTCCCTTGCTTAAGTTTTTCCATTAACAAGTGAAAGGATGACCAAGAGTGATAAAAGAAAATAAGAAATAAGTAACATTTGAAAGATTAGAAAAAGAGGTAAAGAGGACACATGCGCCCAAAGGGGACAGTACCACCCGGGTGCTCTTGTCCCTAATGGATGGTCCTATACAGGGTTCTCAAAAGGTTAGATAGTGAAATTAGAGTTGAGTAGATGTCAAATAGTATGTAAAAACTGTAAGTTGTCAATCAGAACAATAAGCAATAAAGATGAAAAGGATAAAAGCAATGATAAAGAAAAGTAAAGAGGATTATTAATGATTAGTTCTCTTGCTTAGGAATCATGCATATAAATGAAGTATTTAGAGGCTAGATGTACATAGTAAGTGCATGATTTAGTGACTACATTTTCCCCCACTTTATGCTGGTGAATAAGGATTCAGTAGCATAAAGTAGAAAAGAAAAGTGTACCTTGGAGAGTTAAATGAAGATTATACCCAATAACATGTTAAATGAGTGTTGTAGCATGCCAAATGGAATAGTGCAAGATGTGTACCATGAAATTCTAAGGAGAGGGAAGGATAAGGATCCTAGGGGTGACCTTTGCATGCATGGAGTGATAATGATGTGTGCATGTAGTTCCTTGGAATGTTGTCTTTTCTAGAGTGTGCTTGAGATTTGCTTCATGGTTGCTTGTGTGCTTTGCCTTCATTGGGATAGGATAGGACCTGCAAAAGAAAACAAGTGTAGTCAATGCTCTAGGTAAATGCAATTGAACTTTAACTTAGAAAATATGTAAAAATGGAAATGCATATTGGAAAAGCTAAACCAAGGGGTTAGAGTACACCTGGAGTGTTGAAAGAGAAAGGGATAGAAATTTGTTCCTACTTGTAGACCCGATGCTTAGGAGTTGGTTGGAATAACATGAAGGATTTGGGCATCCTATCACCAAACTAGGGATTTGAGCATCCCAGTGCTAAACTTCATATTTAGGTGTCTTGTCACCACTAAGGGAAAGTGTATTGGGAGAGTGGTCTATTTTTCCCTCCAACCATTAATGCTTCCCTACAGATAAGTGTCATTGCAGATGATCACAAACCCAATTTGTAACTTACCTCGGGTGACACAAAGGCTCTAGGCATATCATTGCCCTACATATTCCCTAGGTGTCATTCCCTTATTTAGTTCCTTCTTTGGTTCTTGAGTTAGTAGCTAGTTCTTGTTAGTGACTGATTGCAATATGAAATTGGTTTGTAACTTGCTGAAACTGGAGAAAATTGTGACTGTGAAACTGTTGAAAATACTTTGTAACTATTTTTTCCCCTAGGACAGGAGTGCCCATGTGGGACACTAGCACCTAGGTATTCCTATTTGTTCTAGACACTTATGTCCATGCTAAATTTTGTGGCCAAGTTTGTTTCTAGCCCTGTTCTGTAACTGATTTATTATTATGTTCCTATTGTTTTTGTTTTTGTAACTATGTTATGACTGTTGGAGGGTGAAAAGGTTCACCCAATGTTTTCCCCCACTCATTTGGGGTACGTGAGATGAAAAAATGTGAACGGATCCCAAACAAGGAAGATTGAAAATGATGTGCACATATGATATAGGAATCCTACAGGGGGAATAGGGATTACACATGGTAGTTACCATGGCACAAGAAAAATAAGGGAAAATGCTAGCATACAAGTGTTAGTGACAAACAAACAATGCACACTGAAATAACAACTAGTATAGGAAAACATCGAACAAGGACTCAATGAGTAGCTAGTTACATACATGGGACACCACTCAGGATGTCACAAGACAATCAGAGCCATCAAGGCTTGTGCAAACAAGGCAATCAAGTAAAACATAGGGCATAACCCACAAACAATGACAAACAAGGTACAATAAAATTAGATAACCATGATTGGAAGGAGTCTTGCAAGGAAAATGCTACACATGAAGCACCCATTAGCATGTTAGGAAAGATAAATAGTATGTGACAATGTAATATCTGAATATAGGAATGAAAATGTGAAATATTATAATGATAGAACCTGATAGTAAGTGAGGAAAGGTAGATGCCCCTAAGAGCCTCAGTGGGATTGGTAATGGACAGGGCCAAGCATCATACATCATGTAACAACTTGTAAGTGACTTGCATTCACCTCAAGATACCATGTGAATGTGCATGTGTGTATGAAAAATGATAAATCATACTATGAATTGTAGTAACATGATAAACAAAGGTGCAACATATAGTAGTATAAGGAAGGAAGAATGCATCCAATCAAGATCTAAGCTAATGTTTTTGGATTTTTGATTGCAAATATATAAAAGAAAATCAGTTGAAACGGAGGAATAAGGATGCTCCTATTGTGGTGTGTGTGTGTGTGTGTGTGTGTGTGTGTGTGTGTGTAAAGTGAGGTCCATGTGAAGAAACCCTCAACAGTCAAGTATGAACCAAGAACAAGAGTGCGTCATCGGGTGGTGTGGGGGAATTAGGATGCCCCCAAGTGTGAATTCCAAAATGATCTATGCAATGAGAGTACTAGGCAAGGGCCCATGATCAACTGATGTAAAATAACTATGCATGTGAACATGATCTAGGATCTGATGGTCACGAGAGAGTGCATGAGGCCAAGTATATGAAATAGGTCTAGATCGAGCATGTGGAGAAATAGAGCATGAAACATGTCTAGATGGAGCATGTGAATCATGTGACCTATGTGAAGAAGTGCCCTATGAGGTGGGTTATGGGATTTATAGATGTGACGAGGCTAATGAGTAGTAGCCATATGTGAAGTAAATTGAGATGGATGTGCAAAAGGTGCCGCAAGAGGAGCAAAGGCACCAAATATTATAGAAGGTGTCAATGCTAAGAGCCATCATGAATAGGAGAATATGCACAAAGAGTAAGAGAAAATGAACATGGGATGGCTAGAGGAGCCAAGGACAAAGATGTCTTTAGTGGAATGCCTTGAATAGTGATAAGATGTTAGTCATGGATAAAATTAAGGCACAAGTGAACAATAGAAGGTACAAATTTGGCATCCAGAGCCAAGGGAGTCCTAAGAGCATGTCACAATGTGTAACAGTAGATCCAATAGTAAATGACATAGAAATAGTAAGAGGCCCAACAATAATGGGTAGAATAACATGGTCATGAGAAGTGGGAGACTTGTGTGTCATCTGAGATAGAGGGAAGCCAATGGACTGCAAGAAAGATAATGAGCATGCATTGTATTTGAATGTAGGATGTACCATAACATTGTTGATGGCATGGGGCCCAACAAAAGCATTGATATGTAATCTATGGGAGGAGAATGAGGCATGAAAATCAACATCAATGTTCAGGTGATAACAGGTGATGGGAGACCAGTAGCACCAACAAGAAATCCAAGGGGATGATCTGAAGAATTAGGAGGAGGCACTTGCATGGTAGGTATGATTATAAGAGGACTTAGGGGATAACTTTTCATGCTTAGGTAATGAGTCATCAAAGATTTTTAACTTGTCACTGTCGTTAGTAGATTTAGAAGTGGGAATAGTGCATTCAGGAAACTTGATATCATTATTGTCAATGAGATCTTGAATCAAATGGAAAATCTTGAAACACTTGTCGGTAGAATGGCCATTACATCTATGGTAATCACAATGTGCATGCTCATCAAACTTCCTGCCATGGGGCCTATTAGGATCATACTCAAGAGGAGGTGGAAGAGAAATCAAATTATATTCAATGAGTTGGGGAAACAACATATGTGGAGGATAAGGAAATCAAGTAAATATACACTGAGTGGGTTGGAGTTGAAGCTTAGGAGGTTGAGAAACAACATTAACAGTAGGCTTAGCATCATTATACTTGGGTCTAAAGGGAACCTTGCTTGGAAATTTAGAAGAGGAATGATCAGAAGTATTAGAACCATATTTGAGTTTTCCCAAAGAAAGTAAGCTTAGTCTCACGAGTCTTCAAGGTATGGCATAGATGGTCAAAGGAATGATAGGAATCAAAAAGTACACATTCCTGTAAATGAGGAAAAAGACTTTGAATAAATAGATCTTACAATTCAGATTCAACTAATACATTGTTCATTTTAGAAATATTGTTCTTGTAATGCAATACATAATCACTAAGATTTTCATTAGATCCTTGTTTAATTTTAGCCATTTGTGCATAATATATTTTCATTCCAATATTCATAGAAAAATGAGCTAGAAACAAATCAACAAGAGTAGTAAATGATTTAACATAATGCAAGGGCAAGTCATAGAGTCATCGCAAAGCATAATCCTATAAGCTCCTAGGAAAAAACTCGATCAAGAGGGTGTTATCACATGCATAGTCTAGGCAAGCAACATAAAAAGATCTAAGGTGCTCTTAAGGATCTCCATGGCTATCGAATAGAGGAAACTTTGGTAAAGCAAAATTGTGGGAGGGAGTGGATAAGAAGACACTTTAGACGTAAGAGGAATATGAAGAATAAGTGAAGTATCAAGGGATGGGATGAAGAAGAAGTATCTTGTTGCAATTGACAGATTTGTGCTTACAAATCATGATAAAGAGACTCTAAAGCTTAGGTGCCAAAAAAAGAATTAGGATGCATGTGGGAAATGAGAGGAGAAGAATAATGAAGAAGTAATTGTTGTAAAAGGAACTAGGAATAGTCACGTGAACGATGGAGACTTCGAGATTGGAAGGAAAGGAAGAAAGTGGGATATAAATTGAAGTATTAAAACCTCCAGAGAGTTAAGGTAAAAGTTTATATTATTACGGGTAAGGCCTTATGACAAAGTGTACATTGGGAATTTCAAAATTGAGCATAAAAATATAGCAGAAAACATGGGAGGTTTTTGTTACACATGTAAAAAAGAGAAATTTTTTTCAAAGGCCATTTGAATTAGAGTCGTTATGATCAAGATTGAAATCTTCATCATAGGAATTTCACTATTCAGATGTTTTGATGACCTCGAAGAGTAGGATCTGCATGAAATTAGTTAAGAATTTTTGCAGATCATGATTTCAGACATGGGAGAAGGACGAAAAATCAGGTGTGGATGGGGCAAGATCTAGACATGATTGGGATACCCTAATGTAGTCACTACATGTTAAGAGTTTGAAAAAGAGAGATCCACAATGGGCATATAAGAGATCGGGTTCACCAAATGATTTAATAAAATCTAAATCTAAGATAAGGACACTGAATATCAAATAGATATAACAATAAATAAGCAAGATCATGTAAAGGAAATGCAAGCAAGAGTGATATATAGGGTTTGGAGAATGACTTAGCTTGCCACCGTAGGTCTGGACTGATTTCTAGGTTGATGAACATGATTTGAAAGGTGTATTCTAAGTTGTATAAGCTCTTATTCTAATTATTGGAGTATAACAATCTCAGGGACAAGAGCACATGAAATGGGGATTGGGCTGCCCATGATGCTAGTGTATGTTCTGAGCGTTGGTGTATATGTGGATAATCTGGTTCTTTTTGTGTCACTCAGTGTCATTCCTTATTCATTGTATGTCGCATTATATTCAATGTGTCACACATGTAACTTATAAAATAAACCCTAGATACATGCACAATACTCAAGCACACATTAGATGAATAAAAATATGCATATGATTGAGTCGGACTGACTTCGGTGGTCACCCCAATGTGATTATCATTGAGAGTTACACTACATTTCAAACTCTATGTAGTTCTAGTGTGTGTGTGATTGAAATCTTGTCCCTTGAGCTAGGATGCCCTAGTGTCAATCGCACAAAGAGATAACAGGCTACAACTACTTTGTCCAAATGCAAATGTGTGGTATGGAATTTAGAATAAACTCTCCTATGCAGTGAAGTATGAAATCCAAAATGCAGTCCTTGATGTAGTAGATAGAAAATATTAGCTCCTTGTAGATGTATGTGCCTCTTGAATGCTTGCCCCCTAATGAGGTTAAATAAGACATGTATATATATGATTCCCTTGCTTAAGTTTCGTCATTAACAAGTGAAAGGCCAACTAAGAGTGATAAAAGAAGACAAGAAAGAAGTAACATTCGAAAGATCAGAAAAAGAGGTAAAGAGGACACAGGTGCCCAGAGGGGATAATAATGCCAAGACGCTCCTATCCCTAATGGATGGTCATGTACAGGGTACTCAAAAGGTTAGAAAATGAAATAATAGTTGAGTAGAATGTTGGTCGGAATGCAAAACTATAAGTTGTCAATCAAGAGCAACAAACAATAAAAGATGAAAAGGATAAAAGTAATGTCAAAGCAAATTAAAAGGGGTCGTTAATGACTAATTCTCTTGCTTGAAATTCATGTATATAAATGAAGTATTTAGAGACTTGATGCACATAACAAATGTGTGATTTAGTGACTACGGTCAGCTGCATTGCGACAATTTGACTGGATAGGCTCTCTCTTTCTTAGAAGCACAACATTACTTGTACAATTACAAGGACATTTCATGCCCTAGGTAATTTAGGTAGTTGCCTAGGGTGCCAAACAAGGAGGGGCGGAGGGGCGGCTATATTTTTTTAAAAATCAATTTTCATGTCGGCTTTACCAGTTTGAAACTGGACTGGTGCGAATCGATTGTCATTGTCCAATAATATATAAACACTGAAATGGCAGTGGCATTGAAATTACCATAAGTACACCTCTTACAAAAATCTTGGTTACTACCTGCAAGGCATAACAGTGCCACCGTTGCTTGGTCCACTTGTTTGGGTAGGAATTGCATAGCCGTATTGTTCCTACTAGCCAAAATGCAGTGACAACCATGGAAAATACTCCAGTAGCAGTTCCAGTATAAGGTTTTAATCTAAATGTGTTTGTTCAAGTCACGCGCCAAATATTTATAATAAGGTATGACTCGATCTGGTGCCTAATCCGGTTGTCCCCGATATCATTGCAATTGAAATAGAAAGAATTATCGCGGACTGACACAAGTGACAAAGTTGCACGCGTAAACTGGACAAGTTATCACATTCCGAAGCATCCTTCACAAGTTAAGAAATTCATTGTTGCCCGATTCATCCTTGGTAAGAAATGGCTCGAGCCTCGAGTCTACGAGCATCCCGTTTATTGCTACTCTAAAGCATGGGCATAGATGCTAACTCAGAATAACCTTATTTTATTTTTGATAGAACCTTTGGTACCCCTCTGGTTTAAATCTAGCCATGAAGTTTTTATTACAATAAACCGTTCATTGCTTAAATTTCATAATATTATTCATTGCAAATGTATTTCACCATTGCATCCGTTGCAATGTAAGGCAATAATATTATAATAAGCTACAAATTTCTACTGTATATTCAATCAATACTAAATTATAATTTGCTTTGCGGCTTTGTCGGGCTGCACTGTGCACAAATTACAATTCATTCATGGTTTCACCAAATGAATAAAAATTTGTTGGCAGTTGCAAGCAAACTTGAACAGAACAGGTTATAGGCTACAACCTTACATGTATGATCTGGATTCTGGTACATGTTATTATGCCGTCGCAGAAACTTAAATTCTTCTAGTCTTGTTGGTTGTTTGTTTAGTTACATTTTTAGGTGCCGTTTTGTCATAATGCCCTCTCTTTAAAAGCAAAGAGAGGGTTTTCTTCAAGTTTGCTTTCAAATTTTCTTGTTAATGATCAATTGCCAATGGCCATGTCTTCTAAATTCTTACAATTTTCAGTGTGCCAAGTCATCCTCCTACTCTGCTCTATGACGAGATTTTTTGGTATTATTTACCTATTAAATTGAATGTGTTAAAATTTATACTATAATTGTTTAAAAAAACATGGATAGGTGAGTGCTTGGTCCCGAGGGGGGCATACCCTCCGAGTACTGCCTAGGGCACTTCAAAACCTTAAAGCATTCGGCGGGTTCTTGTGAGATATAGTTGCAAGTACCATAGTAGACTGTACAATTAGGAGAACAATACATTATCCTTATGGGATAATAAGTTTGTTTGGTCATGGAAAGATTTAGGAAAAAAAGCTTAAGGATACACCCTTATTATTATTATTATAGGATATACCCTTAATATTATTATTTAAGCTCTTTTGAATAACTCGCATTGCCATTAATCCCAGTCTAAGTCATCGAGCCGAGTTACGCTGACAACCAAACGAACCCATTAATTCTTTACAAATGGCAAGTCGTGAGCCGAGATTACTCGAATGACATGGTTGGGATTTTTGAGGTTAATACTTACTTAGGTAATGCCTAGCTAACATTGGCGAGTTGTGTTTGCACTTACCTTTTCACGCCGCACACAATAAAGTGCTTCTCTATTTAGATTTCCAAAACAACATGTTTAGTTCAAAACATAAAAGTTTTGCTTATTATTATTATACAATCAAACTTATCTGAGTCGTACGTAATTTACTTAAGAAGGATATTGACGCATGAGGGCATTACCGAAGAGGAGGATATGGATGGTGGAAAATGATTGTATAATTGAATAGGAATTACTACCCAATTGAAAAACATTCAGTAAATTAAAATATCTTTTTACAATGTCGAAACCTAGAATATAAGGAATTCACATAATTAACGACTCATGACTGATTGGATAAGGATGTTAAACCTTAAAATTTTTAAATCTCAGTGGCAAATATCTCGAGGAGATTATGAAATCTTGAAGTATGTATAACCGTCTTGTTAAAAAATGAAGGAAGAAATATTGATCTCTATTTGGATTAACGTCATATAACCTTACAAATATAATTAAATTTTAGAAACTCGTATAACTAAACTATGTATATGAATTTTTATTTTGAACATTGATAAGTCCATTGTTTGTAGTAGCAAACCATGATTAAGATGCCTCTAATAACGATCTTCTTAAGTGGTATGGGACTCAAGGAGGTTATGATTATAGGCATACAAATTATGGTTTGATTGTATTGAATTGGGAAAAATATAAACTAAGTTTAGGGATCATGATAGTTTCAATATGAATGAGTGGTATGAGACATTCAAGAATGTTGTATTAGTTTGGTACTAAACCTAGTTACCTAAATGATAGCATGATGAAAGAGACACTGAATTGAAAATAAATAAATAAATAGATACATGCATTTGTCGGCCATGTGGAAAAGAGTATGCTAGATAGATGCATTATGGGATTAGGGAGTGACCTATATAAGGGGTTAACTATCCTAGGTGAAGAATGTCGTCATGACAAGTATAAGGGGGTTAAAAAACCTAGGTACAATAGGCCACACTATACACGTGCTTAAAGGATTTGACATGGATCTGTTAGATCCAAGGTCTATTCTTGTTTAATTTAGTGGAATTAACTTTTGTTTTAGTACATGTGGGATTACTGTAGGGAGTGCCTTACGTAGCCCTAAGTCTTTTGGCCATAAGCATATCGTCATTGAATGATTTATAAGATATTTCTTATCCCTACACTAACCTAAGATTACCATTTATGGTAACTATTTACACATGGAATCTCTCTTTCTTTACTGATTGGTTGTATCTTCCTTCTCGTGAAGGGAAGGTCCACTCTCGTCATAGGACAGGTGTGTGGGGATCCGTAAGGCTCGTGGTTGGAGGCAAAGCGCCTCGATGATACTCTTTATCCCATAGTGCAAATTGACAGTGGATGTTAGGTTGTGGAGCTTGTTTTCATGTGTGAAAGTGTTGAAGACTGTACACTTTCCACAATTGTCTCGCCAGGGTTTGGGGGCGCAACCCCCGTTTTTTTTGGCCTTAAAGTGTGCCCGATATACCGGGAAACGTGTTTTTCTCATATGGGTGAGATTTTTGACCCATAGGTTTATGGGACAGTTTTGGCCCATGGTTTTAATACCCATGGTTTTGTAAAACCGCTTAAGTAGTTGTCTACTTATATGGTTTTATGCATATGGTAGGTATAATGTAACATTGCATTTGAATTCGGGTGTGAATTCTGTAGAGTTTGTTGAGCATAGCTCCAAACAGGTCTGGGTATTGTATTGAGAGAGCGGTGGCTTGTAATAAAATCTGAGCAAGTGATTCTTGGTGGACGTAGCCTAAATTGGGTGAACCACGTTAAATACTGTCTCTTTGTGTTGTGTTATTTTATTCTGCACTTTTATTTGAGATCTGTAATATTTTTTTGCATATTAGTTTCTACTATTGCGATTCTGTGAGGGATTATTCCGCATATTTTATCCCGTATTTCCTAACAGTGGATAGATCTATTACGATATGCGACAGTAGGGATGCAACGATGGATAACCGTATTTAATTTGTGTATTGATGTGTTGTAAATTGTATATTAAAAACATAACTATTGCAATCTAGAGAAGCGAACTATGGTGTGATAATCTTACATGTTGCATGAGAATAAAGGTTGAATGTGATTTACAGTTATGGTAAATGGAAATAAGAGTATTTAATGACTCATTAGTTAAACATGATCTTTGTTTATTAATGAAAATTAGTAAATATGAGATATGTATTTAAATCTTGGTACAAAATGAAGCTAACTAATTAAAAAAATGCATGGATGATATTTGGTTGAATTTGATGGTTACATATAGATTTGAAACAACTTGCAACATCATGAATTATTTGGGTAAACCATATTTTTATATGTGAGCTCAAATAGTTTTGTAAAAGTTATATTTGGTGACAATTAATAGAAAACTTATTAAAACAAAAGCAAGTATCACAAATTTGGCATTGAAAGTAATCTAATGCACATGCTAGAATAAAACATGTGTGTTTGTATATAATTATTTTATATGCTTCTTTTTGTTGTCATAGTTTATGTAGGACTAAGAAACCAACTTGTAATGTTTATCCCTACATGGTGTGGGGTGTTAAAAAATAATCCCGTAAAAAATGGCTTGTTTTTATGATCATGCTTTGCATAGGAGTTAGACACAATATATCAGTCTAAAACCATACAATAAGGCGAGTATGTAATTCTACATCCTGACCAAAACTGACATTTCTGGACAGGAGGGAGAAACATATACTTTTTACTTCATGGGATTAAACATAAATGTTTCTAGATGTATTTTATGCCATTAAACTTCAGAGAATGATGATAGAGAGGTATACAAAGATAAACAAGTGCATGAAGTCATATCAAGGTGTGCTAAGTAAGAGTGATAAAAGTGAATTTTTCCATACAAGTGTGTAATGTCAAGATCAACAGTGTCAAAGGATAGATTGCCAAATTTGAGTGTTTACATTCCCCCCTTTAAGTATGAAATTGAAAATTGCATGCTTAAAAGGAAAATATACCTGATTGTGTAGATACGCTTTGGCTTTGCTCATAATAAATTTGTTTTATAGTATCCCATTCTATTGGTGATGGAATGATCCAAAATGAAACTTGTAACATAGAGTGTAATCAATGCCTAAGATAGGAAATTGAAATGTAAATCAAATGTAATGTAAAGAAATGTGCACCAAGAAATGCAAAACATGGAAGGAATAACCCTGTTTGTTTTGCAGAGGGAACATGTTCCCATTCTTGTGCCTTGGAGATTCTATATTTGTTGATTTCTAATGGAGAATTGGAGGTGATCAGTCCCCAATTGTGATGAGGAGAGTTTGATGCACTAGGTGTGCTAACCCAACACATGAATGCCGAAGAGAATAATGAAAAGGATGAGGAGCCGAAGCACCTCGTAAAGGAAGAAGACCGTGTATCAAAATTATTCAACAACCATGATATCTTCCCCTTAAATGCAAGAGGATAGGAAAGTTTACCTATGAAGAAAATAACTACTTCAATACCTTCCATAACCCCAAAAACCATACCACTGCAGATGAATATAAGCCTAATTTTGTAAATTAGGACACATAGTAGAAAAGAGAATAAGTGCCCCCATACTCTTCCCATGTTCCGCACAACTGAGTAGAAACTAAGTAGAACTTATGCATGAAAATATTTTTCCGAAGAAAGGAGACGCGTGCCCCAAATGTGTCCAAAACTGGAATTGAAATTGAGTTTTGTGGAGAAAGAGATAATGAGATATTTCATATTGAAGAAGCACCATGGATCTGTTGGTTTGAAGAATGCACATGTGAATGATGCAAGTCGTGAATTGTTCCAAGACAAAACAAAACAAGCATACACGACTGCAAATTACGGAAATACAAAAGAGATAATCAAAATAACACATAAATGGATCCAATTCAATACGATCAAATAGAATAATGAAAGATATGTACATATAGGAGGTGAATGTGTAACCTCCTCCTATAATCATGGCAATCTCCACCTAGAATGCTACGCCCTTAACCTATTGCTTGTATTAGGATATGAGTAGCCAAATTGTGGCTTACCATATCATTTGATTATACCATTTATACTTTCTCATGCTTAATAGGTCAGCCTGGGTGATGGCCATAACATATGAATAGTATATATAGAGGATTGTAGGTAGTAGTTCATTATCATTTGAGCATTTGAGTCTTATTATATGGTTTGGAGGTTGCCCCCTCGAAGTGGCGAAGCTATTACAATTGCATATTGAGATATTGTGTTATTTGGTGTTATATTTCTGCTCATAATCTGAATTATACTAGTAATTTCATTACAAGTGGTATCAGAGCTTCGATTTGGGCCAAAATTAGGGCAAAAACCCTGATTTTTTTGTTTCTACAATATATTTTGAACCAAAGAAAATTGGTGGGAGATATTTTTACCAAAGTTGCAAAACATTTCAAGTAAGGTTCCTTGAAAATTTCAAAAAAAATTGATTTATTTTTCACAAGTTATTACAAATTTAGGGTTTTTCATAAAATCACTCCCTAGGGTGTAAATTGTGGAATTTTTTCAAGTTCTTTACATTTTAGGAAACCTTTGAAAAAAATAGTATTAGTATCTTCTCTATGTTTTTTCCTGTTTGACTGAATTTGTATCAAAACCCTAAACCCTAAGGTTTGATATCATGACGGGGCCTTCCACAAGAGCAAAAAAGAATCCGGTTACTCCGGGTAAAACCCCAGATAAAGATGAGATAGTGATTGAAGAGATGGATTCAGAAGGGGTAAACACATATTCCTCAAGACTAGGGTTTACTTCAGTTCATCATAAGGTGAGTCAACTTGAGTATGAGCTGCGAAATGTACAATCTGAGATGGCCTCTAAAGGAGACATAGCCCAAACCAATCATCGGTTGGATGATATCATGTAACATGTAAAGGGTAAATAGTATGGCCCGAATCCATCCCATATCAACCAAGGAGGATCTTCATTTCAAAATCATGGACAAAATAACCATGTTGGATCACTTTTCTAGCCCAATCAGAATTCAACTTATTCACAACCACGGAACATGATGCTGAAAGTGGATATGAGCAAATTTGATGGTAAAGATCCCCTGAATTGGATAAATCAAATGGAGAAATTCTTTGAGCTACATCAAACACCATCAAGACAAAAGGTGACATTGGCATCCCCGTATCTTGAACCAGACCAATTCGTTTGGTATCGATGGTTATGTGCTCAGAGGCATATTAATGGTCTCAGTGTCACTTGGACATTTTTTATCGAGGAGTTTTAATTGCGCTATAGTTCTAGTGTTTCAGATAACTACTTTAGTCAATTAGAAAATTTACGACAAACAGGATCATTTAAAGATTATGTGCATCAATTCCAAAACCTATCCTTAAGGGTGGAGACTATACCAGAAGAGAATTTGAATGACCTATTTATTGGGGGTCTTAAGGACCACATCGAGCATGAGGTATGTATGTTGAATCCACTCAAGCTTTCTGATTCTATTATCATGGCACGTCGAGTAGAGGAAAAAGTTCTTTGTAGTAGGAGGCCGCTTTTCATTAACACCAAAGACAATAGTATCTCTTCCCCTTCGTTTTCTAGGCGAATTAGACTGACTCCTCAATAAATGGAAGAAAAGAGAGAAAAAGGATTATGCTTTAACTATGATAGCAAATATGGACCGGGACACAAATGTGCTAAGAAGAATTTGTTCTATATTGACAAAGGTAATGAGGATGATTAGGATGCTAAAATTATAGGAGAGGTTCAGGAACCAGTAGAAGAGGAAGTAGATGATCACCAACCTATAATTTCTTGCCATTCATTGTCAAGTATTAGTAATCCTCAAACACTCAAGGTTATTAGCTATCTTAAAAAATAGAATGTGACAGTGTTGATTGACTCGAGGAGTACTCATAACTTCATAAATAGTAAGTTAGTTACCTGCCACAATTTTTTTATTTACCTAGCTCCATAAATGAAAGTTATGATTGCGGATGGTGGGACAGTCAAGTGCATTGGAAAGTTCCATAGTATCAAGATTTCCATGGGAAACTACATGTTAGACTCACCTATGTTTTCTAATTCTATGGGAGGGGCAAATATTATTTTGGGTGTCGAATGGCTCACAACCTTGGGTACTATAGAGATGAATTTCCAAGAATTGTTCATGCGATTTCATTCAGATGGAAGGACAATACAATTGAATGGGATGGTAGCTAAGTCTCCACAAATTATTAGCTCTCATCAGATGTAGAAGGTTCTCAAAAAAGGAGTAGATGGATTTATAGCAAAGTTATTTTCCATAGAAGTACAAAATACAGAGTCTTCAATGCCACCTGATCTTCAGAAGATTGTTGATGCTCACTCATCTATTTTTGATGTAATTCCAAAGGGAATACCACCAGTTAGGGATCATGATCATGCCATTTAGTTGATTCCAGGGAGCCAAACACCTAACATTAGACCATACAGATACTCATATTCCCAGAAAAGTGAGATCGAGAAAATGGTTTAGGAAATGTTGAAGGTGGGTATCATCAGGCCTAGCCAGAGTGCCTATTCTTCCCCAGTGGTCATGGTACATAAGAAGGATGAAACATGGAGGATGTGTCCAGATTACTGAGAACTCAACAAGTATACCATCAAAGATAAGTTTCCTATTCTAGTAATTGATGATTTACTTGATGAATTGCATGGTGCTATTTATTTCACAAAATTAGATCTTCGTTCGGGGTACCATAAAATTAGAATAAAAGAGGAAGATGTTCATAAAATGGCTTTCAGGACTCATGAGGGCCATTATGAGTTTTTGGTAATGCCTTTTGGTCTTACAAATGTGCCTTCAACCTTTCAAAGCTTGATGAACACTGTTTTCAGGCCATTTTTAAGGAAATTTGTATTAGTTTTCTTTGATGACATATTGATTTACAGTAAGACATGGGAAGAACACTTACAACATGTAAATAAAGTGTTGGAAGTTTTGGAGAAACATACTCTCTATGCAAATCCATCTAAATGTTCTTTTGGTGTACAAGAGGTAGAGTACTTGGGTCACATTGTATCCCATGAAGGCGTCAAAGTTGATCCTCAGAAGATCAAAGCTATGGTGGAATGGCCAAGGCCCAAAACTCTCAAAAATCTTCGTGGGTTCCTAGGACTAACAGGGTACTACAGAAGATTTGTGTGGGGATATGGTAGAATAGCAACCCCACTCACTTCATTGCTAAAGAAGGATGCCTTCCATTGGACAGACTTAGCCACTAAATCCTTTGAGCAGCTGAAGGAAGCCTTGTGCAGCACCCCAGTTTTGGCTACTCCCAACTTCTCAAAAACCTTCATTGTTGAATGTGACGCTTCAAGATCAGGATTGGGAGTAGTTCTAATGCAAGAAGGAAGACCAATTACATTTGAGAGTCTTTAATTCAAAGGAAAAGATATGCTCAAATCTGGTCTATGAGAAATAAATGATGGCTATTCTTCATGCGGTCAAGCAATGGAGGCCATATCTCATGGGTAGACACTTCAAGGTAAAAACTGACCGTGATAGTCTTAAATACTTTCTGGAGTAAAGGTTATCATCTGAGGAACAACAAAAGTGGGTAACAAAAAATTTGCGTTATGATTTTGAATTCATATACAAAAAGGGTAAAGAAAATGTAGTAGCTAATGCGTTTTCCAGAAGGGATACATCCACAGATGACATACCATGTGGAATGTCCATGTTGACAGTCGATTGGGTGGATGAAGCAAGATTGGAATGGGATTTTAGACAAGGATACACAATCTATAATACAAAATATCAAGCAAGGATCCATGACATCTAACAAATTTGATTGGAAAGGTAATGCCCTATGGTACAAGGACAGGTTATACTTGAGCAAAGATTCTGAGTTGAAGCATAAGATTCTTGCAGAGCTACATGCCTCGCCTGTTGGAGGACACTCTGGGTTTTTGAAGACATAACATAGAATAAAAAGAGAATTATTTTGGGAAGGACTCAAGGGGGATGTACAAAAGTTTGTATCAAAGTGTTTAGTGTGCCTACAGAACAAAGGGGAAACAATTAAGACACCAGGTCTGTTGCAACCCTTACCGATTCCTAGCTAGAGATGGGAGGAGGTATCCATGGATTTCTTCACCAGATTACCTTGTTCAGAGGGAAAGAATGTTATTTTCATGATTGTGGATAGGCTCACAAAATATGCCCATTTTTTTGCCCTATCACATCCATTTGCAGCTAGTACAGTCACAACTATTTTTTGGAGACAGTTCAAAGGCTACATGGAACCCCAAAAATAATTGTAAGTGATCGTGATCCTATTTTCACAAGTAATTTTTAGACAAAATTATTTTCATGTCTGGGTACTCAGCTAGCTCATAGTTCATCTTATCATCCTCAAACTGATGGGCAAACAGAAGTGGTCAACAAATGCTTAGAGGGGTATCTACGTTGTTTTGTATCAGATAAGCAGGAAAGATGGATTAAATGGCTACCACTTGCAGAATGGTGGTATAACACATCTTTTCATACCTCTTCTCAAATGACCCCATTTTTAGCATTATATGGTTACCATCCACCTTCTATCACTTCCTCCTTGAGGGTGCAAACTAAGGTTAGAGATGTTGAGGAACACATTCAACATCAACAACATGTTTTGGCTAGTTTGAAGGAGAATTTAGTATTAGCACAAAACAAGATGAAACAAAAAGCAGATCAACATCGTAGTGAAAGACATTTTGAAATTGGCGACTGGGTTTTTGTACGTCTCCAGCCTTACAAACAGATGTCTCTAAAGCAACAGAAAAAGGACAACAAACTTGCTCCTAAATACTATGGCCCTTATCAGGTTCTACAGAAAATTGGCAGTGTTGCTTATAAACTAGAGTTTCCTCCATCTTCACACATACACCCAATATTCCATGTTTCATGTCTAAAGAAGGTTATTGGACATAAACTTGAAGCCCAGACAGAGTTACCAGAACTTGACGAGGAAGGAAGAATCATTTTGGAGCTAGAGAAGATTCTACAAACACGTACTAAGAGGCTGAGAACTAGAGTTATTAAAGAATATCTGATCAAGTGGAAGAATCTGAGCATAGAATATGCCACCTGGGAGGATGAGGGTTTTTTGCAGCAACATCCAGGATTATTCAATGTTGAGGACAATGTTGGTTTGAAGGGGAAGGGCATGCTACGCCCTTAACCTATTGCTTGTATTAGGATATGAGTAACTGACTTGTGGCTTACCATATCATTTTATTATATCATTTATACTTTCTCATGCTTAATAGGTCAACCTGGGTGATGGCCATAACATATGAATGGTATATATAGAGGATTGTAGGTAGTAGTTCATTATCATTTGAGCATTTGAGTCTTATTATATGGTTTGGAGGTTGCCCCCTCGAAGTGGCGAAGCTATTACAATTGCATATTGAGATTATTATTATGAAATATTGTGTTATTTGGTGTTATATTGCTGCTCATAATCTAAATTATACTAGTAATTTCATTACATAGAATTGTGGTAACCAACACCTAGAATGGTGTAGTCAAGTGGTGACCAACATCTAGAATAGTCTAGTCAACTGGTAACCAACACTTAGAATAGTGTAGTCAAGTGTACACCTAAGCAAATATATCCCATAATTGTAGGGAAATTCCAAGTGAGGTGGAATATCCCGAGCAGCATAATACAAATAAAGTAAGGAAAATAAATCCTACACTAACACCCCCCATAAGCACATCTTAGGTGGGTAGTGAAAAAGGAAAGTGGGTCCCGACAACAATGCATGATAAGGTACCCAGTTACAATGAAATATCTCATAAGATAGAGTAAAAAGAGAAAACAAAGTGGGAAACCCCCCCCAAAAGAGAGACAAAGAAGAGAAGGTAGGAATAGAAAGCCCCACTCGAAGCTAGAACTGATGGTAGTCATCCACTATCCTATAAAAAAACCTCTTGGAGTGACTGTGGCTCAAAAGTAGATGCAATGAAGAGTGGATCACCATGGAAAAGTTAAGGTAGCTGATAAGTGTCTGATGGATCTCCAACCAAGGTGTGGTTCCTATCCAAGGAGCTATGCTCCTCATACATAATAGAAGTGCCAACTGCTCCATGAAGGAATGATGTATCTGATACAGAAGTGAAGAAAGAATGTGGAGGGTCTTGTAACTGAGTAGAAGATTTCCTGATGTTTGATGAATCCATAATCAAGATGCCTACTCCCTGAAAAGTATGAGTTGGACCAAAAGTAGGTGGATCAAGAAATAACTCCTCTAAAATTGGAATGTAACAAGGAGATAATGGAGGTGGGTCCCCATCACTACTGTAGTCATCTGTGTTAGAAGAGAAGTTCTCATCTGAAATGTTCTCAAGCTTAGAAGTGTCATCAAGTATAGGTGAATCTAGTGAAGAATTTGAAGGAGGGACAAAGTGAGAGAAGGAATATAACCAAGTTTGATGATCAACTACACCCACTACAATGATATTGTCATTGTGTAGATCTTTGACATTGACTAAATTTGGAGTGAAATAAACCCACATGCCCTAACTAAGGTGAGTAATTTGGTAGAATGATAAGATATTATTTGATAGTAAGGGAATACTAAGAACATTATTGAATGTTCCTCTATTCACTTTAATAGGTCCTCTCCCAAAAACCTGTGTAGAACTGTTGTCACCCAATCCTATACTATACATGCCACATGGCTCTAATGAAGTGAACTCCATGTGTGAAGAAGCCGTATGATGTGAAACACCATAATTAATAACCATGTAGGAGGTGGTGATAGAACTGTAATAAGGGCTCTCCCTTTTTTCTCCTTTCTCAATTCTTTATCTTTCCCTTTTCCATTTTTATTAGAGGATTCATTGGTTGATGAAGATTGTTTGGAAGACTTAGGGTCACCTATCTTGTTCTTCTCAAGAAGACTTGTGAGGTGGTCAATTTGTTTCTTCAAACATTTTCTATCATCACGTCTCCCTTTCCAATACCCGCATTTGATCCTTTCTTTCTTGGAATTAACACTAGAAGAAGAAGTTTCAAATTTTGATGTAGAGGTGGAATAATGTTGATCCTTCTTGCTTTCTTAATCCTTGTTATTTTATTTATACTCTTTGTCTAATGAGGCTTTCTATTTTCCATTCTTAGCATTAAGATCTTGGAGGTTTGGAGGACTTTAAGGTACCCATTTATATTAACTTGTATTGCTCCTTAGTTAAATAAAAAACAAAGTCATCTAAAGATGGCATTAAACATGTGGCTCCAAGAGCTCTCTTGGTAGCATAATACGTAGAGATAAAAATAGATTAGTCAGGACCTAGTTTGGCAAGCATTGAAAGAACTAGTTGTTCATCCTTATTTTTTGTTCCATATTATTTTAACTGCAAGCATAAGGAATCGAGCTTGGTAAAGAAATATTCCAAAGTGTCAAAGCTGTCAGGAATTAAGCTGATAAGTTCTATTTTCTAGCTCATGACCCCTCATAGTGTCAACTTTTCCAAACAAGGTTTTTAAGGTTTTCCACACTTGGTTGGGAGATTTGGATGAATATATGTGAATGGGGAGTTCAGGAGACACTGAAAGACATAGGATATCAAAATATGAATCACACTTATTAAACTACTTAACTTTGTCTGTGTCTTCAGTAGGCTCAGTTTCTAACCCCATTGTGATATGGTACAACCCTTTACTCCTAAGTAGAATGCTGATTTTTTATTTCCATCCATGGTAGTTAAAAGGTGTAAGTGGGTTAATTAAACTTATATCCATTAGTGCAGAAAGTAAAGTTGTGGTAGTTGTAAAAAACAAAGAAATGTGTGGAAAGAAATTTTTGACAAAGTTTCCTCGATACATGTTTCAGATTAATGAAATTACAACAAGAGAAAAAATAAATCCAAGTACGAGAGAGTTTATGGTACCTCTAGATGGGATGACGATGTGTACGGGCGCAAAATGAGAGATATTTCTTCACAATGAGCTGGATGACCTCTAAATCAAGAAAACTCAACACATAAATGGATTAGCAGATAAATGGGTGGGTTGCTTGACAATGTCAGTCTAGAAGTGAAAACTTCCTAGGATGGACGTCAACCCACGTTTTGATAAAGATAGATAAAATATTGATAAATTGGATGTAGTAGAATATGAACTGTAACATAAACTAAAATGTAATAAAAGATGATAAAATGTAGATCTGATCTAAGTAAATTAAATCAAACCTATGCAGGTCGATGATGACCTGAGACTGCAAGGTCCAGTCGACGACGAGTGGAGAAAATCGACTAAAACACCGATAAAAATGTAGATTTGAAGGCTTTGGAGGTAGATATGAAGCTGATGATGAACTTCGATGAAGAAACATGAATTTGTAAGAGATATGGAACAATATCTAATAGAAAGGATGCAAGAAATTTATGAAAATTTGTGGAAAATGCAAGGAAGAATGATCAGGTCGATGACGACTATACAACGTCAATGGAGACTGGGATAGATCTAGGGTTTGATGGAAAAGGATGAGAAATAATGAAGGTCTATGGATGGAAAATGAAGGCATGAGAAGAGTGAAACATGGCTCCTGGGTGATAGTTGACTTGGACAAGATTTGATGAAGAATATGGTGATAAGTTGCAATAATGGACCCAAGCATGCAAGAGAGAAAAAGAGGATTCAAATCTCCTAAAGATGGACATAATATCTCTAATAGAACTATAAGAAGCCTGTAGCAGCTGCAGAGAAAGTAACAAATGTAAGCAAGATTGCAATAAATCTTGAAGACTCCAAAATTACATCCTCAAAAAGGGAGGGGTTAGAGAGGATTTATAGGTTCGATGCCGATCCGGGTGGGTTACCACCGATTCCATTTGGGTGGTGGAAAGATGACAAGCTCGAGGCAAAGACCCAATAAGAGGTGGGATTAGGGTTTTGAAGAGTTGAGACGATCTAGGGTTGTATATAATGGATAAATGGGATGGAAAACATTAAATAAAGGCCATAGAGAGGGGAAATTATTAAATGAGGGCCTAGAAATGGTAAAGTATAAGACGTAGGGAGGATAAATGAATTAAATGGGATTTTAGAATTAACTAAACACGATTAGGGATGACTAATGGACGAATAATGATGGGAAATAATGATAAGTGGTATAAATTGAAATTAGGAGGGAAAAGGGATTTGAATGGGAAGAGAGGTATATATGTAGAAAAGACGACAAAGATAAAACACGAGGTGAGGGGTAGCGATATCAAAAATTGGTGTCTACATTTTCCCCTTTGTGTTGAATGATTTTGTTGGGAAATCCATGAGACAAAAATAGGAAGAGATGAAAAGATGATTGATGAGGTGTTCCCCCTCAAACTAGGGGTCGACAATACAAAGGAATTAGATCATGAGTTTAAAAGAGATAGATTAAGAAATGATGGAAAGGATGGGAAAAAAGAGAGGAGGAGATAAGATATCCCAGACAAGGATAAACACAAACTAAAAAGGTAAATTAAAATATCGCAGTGATTTTGGAACCACTTTGGTAGGGAACAAAGTATGACCTCAATAGAGATGATGGAAATGTCCTACGGACCCGTGAGTTAATAGAAACCATTGTAAAATGGAGGGAATCCAATGGGAATCCACTCAAATGGATGTGCAAGTCGTGAGACCAATGGGTCAAAGGAAGACATCAAGTATGTGCAAACAAATGCGAAAATTGTCGAGATAAAGGTCGTGACAAAAATGAGAGGGTAAAAGCAAATGTGATATCATTCATATAAGAGGAATAATAAAACGTATTTGGGTGGACAATGATAAAAAAAGAGGAAAATAATGGTGCCCCAATAAGGAACATGAAGAAGGCCATACATACAAGAGAATCAAATGAAAAAATGAAGGATGAGATAGATAGTGAAGCCTAGTGGGGATAAATAAGAGATGGGTTATCATGCATTCGGGTGGGACGAAAATTAAAAAATTTCCACAAAAATGGGCTTTTACAATGATGCCCTAGTCGAGCAACTTGATTTAATGAGAGGATGAAGTATAAGCCCAAGGGGCCAAACAAGGGTGTGTAATAAGCAACACACAAGAAAAAACTGGAAGAAAATATAATTTTGAAAGGATTGATCAGAGGAGAGAAGAAGAAAAATTGAGTGAAATGGAAAGCCCGGGTCAACGGTGACTAAGCAGGGTTGGTGACGAATAGGGTAAAGCGGTGGTGACCCAAGGGCGTTGACAACGACTAGGTTTGGTGGGCTATATAAGCCCCAAAGTTGGCCGATGATGCTCATTTACACTGTGTGAAGTGACAATTGAGAGCTTTGAGATAAAAAGAGAAACTAAGATTTTGAGAGAGATGGAGGTTAGAGGAGCAACATGGAAGCACTAGAGGATTTGTAGGATGCTAAGTGCCTAAACCTTAGACTAGTTTTACAACATTTTTATTTTATTTTTTGGCATTTTTCAAAATTTTGGGGTTGGCACAAGGGGAAATTGCTAGTGACTTGGTAGGGTCGCCATCAACTTGGTGTATTAGGGCATCAACCCATACTAGGAGGTGGCGACCCAACCTGGGTTAGCGTTGACTAGGGCTAGGATGGTTGATTTTGGATTTTTGGATGATGGGTTGCTAATTGTTTTTGTTTGATTGGTTTTACAGGCTCGAGACATTTTATATCTACAAAATAGAGTGCCCACATTGTTGGATCAGATTAGAGGAGATGTGACCAATGTTGAGTGGGACAACCTAGCTGCAATAGGATTGGGTGGATTTCGTTATTACCAGAGTATTCTACTAGATGTTAGGTTGATGATTACATTGGAGGAGAGATAGGATGTGTGTACAAACACATTTTGGTTTAGGATAGAGAGATGACCATTACACTCGAGGATATATACCACATCCTCATACTACCAATATAGGGGGAGCCTATATTGCCTATCATAGTGGATAGTAGATTTGGGGGTATTGACATGACTGTTTGGAGCTCATGCCCCACATACTACCTTCACATATGGGACATTTCACATAGAGACACAGTATGAGCATGAGGTGGCTAGGAGTAAATTGATATACTTGATGATGATGGTCATTTCTAGTTATGCATTACTAGATTCAGCGGGTGTGAGATTCCCATGGGCACTAGCAGGGGTACTTGAGGACATTGTGGATCATACGGTGGTGTTTTCATTTGGCAAAAATTATTGTCCCAAATATACCATGAGCTATGTATGTATAATGAGAGGAGGATAGGGTTGGATGTGGGATTCCTACTACATTGTTGGGCATGTGAGCACATTGTAGTGGTTAGGACACCAGAGCTGCCATGGATCACGGGGGATCAAATTGAGCTGGCCATTGGATTCTTGAGATGGAGATCCGATCAATCTCATGGAAATAAGAAAGAGAGGGGAAGAGTGGTATACTAATAGACTGATAGAATTAGATGTGGAATAGGTGAGGTGATGGCCATATTGCGATTATATTGCATGACTAGGGATAGATGTGGAGTTGATGGGGATGAGGAGGATGAGATGGGTATAGGGGTAGAGGTCTGAGATGCTGGAGGCCGTATATTTTGACTGAGTTAAGTGGAGTTTAAAGTGGTGCAGATTGTACCGAGGGCACCTATTGGATATAGGTGAGATGAGACAAAGAGGGACTTACCTAGTCCCTAGATGGTAGACCCATTAGAGGAGGCTGGGGAACCATGGGATGATGATGATGATGATGATGATGTGGGAGTCAGAGCTAGGTTTGCTGATTAGATGATGATGACATGGGAATCCTGGATGGCGGAAGAAGGAGTCGAGGGAGCAGATGCCAGAAGAGGAGGATACAACACCTAGGGATGATGAGGGTGGTGGTGATGACAGAGGGGTTGGCGTAGAGATAGCTCGCTTGCATGCAAAGCATGATTCAAATCTCTAAGAGAGGGACACATCATGTGAGGAGAGAGATGTGGCTTGTCAGGAGGCTTTTACCTTAAGACAGGAGAGCGATTTGGTGATACAATAGTGGGATAGGTATAGGAGGTAGAGGGAGGCTTATAGGGCCCGATATGGAGACCTCAGTGACATACTAGATGTAGAGTTGAAGGGTGGTGCACCAATAACATCACAGGGATCTGGGCACATGACACCACCAGGTACTACTCCCCTAGAGTAGTATAGAGCACTAGTAATTGAGGCACACTATTATGAGTGCATTGTGATGTCTAGGTTGCCACGAGTGAAGAGGTATGCAACATAACTTATAGAGAAGTGAGAAGAAGGGGGTGTAACAAGACCAGTTCCATCAAGGAGTATAACAAGCATGTCACAACCATGACAAGATATGAGACAAGACGTAGGATATGGTAGCTGGATAAATGTACAAGCACCTGCCCTAGGGGGAAATATTTGAGGTTATTAGGTGTAAAAGTCATTGATTTTGATGATATATCAGCTTTGAGGTAGGACCCTTATTGGCTTGACCTAGATGGATAGATGTACTTGGATGATGATGATGATGATGATATATATATATATATATATATATATGATTGATTTTGTCATGATTTTATAGTGTGTATGTGTATGATCTATATATTTGATGATGTTATGTTAGATTTAGATGTATGATGATTATGAATTAGATGTGGATGTTTGGTTATGATGTTATGGAGTTGATTATGATGACATGATAGTGATTATGTTTTGAAAATTAGAATATGATATAGATGTGATGTGGTATATCATGATGAATATGTGATTTTGAATAGATGGGATTTGGAATGAGTAGATAGTTATTAGACGTGTTAGGATGATGAATGCAAACAATGTGTTAAATATAGATGATATTTATGATATGATTGATGTGGTACTTAAAAATATACACATAAGCATGGATGAAAATGGCTAATTTAAGAAGAATATGAAACAAACATGTTATAGTCAAAAGAAGGGATGCGACTTCGATAAAAGGTGACCAAAGGGAGATAAATGACACTCAATCATAGTAAGGATTACATGAAGAAACAATTATTTAAACCAAATTGGAGGTAAAAAAGAAAGGTAACCAATCAAGGCAATGCATTTGCAACCAATAACAAGTGTTAACACATAACCATCAGTAGTTAGTAATCCCAAGGGGTCATGAGGGAAGTCATGGAAGGTGAACTCATAGACCTAATGTCAACACAACATAAGGGGTTTAGATGTGACTCATACGTGGGAAAAATAGGTTCTCCTTAGGTGAGTGTTCCTAGGTCTATGCCCTGACTTTGAGCAATAAGGTGTAAACTGATCAATGCAGGAAGTTTGCCATAGATGAGAAAGATGATTGATGCGGGAAGCTTTCTTAGGATGTCTACTTTTTCTTGTGAGTAGATAGGAGGCTGATAAATGTGGGAAGCCTTCACTCCCATGAGATGGTAGCCATCATTTGAGGGAGTGCTCTACATTTTTCTTTTTTACTTTTGAATTTTGGAAATTTACTTTTATGAATGAAAGGATAGAATATGCATGATAGATGTCCTTCAAGGGATCAATATACTCTTTTGGATATTTTTTCTTATGAAAAACTGTTCTTCAAGGGAGCTGTCTGTTTTCTTTAGATATGATAGCTTTTAACTTGAGCATACAAAAATTTGTCTTTTTATGCAAGAGTCAGGGATAGCTAGGTAAATCACTTAGGAGGGGATGAAGATTTCACAAGTGACACTCGTGGACCCTTAGTGTTGTTCCAATAGGTAAATAAGAAGGAAGTGGATGTAATGATTGAGGGGTTCCTACCTAGGAGGCAATTTTACTTAAGTAATATACTATAAGAAGAGCCATGTTGCCCATATTCAAGGTCATAGATAGGAAAGTGATGGTAGACCACATAATTCCAAATCATTATGATAAAATATCGAAGAGGATAATGATAGATGGATGACCACTAAGATGACTAAGTTTACGATGTTAGGTAAGTTAACAATAGAAAGGCCACAAGTATTATGCGTCAAGAGTTTTCATTTCTAGTTTGCCATCAAGGGATGCCAAATGATAGGCTCTAGAACTGTATTTATGTGTGATAATATAAGGTTCAATCCAGTTGGGAGAAAACATTTCACATTGGCTCCTTTCTAGAGTAGTGATGTTTTTATTTTCTTTAAGGACTAGGTCACCGATGTTAAAGTCATGTTCCTTGAGGTGATTTTTATAAGCATGTTTGATGCACTCTTGATAGACATGATGATGTTTGAGAGTGATAAGGAGACATTTGTCTAACAATTCAAGTTGTACTAGACGCTCTAGGTGATAATCTTCGTCAGAGACGAAGTCATGAAGAGAAACACGCAATGATGGAATTTGGACTTCAAGGGGAAGAACAACCTTAGATACGTAGATGAGAGAGAAAAGAGTAGATCCCATAAATGTGTGGATGATAGTCTGATAATCCCAAAGAGCGAAGGGGATTTGGAGGTGCTAATTGTGACCTGATTTATCAATAGTCCTGACAAGGATATTGCGAAGAATTTTTTAAGTGGCTTGAGCTTGGCCGTTAGCTTGAGGATAGTATGGAGAGGAGAAGCTAATATTAATATTAAATGAGTCACATAGCTTCCTGAGATCTTTGTTTTTGAAGGACTTTCCGTTTTTCATGATGATCTTATGATGAACGCCAAAATGGAAAATGATATGTTGATAGACACAATTAATAATTTTATTGGCCTTAATTGATGTGAGTGGAATGGCTTCCACCAATTTGGTGAAGTAATCAATAACAGTGATATCAAAATGATGGTATTGGGAAGAACACAGATTGACGAGGCCGATGAGGTCGAGCCCCAATTATGAGAAAGGCCAAATGTACTGAGTCGGATGTAAGGCATGACTAGGTATGTGGATTAGATTGGAATGTTGCTAGCATTTGATGAATTTCTTAATGCATTCACAAGAGTCTTGATTGAGAGAGGGATAATAATATCCCATGTGAAGCATGCATTTGGTAATAACCAAAACACTAAAATGAACACCACAGATACCATAGTGGACTTCTTGGATAGCTTGAGTGAATTCATGAGATTTAAGGCAACAAAGTAAGATGCCATCGAATCCATGTTTGTAAAGGATGGGATGACATAACGATTGAAACGTTGAAGAAATGACATCCTACTATTTTCGGATAGGTCAGAGGGGATGATGGATCAAGAAAGATAGTCAAATATTTTAGAGTACCAAAGATCATGAGGATTAATATCAACGTATTTGATACGAGGAAGATCATGAACATGGGATGGTTGATGGAGACACCAAACAACAACAAAAATCTTATATTCCTCAGTTGTCTATGGGATGAGAGATGTGAGAGATGTCATAATATATGTGAAATGGTTAGATGAATGAGGTATGGTTTAAATGGTGTAAAAATAAAATTCTTTGAGGAGGAAGTCAACGATGTCCTTATACTTCTGAAGGATCTCATTTTTACATTGATAGATACCTTTGACTTGATTGATGATAAGTTGAGAGTCCCTGTGGATTTTAATGAATTGGACACAAAATAACATGGAAGTTTCAAGGCCTAAGATGAGGTCTTCATACTCTGTCATATTGTTAGTGCATTCAAAATTAAGCTTACATGTGATAAGAATAAGAGTATCCGAAGGAGGAATGATAATGATGCCAATGCCTCCCCTTTGTTGACACTTAGAGAAATCAAAGAAGAGTGCCATCTTAAAAGGAGAAAAATCTTTATCAATGATGTTTATAGATTCATCTAGAAATTTCTCATGAGGAAGGTGATTAGCAGGAAGAGGGGTGTCAGCTAATTGATTTGTGATAGCTTGGCCCTTGATTGATTTCTGAGAAGATGAACTTCTAGGTCACACTTTGTCATGAGCATGAGCCATAGAGTGATGCAGTCACTACGATAGGACTTGCAATGCATGGTCTTGAGAAGATGAAAGCTGGTGACAACATAAGTTTTATGATTGAGAAGATAATGGAAAATCTTAGAGGTGGCAAAGAAAATGGTGCAACATATATTTTCAGCTTTGGTGTAGTGAGTATCATACTCATGAAGGGTATGAATGATGTAATACATAACCCACTCCCTACCTTGCTCATCACGATGTTTCAACATGGTGCCCCGAGCATGATCAGAATCAAAGACAAAAAAGATAGAAAGGTTTCCCCTCACATGGATGCATAAGTATAGGAGGGGATATGAGATACTGCTTGAGCATCAAAGGATTTCTAGCAGTTATCATCCCATTTGAAGTCAATGTCTTTACGGAGGAGATGATGAAAGGGTTGGAAATGATTAGAGAGTTACGAGATGAAATGACTGGCTAATTTAAGTTGGCCTTGAAGCCTACGAAGCTACTTTAGATTAGAAGGATGGGGCATCTCGAGGATGGCCTTAATTTTGGTGGGGTCAACTTTAATACCCCTGATAGAGATGAATGAATCTAAGGAGTTTAACAGTTAGTACTCCAAACACACACTTAAATGGATTGAGATGGAGGAAGAAGTGGATAAGGTGTTCAAAAATAACTTCAAGGATGGATAGGTGGTCGCGTCGATGCTTGGATTTACCTAAGAGATCATCAACATAGTCCTCTACAGTCTTATGGATGAGATCATGAAAGATGTAGGTCATGGATCGTTGATAGGTGGCTTCGGTGTTTTTCAAACCGAAGGGCATAACGCAATAGTATAAAGTCCCCCAAGGAGTGATGAAGGAAGTATTATGTTAGTCTTCTGGTGTGATGAAGATCTGATTATATCTAGAGAAACCATCCATAAGAGAAAGCATCTCATGGCCTGCGGTAAGGTCCGTGAGTTGATCAATATTGGGAAGAGGAAAAGTTTTCTTTAGGGTATGAAAGATTTAAATCTCGAAAGTTAGTAAAGATACAGAGCTTTCCTAAAAATTTGTAAATGGGTACGATATTGGAAATCCATTGTGGATAGTCAATAAGTGATGATGAAATTAGTTGAATGAAGGTGTTGCAGCACCTCTTTGACAAGGAGGGAAACTTGGGGCTGTATGTTGCGAAGCTTCTGCTTAACCAGATTATTGTTAGGAAAGGTAATGATCTTATGGACAACAATGAAAGGATTGAGGCCTAACATGTTGATGTACGATCATGCAAAGGCTTGGATATGTCAAGAAAGGGAAGCAGTGAAAGATTCAAGCTCTTGCGATCAAGGGATTGACCCACTTTGAGAATGTGAGGCTCATATGTGGAGTCCCTATGTTGATGTTGATGGTGGATTCATTGAAAAGGGTGGATGTGTCTGGTGGTAAGGATTTATGAAGATAGGAATACTTCTTCCCCCATGTAGGAAAGGATGGAATCATCATCAGTGCATTGAAGAATGTCAATGGTAGGAGAATCTTCCTCTATCATTTCCAGATATTGGAAAGGGAGGGACATAGCTTTTCACCTTCACATTGATAAGTGACCGGTCCCAAGGTGATGGTGGAGATTAAAAAAAAATTTGAGGAGATGGAAACAGTGTCATTCATATCCATAACCTCATGGGATAGAGAATATGGAGGGTCAATGTTTATGAGGGCTAAAGATGGTGGGAGAGGATTAGAAGATTGTTCTTTGAATCCTAGGTTGAATTTTCATGGGGTTTGTGAGATTGATCAATGACAAGGCCATGCATTCCTTATTCATAACGTCCCATTCCAAATCCTCTCTAGGTGCAACGATGAAGATAAGTGTGAGTAAAGGATTTCTTTTAAATAAAGTCGAACCCATTGGTGTATGGTTTTGTGTATAGTTGAGTATCAATGTGGGAGGAAGGGCGATCAATGCCACCATAGATGAGATTGGTGTGAAGATAAGGTGGACCAAAAGGAATGAAATCCCCGATGTCAGGTTGATACATAGGAGCTTTATCAGGTCTACCAAGTCTATGAGGTGTGGGGAGAGTGTTAAGGATGAGAAGACTATACCCCCCTAGCATAAGTTGATCCATCATCTTTGTCTAAGGAGTCATTGTTAGGAAGTTTGAATGTGGAGAAGGATGAGCTAGTGGATGCTTGAGAAGGATATCTATTTCAGGATGCACATCTTTGGGTCAATAAGTCATATGACATGCTTGGAATGGAGGAGTATCTGTGGGGAGAGTTAGAATCTTCCCCTGATGTTCATATTTGATGTACCGATGAAGGGTGGAAGGAACACAACACATGACGCAAATGCATGGTTACCCAAGTAGGATATTATATTGAAACTCCCCTTCTATGAATATACAATAATTCATGGAGGATGTTTTCACCAATACATGATAGGAAGAATAACTATGCCCAAAGCTGGGGCAATAACATCATTGAATGCATGAAGAACTATGGATGATTGGGTGGCAATGGAATTAGGGAGCTTAATATGATCAAAGGTGTGAGATGAAATGATGTTTATGCTTGCTCCATTGTCTATCATAGAATGATGAAATGAAAGTGTCATTGATACACACAATGATGAAAAGGGTAAGGTCATGTTATTTGGATGGTATGTCGAGGATTTCAATGTCATTAAAATATATGGAGGTAGAAGCATCCAATTCTCCAACAAGAGATGTGAATGGTTGTGCCTCATCATTAGGAGTAGAGATGCATTTGAGAGATTTGATGAGGGCTTGTAAATGGTCTGGAGAGATTTGGATGAGATCATAAAGTGACATCTTAACTGGGGCTTTATGGAGTTATTTCATAACACTCTGTTCGATGACAGTAGGACAAGGCATAGCTAAGATAGAAACCTTGGCTTTTGATGAAGAAGGACGTGAAGTAGGTTCACTAGAGGGAGTGGTAACAATGAATTTTGATTTGGATTGAATAGGTGATTGGAAATGATGGGGGTGAGAATGGGTGGTGATCCTAACAACATTGATAACGAGAGGAGGACCTTATTTGGGAGAGGTCAAGGTTGGAGGAGGAATGGCAATGAAAGTCTTGGATGAATGAGAATATTTAGAGATCTTAGTGGATGAAGGTTGGGATGAGGAAGATGATTTGATAGATGGAAGAATGTGGTCCTCTTCAACAAAGATGTCATCTTCATTGATAAGGTTATGGATAATAGTTTAAAGGGATTTGTAATGTTTGGTATCATGTCCTAATGTATGATGGTATGCTTAAATGAGATTAGAATTGAACCATGAAGGTATTGGGCTACATGGATCGAAAGGTTTGATGGGCGGAAGGGTAATTACAGATGCTCATAGTAGGCGTTGAGATATTTCCTTGTAAGAACCGATAGGGGTGGTTGAAGAAGGGATTATGGAGGGAAAAGTCTTGGGAACAATGGGTGAAGGTAAGAGGGATGAATTTCTTTGAGGTGGTTTTATGGGAGCCTTTGATTCTATCTTGGGCTTAGGAGAAGGTTGCATCTTGGTTTCAATTTTGATTGGCAACGAATTGGATGGTTTGAATTATTATTTGATAAAGGGAGATGCAAATGATTTATAAGAGGAGCCAAAGCTTGAGGAAGGATTGGATTGCTTTTATTTTTTGATGATGGAGGTTTTGGATGAAGGGGATGGCCCTAAAATGGATGTTTATACTCCTAAGAGTGATGATGTGACATTAAGTTGCTTAGGAGGGTTAGTCTTGGGAGAAGGAAGCTCCAAATTTTTGTGCAGATGTGTAAGGGAATTTTAGATGGGCATGCCAAGGTTCTTAGACTTTGGTTGTGAGGATTTACCTTTGGCAGGAATAATGAAAATTTTAACTGGAGGATCTGCGGAGTAGAACTAGGTAATGTAGATTGGTTTGTAGGGGTGGAGATTGAAGGTGGAAGATGTTTTTGTATGATGCACTTGATGAGATATAAATTTGTTGATGTAGGTATAATTGGAGTTGTAGATTGGGTGTGAGTCTCACTTGTAGGTATATGAAGTTTGGATGTCTATATAGTAGATGACTTGAGAGATAGTATGAATGTAGGCATGGGTTGCGATGTTGATGTGGGTATGATAATATGTGTCATTAATGTGGAGGTGGGTGTAGATGAAGAGATGTCAGAAGTAGATGTTAAGATAGGGGTTGGAGTGAATATAGGTTAAGGAATAGATGTGAAAGAGGGGGATGTTGTAGATATAGATGGGTAAGTTAGTGTAATTAGGATTGATGTTGATGTAGGTGCAATAGATGTAGAAATAGGTGTAGATGTTGATGAAGTTGTGATCATGGGGGAAGAGTCTAAATTAGGTGTAGATGTAATGGATGATGAGATGATGGGTGTAAGTGATAGTGTCGGATCTTATTTTATAGTATTGATTGTATGGGAATTAGGTGCCTGTGATGTGGGGGTGGAGTTTGATTATTGGATGGATGATTAGGAAATGGTTGCTTGAAGACATCAAGGGGATGATTAGGTGGTGCATTAGGTTTGTCCACTTAGAGGTCACCAGAGTCTATAAGTTTTTGGACAAGGTCTTTAAAGGTACAAAACTTCTCAATATCATGAATGTAGACTTGGTGATACTTATAGTAATGCTCATCATGGTACCATGCTGGTTTGGGTCATGATTCATTAAAGGGTCAAATGGGAGGGATTCAAATAAAATGGACCGTCATTAACTTGTCAAATATTGAACTATAAGATTCCCTTAAAGGGGTATAGTTAGGTGGCAATTTAGGAGCTCTTTGTGGAGGCTCCATGTGAGAAGTGGATGTGGAGGAGGATTTAACTATGATGACATTAGTGGAATTCTTAGATTTGTCACCATGCATAGAAGACTTAATAAATTCAGGTTTGGGTTTATTCGATCAAATTTTAAGATGGCCTTACTTAAGGGCATGGAGTTAATGTTTACAAGCCATGGTAAATGCTTCTTCAAAGGTTTAGAATGATTGAATTTGAAGAGTAGAGGAGACATGCTTCACACAAGACCATGAGAATAGTATAATTATTTCAATTTGTGGAAGGGAAAATGATAGTTAGTTGATTATGCCATGCTATCATGCGACGAAATCTGTAATAGATTCATCATCATACAATCTAATGGTGTCGAGGTCTGTGATAGTGATGTTATGCACAATATTAACGACAAATGTTCCAAGAATAATTACTTGAGTTGGGTGAAGTTGAATAATGAATTATGTGGGATGCCATTATACCAGTCTAATGTGGGTCTAGCTAATGACATGGGGAATGTGCAAACCATAAGGTCTTGATCATGAGCGATGAGGTACCATGTGTGCCTAAAAACACGAAGATATTTTTGTGGGTCCTCCTTGCTGTTAAACTTGGAAACTTTTGGATATTCCCAATGAGGAGGATAAGACTTTATGGGGATAGATGGATTAATAGGTTCATTAAAAATATGTTCATATGAGAATGTGGTTTTGGTTCTCAAGGTAACATCTTCAAGATTAACTATTCTACTCAATAATGCTTGCATGGGATCATTTAATGGATGGGGTTGAGAGGTTGAAGGATGAGATTGTGATGCATATGAGCTAGATGGGTTAGGTTGTTGATAAGGTTGATATGTTTGAGGATGAGTAGGTGTTGGAGGAGGTGGTTGATAAGGGGGAATGTAATTAAAGGGCTGCGATTGAATGTGTTGAGATAAATGTTGTTGTTGAGAAATGGGGATGTGATAAGATTGATGAGATTAAATCAGATGTTGAGAGATTGGGACATTTGATTAGTTTGGTATGGGATGAGTTAGGATGTATGTAATGGGAGATTGGGATACTTGAGTTGATTGATTGGAAAGTATGTAATGATAAACACCTCGAGGTGGAGGTTGATGGGTTTGAGTTGATTCAGAAGGATGGGGTTGTGAGGTGATCGCATTTTCATGGACATTGGAAGTGGGAATAAGGGGTAAAGTTGGATTGTGTTGTTAGGATAGAGGAGGAAGCAAGTGAGACTCTTGGGATGATTGGATATGGGCACAAGTGATTGTAGTGGATGACGAGATAATGAGATTAGAAGAAGTGATAATAGTGTTAACGTTAGGAAAATTATGAGGAAGGGTGACCACTAATTGAGTGGTTTGGTGATTGTGAGGGATTGAGGAAGAATTTTGGTGAGGGTCAAGCTTATGCTGTGCCATGGAAAGCTCATTAATATCTCTAATGAAGAATATGGAAAGTTGAGATGTAAGGACTTGCGTAGATTCAGGATTGGAATGTTAGGCATATATTTTTTGCAAAGGGGATCTATCAATGGGAAGGTTAGTGGTCTTGCAAAGGAGATAATCATGAAGGGAAAATTGGATTAGCATCGAGAAGCTCTTGAACTTCCGCACACCCATGAGGGATGAGGGGAGGTCCCACATCTTTGATGGAGGTGTCAGAAGGGGGTGTAGCCAATCTAGATGGGACCGAGTGGTGAAGAAAGGGGCTGGTTTTGACATGGGTGTTAGGTTGTTGAAGAGGGGGGATGGAGACCATTTTTTGGGTAACTAGAAAATAGGTGATCAATGGGATGGAGGTAATGATGGAAAGCGTGGATGTTTGTTGGGAGGAATTAATGGAAATAGGAATGTTATTAGATGACATGTTTTGTTCCATTTGTCTTGCTTGGGATCATGTAATAACTGACATGAAACAACCAATAAAAAATACTATGCTAGTTTTTTAATTAGATCAAACAAGTCACAAAACAAAATTTTGATTATCTTGATTATTAAAATGTGAAAAGAAATGAAAAATGGGCTTGAAGGGAGCCTATGAAGTGGCAATCTATGGATGGTTTTAGGTAGTTTGGGATGGAGGCCTCGATATACCTGAAGGTACGTGAGACACAAATTTTTAATGGATACTGGTATGGGGATTGGTATTGGGGCCTACCCACTCACTTCATGGTCCCGTAGTGATAAGGGAGTCAGGTGCTTAGCCAATATACAAGTAGACAAAAAAATTGTAATGCAGTCATAACACCATGACAACTTTCCTATTGGGTGATGAAATCCCAATAGTTCCACCTGGTAGGAGATGTTTAGATGTGTAGTTTGATTTGTGTGTTTGAATGTGTGTGATGAAGGTGTATGAAAAAGATTAAACCCTCTACTTAGACTATATTTCCAAGTAGATATGACGGGTTCTTTTTAGATCCAAAATGAAATGTGTAGATTTGATGAGAACAATCAAACAAGAAAGGAAAGTACAATGCAAAAGGAATAACTAAGAAAAGAGGAATACCTTTTCCTTTTTATCTAAATTTTTAATTTTTTAAGCAAGTAATCAAAAGGCAATCCAAGCAACTTGATGCATGCACACAAACAAGAAAACCATGCTCCTTCCTACGGGGTTAGGAGAGAATAGACAAAAGAAATATGAAAATGAAAACAAATAACAAGACTCACCAACAAAGGGTGGGTCCCACCAGGTGTGCTAGGATGTTGATCAAGTTTCCTCACTACTTGTTTTAGATTAGTGAAATCACAAAAAGATAATAAAAAACTCTAAGTATGACAGGGTTTATGGTACCTCTAGATGGGACAATGATCTGTATAGGTGCAAAATGAGAGATCCTTCTTCACAGCAAGTCGGATGACCTGTAAATCAAGAGAAATAAACATGAAAATGGATTAGTAGATAGATGGGTGGGTTTCCTGAAAATGTTAGTCCTGAGAAGTGAAAACTTCCTAGGATGGATGTCAACCCATGTTTTGATAAAGATAGATAAACTATTGATGAATTGGATGTAGCAGAATTTGAAATGCAATAGAAAATTAAATGTAATAAAAGATGATAAACTAAAGATTTGATCTTAGAAAATTAAATCAAACATATACAGGTCGATGATGAACTAAGACTGTAGGGTCCATTCGATGGCAACTAGAGAAAATCAACTGAAACAATGATAAAAAAAATGTAGATATGAAGGCTCTGGAGACATATCTTAAGCTCATGAACTGAGATGAAGAGACAAGAACCTATAAGAGATTTGAAACAAGATCTAACAAAAAGGATGTAAGAAAATTATGAAAAATGATGACAAATGTAGGGAAGACGGATCATGTTGATGGTGACCAGATAGGGTCAACGACGACTAGGACATATCTAGGGTTTGATGGAAAAGGATGGGAAAGAATGAAGGCATGCAAATGTAAAATGAAGGCATGAGAAGACTGAAACATGGCTCCTAGATGATAGCTAAACTTGCACAATATCTGATGAAGAATATGGTGATAAATTGCAACAATTGACCCAAACATGAAAGAGAGAAAAGATGCTTCAAATCTACAAGAGAACTCCAAGAGGGTTGTAGGAGCTGCAGAGAAAGCAAGATCACAAGAAAGGTTGAAGACTCCAAAATTGCATCCCCAAAAAGGGAGGGGTAAGGGCGACTTTATAGGGTTGATGATGACTTGGGTGGATTTCCGTCGATTATGGGGACCCATCCATTTTGGTGGTGGAAAGATGAAAAAATTGAGGTAAAGAGCCCATAAGAGGAGGGATTAGGATTTTGAATAGTTAAAATGAGCTAGGGTTGCATAGAATGGATAAATGGGATGAAAAACATTACATAAAGGCTATGGAGATGCGTAATTATTAAATGAGGGCCTATAAATAGTAAAGTAAAAGACTTAGGGAGGATAAATGAATTAAGTGGGATTTTAGAATTAACTAAACATGATTAGGGATGAATAATGGATGAATAATGATGGGAAATAATGATAAGTGGGATAAATTGAATTTAGGAGGGAAAAGGGATTTGAATGGGAAGAGAGGTATGCATGTAGAAAATATGACACAAAATGAATATGGGGTGATGGGTAGCGATACCAAAAATTGGTGTCTACAGAAAGAAGTTTTGAAAAAAAGAGGAAACACACTATACATCCCTCGGAAACTATATTAATAGCTCCCCATAGTTTGACACTTTATAACTTAGTGCGTTTTACAAAATAAATAGGTCTAATGCTTTCAAAAATGAGAAAAAAAAATAACTTTTACAAAAAGCGATACTCGATATTAGGCTACTAATTAAAATTTTTACAATAATTGCTTCACATAAATAAGTCTTATTTAAAATGAAATCACATTAAACTTGAAATCTACTCTTTTTTTAATACTAAAATATAGTTTTAGCAAAATGAGGTGGGTTTTTATGAATCCAAGATAAGTAGATTTTTTTTTGCGTCCATACACATGATGTGGCAACGTTGGATCAAGGAGAGCTATACTGCAGACCTTAAATTTCCACAAATCTACGTGTAGCAAACAACTCTACTATGGGACTTAAAAACAATAACTCAAGCTGGATCTTCAATGCATGTATGGGCTATTGGAAACTCTGTTGCAGGTCTAAAACACATTTTGAACATAAAAACCCCCTTTGAACATAAAAACCCCCCTTTGTAAGTCTGAACATGCATGCAAAGCACTTCCACATGTGAAAATTCCGTTTACAGGTCTACAACAAAGTTCTAGATCTAGATAAATCTTCCAAGGATCCCACAACAATTATTTAGGGCTTGTAAAATACTCCATCTCTAGAACTATATATGCACTATGTAGGCATGTAATCCTCATAATCATAAAAATAGGCTATATACCCACAAATCAAGCAACACCAACACCAAAAAACAACCAAGTACTTGCAAATAATAACCTCAAATGAAAATAACTTGTAGGATAATATCAAGACAAGCTCAATACCAGCTCAACTCTGATACCATATTAGAGAAGTGCCATAGATCTACTGGTTCGAAGAATGCATATGTGAATGATGCAGGTCGTGAATTTTTCCAAGACAAAACAAAACAAGCATACATGATTGTAAATAAAAAAATACAAGAGAGATAATTGCAATAACACATAAATGGCTCCAAATCAATACAATTAAATAGAATAATGAAAGATATGTACATATAAGCGGTGAATGTGTAACCTCCTCCTATAATTATGGAAGTCTTCACCTAGAATAGTGGTAACCAACACCTAGAATGGTGTAGTCAAGTGGTAACCAACACCTAGAATAGTGTAGTCAAGTGTACACCTAAGCAAGCATATTCCATAAGTTTATGGAAACTCCGAGTGAGGTGGAATATCTGAAATAGGATGATGCAAATAAAGTGAAGAAAATAAATCCTACACTAACAATTCATGCCCCTCGAATTTGTGCCAAACTAAGTCAATTTGCATATTAAACCATATGAAAATGTTGTATCAATGATAAAACTCTGAAACTATTGAAAGATTTGGATAAAATACCCCATGGGAAAAACCGTATAGTAGGGATAGAATTTTCCCTTTGGTCTTGAACATGCTGTACGTTTCTGACCCTATGTAGATTTTGCTGATTTTTTTTGTATGAGTCCAAGTTTGAGGTATTTATGTCTACTTTGCATATGTATGTGCCCATTATAATATTTGTGTTTGTTGGAAATATAGAATAAACCCATATGTTTTCCCCCTCTTTTGAGGTGTGTGCGATGAAGAATGTAAGCACATGACTCAAAATAAAAGATGTATACCCATGTATGAAAAGTCGAGAACCTTTGTATAACCTCTATAAAACTAATGTGGTGGCCACCAAAAAGAAATGGTATCTACAAAGGGGGTGTGTATGACAGAAACCATGTGTTAAACAAGAGCAACAATAAGAAGAAAAATAACCAAAACAATATCAATGCATCAAAAAAGTAATAGCAATAACTATAAACCATGTCTTACCATAAAATTTAGAAAAAAATGCAAACATATCAAATAGTTTCACACTAACGGTGACATGCATGCAAACATGGGATAACCACAGTGTCACAAGACAATGAAGGCCCTTGAGCCTGCAAACAAGAGATACACAACTACACACAAGGCATGATGCCGCAAACATGGGACACCCACAGTGTCACAAGATAATCCCCTTATGACACAATCATAGTATCAAACAAAAATATATACACACACAACCAACAAACATGTATGAAAATTAAGTATATCTAAATGTGATAAAAAATTATATGGCATATGAGATAAGATAACCAATGAAGCAATAACTATAAGCACTGCAAAAAATACAAGTGTTAGTCATGTCAGTCCAAAATATAGTAAATACACTATATAAATGTATATATATGCATGTATGTAACCAAGCATAGTGAGGAAATAATGGAACTATAATGGAAATATGACACCTACATATAGTATGTAAAAGTAGATGCCCCCATAGGTCATCAATCTGGGAAAAGGTCAAGCCAATACCTATCAATGTGTATCACTTTGTGTATGTCCCACATCATGCTCAATATACCACGTGATCATACATGTGTGTGACAAATAAATGATATCTATCAAACCAAAGGAATAAACAACATGTATAATGTAAAGTGCAAACAATGTATGCCATAGAAAAAGGTCCTATTTTGTATTTTTGTAAATATTTAAATGATTTTACATTTTGAGAATATTTCAGTGTTGATATAGGGTATGCAAATAAAGATAGGAAAAAAGGTTTCCCCCTAGTGTGTGTGAAAAGTGAGGTTCATGTGTGGCACCGCTCCCTCAACAGTAAAGTTGAACCTAAAAACATAGTGCATCATCGAGAAATGACAGGGATATAACATGAGAGCTAGCCTAAGAGAAAACCTCTAGGAAGAGAAAAAAATGCCAAAGATGATGAAGGTTCAAGTGCCAAATGTGTCATAGAATATGACTCAAGTAAAAACAGAACCATGGTAGAGATATGTGTCAAAAAAGGCCTATGAGGAAATCCAAAAATAGTAGAACACTGAGTAGAATGTGATGTGTTATACCTGTAATTTTAGACATGAAATTATGCACTTAGTACTATTACATCATGCCTCTAGTATGTCATTATATACATGGTTCCTAAGAAAAATATTATACATTAACAACACTTTTTTTGCTTTACACTTACATTGTCTTATCTTTTCTACTCTAGTCCTTTGCTTTTTTAGAACTACACCTTTTATTTTTAACATTGCACAACATGTGACCTAGCTCAATATTTTCCATTTTATCATGTAAGCCCTTCAGACACTAATTTCCAATAGGGACAGGAGTTCCCAAGTGCTACTATCCCCTTTGGGTGCTTCAATCCTCTTTCCCTCTTCTCTTATGTTTTAAAATGTCACATTAATCATTATCTTTTCTAAAACTTCTATTTGTTGGTGTGTGGGATCCTATGTGTCCTCTACTCACATATGGAGGGTCATCTCGCATGGGTTAGGTTTAGGGTTTGCTTGTGTGTCATTCACTAGGGTTACTCAGCACCCTATATGTATCCCTTCATTTGACATTTATGAGTATGCCAAGACACTCTGCTGTATTTCTCTATATGTGCAAGCTTTGATTCTGTTATGCAAGTTCTTCCATTGATTGATCGATTCTTCCTTGTGATTACGTTGGAGCTATTACGTTTCCTTTAGAGTGTAACTTCATCATGGTGCACAGTTTTCAATACGATTCTCACAAAATATTTCATGGTATCAGAGCTGCATGACTTGCTGTCACACCAAAAGCTCGAACTAATGGTGGAGAGAGATCTCATCGTGTTAAACAGTTGCTACGCAAATACCCTCCCACACGATGGAGTTGGGTATACACCCAATTGTGCCCAACAAAATTAGGAGGCAGTGATAGCAGGAATTTCCCGAGAGGTCACCCATCCCAACACTACTCTGGGGCTGACGCGCTTAACTACATGGTATCTGAGCTGAGATCGGGTAAACATGCATTCGTCATTTGAGTTGTGATTACTCTTGGTTTCATTTTTTTACTCCTCGTGCAAGTTTTTGGATCATTAGATTCTAGAAATTTATTGCTAACGTTGTTAATAAGTTACTCTTGGAAATTTTTTGGTTTTGTTGTGTTCTTCGTGCATGTGCAGATCTCCTTGAGTTTTTCATAGGTTTTGTTGCCACATTTAGCTAGCTGCAGCTAAATCTAGCAGCTCAGCTAAAATAAAGGTTCTTTATTCTTTTTTTAAATCATTTATTAAACTAGAAATTATTTTTTAGAACTTTGTTTTTGGGTTTTCTCTGTGTTTCTACTATTCTTTTTGCAGATTCAGGTCAAAAATTCAGTGATTGGCATGTTTTGTGCTAACTCCCTCCATCGAGCTTCATCCTCAGATCTCAACTTGCCACCAAGCTCCTTCTACACCTCTGCGAGCTCCATTCACTTTTGTTCGGCTCTGAACTGAGCCATTCTCTCACGTTTTGTGGTGTGAAAGTGCATTTTTTTGTGTTTGAGTTCTGGTCGACTTCATAAGCTAGCCCGTGTTCGACCTGCTCGTGTTCTTTCCCAAGCTCGTGTTCCTCTGGCCTGCCTCTATTCCTCCTCCCCTCGGCCCTAGCTCACCCTGCGCTTCACCTGCCTCGCTCGTCCCACAACCCTGTGAGCCGTGAGTCACGTTTTTTTTGGGTCGTGACCCTACTCCGAGATCGAGCTCCTACACACGCATGCTGAGCTCCTTGTGGTTTTGACCTGCATTCCCGTGTCCCTGCTCCCCATATGCCTTGAGCCCCGAGCCCATCTACACCTCAACCCACTCTCCAATGGCTTCCAGCCACAAAAATCGGCCGTGATCTCACTTTGGGATCCTCCAATGGTCTCCACAAAGCTCGGCCTCCAAACGGCTTTCCCGACCTTTGTCCACCAACTCGGATCCACCCGAAGCGTGTCCACCAAGCTAAGTGCCTTTTTCGGTAAGATATATTTGGTAAGTTTTTTAAATTTTATTTCGGTGTTTTTTTATATAACATTTCAAATTTGAGGTGTCCTTTTATAAGGTGTGAACTTTAAAAAAAGGAAAGTATTCAGATATTTAATTAAGATTTAATTTTTAATTAGATCTTAATTAGTTTTTTTATTATTTGAAATTAATTATATTAAATCTAGTTTTATTAATTTCAAGTTGAACTATCATTTACGATTAGTTAAATCATTAAAAATCATCCTTTCAAAATAATGTCTTATTGGCATTTTTAAAAAACTCCAATAGCTTTAAATTAGCTAACTTAGGCATTTCAAAACCGTAATTTTAGGCATTATTGTCAATTTTTTTCTAATCGTGTGCTCAAGTGTGCAGTGTCACTATGAGCATTTTTTTTCTTCCGCGTGCCTTTCCGGCGTTCTGAAGATCATCAAGACTCATATTGAGTTTGTTTAAACCTTGCATTTACCCTTATTATTGCTTGTAACTAGTGAGCCCATCCACCACAATTTGCAACAAGGGGGTATCCATTGCGACGTGAGACACTTTTTCTCACAACCAGGATTTGATTTCACTTCCTTCCTAGTTTTTTGCAAGTTGTGCTTGTATACGGTGTCATTTTTCTACGCTCCACGAAACACAATTGTGGTCTCCTCTCTTACGTGTTATTATGCTGATTAGAGGGTGAGTTACCAACTATTTCAAGACGCACACTCGAACCCAATTGTATTCAACGCACTAAACTATAAAGTGCTGAAAGTAGGGGGTTATTATATTGTCCTGGGTGGCTGTGATGCTTTTGTTTCTTTTCTGCATTCTATCTCTCTCTTCATTATGGATGCTCTCTCAATTCCTTTGCTTACGCCGTTCAACTTCTTCGAATGGAGATTGAAAATAATTATGAAACTAAGGGGTAAAGGGTTATTCTGCATCACCATGGGAACTGAGACTAAACCAGACGATGACCTTGAAAAATCTAAGTGGTTAAACTATAGTGATGAAGCTTTATGTCTTTTTTGCATGTCTGTTTCTGCCGACTTGATCTTCCACATTGAGTCATCTGAAACACCGAATTCTACGTGTAAAATGTTATATGGAATGTCTGGACAAAAATATGGCATGGGTTGGAAAATGAACTACTAGGGTTAAATCCTAGTGATTTTGAAAACCTACAAGCATTCTTCTCTAAGTTTGTCCACACTAGATTTTTGTTAAAGGAATGTCAAGTAGAGAAGAAAGATTCTCAAATGATCTTGTCGATTCTCTCTAAGTTAGGTCTTGAATATTATGTCTTTGTGTCAAATTTTTATGCTACAAAAGCTGCCTTGGGAAAGGATTGGAATATGTCCTCCTTTGACTGTTTTTCATCCCAACTTGTTTGAGAACATGAATAAATCATTCAAATGGGGTCTCTCAAGTCCAAGTCACATATCCTTGTAGCAAGTACTAGTAAGGAAAAGAAGACTGAAAAGAAGAAATAAAGAAAGGACCAACCTAAGAAGGAAACCAAGACCAAAACTAAATTTAACATGAACGCTTCCACTTCTGAGCCTAGAGCATAGAAAAAAAAAGTTTTTGTGTTTCTATTCCAAGAAGCCTGGTCATAAAGAGCATATGTGTATGAGAAAACAAATCGATCACCTTACTCATTTACTTGAGAAAAATCAAATAGGCGTTCCTAAGTCTATCAAAAAAATGCTCTGAAGGCCGAGTCTTTTATTGCAAAAGGTTATAAATCTGATAAGAAGAAAGGAAAGGCCCTTGTAGCCAAAGTTGCTCCTACATCGACGTGGATTATAGATTCTGGTGCCTCACACCACATGGCTTCTTTACATGTTGAGTTCTCCAACATCGAGCCTTGTGGTATGTCCCAAATCACGATGGGTAATGACATGACAGTTTCAGTTTCTGGTAGTGGATCAGTAGATATGGATGGGGGAACATTCAACCAAGTGTTGAGTGTTCCTGATCTCTCTACCAATCTCCTATCAGTTTACTAAATTACTCACCTTGGTGAAGGAATGTGAGTGGAATTTTTTCCTAACTCGATGATTATTCGTGAGCTTAATGATGACACTACAGTGGTTGAGGGAAAGACAGATCACCATTCACGGTTGTACACCTTTCCCAATCTACTTTTGATTCTACGCCCACTACCTTTCTCACTCATGAAAATGAGGTTAGTAAGCTATGGCATGAGCGTTTATGACATCTAAATTATCGCTACCTTGAACAATTGAGCCAAAACGAAATGGTCAATGGGTTACCCCACGTCAAGTTTTCTAAGGGTCTTTATGAGGGTTGTACCCTTGGAAAGTATCCTGAAAAGAAATTTGACAAAGGAAAATCCTGGAGAGATACTCATTCTTTGGATCTTGTTCACAACGATATTTATGGTCTATTTCCGCCTCCTTCATTTACTAGATCTCTTTACGTGTAGACCTTCATTGATGACTATTCGCAATATACTTGGGTATATTTTCTTAAGCTTAAGTCTGAAGTATTTGCACATTTTCAGGACTTTAAGGCTCTTGTTGAGAAACATGCGGAATGGTCTACTAAGGTTCTTTGAACCAAAAATGGATGTGAATATGTAAACAATAGGTTCATGGATTTCTGTACTTCTGAAGGGATCTCCTTACAACATGTTTCACCATTTTCTTTACCTTTTCAAAATGACAAAATAGATAAGGGTAAGGGCAAGAAGGAATACATGTTAAATGTTGGTCGGTTGATGGTTTTTGCGCGCGTTTTGACTTCTTGATCCATAGCTAAATGTGATAGCTTCCTTTTGGCTAGGAGGAACTACCTGTAATAGAAAACAAGACCACAAAGAGATAGTTAAATGATATATGACAGTGGACTACCTAACGTATGCTAGTTCTGGGAAGTGTGATACTTCCTAGATGGTTGTCAATCCGCTGTTTAAAACAAGTTAATGCAAGAAATAAAAAATGTCCTACTATAGTTGATATGATTTAGGTATCTCATTCAAATACAATAAGCAATTCCAATCACAATAGGCTAGGCTATACTTGGATCTGAGAGGTGAGGTATCTCTCAAGGTACTAGGGCTAGTCAGGGTCAGATTCTAGGTTGTTTGGGTCAATTGGTATGGTGATTGTTGGGTATGTTCTTGGTTAAGGTGTAAAACACAGAGACCGACGTCGGCTAGATGTGACCGATGACGGTTTAGGAAGAACTGACGACGGTTGTGGATAACCGGTGTCGGTATGGTCGGGGTAAAAGAAACTTAAAATATGTTAAATGACAGGGGTGATCTAAGGTCAGATAAAGTTTGGGCGAGTGAATGGGGAGGTTTGTAGAGATCAAAGGTATGCTCAGATGTACACAATAGGTGAGAATAGGTGATTTGGTGATGCAGGTGAAGGGATCTTTGGGTTTACAAGCAAGTGGGTGATGAAGCAATAAGCATGCAAAGAATAGATTAATAACAGGAGTAATAAATATTACTAACTAAAATAAACCATATTGGTTGGGGCCATACTTATTGTGTTAAGGATCTGATGGCTGGGTGGTGGAGGTGGTTGATTAGAGAATACGTGAATGGTCCTATAGTGGTGCTTTCCCGGAGTGCTCCCGTGAATGCAATGGATCTTTGATTGATGCTAGTGATGGATCTCAATGTCTGGATGTGTAAAAGGATGCTTGTTTTGCTTACATGCAGCTCTGGTCTCCTTTCTTGCTCTCAGAAATGTTCCCACCTCAAAATAACACCCCATCATGTAGCCTCTCTTACATGTAGCATTTCTTGCATGTAGCCTCCATTATCACACCCCATCATGTAGCCTCTCTCACCAAATTGCCACCTTTATCGACACCGCACCCTACTCACAAGTAGCGTCCCTTAGCTTCTCAGAGGAAGAGATCACACCAGACCCAACCCTCTTCATCTCTGTCCACATCGATGATATACATGTACGACATGTAATGATTGATGGGGGTGCTAGTATTGATATATTTCATCTCACGCATTCGCTCAAATGTGTATACTTGACAATTGCATGCATAAAAATCCTGTCATGTTGCATTCATTCAATGACACTATCACCTCCACATTAGGCGCTGTCATCCTCGACATTCGCGTGGGCCCTGCATTGTCCCAGAATTATTTTACATCTTGGAGGGGGAATTCCAATATAACTTGTTGCTTGGAAGACCCTGGTTTCATGTCATGGGTTGCATTCCTTCCACTTTGCATCATTGTGTAAAGTTTGAACATGAAGGACACACCTATACCATTCCAGCCAATTCATCACATTTTAAAACATGAAACATGCTTTACCAACCTAATGACATGATTATACCCATTACAACATCTACCTCCACAACTGCTACCACTTCACCTACACTTCCGCTTACTAGTATAGTTGCCACCTCCATCGCACATACCTCTTTCATTCTTACCGCCACCACAACCTCCACAGCCAACCCATCAGTCTCCTAATCTGTTAACTCCACCTCCGCATTGACCTCTGACATATCATCTATTCCTAATACCCACATACCAACCATCGATCCCTTGGAAGGTTTTTTTCAATGCCTCACTCTGGGGGAATACCGCCTATATAGTGTCAACACATTCCTTAATCCACAAGAGTATGGAAGCCTTCACCAACACCCTCGTTATGATCACCGCATAGGAGAACACCTCCTTTATGGTCCTCCTCATCTTCGTACCAGTCTCACCTATGGGGCACTTGATACTACCATGAACACACCTAAACCACCGTCACAAACCCGCCCATTTTTTGTTGACTTCCAGTCTCTCACCAATCACTGTTTTTCACACACCTTCCTGCACTGATGTGCGTGGAAGGGTTTTGGTTTTGGATTTTATAAGAAAGGCTGTCATACTATTATTCCATGTACCACCCACAAACATAACAACCGTAGTGGTATCGACTTTCCTGAACCACCTACCAAACAAGCCTGCCTTGAACCCATCAAGGACATCAACCCTTCTCCATCTTTTTCACCCGCTCCGCCTTCATCACCACCTTCGCCAATGGAGTTGATGGATCCTAAATCTATCCCTCCTAACTTTTTTTTTCTTTTTTCATAAACACCATTTCATTGGGGCCTTTGACTTATCAACGTGAGGGCGAGGCTCCTTCCTCTCTTCCCTTCCTGTATCCTAAAATGATCGATAATGATACACCTTTAATTAACATCGTTTAATGTCAAGATGATGAATCTATACTCACCTACCTTGGTTCAGAAGACTCATTTATTCATCGGTTGTTACCTTCTGAGATGCAAACCATGTTGAATGAATCGACTATCGAGATCAACATTCATACTCAGGATGACCCACACATCCTAAAGATTGGCCAATCTTTGGACGTTGCTGAACAGGAAGCCATCACTTCTTTTCTCAAAGATCATAACCACACTTTTGCTTGGTCTTATGCAAACATGCCGGTATTGACCCCACCATAGTGGTCCACAATATCCTAACCATTCCCAATGCCAAACCCATCAAACAAAAGCTGAGGAAAATGCACCCTCGCATTGCCCTTCTTGTCAAAGAAGAACTTCAGCACCTTCTTTCCGTTTCCTTCATATTACCCATTGATTATCCTCGTTTGATTTCCAACATTGTCCCTGTCACTAAGGCAACAGGGGGACTCTGCATTTACATGGATTTCTGTGACCTCAACCTTGCTTACCCAAAAGACGAATTCCCTTTACCTTGTATTGACCAACTGGTCGACCTTACCACTGGTATGAGATGCTATCACTCATGGATGGCTTCTTGAGTTATAACCAAATCCTGCTTGCCTCAGAGGATCAACATAAGACCACCTTCATCACCCCTTGGGGGACCTTTTGTTATCGCGTCATGCCTTTTGGCCTTAAAAACACTGGTGCCACATATCAACGGGCTACAACTTACATCTTCCATGATATCATGCATCATATATTGGAAGATTACATGGATGATATCCTAGCCAAATCTAAACACCGCTCCGAGCACCATGCTATCCTAAAATCCATTTTTGACCGTCTCATTAAATATTATGTTTTCCTTCAGCCTAAGAAGTGCGTCTTTGCGGTCCTCTCAGGAAAACTCCTGGGCTTTATCATTTCCCTACATGGTATAGAAGTTGAACCTACTAAAGTCAAGGCGATTCTCGAAATGCCTCCACCCACTAACCTTAGACAAATTTGTAGCCTACAAGGTAAGTTGCAGTTTATTCACCGTTTCATTTCACAATTATCTATTTGGTGCCAACCATTTCATCATATGCCAAAGAAGGATGTCTCCTTTAAATGGGATGATGATTGCCACAAAGCTTTTGAGGCCCTAAAACAATACCTCCTCCAACCACCCGTACTCATTCGACCTAAAGACGATCAACCTTTCTACCTATACATCTCAGCTACCGATCGCTCCTTGGGATCCATGCTCGCTCATTGTGATGAACAACACAAGGAGTAGGTGGTTTATTACATAAGCCATACTCTTTTGGATTACGAAACCCAATAAACCCATCTGGAAAAACTTTGCTTAGCCTTAGTTTTCATTGCCACCAAACTCTGCCATTACCTACTCAACCAAAAAACCTATGTTGTGACCAACACCGACCCCTTACACTTCATGTATGCCAAACCTTACCAAAATCAGCGTTCCGCACACTGGCTTATGCTTTTACCTGACCTTGACCTTGAATTCATTCATCAAAATTCCATCAAGGGCTAAGCTATCACGGACCAATTGGCCAACGCACCTATTTCTAGGGATCAACCGTGTAATTTTTACTTTCCAGATGAGTCAATTGCCACCCTTTCCTTGGACGAACCCCCTTACCAAATGACACTCTTATTTGATGGTTCCAAGTGTCAGCGTGGGGGTGGGGATGACATTATCCTCATTCTTCTTGATGGTGATCTCATGCCTTTGTCTTTCAAACTCGATTTTGAATGGACAAACAATATTTCCGAATACGAAGCACTCGTATTAGGTCTCCAAGCAGCCTATGCCCTAGATGTCAAATCAATCAATATCTTTGGTGATTCTCAATTAGTCGTAAACCAAGTCAATGGTATATACCAATGTTGTAATGAGATACTTCAAAATTATAAACATAATGTAGACATACTTTTGACCACCTTTGACCATTACGCCCTGCAAACTATCCCTCGTTCAACCAAAAAATTTACAGACACCATGGCCTGCTTAGCTTCTCAAATACCCGCTTAGCCCACCGATTCTAAAATATTTGTCACCATACAATGAATCCAATCACACTCTTACTTACCTCACAATGTTTACTCTATTAGAACCGCTACCCCCGACCCAAGAAACCTGTGGTATAAACAATACTCCGACTATCTTTCTCTCTCCATTTTTCCCCCTGATCTAACTCATAATGGACAACACGCCTTCCTTAAAAAGGTCTCTCGTTATGTCATCCTGGGGGTCCTCCTCTATAAGCATGGCTTTGATGGTATTCTATTACGATGCCTCAAAAGTTCTAAAATTCCTTATACCATTAAGGAAGTTCATGATGGCTTATGTGGAGGTCACTTCAGTGGCCTTGCTATTGCTAAGCGTATCCTTCGCCTAGGCTATTACTGGCCGACCCTTAACCTTGATTATTGGAACTATGTTAAAGATTGTATAAAATGCCAACAACACGCCAACCTTCATCATACACCCAGTCATGCCTTACAGGTCTCCCGTGACCTTTGGCCCTTCTCTTAATGGGGTTTAGATATTTTCGGAGAGATTAACCCCCATTCTTCCCAACGACATCAATGGATCATCACCGCTACCGAATAATATACAAAATGGGTGGAAGCCATACCACTCATCTCCACGAAAGCCAAGAAAATATGCGAGTTCATCAATCATCACATCATTTGTCACTTTGGTGTTCCTCATCACCTCATCACTGACAATGGAAAACAATTCAAAAACAAAACATTGCAAAAAATTTGCGACGCCTTGGTATTCAGCTCAGTTTCTCATCACCTTATTACCCACAAACCAATGGCCAAGCTAAATCCACTAACAAAACCCTAAACAAAATCCTCATGAAAGTGGTTAACGATACTGGGAAGGACTGGCGTACACACATTCCTTTCGCCGTATGGGCATCCCACACTAGTATTCACACTTCCACTTCCGCCACACTATTTTCTCTGGTCTATGGTACCGAAGCTGTTCTACCTCTCAAAGTCTAGATTTCCTCACTCCACATTTCTCTCCATGACATGCTCAATGATGATGAATTTCGTCAAGACCGTTTAACACAACTAGAGTTATTAGATGAATGTCGTCTTAACGCTATGGGTCACCTTCAAGTTTACCAAAAACGTATCAAACATGCCTACGAAAAATGTGTCCATGAATGAACCTTCCAAGTTGGTGACCTTGTCCTAAAAGAAAATCAACACATAACCAAAGTAGAAAAAAGTAAACAGAGAAAATTTGCTCCTAATTGGCTTGGACCATACATCATGACTCATACTTATGGATCAGGTGCTTATCGTTTATCTTCACTCCATGGTAAACCCGAACCTAATCCCCTTAATGCCTTACATCTTTGACCATTCTACTATTAACCTATAGTCCTACCTCACCTTTTTCCTCTTTCCATGCTTGTCCCTTGAGCGCTACCCACTTCCTACATCCTCACCAATGATTAAACAAGAATTATGTGAGTACCCGTCACTTGTCATCTTCTCTTGAATATGTGTACTACGTTGCTACACATAGCATGATTCTCATGGATACTTTTTGTCCACCTTTAGATGAGATCCCATGGTCGTTTCACCCTAATTTTTGAACAAGAGTCATATTCTTCACCTTGGTCTTGTCCATGACTTCAAAGCCCTCACATGGGACCCAAATCCTTGAGTCAAACTTCTCACAAAAAGATGACTCCCTCAAAAGGACATCTTCCTCTCAGCAATTTCTGCTGTAAATAGATTGCTCCCTCGAAGGACAACTATGTAAAGCTAAAAAAAAAGAAGAAGAGAAAAGTGGAAGCTTCCTGCATCGATCAGCTTCATGAAGACCTCAAGGAGTTCAATTCCTCATCCCATATAGACTTACCACATCGATCAGTCTATCTCAAATACACGTCACAACAGAAAACATTTTTAGTCATGGACTTGCCCATTGTGATCTTGGATCTCTTTCCTGAAGAGCATGCTACCTCATACCATATAGAAAATTAACCACCTTTCACTCTTCTTACCATTCTCACTCCCATTTCCTCCTACCTCAAGGGACCTCTTGGAACTTAGACATTTGGTGATCATGTGACTAATTTTAACCGTAGAACAATAAATAATGCAATGTCTTTAGGGTCTTACGTTCATTACCTCCTCCAAGGTGTGATCTACTCGGTATGATCCTAGCCAATTAGGTGGCTTTATTGCCCCCTTTTATCTTTTAGCCATATTTGTTTATGTTTTGATTACCTTATACAGGACTTGGTCCTTAACGCTTACCTTTGGGGTAATATTATTCTTTTTCCACAATCAATATCACCTATATCACTTTACCTATAACCCCCCACACACCTAATACACCTAAACCCACAAGATGCCTAAAAACCTACCAACTCATTTTCATACTCCCTCATATTCTTCCCTAGCTTATGGGAGAACTACATCGACCTGAGGTCCCTTTTTGTCAGGACTATGTAGGTAGCACTCCAAGGGCATGGGGCCCTTGGAGGTTAGCTTGGCCACTCTCTACCCTAACCAATCCATCTTTTCATCTTCCTAAAATCACATTTTTCCCCTACATAGTTTCGTTTTTATATTACAGAATTGGAAATTAAACCACACAAACAACGAGTTGCAACAAATTTTTATCATCAACAAAACATACATTTATTAGGAATACCATTTCTCTACCATCATCATGTGTATATTATAACACATCTCACACCTGAAACATTTTATCATTCATTGCACAAAATAATGAATCACAAATTCAACTACTTTAAACACAACCATGCCTAAGACCTAACTTGATCCATGCCTAAATTAACCTGACTTGATCCATGCCTATTACCTAACACATCCATGCTTATTACCTAACACAATCATGCCTAAACAAACCAGACTCAACCATGCCTAGACCACTAACCTGACTCAACCATGCCTAGACCACCAACCTGACTCGATCCATGCCTAAACCAACCTGACTCGATCCATGCCTAAACCAACCTAACTCAATCCATGCCTAAGACATGACTCGATCCATACCTAAACCAACCTGACTCCATCATGCCTCACTCACCTAAGTTTCTGTCCATATCACGATTAAAAAAAAAATTAAAATTCTCATACAACAACAAATCATTAGGAATCTCATGTATCTCATCATATAAATAAATGTGTATCTCAATACAATATACATGGATATCCCATCATGTCTATCTCAAAATAAATCATCAGCACACAGACTGATACGGAATACAAAATGTCATCGGCACACAGGCCGGTCTCATATACAATAACATAATAAACCAATACAAAATCTCTTTGGCGCGTAGGCCGGTATATGCTCAAAATATATAAAAACTCGTCAGTCATCCTCTCTTACACAAACCCAACATTTTACCCTACTACCCCACCTATCCCTCCTTTTTTTCCACACCTACCTTTTACCCTTATCATTTACCCCACCTCACCTTTACCCAACCCATTTACTTGACCTTCCTGACCTCATCATTTACTACCTCCCTTTGTCCTCCTTTGGGGACTCCTTATTTTACCCCTCCCTCGGCCTTACCCATGCCATGACCTAGATTTTTGGCCCTGGACAATCGCTAGTGACCTTTGACCTCATGTGTTTGCTATACCTTGTAGCACTGTTACCTGTGTTGTTGACCTAATGACCTTACCTAGCCTATTTTCGTGACTGTTTATCCTGACCCTACCTTTGGTGTACCGGAACATACTTAAATGTTCCTGCACCTAACCTACGTTGTGTTTCCTGACCATATCCTATACCTTGGATACCAAAATCACTTCAACCTTGTTTGGATAAACCTATCGACCTTAGACGATGTAGAGTTTTCCTGCTCTTCAAAACTAGTACTGTGCTGTAGTTTATACATGTGCGTGCGTTTGAATGTAGACCTTTGACCCTGACCCATTACCTAGATTTCCCACGTAGACCTTTAACCCCTTTTCCCCTGCTAACCACCTTCCCCTTTCTCACATTTACCTTTTATCAAACCACTCACCGATTCTGCTTGTTGCCTTGGCAGTTCCTAGTATGAGGGGGATCACCTTCACCCACACATGGGGCAACCACATCTCATTTTTGTTAGCGTCACTTACCAATACAAGCTACATAACAAAAAGGGACAAAATGTAGACACTAAAATTAGGTCACACTCCCCTTTGGTCCCTTGACAAATAAAAATAAAAATCTGTATAATACAAATTCATTTGTACGTTTTGGATTTTGTGAAAATGACAGAGCTCTGAACGAGTTGTAATTTGTTGGGAGAAAAAGACAAGGGACGATATCCTGATAAGGTGGAGGGATTCGGTTGGTTAGAGGAGCCAGGTAGATGGGTTCACAAGCACAGGTGGATTGATTATGATTGGGTGGAGAGCAAGAGGATTAGATTTGGTGATTGGACATGTCAGAGGTAGGAGAGGGATCGGGTGGACCACCAGTGCAGTAGCCCAATGTGCCACCACAGAGATGGCAGTACGATGAGGTAAGATTCAAACTCTTGCATTGGTTTGGAAGGTACATTGGGTTTATAGGTTAGGGAAAGAATACGTGTTTTTTGGGGGGAAAAGGGGATTTGAATTTGGGAAGGAAAATTGGGTAGAATAGGAATGGGTAGAGGTGTGGTAAGGTATAAGAGGGGTGGGGAGGAGATGAGGGTAGAGGTAGGTAGGAATGGGTGAGAAGAGGGGAGTGTTTTAGGAAAAAGGGGGTTTGGGTGTTGAGGATTTCTGCGCGACAGTGACCGGCGTCGGTCAAGGGGTGGCCGACGTCGGTGGTGTTAAGCTGGTATTAGTCACAAATAAGGTGACTGACGCCAGTGTGGGATAAATCATGGTCGGTTAACAGAAACCGGTACCAGTCATCATGTGGAGAAAAAGGGGCCAACAAAGCCCTAGAATGGTTGGGTGAGATAGATAGTGGGCAAGGAAGGTGTTGTTGATGACAAACAAAGCATGGGTAAGAGGTTGAAAGGGGTATGGTATGATCGATAGTGGGTTAGGGTCGGGGTGAGTAGATAGAATATGTGATAAGAGGGTAAGTTGCGAGGGGGAAAAGGAAGGAAGGTAATATGTTTAGGTGAAGTGTCGAGAGTGATTGTGGGTATGATCAAGGTGTATTAATGTGATGTTTTGTTGGATACAGGCGAGAGACTAGCTGCGGATGCTAGATAGGGTACCGTCCCTGCTCGTGACAGTTCGAGGAGGTGCGACAGTCGAGGATTGGTGACATGTCACAGTGGTTGGCCCGATTAGGGTCAAACACTACCGGCATGGAGTTTAGCAGCCTAGTTTGATGGTAGCCCTCATCGACATAGATGGGGTTCGGCTACCAACACATTCCATCTACCGATGGGTGAGATCATAGTCATCCTAGAGGATGTGTATATGATCTTGTAGTTACCGATAGTGGGGGCACAAGTATATTCGATCTCTTCACAGGCGTCTGAGGAGTTGATGCTGACAGTATTTGGTGAGGGGTTGGCAAAGATGAGATTTCATAGTACCAACATGAGCTATGGAGAGATGTACTAGGCCCGTCTGGAGGAGACTAGGCTTGTTGTGTTGTTGATGGAGGCAGTCTACTACTTTGCACTGCCTGATGTAGAGGGTGGGAGATTCCCTCGATCATTGATGGGGGTCTTGCATGATATGGTGATAGATGAGACCCATTGTGCATGGGCGCCAACATTCCTAGTGTAGCTCTACAGGGAGTCATGGGCATATGGGTGGCTTTGGAGGTTTAGTTTGTACTGTACTTTCCTATTACATTGTTGGGCATATGAGCACATTGTGTGTGTGCATCCAGTTGGTATGCCTCGGGTGGATGCATTCGAGCCAAGTTTTGTTCAGGTGGGATATAGGTGATGGGTGCCGGTTATTGGAGAGCGTTAAGCGGGCAGGGTGACACATGATGTTTCCTACTACATGAGGTTACTGGAGGTGTTGTCTGGCGTAGACATCATCTGGAGGCCCTATGTGGGTTACCCATCATATGGGTAGATGGTTGTGGAGCTAGATGGATTGCAACTTCTCAGATGGATAGAGGGGCGACATGTCAGAGAGCACGAGATGATACCCATAGATAGGGTTAGACAACAATTCGGGTTGTCGCAGGATATACCTCCGCCCTTCCCATAATACATGAGGGATGGCATGGAGAGGCCGTTGCCTCTGCCCTAGCCGAAAAGTTCCTATAGGGTAGGAGGAGTAGGTGAGCGACTGACGGATCGATGATGCTAGGGTGACTAACAAGATATAGACAGTGGTGGGTGGAACACCTACGAGCAGTACCATCGAGGTCGGGGCAGCTGGATTTAGGCACCATCACTGTTCAAAGGGATGCCCTACAGGGGCAGGTAGCCACATTGATTACACAGCTAGGGATGGTGCAGGGGTAGTTGATAGGTGCAGGGGCACAAGTGGCCACTTTACAGGCACAGGTAGCCAGTTTATAGGCCCAAATAGCACAAGGATAGGCACCCGCACAGGGTGGTGATGGTGATGGGATACAGGTGGCCGCCTTACATGCACAAGTTATAGGTTTCTAGGGCCAGTTGGCCACTGAACAGGTGCAGGTTACGACTCTTCAGTCCCAGATACAGGTAGGAGTGGGACACGGTCCTTCAGGACAAGGACAGACACAAGGACAGGGATAGGGTCAGAGGCCAATGGGGCCACCACAAACAGTACTCGTAGCCAGATTGTAGGATGCCCTAGGTGAGGCCAAGTATTATCAAGATATTTTAATGGTGGCATGGATAGATTTTCTATCCTATAGAGAGTACAGGGCATAACAAGCCTCGAGCAAGAGGACCAGGTCATTCACCCACAATGTGGAGAGCACAGGGGGCCATTGAGCCCTAAGATAGGGGTCAGGGCGAGGCCACCAGTTCATGGAGGCCAGTTCCAGGTGCAGTACTGGTAGGGACCCAACCATGACCCACGATGGGGGGTGAGATGTTAGCAGGCCGCTGTACAAGAGCGTAAGAGGAGGAGGAGATAGGTGAGATAGATTTGGAGGATATCCATCAGGGTGATATCTGATAGCCATATGTACCTCCTGTTTTGTATAGTTGTTAATTTCTTATATATACCGGCCTACGTGCCAAAGAGAGTGAGAATGTATATGAGAGTTGATTGATTTTTGATCATATACCGGTTTGCATGCTGAAGATGGTGAGGATGTACATGAGGGTTTTTGAGATTTTTGTATTCATTTGTATCAGTGTACATATGTATGTGTACACAGATGTCATGATTTACAGATGCTGATATTTATACCATGGATGGTGTACTTTTTTTAATTTCCATTATTATTTGTGTATGTGATGGCAACTAGGTGAATAAAGTCAGGGTCGTGTAGGCATGGATTGAGTCAGGTCATAGGCATGGATGGAGTTAGATCATAGGCATGGATTGAGTCAGGTTGACTTAGGTATGATGAAATTTAGGTTGGTTTAGGTATGGTTGAGTTGAGGTTGGTTGAGGTATGGTTGAGTTTTTAATTCATTAATTTGTGCAATTAATGATGATATGGGTCACGTTGAGATGTGTTGTAGTAAAATGCATGATAATGGTAAAGAAATGGTAGACATAATGAATGTAGGAGTGATGATGGTAAATATGTGAAGCAATTATTGTTTGTTTGGTTTAATTTCCAATTATTTATATAAGGAGGAAACTAACTAGGGTAGAATGTGACTACGAAAGGGGTAGAGGGAATTGGTTAGGGTAGAGAGTGGCCGAGCTAGCCTCTAAGGGCCCCATGCCCTCAGAGTGCTACCTACATAGTCTCGACGAAAAGGGACCTTAGGCCAATGTAGTTCTCCAATAAGCTAGGGAAGATTGGGGTGAAATAGCGGAATGGTCGGATAGGTATTAGGCATGGGTGATGTAGGTCATAGGCATGATTGAGTTTAGGTTGTAGGTATGGTTGATTAATTTTTAAATACATGTGCCGAGGATCTAGTCCTGTATAGGATAATCAATAGGTAATGAGGAAGGCGAATGGTAAGAAGTGGTAAAAGAGCTGCTTAATTGATAAGGACCCTGATGAGTCTATCATACCTTAGATGGGCTTATGAATGTAAGACCCTACATGCCTTGCATAATGGACTATTTTAAGGGTGAAGAAAAGTCACAAGATCACAAAATGTTGCATTTGTGGCAAGTCCCTTGAGTAACGAGGAATTTAGGTGGAAAAGACAAGGGAGGTGAGAATGAGAGGTTTAACATAACTTAGTGTACAACGACGTGTATTTTAGAACAAGAAACCTGGAATCCAAAATAGGCAAGTCAATGACGAAAATTTCATCTTTTTCTTGATTTGTTTGTTTTTAATAGACTGATTGATACGTGAAGTCTATATGGGATGGATATATTATATCCTTGAGGTCTTCGTGAAGCTGATCGATGCGGGAAGCTTCTGAGTATTTATTATATTTTTGTAATGACCGTATATAGCTGTCCTTCGAGGGAGTAGACTATTGATAGTGGTAGAATATGGAGAAGAGATGTCCCTTTGAAGGGAGCCATATTTTTGCTAGAAGTTTGAATCAAGGAGTTGTATCCGTCTTTTTTTTAAGATGTTTAAGTCATGGACAAGATTATAGAGGATGCTTAGGTTCCAGTTTTAGAAGAAAAGATCGCTGTACAAAAATATTAATTGGGAAAGAGGTGGTTTCAAGTGATGAATGACCATGAGATTCCATCTTGAAGAAGACAAAAAGTATCTATGAGAATCTTGCTATGAGCAGAGCCGTGGTACTCACATTAAAGACAAGGCTAAAAGGTGACAGGTAATCACATGATTCTTATTTAATTATGGATCCTCAAAATGGGTAATAATGGAAGGTGAGCAACGCTCGAGGTACGAGTGACCAATTGATAGAAAGTGATATAGGACTTGATATTAACCATAAAATGGTCAAAGATGCAAGGCATTAAGGGGCTCAGGTTCGGGTTTACCTTCAAGTGAAGACAAACGATAAGCACCTGATCCATAGGCATGGGTGACGATATACGGTCCAAGCCAATTAGGAGAAAATTTTCCCCGTTTACTTTTCTCCTCTTTGGTTACATGTTGATTTTCCTTTAGGATGAGGTCACTAACTTGAAAGGTTCATTCATGAACACGTTTGTCATAGGCACGTTTGATACATTTTTCGTAGATTTGGAGATGGTACAGGGCGTTGAAATGACGTTCATCTAATAATTCAAGTTACGTCAAACGATCCTGGCGAAAGTCATCATCATTGAGCATGTCTTGTAGTGAGATGCAGAGGGATGGAATATGGACTTCGAGAGGTAGGACAGCCTCAGTACCGTAGACCAGAGAAAAGGGGGTGGTAGCAATCAAAGTGTGAATACTAGTGCGGTAAGCCCACAAGGTGAAAGGAATGTGCGTATGCCAATCCTTCCCAGTATCATTGACCACCTTCATAAGAATTTTTTTCAATGTTTTATTGGTTTATTTGGCTTGACTGTTGGTCTACTGGTAATAAGGTGATGAGAAACTCAGTTGGATTCCAAAAGCATCACATAGTTTGTGTAGGGTTTTGTTTTTGAATTTTTTTCCGTTATCCATGATAATGTGGTGAGGGACACTAAAGCGACAGATGGTTGATGAATTCACATATTTTCTTAGATTTTGTGGAAATGAGGGGAATGGCTTCTACCCATTTAGTGTAATATTCAGTAGAGGTTATGATCCATTGATGGCGTTGTAAAGAATGGGGGTTGATCTCATTGACAAGATCCAAACCCCATTGAGAGAAAGGCCAAAGGTCTTGTGTGACCTATAAGGCATGACTAGGGGTGTGATGGAGGTTAGCATGTTGCTGGCATTTTAAGCAGCGTTTGACATAATTGCAAAACAGTCACTGTTTAGGGTTAGTTACAGTTTAGGGTTGGCCAGTAATAGCCTAGGCGAAGAATGTGTTTAGTGACAATGAAACCACTAAAGTGGCCTCCACAAATCCCATTGTGGAATTCCTTAATGGTGTAAGGAATTTCAAAACTGGTAAGGCATCACAAGAGAATGTTGTCGAAGCCACATTTATATAAAATAACACCCATGATAACATAACGTGAGACACTTTTAAGGAAGGCAAGCTCATCCATTACGAGTGAGATCAATGGGTAAAATGGATAGGCAAAGATAGTCTGTGTATTACTTATACCAAAGGTCACTCAGGTTCAGGAGAAGTGGTTCTAATAGAGTAAAATTCACGAGGCAAATAAGAGGGTGAGTTGTAGTCTTTGTATGGTGACAAATATTTTAGAGTTAGTGGGCAGAAGCGGGTATCTTAGAAGCTAAGCAGACCATGGTATTTATGAATTTATTGGTAGAACGTGGGGTGGTTTAAAGGGCGTAATAGTCGAAGGTGGTCAAAAGTATGTCCACATGATGCTTATACTGTTGAAGTATCTCATTTTGACACTAGTATATACCATTGACTTGGTTTATGACCAACTAAGAGTCACCAAAGATGTTGATTGACTTAACATCTAAGGCATAAGTAGACCTAGAGACCTAATATGAGTGATTCGTATTCAGCAATATTGTTTGTATAATCAAAATCAAGTTTGAAAGACAAAGGCATAGGTTCTCTGTCAAGTCGGAATGAGGATAAAACCACCCCCACCCCTATGACTGACACTTGGAACCATTGGAGAAGAGTGTCATTTGGTAGGTGGGTTTGTCCAAGGAAAGGGTAGTAATTGACTCATGTCTGGAAAGTCAAAGTTAGAGCGTTGATCCCTAGAAATAGGTGTGTCATCCAATTGCTCAAGGAATAGCTTGGCTCTTGATGGAATTTTGATGGATGAATTCAAGGTTGAGGTCAGCTAGAACCATAAGCCAGCGTGCGGCACATTAATTTTGATAAGGTTTGGCACACAAGTAGTGTAATGTGTCCGTATTGGTAATGATGAAGGTTTTATGGTTGAGTAGGTAATGACAGAGTTTTGTGGTGACAAAAACTAAGGCTAGGACAAAGTTTTGTCGGTGTGGGTATATCTAGTTTTGTAGTCAAGAAGGGTATGACTTATGTAATAAACCTCTTTCTCCCATTGGTGTTGGTCATCGCGATGAGCAAGCATGGCACCTAGAGAGTGGTCATTGCCAAAAATATATAGGTAGAAGGGCATGGTCATCCTTAGGAGGAATGAGCACTAGTAGTTGAAGTAGGTATTGTTTTAAGGCTTTGAAGGCTTTATGGTAGTCCTCATCCCATTTGAATTAAACATCTTTCTTGAGAAGACGATGGAATGGTTGAAAATAGTCAGAGAGTTGGGAGATAAAGTGATAAATTGATTGTAATTTTTCCTTGTAGGCTGCTAAGTTAATGGATACTAGTGGGTGGCGGCATTTCAAGGATAGCCTTGACTTTAGCAGGATCGATTTCTATGCCATGTAAAGAAACGATGAAGCCTAGGAGCTTCCCTGAAAGTTTTGCAAAGACACATTTTTTGGGTTGAAGACAAACATAATATTTGATGAGGAAGGAAAAGATGACTTTAAGAATGGGTAGGTGTTCGGTTTGATGTTTGGATTCAGTAAGTATATCATCTACATAATCCTCCAATATGTGATGCATGATTTCATGGAAGATGTAAGTCATGGCCCACTAATATGTAGCACCCGCATTTTTTAGGCCAAAGTGCATGACTATCGATAGAAAAAAGTCCCCCAAGGGGTAATGAAGGAAGTCTTGTGTTGATCCTCAGGAGCTAGTAATATTTGATTATATCCCAAGAAACTGTCCACGAGTGATAACACTTCATGGCTAGCAGTGAGATCAACTAGCTGGTCAATGCCTAGTAGTGGGAAATTATCCTTGGGACAGGTAGAGGTTGAGGTCATGGAAATCTATGCAAATGCAGAGTCCCCCTATGTCACTTTTGTGACAGGAATGATGTTAGAAATCCATTGGAAATAATTAATTGGTATAATGAAGCAAACCAAGAGAAGGCACTGAATCTCTTCTTTGACCAGAAGAGAAATGCGAGGATGTATTTTTCACATACTTTTGTTTGATAGGTTTGGCATCAAGAAAGGTCACGATATTGTGAACCATGATTTTAGGATCTGATACTAGGCATATCAGTATAGGACCAAGTGAATGCGGTCGCTATGGACTCTGAAGGAAAGAGGTGAAGGATTCCTGCTCAGTAGTGTCTAAAGATTGGCTGATATTTAGAATGTGTGGGACGTCTTGGGTATTAATGTTGATTTTGATGGTCAATTTGTTCAGCATGGTTATCATCTCGGGAGGTAATGACCAATAAATATAAGAGTCTTATGCACTAAGGTAGGTGAGGATGGACTCATCGTCCTGAGCATTAAATGAATGCTAATTGAAGGCATATCGTCATCAATCATGTCATGTTATAGGAGTGGGAGAGAAGAGGGAGCCTCACCATCGCATTGATAGGTCAATGGTCTCAGGGAAATGGTGTTTACGAAAAAAAAAAATTAGGAGGTATAGATTCAGGATCTATGGACTCTCATGGGTAAGGATGGTAATTTGGGTGAATGAGAGGGGGAAGATGCCCCCTCATGAATAAGGTTTATGTGCACCTTCTTAGAATATGGGGCGTCAAAACCAATGCCATTATGATCATTGTGTTTACAAGAGGTGCAACAGATAACAGTGTGGTGGCATTGTTCATAAAAAATGAATCCAAATCCTTTCCATGTGCATCAGTGGAGGAAAGTGTGAGAAAAATGACGGTTGGCGAGGGAGTGTAGGTCAATGGAAAATGATTGGGTTTGGGATGGAGGTTTGGGGTTATGGGTGGCCTTATCAAGTCCCCCATACGTTATATTGGTACAAAGGTGGTGAGGGCCATAAGGGAAAATGTCACTAATGCGAATGTCATAATTGGCTTTTTGACGTAGATTCCTGTACTCTTATGGGGTGAGGAAGGTATCAATATTGTATAGGTGGTATTCCCCCAGAATGAGGCATTGAAAAACACCTTCTAAGGGATCAGTAGTTGGTATGTGGGTAGTAGGTATAGATGGCTCGCTAGATGAAGGGGAAGTAGGGGCGCTAGCAGTGGAGGCTATAACTATAGTAGGGATGGCAAGGTTATATGCAACAGAAAAAGTAGTGGACAATTTTTGTGGATGGGCATCGTGGGTGGAGGTGAAGTGGTTTTGGTGGAAGATGCCTTGATCGGTACAAGTACATCATTGGGTCGATATAACATGTTACATGTCTTAAAAGGTGAGGGATCAGTAGGGATGGTGTAATTATGTCCCTCGTGTTAAAATTTTAGGCATCAATGTAACGTTAAAGGGACATAACCCACGGCACGAATCCAAGGTCAAATAAGCAACAAGTTATATTGGAACTCCCCTTCTAGGACATAGAAATTTTTTGGGATGGTGCAGGGACCTATGCGGACATGGAGAACAACTGTACCCGATGTAGAGGTTATGTCGTCATTGAAGGAATGCAACATAATGGGGTTACTATGCATGCAATTAGAAGGTATTTGCATTTGGGCATACGCATGGGAGGAAATGATGTTAATGTTAGCACCACCATTGATCATAATGTGTCAGTATGTGTATATTATTGATAAATATGGAAATGAACAGAGTGGGGTTCAAGGTCATCGAACTAGAAGGGAGTGATCTCTTCTTCTGTAAAATTAACGATGGACACTTGGCGAGTGGGTGAAGGTGTAGAGAATGTGGAATACCTAGTGAGAGAGGATACATGGTGAGGGGTAATGATGGAGGCTATGGGTGCATGGGATTGTTTGGTAAGACTTCTATAGATTGAAGGACCTCCATAAGGTCTTGACGATATGACTCCGAGGTTTGGACAAGGTCATACAAAGACATTTTGAGGTGGGATTGGTGTAGGTTGTTTTAGCATTGTACGATGTATGGCCCTGTCAGAAAATGGGATATGTAGGACCAAAAATGATGATTTTGGGTGCGGGTGCAGATGGTATATTTGGTACAGGGTTGGTTAATGGACTAGTTTCTTTCTTCCTTGTCCTTCTTTTTTTGAGCAATGGGTGGTAATTTTGATCATGTTAATCTGAGGGGAGTTGGCTGGAGACGGTGTGCCATGGAAGGTATAGTGGTAAAAGGGACAAAACCCTATTGGTGGGTATGACCCTTGTGAGATGAGAAGGGTGCAGTTACATTTGGGTAGTGGTTTGGCCAAATCTCTTATACGAACCATGTTAATTTCGAATCTCAAGGAATGGATCTAAGAGTTTTGGGGGTGGAGATTTTAGTTGTTGAGTAGACAATGAGGGAAGAACTATGGAAATTGGTGAAGGTGAAATAGGGTCCTCGTCAAGACGATCATCATTGTCAGAGTTTCCTTCAAGAGGACACAACTAAATAAGAGTGGCTTTCAAAGCCTTATAGTTGTCTACATTGTGTCTTGGCACACGATGGTAGGTGTAAATTTTGGTTTCATCAAACCCTTTTAGTTTGGGTTTGAGTGGGTCGTAAGGTCTAATAGGTGGTAATGCTGATGAAAAAAATTTTGAGGAAGTTGGTTAGGATTTTGGCGTAAGACCCTACTAATGGATCACAATGGGAGGTGAATGTGGGTTTAGGTACAGGTGCAGCTGACTATGTAAGAAGAGTCTTTGCAAGAGGGGGGAGTAGGTTGGGCTACTAGTTTGGTGTGTGGTATGGTCTTAGGTGTTGGTCGTATCTACTTGGGTAGGGGCATGGTAGATGAACTGGAAATAGAAGGCGTGGTTGGTTTAACTACCTTATTGGAGGGTAGCAGGATTATTGACTTTATGTTGCATCTTTTTGGGTGAAGGTGATACTGGCGCACGAGATGTGGAGGGAAAATCCGAAGGTGGAAGAGGGCGGGTTACCCACGGGGTAACCAAGGTGCTATGGAGGTAGGTGGCGTAAGTTGGGCAGGAGGTGTGAGTGAAAGAGAAGGAAGTATTGTGGGTAGTGAATAAGTTATTGATGTTATTGGAGGTATGGATGGTAAAAAGGTTATAGGTGAGGGCAGAGGTTATGTGGGGTGCTTGGGTATATTAGAGGTCTGTGATGGGGAAATGGGTTGCTGCATTCTTGGTTTACCGGTGGATGGGGGTTTCTTGGCCAGGGTCGAGGGGTGAGGTCCTAGGATGGATGGAAAGGATGAAGGTGATAAGGGTGTGGTTGACGAGGTTGGGGTATGAGATCTAGGAGATTGGCTCTTCTGTTTAGGGGTGGGGTTAAGTTTGGTGTTAGTTTTGGAAGACGTAGCTAAATCTAATTTGATGGGTGGATGAGTAAGGCTAGCTGTTGGTATGACCCCTAAGGTAGTGATAGGTTTAGGCAAGGGAGATGATATAGGCGTGGGTTTGGGTGCAGATGCATGTTGGGTTATGGGTAGAGGTGTGAGTTGAGCCATGAGTGGTGTCATGGGAGATTTTGTGATAGTTGTGGTTGTGTCCAATTTGGTTGGTCAAAACACTTTTGGATAGATAGTGGAGGTGTTAGCAAGTGACAAATGCATTTGTGTTGAAACAAGAAGTAGAAGACACCCACAAAGTAAGGCTTTATCAACATAGTCCAGGTGATAGAACAAGCATGAGAATGATACTATTGATAAGTGGAGCCGATGTGGACCGAGTGACAATCCCCATAAAATGTGTTTGAGATACCTGGAAATGGCTAGCCTCGAACTCTGTGGGTAAGAGCACCGAAAGTCGATCAACTGAGGATCTTGAAGGTTTGATGGTGGATGATCATCTACAGGTAGTGGTAATTCTACAGTATCCTCTATGGGTAGAGGAGAGGATGGGCCAGCCAAAGTGGGATCTCCTTGCATTGGTGTAGGTGGTGAACTTGCATCTTCTATGAGTAGGAGAGGTGCCATTGACAACTGCTTAGAATTTTGAGGGGTCGAAGGCGGTGTGCTGATTATAGGCTCTTTCACAAGTGAAGGAGAAGATGAAGGGATTCCTCTGTGGGTAGAGGAGTAGATGAAATAGGTTCTGGTGCAGGTGTGGGAGTGCAGGCTAAGATTTCATCTATGGAAGGAATATGAGGCAATTGGGAAGCAACTGGTGCATCATTGAAAATAGTGTGGACCTCGCGGACAATGCTATCATTGTTTGAGGTATCACCCACTTGGTTGGAAGATGGGGCATGATTAGGGAATGGATTCTTGAAGATGTGTAGGCTTTGGTTAGCGGGTGCATTTAGGCTATCCAAGACTAAGTCTCCGTTGTCTATCATTTCTTGAACGATATTTTTGAAGGTAATGTAGTTATTGTTGTTGTGACCTTTGACATGATGATAGGCTTAACACCAAAATTCAATGTTCCTTATACCACACAGGAATGGGTCACTCATGGTCAAAAGTGATTATGTGGTTTTATAAGGTGGAAGGATAATGGAACTTAGCCTTAACAATCTTTCCAAAATAGACAGAATAAGATTCTCCTAGGGAAGATGTACTTTCAACTTGTTCTTGTATGAAATGGAAAGCTTAGATAGGAGAAAGATTAGAAGGGGGTTTGGCTGGGTTTGATTGATGAGGGGGACCATATTTTGACTAACTACAGAATTCAGTAAACCCTTTGGGCTTTGAATAGCTGTTTTCAGAGGTTTTGAATATGAAGAAGTATCATTTTATTTGAATCACGATGTTCTTGTTACGAAGTTGAATCTTCTTTTCTTCGATAACATGAATTTCCAATTTCCGTGCCAAGTGGTGAATGCCTTCATTCTAGTAGTGTAAAAAGTCTTGCACTTGAAGGGTCTGGTTAGCCATGTCTTCTAGCAACATTAAAGTAAACAGTACCATAATCTTCATGCACACTGAAATCTTAACAATGTAGAACTGCCCATAACAGATATGCGCCAGCGAGCGATGAAGTACATTGATAGACTTAGTTTTTCCCTTATTGTAATTACCTTAAATAAAGATCAAAATGGCGATCAACTTTTAAACCCAACATTCATTCATTATAGACTCAGTCATTACATGTAACTGCAACACCTCCATCTACATAGAGATCATCATATGAATTGAAATACCATTACAAGACCTACAAACTCAACTTTCAATAGCAAGAGTATAACGCCTCTGGCTCCAAAAGTCAAAGTCTGAACCTCGACTTCCATATCTCTAATGCAGGGATTGAGTCCACTTCGTGCAGCTACAACTGTGATCTTCTCAGAAGACATAGCCAAGAGTTGATCTCACATGTAACCAAGGAAGGCCTTGCATCCGTTGAACTGCAATGGATGGCCAAGGTCCTTGCCCCTGGATCTGCGGGGATAAAAGACCTCACACCCAATTCTACTCATATGTTTCTTAAGTTTCTCCTTTCATCTTGCAGGAAGATGTAAGGATTAATGCTCTCTCCATCATCTTTTTGATAACAAACACATGTACTTCATTATTTGACAATCTTATCTACTAATCAAAAGAATTCACAGGAGATTTTCCTTTATCATCGATCTCCTTTAAGATCTCAGTAAGCTCTTGTGGATAAAAATACTTCATAATGACATAGTTTTATGGAACAACAAACATACATGATTCATGAATCTACCAGATTTAATGAAGTCTGGACCATCTATCTCCTCCCTGGAACTCTTTTCCTTGAAGAAGATTAATAGAATTATGAGCTTTTTTGCTATGCAGAGCCCATTACAATGAGAGGAATAATTAGGAGAAATATTTGTGAAAAGTGGTTGTGGATTCTGTAGCAAATATGCTGGATTCAATGTACTTTCACCAATCTTCTCTTGGGCTCTCTCTTCCATTTCTTTCTATTGTAGCTCCTTTCCAATCACTTTGCATTGTTCAGATGAGTAGACATGTTCTTTCGGTCATACTTCAACTCTTATCTGATCATCATGGCTTCAATCCCAAGAATCAAGTGATTACAGTAGCAAGACCTTCTCTCAATGCTACTTCTAAACCCATCCGCTATTTATGCCTTCCGGATAGTCTATATAATCGTAGGTCTGTGCACCTTAAGCCATGCAATAGAAAACATGATAATCCCTTATCTGTCTCTTCAACTCCTTAAAATTAGATTTATCGATATCGATCATGAGAGTCTGCATATCTCTGATTTGTTCACCAAATTCTGTGCACAGGTAACCTTTCACATTTAAAGGTGCCATGATGTTGTGTTTCACTGGAGTTATCATCCTGACTTGTTTGAAACCACCTAAGGGCTGAACCAACATCAAAAAGGTTAGGACCTTGACTCATCTCCATTGTTCCCTTGTTCCTAAGGCCAGTAACATGAATATCAAGATCGCTTACACTCCTTATCTGAAAGAAGAAGCATCGTTCATTAGATCTAGGCTGAAAAAACAGGAATCTTCCTAACATTTTTCTAATTTCCGTGAAATACCAACATGGTGAAGTTACAATCTTCAAGACTTAGCTGTGCACTGAAAATTTAGAATCACTATGTAGAAGGTAGAAATGACCACGGAAACTATGGTCTAGCAACTTGACTTCTGCAGTAGGACTTTACAGTGGTAAACATTTTCACAGTAAAACAACTTGATACTGAGGTAATACTATTCACGGTAATGTTTACTCTGCAAATACTATTCACAACAAATGACTTTACCATGGTAACTACTATTCAGAAAAAATGAGTCCATGATAACTCATCGTCATAGTAAAAACAAGGTTACCCTCCAATGTGATTTTTGATTAAGTGGGATGGTAATCTTCTTAACAATCGTTGATGGAGAAGTGATCTAGGAAGGCTTGTGATACTTCATTTGAATGATTAAATGGAGTGTCTTGGTAACTCCACTGTACCATGAATCTAATGCACAGTCCTATCAGGGAAATTGGGAAAGTCCTCAAAAGTAAAGTGTCATCATGGGCAATCAGGTAACACCATCGACTTAAAGGACTAAAAATGTTGTTGGGGATCTTCTTTTCTATTAAGCGGTTGAATTTTTACATCTCCCAATGTACAATGTATGGTCAAATGGTAATGGACACTTGTGAATAGGGATCAACTTACAAATTTCATCTTAGGTGAGGAAACTTCAATGAGCCAAAAACCGATGGCTTCTAGTGTTTACATCTTTTCCATCATCAACTTGATGAGGGGGGTGGCCTTGGTAGGTTGTGATGGGGGGACACCTCTTATCGGTATAAGATAGGATAAGATATTGAACTCTGATAAAGAGGTTGATAATAAGACCTTAACTCTTAACATATATGTAGGCACATATCTAGAATGGGTGATAGACGAGATAAGGGGTTCCACATTGATAGTAGGTGTATGTAGACCTGGGATGGTTGTCTTATGACTCAATATAGTGATTGGGGGTAATGTTTGTGGGATGGAGGACCCTACTTCTTTTATCCCAATGGAGTAGGGGTCACCAACCACCACGGGTGGTTTTACTGTTGCAATGGGTATTTGTGAGATAATGGGTGTGGATTGTGCTATACATCTATTGGTGGTGGATGAGGGGATAATCAGACGCTACGACAATTACACTGAGGGAAATCCTGATTCCTGATACGGTGGTTATGGAAATTACAGGGTATGGACAGGTCCTAGCTGCGAAACTACCAGGGGTGAAGTGGGTGAGGGTAATGCCGCATAGGGGCAGATGTAGGAATAAGGGCAGGAGAGATTAATACCGGTATGTCGTATATTAACTGACCAGAGGAGTCTTGGGTGGAAGAGTTGGAAAGGTAAAACTGTAAGGCCGCGAGATTTTGATCAAGAAGTCATGTAAACTCCTTGTCGCTAACAACAATGGTGGTAGGTAAGGTTTGATCCATGTGTGATAGGACAGAAAGCGGTGAAGGACTAGGTGGGAGTGGTTGACGACTAGGGTGGAATATGAGGGCGTTAGTCTGGCTGTGAGTCAGCACCATGTGAACAAGTGCTGACCTGGTAAGACTATATTCTGTAGATGACACATAAAATAGTAAAAACAAAGAATAATGTGGTCTAGGAGGTGAATTTGGTCAATTTCTAGATTTTGAAAAATTAAACACAGGTAACTGACAACGGTTAGGTTGACTGGTGACGGTTATGGGACAACCAATGACGGTTGAGGACAACACCGATGACAGTTTCTGAAACCGATACTAGTCACTGTGGAAGAAACCAGTGTCAAAAAAATGAAGTGGGAATGTTGGATTTGTACTGGTGAAACTGTGTATGACAAAAAATATCAATAAGGGAGAAATATGATGATGCCCTGAGGGATAGAAACAGAACAGAAGCAGTAACGAGAGTTGTTCTAGGTGAAGTAACTAGAAAGCTAAAAGCCGACACCAGTTAGGGTTTAACCGATGACGGTCAGATGTGAACCGACGAAGATCGCTGGACCAACGTCGGTGACTGTGAAATTAGAAAGTAATGAAGAAAAATGGTTTTGCGAATTAAATTAAGTGAAGAATCAAACTCAGAAGCCTGAGAATGAGAATATGAGGCCCTGACACACTCAGACAAAGGTCAGAATACTCCAACTATGATGGTGGAGTGTGCAAGAAAGAATAAAAGTGGGGATTCGTAGTCTCACACCTCAAAACACTAGCCAAGAAGAACGCTAAGAAAAAACACGATCCTAACTAGTGATTTTCTTATGTTTGTTTAGCTTATGCTATTTAGGACTGATTGTGTGTATTTAGAACATAGATTTTTTTGGTTGGGAAGACATCCTACGAAGAAGGATATATAAAAGGAGAGGTTTTAGGTATGTTATGGCGGGGGTGGGCCATCCTTTGAGATGATGAATGGACAGAGGCAACGAGCTGGGGAGTACTTGCCAACCAGATCATGTGATCACTGATAGATGTTCCCGGGTAAGATGTTGTTTAAGAAAGATGTGTATATTTGATTTTGTGTAAGTTTGGTAAGACAGAGAGAGAGAGAGAGAGAGAGAGAGAGAGAGAGAGAAATGTGATTTCTACGATTCTTTGTGTCAACCATCAGCTGGGCATGACTTCCAGCATATAGGTTGCCCTCAGTTTTAATGCGAGCTAATAATGCAACAAATTAGAATGTAATGCAAGTGTTTTAAACCCAAATTGAAGTGTGATATTTGATGTAGCAAGAGATGAATAGGAAGAGTAATGTTCTTTCACTAATGCAACGTAAAATAAAGGAAGATGTGTTCTTATTTAAAGCACCAAAAACATGTTTATTTTTAGATAATAGAAAGAAGGAGAATGATTCCAGAGAAAAAAATTTAATGTGGACACTTTTTGAAGGGAAACAAACACACAAATTTCATCTAGGAACGAATAAATGCAAAAGAACCCCTGATTGGTCCCACCAGGTGTGCCAAAATGTTTCACCATTTTCTTTACCTTTTCGAAATGACGAAACAGATGAGGGTAAGGTCCAAGGAGGAATACCTGTTAAATGTTGGTTAGTTGATGGTTGTTGCACGCTCGTTTTGATTTCTTGATCCACAGATGAATGTGAGATATTCCTTTTGGCTAGGAGGAACTATCTGTAATAGAAAAAAAGACCACAAAAAGATAATTAAATGATATATGATAATGGGCCGCCTAGCGTATGCTAGTTCCAGGAAGTGTGATACTTCCTAGAACGGCTATCAATCCATTGTTTAAAAAAATTTAATGCGAGAAATAAACAAGGTCCTATTGTAATGGATACGATTTAGGTATCTCATTCAAATATAATAAGCAAATCTAATCACAACAGGCTAGCCTATAGTTGGAAATGAGAGATGAGGCATTTGTCAAGGTACTAGGGCTGGTCAGGGTCAGGTTCTGGGTTATTTAGGTCAACAGATAAGGTGATTGTTGGGTTTATTCTTGGTCAAGGTGTAAAACACAGAGACCAACGTTGGATAAATGTGACAGATGCTGATTTAGGTAGAACTGTCGACGGTTGTGGATAATCGACGTAGGTATGGTTGGGGTAAAAGAAACTCAAAATATGTTGAATGGTAGGGGTGATCTGAGGTCAGATAAGGTTTGGGTGAGTAAATGGGGAGGTCTGTAGAGATCATTAGGTATGCTCAGAAGTACACAACATGTGAGAATTGGTGATTTGGTGATGTGGGTGGAGGGATATTTGGGTCTACAAGCAAGTGGGTGATGAAGTAATAAGCATGCAAAGAATAGATTAATAATAGGAGTAATAAAGATTACTAACTGAAATAAAACATACTGGTTAGGGCCATACTTACTGTGTTAAGGATTTTGATGGCTGAGTGGTGGAGGTGGTTAATCAGAGAATACGTGTATGGTCATGTATTGGTGCTTTCCCAGAGTGCTCTTGTGAATGTAATGGCTCTTTGATTGATGCTAGTGATGGCTCTGAATGTCTAGATGTCGTAAAAGGATGATTATTTCACTTGCATGCAACTCTGGTCTCCTTCCTTGCTCTTAAAAAAGTGCCAACCTTGAAATAAGGTTACCGAAGGGAATAAAATGTAACAGACGACAGTTTTGGGTTGACCGGCGTCGGTTCAAGGGTGATCAGTGCATCGGTTAAGGTGGGATTCCCTAGGTTTACTAAAAATAGGAGATCATGACAATGATTTTCACCATATCTCTCTCTTCATCTGGGTAAGAGCAAGAGTTTCCTTTTCTTATGCGGGAATGTGGTTAGAGGGGATGTAGGCATTAATTTTTAGGTTTTACTTAGGTCTTAGTTAGTTATGGCAACATACTAAGAATAGATTTAGGGTGAGATGGCTAGTCTGAGGTGTATAGGTGAGGTGGTGGTGTGGGAATTATATTAATTAGGATAATTACATAATAAATATTGTGAGGGACATGGAATAATTTAATTTAATTAATTAAGTTAATATTAGTGTGGGGTGTAAGGGGCCACAGTTTGGTGAGTGTGTTCAAGTTGATTATTTAACAAGGGGTGAAGGAGTGTGTGACCTAATTTTTGTGTCTACATAGCATACAGTTGCTTATAGCCCTTCACAGAATGGATTAGCAGAAAGAAAGAACTGTAATCTTAAGGAGATAGCCACTTGTATGATTCATTCGAAGTCTCTTCCTATGCAGTATTGGGATGAAGTAGTGAATTGTGCTAATTACATTTAGAACTGTGTTCCACATAAGGTAGTAAGAGGGGTGACACCCTTTGAAGCTTGGTTTGGATGCAAGTATGATGTTGAGCACTTTTGTGTCTTCGGATCCAAGGCTATGGCTCAGATTCCCAAGAAGAAACGCAAGGCATTGGAACCACAATCCAAACCTTGTATCTTTGTAGGGTATCCTGATGGCATGAAGGGATATCGATCGTTGAATTCTACTTCTCATGAGCTTTATATTAAGAGAAGTGTTAAGTTCAACGAGTTTTCTTCAACTTATACTTCTCTACCTATTGAGGTTATTCAGCTTGCTGATTCGGATTCTGACTCATCAGATGATGATGTTGTTGATCCTACTCCTCTTTCTGATCCTCTTGACCATTAGACCCTTGAGTCTTCTGATTTTGATAGTAGTGATGACAAGGACTAGTATCGAGAGTTATGTTCAGGTGTGGTTTGGGTTGTAGAAACACCTTCGGGTAAATGGTAGAAGTGTCAGTGGAAGATGACTGCATTTGGGTCAAAACCAGGAGTAAGAGATGCCATCAAAGTGAGGCCCTATCAACATAATCCAGGTGGTTGGATAAACATGAGAACGATACTGTGGTAGATGAGGTGACTCCCGTAAAATGTGTCTGAGAAATAGGGAATTCGTTAGCTTTGGCCTATGTAGGTAAGAGAGCCAAAAGTAGGTCCACATGATCTTAGGTAGCTGATGGAGAATGGTCACCGAGTGGTAACGGAAAATCTATTAGATCTTGAATAGGTGGAGAGGATGATAAATGCTCCTCTGTGGGTGGAGGAGGTACAATTGGTAATGGTTCACTGGGTAGGGGAGCTGAAGGGGAAATGATATCAGTGCTAATGAGAGATCCCTTTGCGAGTGCACGGGGAGATGAAGGGCTTTCCTCTGATGGTGGAGGAATGGATAAAGTAGGCTCCTATGTGGGTAGAGGATTTCAGGCTAGGATTTCCTCAATGGAGAAGGGGACAAGAGATAATTGGGAAACAAGTGGTAAGTTAGTAAAGATAACATGTACCTCACGTGTATTAATATCATTGTGTGAGGCATCACCAGTTTGATCATTAGATGGGGAATGGTTAGGAAACTATTTCTTAAATATATGAAAGGTTTTGATTGGCAGGTGCATTCGGGTTATCCAGGATTAACTCGCCGCTCTCAAGCATTCCCTGAACAATATTTTTAAAGGTGATACAATTGCTATCACTGTGGCCGTTTACACGATGATAGTTACAGTATCCATTTTCCTTGTACCAACCTGGTATGGGGCGAGAAGGATCAAAACCAGTATGTAGTTTGATAGGAGGAAGGGTGATGGCATTAGCTTTAATAATTTTTTCTAAAATAGATGAATATGGTTCCCCAATTGGGGTGTATTTCTTTTGTTCATGTTTAAATTGGAAGATTTGGACTAGTGAAAAATTAGATGAAGGTTTAACATGATTGGATGGATGGGTAGGGCCGGCCTTAAGTACCACTGCGTTGGCAGTTCCCTTGGCTTTGGAATAGGTCATCTAAGGTTTCAAGGAAGAGGAAGTATCGTTCAACTTAAATGAGAAGTTCTTGTTTCGTAACTATATCTTATTCTCTTTGATGGCGTGAATTTCAAGCTTATGTGCCATAGTGAAAGCCTCATCAAATGTTTGGAAGGTTTGCACCTATAAGGTAGGTGAAATATGTCTAGCACAGGCTCGTGTGAAGAGCTCTATGAGTTTAGTTTGCAGTAATTGGAAAGTGAGTTGGTTGATTAGGCTACGCCAACGAGTGACAATATCTTTGATAGATTCGTCGTAATATTGATGCGTGGAATAAAGATCGGTCAGGGTAACCTTCTTGACGATGTTAATCGAGAAATGATCCAAGATGGCTTGGGCTATTTTGTTAAAGGAGAAGATGGAATGTTTAGGTAATCCACTATACCAGTCCAATGCTGGACCAGTCAAGGACATGGGAAAGGTTCACAAAAGCAAAGCATCATCATGGGCAATTAGGTAACACCCATGTTTGAAAGATCACAAATGTTGTTGCTGGTCTTCCGTACTATTAAAGTGATTAAACTTAGGCATCTCCCAGTGTGCGGGATATGGGCGAATGGGAATGGATGGGTGAATAGGCTCATTGCAAATATCGTCATAGGTGAGAGAATTGCAGGATCCGGAAACAGATGCTTCTAATGTCTGAATCTTATCCATCATTAACTTGATAAATTCATTATTAGATTGTGAATATTAGGTACCTCCTGTAGCGAAAGGAGGTTTTTGGACATATGAAGAATACGACATTCTAGAGTATAGTGGTGTTGAATAAGGAGGTGGGAATGAGGCGACAGACACAGGGAGTATATACCTAGACTGAATGACCGATGAAACAAGAGGTGGCTAGTAGTAGGTATGTGAGGGTGGGACAATCATAGTGACCCTAGAAGAGATGTGAGGTAGAGATTATGGAATAGAAATGAAAACGTTTGAAAATGGGATAGTGGTCATCGACACCAAGGGTGGTTGTGTTGCGACTGGTACATATGAGACAACAGGTGCAGATGATGCTATGTTTTGGGTAGTAGATGAAGGTATGGTGGAGACTGCGGGTGCCACAGAGGTAGCAGAGGCGGAAGTCAAAGCTGGCGTGGGACCTAGCTGTGACACAACAAGGGATAAAATAGGTGAGGTTACTGTGGTAGGAGGTGGAGCTGATGCGGAAGTGGCCATTAGGGATGGAGGTAAAGATACAGGCATACCGTAGATCAATTCACCTGAGGCATCTCGAGTGGAGGCATGGGTGAGGTAATGGTTCAAAGCAGCGAGATTTTGATCCAGGAGTCGTGCAAACTCCATGTTGCATGTAGGAATGGTGATAGGTTGATTGGGATCCATGGGTGATGAGATGGAAGGTGGTGAAGGGATAGGTGGGAGTGGTAATCGACTAATGTGAAATATGAGGGTGCTTGCTTGACTACGGGTCAGCACCGTATGGACAGGAACTGATATGACAAGACTGTATTCTATTTGAATGACACAGAATTCAAAAAAACTGGGAAAATAGTCAGTGGAGAGTAAATTAGGTCAAAAGGACAACTATAAAATAGTACAGTCTGACCAACGCCGGTTAGAGTAAACCGATGCCGGTTAGGATGGACCAATGTCGGTTAGGTAAAACTGATGCCGGTTACTGTTATAAACTAACAGTATGTTAAATGATGGTCACGGGCTGATAGTTGTCAAATAGGATTAGCTGTAAGGTGACTGCGATTGAGATAATGAAGATATGAAAGGTGACAGGGGATTTTAATAGCCCAGAAAGTGAAAAAGAAATCTTTTGGGTAGGTACCCAAAAAGACTTCAGACTGACACTGGTTGGGTTAAACCGATGCCAGTTAGAGGGTAATCGTGACCGGTTACTGTGAGATTGACACAGAGAATAAGAAACGGGATTGTGATTTAAAATTTGATGTTTGAATCAAACCCAAAAGTCTGAGGATGATGTAGATATAGTCCAGGCACACTCAGACAAATTCATAATACACCAACTATGATTGGAAGTGTGCAAGGAAAGACAAAAATGATGAATGAAAGCTCACAACTCAAAATGCAAATCAAGTAGAACACTAAGAAAGAACGTTCCTAGAGTGCCTATTCTATTACGTTTGTTTAGCTTATGATATTTTTATGGACTGACTGTTATGAATCAGAACAATATAATTTTTTGGTGAGGAAGGCTTCCTACAAAGAAAGAATTCTAAAGGGTGAGGTTTCATGAATGTTATGGTGGGGGCAGGCCGTCTTTTGATGGATGCTCGACATAAGCAATGAGTTGGGGAGTACCTGACAATCCTCAAGATCAGTGTAATCATTGTTAGGCTTTTCGAGGAAATAAGATGTTTCAGAAATATGTGTAAATTAGATTCGTTGTGCAATTTGGATATGACTCAGAAGAAGAGGTATGTGATTTCTTAGTTTTCTAAGAAGTATTTGACGAAATAGATAAGGTTAAGGTGGTAAGAGGAATACATGTTTTGGGATGGTTGAAGGTTGTGCGTACGTGATGACTCCTCGATCCAGAGCTGATCGTGAGAGCTTCCTTTTGGCTGGGAGGAACTACCTGAAATACAAAGCAAGACCACAAAAGAGTGATTAAATAATATATGGCAGTGGAATGCCTAGCGGATGCTAGTTACAAAAATTATGATACTTCCTAGCTGGCTGTTAGTCCACTATTTTAAACAACTTAATGTGAAAACATTAAATAAAGCCTATTATAATTAATTGATTTAGGTGCCTCAGTTAAATATAATAAAAAAATATAAAAGTAATAGGCTAGGCTACAATCAGATCCAGGCAGGTAAGGTACTGTCACAGGTGCAGGTACAGGTCAGGGTATGATTCTGGGTGAGCTAGGTCAATAGGTAAGGTGTTTTAGTATTTTGTTCTGGGTTAAGGCAGGGAACACAGAGACCGATGTCGATCTAGGAGTAACCGGTGCCAGTTATGGGATGACCGATGCCAGTCACTGGTAGTTTGACAGGGGTCAAAACAAGGGTCTGAGGGAGAGTTTCTCAAGTTGTTAGGAGACTGAATGGTGTGCTGGTATGGCCTAGGAGGGTTATCAAGTCAGAGGATGTGTTTTAGAAGATTCTGGTGGAGGTAAGGCAACGGGAAGGTGAGGTAAGGAAATATTGGGTGAGGTTAAGGCACTGCAAGGTAACTGACATCGGTTATGGGTAAACCGATGCCGGTTACTGTGGAATAGTAGGAATCCTACATAAATGGCTTGGGTCTCCTTTGTGATTACACAAAGGACAAGGATAGTTAGGGTGAGTTTTCAATAGGTTTGAATGGGCTTTGGTAAGGTTTGCAGGGATGTGGGGGTGTAGGTATGAAGAATGGTATAGGAGTGGCTTAGGTAACAAAGTGCATGTAACAGAAATGAATGCAATGCAACAATAAGGGAAAAGCAGTACAGAAGAAAGGAGGCAAAAGAGTAAGATGTTCTACTTACCTTTGAACCCGGTGCATGTGGATGTGTAAGAGGATTGGGGGTGCTGGTAGGAAGCTTAGTGGTGTGGAGGAATCGCCAAGTGCTACAAAGCTCTTGCATGGACTGCTTGGGCTCCTTATTTCTTAGTTTTGCTCAAATCTCAGCTGGAAAGTGTGTTGGATGGCCTCTGGATGGATGTTGGTTGTCTATGTGTGAGAGAGAGATCCTTCTTTCTTGCTTGCATGTGAGAGAGTCCATGTTCCCCGTGTGCCAACCTCCAGAATGAGGTAAGAAATGGACATTAACGGTAACCGACGGTGGTTACGGGCTGACTGGCGTCGGTTTAGGGTGATTGGCATCAGTTAGGGCAGGATTCCCTAAGACATGCTAAAAAGAGGAGATCATGGCTCAAATAGCTGCCAGATCTCACTATTCATCTAGACATGCGTGAGGTGACCGTTGTGTCTGCGAGGATGGAGTTTAAGTCTTTAATTTGGTTTTGTTAGTTAGGTTTTAGTTAGTTATGGCAAGTTACTAATAATAGGCATAGGGTGAGGTGTCTAGGTGAGGTGGCTAGATGAGGTGGAGGGGTAGGTATTTAATTAATTAGGGTAATTAAATAATAATTAAAAATAATGTAATTGATTAATTTAATTAAAGTAATTAAATTAATGTAATGTGGGGGGAAAGGGGCCATGGTTAGATGAGTGTGTTTAGGTCGATTAATTAACAAGGGGCTAAAGGGAGTGTGACCTGATTTTGATGTCTACGGTACCTATCATGCTTATCAAATAGATCTTCCAAAATCACCAACCCTTTAGGGATCTTGTTACCTTTCAATTTGATGCAACCATCTTGATCTATCTCTTCCCTGATATCTCCTTCATTAGAGGATACACACTCTCTAGGAAAAGTCTCACTTCCTTCAAAATTATCCCTAAGCTCCAAGAAAGAGAGAAAATGTTGATCATCATTGAAAACATGCCATTTTCTTGCATTATTTGATACACTAGGCCTATGGATAATTTCAATAGTAAACTTCTCTTGAGAGAAATCTGGGTGAGGAATCAGCAAAGATCCCGAGACAGCTAGAAAATCATCTCTAGTATTCTTCTCTCTTGGTACAACTTCAATGGAGAAAGCATCGAGAAACTCAATGGAATCCCAGACAAGGTTTCTATAATGCTTCAACCTTCTATTCTTGACTTGGTAGAGTTCTCTTACCTATTTCACAATCATCTCTGCATCACCACGAGAAAAAAAGATTCTTCACTCCCATTTCTTTTGCCATGTTCAACCCAAGGATGAGAGCCTCATACTCAGCTGTATTATTTGTATTTTCAAAGTAAAGCCTGAAAGAGAATGGATGAATCTTCCCTTCTGAAGAGATCAACACCACACCAGCTCCAGAACCATCTGAAGAACAACTTCCATCAAATTCCAAAGTCCAAATGCCATTGGGATCATGAGTCACTCATTTGGGAAGATTTTCCTCATCATCTGACATGATCATATAGTTACCATGGCATATATCCTCATAGAGTATTTTTGCTTTTGGATCATCAATATTTTGCACAATATACTCAGTTTGTTTCTCAAGTAGCAACTTCTTCATTTTTCCATTGACCGAGATCAAAGCATGTGACCAATCCATTTGAATCTCACCTCCTACATCCTTACAAAAATTCCTACTCAGCAACATACCATATGAGGGAGGAATATCAACTACCAAAATAGTGGCTAAGACCCTTTTCTCTGGCAAAGCAGCAAAAACTACTTGTGCATCTTTAATTCTCCCAACCAAAGGCACTTCTCTACTCTCCATGGAATAGAAGGAACCAAAAGTGCAGTGTTAGAGTCAGGCCTAAAGCATGAGCTACCTTTGCAGGCATTACATTGTCTGATGCTCCTGAGTCTATAACACAATTACTGAGTTTATGGCCAGCTATGAGGAGAGTCACATAGAATGGTTTAATTTTCTCATCAGGGGAAGTGACTGTAGCCACAAGACTTGGTTGAGGTGAGGAAGGAGGAGTGGGTAAAAGACCTTTAGAAGAATTGGGTGAGGGTTTGGATTTGGGATTGAAAAATTTTACCATCTTAAAAAAAAAAATTTGGATGGGTCTAGTAAAATTCTACCTCTAATATTTGGATCTTGGTCTTTTTGAGGTGATCAATGATATCAAAAGATCCGGAGGTGGATGGGGAATCATTGCTAGGAATAGGGGAAACTTTTGATTTATCAAATGTAGGAATGGAAGGACAAGAAGCTTTGGAAACAGAAGTAGAAGGAGGAGGATTAGCATTACTCACCTTTTGTGTAGAGACAGTGGAAATATGAGCTCCTCTTTTTGTAATTACTGGAATAGTTATAGGATGCTCTTTGGATTTCTTAGTAGGTTGCGCCACTCTTTCTTTTCTATTTGTTTTCTCCCAAGTCATAACAACATATGACTCACTATTCATATCTGCCACTCTTTCATCATATTCATCTTCATCATCCATACCTTCAGTGGTGAGGAAATGAACTTGAGATCCACCTAGCTCCTCTTATTCTTCATCAACCTCTTCTTCTGGTTCTTCATAGTATTCATTAACCTCTTCATCATCAGGTTCTTGAACTTCACAAGTTGCATTGACTGGAACCTTGAGGGGTGGGCCTTCAATAGCTAATCTAGTCAGAGGAGGAGGTAACTAGTCCCTAGGTTGGAAATTCTTCCTTGGAATGTCTTGGTAAGGAGCATGTTGAGCCAATGTATTTTTAATGGCAATGAGATCATTGGCTAACTTCTGCACTAACTAATCTGAGTTGGCTCCAGGAGAAGAGGATAGAAGAAGATGCCTTAGATTTGGAAGGTTCTCTTCTCAATTTACTAGACATGATCAGATCATCCTCAACATTGATGGACAACCATTGATCAACATCCAGAGTTGCAAGGTTAGCCCTCCTTAGTGCATAACTTACTTCAGGTAACTGAGCATTGAGGAAGAAACACTTTTGGATCTGATCTACAAGACAAGTGTTTTGTGGAATTTTGTGAATCAGCTTGTTAAATTTAGCCACAAACTCCCTCATGGGTTCATGTGGTTCCTTCTTGATATGAGATATTTGATCCAAGAGAGCATGCACATCTTCAATAGGTTTGAAACGTTTCTCAAATTGTGTTGTCATGGAGGTCCAATCTGTAATCGACCCAGCAGGAAGATGATAGAACCAATCAGTAGCATTGTCTTGCAATGTTTCCACAAAGATCCTGAAAGAGATGTCTTCATGTTCAACCCTAAGAATCCCACATGCAACAATGAAGGCTACAATGTGTTCATCTGGGTGTATTTTAACATCACCTCGGAATTTAGGAAAAAATTTTTTGTTACCCCTAGGTAACTCATGCAATGGATGAGGAAGAGTAAGAGGCCCAACCTGTTGTCCCCAAGGCAAATGGGCTTCCATCTATGGGAAGATTGTCTGAAGGGAAAAAGCAACACCAACAAGCACCATAACATGGAGGTTAGGACTAATTTGATCCTAGGGAATGCTATTCCCAGAATTTCTGTCTTTAGTAGGAGAAGTGCTTGCAGACCGTGTTCTTCTATTTGTCCTTGATGAGGGAGAGGGAAGCCTTGTTGCTCCAGAATTTGAAAATGAGAATCTTCTATTCTGAGAGCATTTTTACTTCATGTATAACGTAGAGTCACTAGATCAAAAATTATTTTGAAGTTATTCTTTTAGAAAGGGATACGAAATCCCCAACGGAGTCACCAAAAACTGTTGGGTTTTAAAATGATACTTTTAACAAACCACAGTCAGGGGACAACAAGTCCCTCCTCTTTAATGGGAGAGGTTCCCTTATTGAAAGCAAGAAGACAAAACTTATATACAAATGTACAACTTTCAAAGTGTGGAATCCTAATACTTTGAAACGTTTTATGCCCAAAAGATCATCAATGCAAAAGAATGGAAGAATTAAGGAGATGAGAGAGGAAGAACATAACAATACTTTCAGGAAATATAGATGGCAGAGTATAACCTTACACGTATTTGAATAAAGGAGATGCATAATAGAATCATTCACTTTCATAAAAAGATATAATTCCACAGACACAAAGTTCTAGAAATCATATAAACAAGAACACAAAGTTTCTTATCATGCAAAGATGGATGATTCACAAATTTCGGGATAAGGAAAGAAGGAAGAAGCCAGAGGAAGAAAGGGAAAAGAACTCTCTATATTGATTAGTTTCAGATCTACAACATTTCAAAAATGTCAAGATCCCCCCTTTTTTGCACCTCCGATTCATGCCTTTATAGCACTCATTACACATCAAATCTTTCCCCCCAAGAAAATAATATTCCGAAGAATAGTTTGTTAGTTACAGAGTTGTTTCCAGAAAGCGATGTTTAACAAATTTACACTCGAGAGCTGCCAGGTGTACAAATGATCATTCCTTTCAATGATTTCCACTTGTTGTTTTTACTAGGGCACCTGGTTGTCACTTTCTGGCAGCATGCTCATCATCATTTGCTCATGCAACCTCCTCCTCATCTTGCTTTGTTGGATCTGGCATTTTTCTGCAGGTGCCCAAGAAATTCCAATTCAAAACATCAACCTTCATATTCCTCAGATTCACAATTTTAGCTCCACAACAATTCAGATTTGCACTTCACTGATAAAAATGACAAGGGATCATCAGATTAACAATGAAAAATGATGCACATTCGCATCTCCTAAAGTATTGGAGTGTTAATGGCAGAAAAACTAGATGCATCGTGCCACGACCGTTAAACTACTTTTGTAACTTTAAATATGAGCCATTCATCTTGCTTTTGCAAACTTTGAATTTGAGCCATCCACATGGGAGAGATTTGAGCTGAAGTGGGCTTGGGGGGGCAACCTTTATATTTTGTGACTTTATAGAGAATTTTTCATTTTTTAAAGCATTTCGGCCCGCCCATCCACTTTTGATACAGGCCTGACACGTGGATCTACTTGAGTGGCGACGGAAGTCCACAGATCACTTTTATAATTTTAACTCTTTTTAATGAAAAATATCAAAACCTCAAAGTTCTCCACTTCCCTGCTTCCCCGCTTTGACTTTTCAACGCGGACTCAAGACCCCCAGTGGAGCTGTGGATCATTTTATAACTTTAACTCACTTTTTTAGGAATAAAACAAAAATTCTGAGAAAGATCTAATGGCGTGCCTTCACGCTTTGAATTTTCAATGTAGGCATCAACACGTGGCATCAGCTGGGTGCCAGTGGGGTTACGCTTTACACCTTTTATGGAAACAAAGCCAAAATTCCTAAAGTGTCTCGACGATCCACTTCTCCACTTTTGACTGTTCAACGCAAGCATCGACATGTGGCATCACCTGGACGCCATCGGGGTTGCGCTTCACTTTTACAACTTAACTCGTTTTCACCACAATGCCTCGACCCATTCTTTTTCCAAATAACCAATCGGGATCTTTCGGGGCCACGGAGCCAATTGACACTTTGCGAAAATAACCAAAAAAGGATAAGTTCGCAAAAAGGGCCTGCCACTTCATACTTCTAAACAACCAATCAGAGTCCTTCGGACCGCGGGGCCAATCTGACACTTTTGCCAAAATAAAAAAAGTGACGAGTTCGCAAAAGAACTTGTCCTGCCGCATCCAATTAGATATGTCCACGTACCCATGGACATTGGGACCAAACATTGATGGGGAAGAAATACGCCTATCATTCATGACTATGGAAAAATGCAAGAGAAGAATAAAAACTCTAGCATTTATTCCTGAATTTCAAATATTCTTTTCATGCAGAAAGAGAACTTGCAAGGAATACAAGGTTTGATGTGATCCCCATGGCCATAGGAAAAGATTGAAAAATTTCATTCAAATCCATGGCAAGGAGATAGAAAAATGTTTCATGCGTCCAGATAGGAGAATGAGAAAATTTATCAAATGGAACTGGCAGGACTGGAGATGAGTATCAACAAATTCAGAGTACATGAACTTCTCTATCTCTCCAGACATCTTACTTCTTTTAAACATTTCTCAATGGCACCAACACAAATTTTTTGATTTAGACTTGGAAAATGAGGGGAATTTTGAGGGCGACAACACAGTGCGGGAGAAAAGGACAAGGTGTTGTAGCTGACTGAGTGGAGGGAATCGGTTGGTGGGAGGAGCCAGTTAGAAAGGTCCACAAGGTCAGGGTGAGTGATTTGATTGGGTGGAGGTCAGGAGTAGATCTGGTGATGGAGGAGGCGGGAGAGGGGTCAGGTGGGCTACCAGCGTAACGACTAGTTTTGCCACCATGTTGGTGACACCAGGATGAGCTAGGCTCTCAACCTTTCTTCGTATTTAAATAGAAAATGGAGATATGGGTATGGGTTTTTGGGTAGGGAAATATAATTGAATTTTTGGTTAAAATTTGTGAAATGAGGGAGGGGGCAGGTCCTAGGTTAGGTAAAAAGGGGTGGGGAGGGATTTAGGTTGGCTTTGGGTAGGGTAGGATAGGATATTATGTTAGATTTTTGAATTTTGGGAGAAATAGGGGGGTTGCATTTGGTTTCCACGACAGTGATCGACACCAGTCAAATTTTGGTCATCATCTGTTGGAATTGGCCGACATCGGTCCAATAGCAGGTGACTGATGCCGGTCACACATGACCAATGCCGGTCATTAGGAACCAATGTTCATTGTAGGTAGGGAAGAAGAGGTCAATAAGTGGGAAAAGAAGGGTAAGGGATGGGAGATAAAAGCAAGTGGAGTGATAATGTTAATGGTAATATGTTTACATAGGGTAATGAGTAGGTCATAGGTATAAGTTACATGAATAGATTGGGTTAGCAAGGGGAAGTGGTAAGGTGGGTATAATAAGTAATGTAATTATTTTTGCACCCACCAAAGAACAAGGGAACCTCATGCACACCGGCTTATCACCTTGCGGGCACTGGGTGCTCACCCAAGGAGCGCGAGAGGGAGTCGAGTCTCTCCTTTAGGTGAGTCTAGTGGAAAACATCATTCATGATCTTGACTTAGTGATTTAAAATACATGTAAGAACCATAGCGCTCATAATGTCTTCTATACCCTTACAGTCATTCCAAATAAAGAGCGCTTAACGGATTTAACATAACTTAGAAAGTAATAAACCCGAAAAGAGACTTATTATTTATTCATGGTTCATGAACATATAAGAACGAAGACCATAAAGGAAAGATGCAGATGATATTAGAAAAGAGATCTTGATTCAGTATAAGTGGGAACCTTATCATATTCATTTAATGCTTATTATAAAACATTGCACAATGGCAGACCACAGTCATGCATCATATCTAGATCCATACATGTAGATTCTCAAAAAAAAAAATTACATCCCCAAACCCTTAGTACATCCTTCCCTATATTCATCTACCAAATTATAACATAGTCCTTGTAGTAATTCTGCATAGCTCCGCTTCCTAACTTGTGTCTCCTTTCTTTATTATGTGCGTGCATATATATAGGCATCTGAAGGGCTAACAAACTCCTTCGCGGCCTTAGATCTGGCGCCAAATGTTAAAGTGTGGATCATCCTAAGTGAATGCTTCTCCAGGCTTGCACTCAGTACTCCTTGCCATGATGAGCTTTTAGGATCTTCTCTCGCAAAGTATATTCCTTCCAGGCCACCTTGTCACCAGGCTAGAACCTTATCTATTTGGGTCACATTTTTCATGAGTTCTTCCTGAATGGCTAAAAATGGCTAATTCCTGGGTTCTGCTTCGTGGGCGCACATCCTAGGTTCTACAGGAACCCTTCTTAAACCTTGCTCTATGTGCCTTGTCTTGCGCGCTTCTTCCATCCACACGCACTTATGTGCCTTCATGACTTGGTAGATATTTTAGGGGCCCAACATCACCCCACAATTCACCGGTTCTCCGCCCTCAGAAACCATCAAAGAATAGAATACAAATGGCAAGGCCTTGCCTTGGGAAAGAATGAAGGGAAATAATAAATAATGGGGAAGAGAAAGAAGAAAGGGAAATTGTGTTACTCAAAGAAGTAAGAGGGGAAAATTATGCATTAGGTCAGCCTCTAGAGTATCCCATGCACTGAATTCAGCCTGTGCCCTCTTACAAAGGTTGTTGTACGATGGAAAAGTGACATGCGAGCATGGGAATCTACAAGTAACTCTTCCTCGCACCCGACCTACCGAGGTCGTGCCGAGACAGCTGGTGGGGATGGAATACACGTGGGGTACAGATAAGCTAGTTGGGTAATCTTATGTCTTCAACACGTAATAAGGGGATCTACAAATCTAAGGCAAAGAAGACCCTCCTAACCTAAACCGGTGTGATAGATCATTCGGTGAGGATAGCTGCTCAAAGGCTCCAATCAATATCAAGCTCTTTCGTGATCTGATCTATGGGTTATGGGATATGTGGAAGATAACCTATGGGTGCTTCGTATATATCTCCTGAAAAGGTCATGAAAATGGAATGGCTAAATATGTAGTGGATCTTTTGGTGTTTTATGGACGATTCTCTGGTCTAGTCTAGAAATATTTAGCTTGATTGGTTGTTATGTTTAATAATGATAGTTGTGTGATAATGTCTGGTGGGAGTGGAGAGGATCTAAACACTAATGTTCACAAACCAGTGTCAACGTTGGATTGATTTGTAGGCTCGTTGGGTTATGGGACATGTGGATCACAACCATAAGTTCGTGGTTGTTATGGACCTCCTATGGTCATGTGAAGAATCAATCCCTAATTATGAGTATCCAGTAATCATATGCCTTTTCAGCCTCTACATTTAGAACTAGAAGTTGCACGATTTTCTTGGAGTATCTAATAGGTGTTTTGGAAACTTGGATACGTAAGCTAGTGTCTATATCAATGAGGAGGTCTCCTGCGTATGGCTATGGGACTAATGGATCACAACCGAATGTTTTCTCTCTTTCAGGTCCTTCTACAGTCATACAGATATCTATCAACGCAGCCTATAATTTGGCTGACTTGACCAGAACATGTGTGCTCTGTCATCTTCTATGTTTAATCCCCTTAACTGTGAGTTGATTTCTCGTAGGTCTGTTGTTGTTCGGAAGACCTGAATTCTGAGATTTTGGTCTATATCAGTTATTGCTACAACAAGATTGGTTTGTGGCACGATTGGTTCAAAAATTTATTCTCTGGGCTCCCTAGGTCCCATGATTGTCATGTAAGATAAACTAATTATGCAAGATATATCTACAACATATATATATTCCTCTGTTTTTGTATTTTTTTCAATAGAATTTTAAATGGAATTGAAAGAACAACTAATCTAATATATTCAAAAAATGACAACTAATCTAATAACAAAATTAAAACAAACAAGGTAGCTCGGTGTAGCTACTTGCCTGTGCAGTTGTGAGTTTATCCTAAATAACTAGATAGTTAATTAACTTAATTGCAAGATTCTCGATCCTACCTCAGAAGTGAGGAATGATTCATAGTTTCTTAGAAACTATCAATCCCCACAGCTTCCCTGACACTATCGAAAATGAATTTTAATTGAAATGAAATATTTCACTACTCTATTTGATATATTTTAACTAGAAATTTGACAAATAAAACCTAGAATTTGCAGAAAAGTGGTGAATCCAGTAGTGTATGACTTTGTCCCCTCAGAATGATCTCCTAGTTCCTTCATGTTCATATGAATCTATAAGAGTGTGTATATGTTAGCATCAACAGAAGAAGGTATTAAAACAATGACAGCTTTGGATATAGACCGAATATAATGTGAGTAGGAGAGGAAAATCGCAAGAGACAAATCTTGGCATATGCAATTCCTAGCAGGATTTATTGTAGGAATACAACGCAAGAGTACCGAGAGATTCTAGAATCCACCTTCTATGAAGAGCACAACTTGTAACTCTAATGGATGCAATCTATAACTGACACTACTCTGCTCTAAACTAATTTGTATGGACATCAATGAACAAGATTGAAGTAAGAAGATCGAATAGCCTCTTAAAAGCAAAGGAAAAAACTACCATGGATGCAAACATGAAACAAAATGAGCTCTAAACTAGAAATTGACAGACTAAACAGTGAAAATGAGAAGTTGAGAGGCATTTTTGAGGGGCCATTTTCTTGAAAACAAGTTGGTTATTTATAGATTTCACATTCACCCAAAGGTAACTCCATTCAGAACTCTTTTACCATTAAACAATGGAGAAACACTATTCCAAGGGACATAAAACATTAATACAAGCTAAGGCGGTGGAGAAAAGCTGGTGAAAGTTGAAAATTACGCCAATTGTGATCGCAAGAACATGCTGGAAAATGCGTGAAGGACCGCCACCCTGATAGGGAAACGGTTTCATCACTAAAGGGAAAAAATCTAAGAAATGAAGGGCAGAGGAATAAAACAAAGCACAAGGAACATGGACAAAGCGTTTGGGATGCTAACATGTACTTCGTGAGCTTCTCTGGATCTGAACACCTTGTGAGGTGACATGTATCATCATTGGGGCATGTGTAACATCATTTTGGTGGTACAATACCCTATAATTTTGGGTACGTACATTCGCCAACCAATGTGTTCGCCTCATCAAAATTTACTCCCTCCCCTTGTGTGCTCAAGGTCTCTACCACTATTTCTAATTCTTTTCCCAAATCTTCCAAGGCATCCATTCTCCTTGTGATAACTGGGTATAGCTCCTTAAGCCAATTTTTGATTGAGCCCCGCAGAATCTCAATAGCTTATGCTTTCTTTTCCACCTCGGCTAGGATCTTTTCCCGTTCTTCCCTATTGCTCTTGTTCTTCTCCTTGAAATCCTTCAGCTCCGCTTCATCATTGGAAAACAACATGCTTGTCACTTTGTCTTGATCCGCGCAATGGTCGTATGTGATCCCAGCTGTTTGGGAAGCTATTTTTATGTCAGCAAGAACCTTGTTGTATTCTGTGATGAGTGTGATGACCTTTAGCTTTTCTTCCTGCTTCAAGCGCACAGCTACATCTTCTGCAAACTCTAAGGCCAAGGGTTACCTTTCCATGGTGAGGATCTGAGTCAAGTCCTCCAGGCACTCCAAGGAAGAACCATACTTCTGCGCAGGAGGGTTAAGGTCTATGTGCTTCAAGATAATTGCATGTGAAATGAGCTCCACCTTCTTGTGAACTTCATGCACCTTGGCTTTTTCCTCCTTCAATTCTCGCTGCAACTGAGTGCTGATCAATTTTTCAAGGCCGAGGCCCTTTTTTAACTCAGCTATCTCTTCCTCTTTTTTCTTTTTCTCCATTAGGTCCTCCAGGACTTTAAACCCTGTCACTCCTGCAGAAGAGCCTAGCCTCTACCTCCAAAGAGAATTTGTTGAGCACGTTGCACACTTGCTCATCTGATAGTTGTTACACATTTATAATGGGGTTGTCCCCCTTTGTCTTAGGTAGCGAAATCACCACCCCATGGCTTACTTCAAACTCAAGCTCATCAAGGTGGGAGTTGAAAGCCCATGATAGCATTTTCCTCATCCGCGGGTATCCACCCTTAGGATCAAAGGATTCCATCCCTGTGAGTTCCTTAGTTGGAACGGTACTCTGGAATCATGCGCGCAATACTTTATTGGGGTTATTATCATAACCCATCATTGCCCTTTCTCCTTCACGCACTTACTCCCCATGCACATGCCCTTGGGAACAATTACTGTTAGTATGGGCCCTTTTGTGTTGCTGTGACTTTTCTCCCTCTGCTCCTCCTTGAACTCACCTAACACCAGGTCCATGCTGCGCTCCAACTCTTCATCGACTAAGGTTTCAATAATATTTTTTTCCTCCCGTGTCACCTTCTCATTCACTTCCTCCTCCGTGAGCTTGGGCATACTTGGTTCTTTTATACTAGCCTTCTCACTCCTCTCTTCGTCCTTCGCACCTTCCTCCTCCTGGGTGCCCTTCCTACGCGTAAAGATGAATACATCCTTTGCTTCCTCTCCATCCTCCTCCTCTGAGTCATACACACTAATCAGTTCCTAATTTACCTCAGGATCTTCTCCTCGTCTTCATATTTTTCACCCTTATAGGCACTCAAGCCTTCTGTCTCTTCTGACTCTACTTCTATATTCTTGTCCTCTTCCTTAGCTGAAGACTCCGGTGTAGGGGATGTGGTCTTCTCTTCATCGGAGGACTCTTCTTTAGATGATGGCTTTGCTGGTTCTGGGGTCTTCTCCTTGACCAACATCCTCTTTTTCTTTTGGATGTAGGTACTTGGCCCAGGAGTACCTGTAACCTGCTTCTCCACCACCCTTGGCTCCTCCTGTTCTTCCCTCTCCTTCCTCTTGGGCACGGGCTTCTTTTTGCCAATAGGGTTGTCAGGAATAGATATCTCGTTCTCCACATATGTGCCCTTTTCAAAAAAAAATCCTTATGCGAAGGTATATTCTAGCCGCATTATTCCCAACAATAGGCAATGTTAGAGGTATTACCATATGGACCTCATGCGAAATGTATCTTTCAACATACGTGTGCTTTTTTGGGTACACCAACATTTTTCTCATCTCTCTATGTTCCATGTCTAGGTTGGGTAGATCAAGATCCAGCTTCTTGGACTCCTTGAATCTATTCACTCCTGCTTGAAAGAATTGGGTAGTGAAGGAAAAGGGGAGCTTGGACCAATGACTCCAAGTGCCATCAGTCAATATAAATCTGCCAATGCAGAAATTTTGGTATACCGTGAACTCCGCCTCTCCTCTGGTTGTCACTAGGAGTTGTTCAGGAATTCACCATTCAACCCTGAATGCGTTCCTTAGGCACGTATACCATTTATCCAAGCATGCCTTTGTAATGTTGTCATTGACTCGTAGGTATACTTCTCAAACCTCTTCGCGGGTGAAGGTTTTTCATCAGGATACTCCCAAATGAATTTTTTGGATGCATCTTGCACTTCGATTTTTGAAAACACTATGGTTAACAGAATATTTCCAAAATGGATCTTGCCTCCTTCCTCCGCGCTACTTATAATCTCATCTGCAATGTATTGGGAGAGGTTGTAGATGGCGCCCTCTGTAATCTTTCTATAGACATTCAACCAAGGCTTGTTCACCTAGGTCCTCCTTTCTTGTCCATTCAACTTGGACATGAGGTGCGCGGCCATCTTCATCACTAGGTCACTGATGTCCGAGATGTCATAATACCTCGATCCCTTTTTGTACTTTTAGGATGTGAAAGTTTCCTTGATCGCCTCTTTCTCCTGGAGGTCATCTTCCAGGGCATCTCCTTCATAGATTAGGCCTGTGAAGCATGATATCAACTGGTGAGTTATGCACATCTTACGCCCTATGAAACAGAAGAGGTCCTTGTGGACGCACGTCAACAACCATTGGTACAAGCACTCAGGATTCCTGAAATAAGGAAACTCATAAAGTTACAGAAGTCCTGTCTTCTCCATTTTTATTTTGACCTCATCGTTGTAAATCAACACCCGCCTAATGTTCTTTTATTTGTTGAGCGCACCAACTCCAGCATCATATCTTTTTCAATTGTGCTTGACCGATGGTTATAGTTACTTACGGTAATTTTACTTTGGTGAGACTCCCATTCTTTCCCTAGCAACACTCCATCCAGGTATTGCATTTTTGAATACCACTCCTCATTTGTCTCAACAGGTATTTCTTCTTGTTTTCATTTTCCTTTGCCTTTACCCTTTCCTTTCTTCAAAGGTTCTCCTTTTTTATTAGCTTGTTTTGTGTAATATCCCACTTCTGGGATCAATAGAAAATATGCAAATCAACAACCCTTCAATAACCATAAAGAGCTAAACTCAGTCAACCCACTCGAATTAATTGAATAGATGACTCAATAAACCCATTAATAGGGGTTTAATGGTCTCTATCAAGCAAGCTCACACAGTTATTTCTTAAATGAATTAATGATCAATGTAATCCACTATTTTTGAACATCAAACAAGTCTACTTAGATTGGTTCCAAAGCCCACAACTAACATGTAACAACCAATCGATTCATACACTATTTATATCATGAAAGAACATCATACAGTTCACAGATCATATGAGATTCAAATCATGCCACAACATCTAATATCCACCCATAATGAAGTCACTATTTTAATGGAAGCACTAGCAGATCTTATCCTATCAAAACCAGACCATATTAATGAGTTTTACCTTTCCCACTATTGCCCAAAACAAATCATTGCCAAAGGAAGTGTTGTCATGCATAAGTTTAATCAATCCACATTAAATGGAGCAAGCAATCAGTCCACAATCACCATAGAAGGATTCGTTGTATATAAGAGAGTAAATACTAGCCGAAATACTTCAAAAATGGCCCAAGAGAGTTACCATGCACGCCCAAGTTGTCGCTGCCCATGAGCCTACAGAGATCTGATTATTTACCATTAAAAATAGTCCCTAAATACTCAGGCATAGATCACTGTAGTATTAGACACAAAGAAATGTGCAAAATGCTGGTCGCTTAGCACCCAGAAATATATACAAACAACTTTAAATATAATAAATGGAATTGCACTGAAACTATGGCACAATAATATGTAAAAATATGATCAATCCACACTACTAAATGTATGCAAATAGCCCACACTAAAATCAATAGAAGTCACTAGGGTTTGGAGGGAATATTCACCAAAGTCAGTTTGCAAAACACTTACAAAACCAGCTACTACAACCGCGTTGCTACAGTGACGTTGCTATAGTAAAGAGGCAAATTTCCACTTACAAATTTAGCCACAAGATGTGCCAAAATCACAAACACGGATCTCATAAATAAATACTTCAGTTGAATCTTAAAACCAGCTCAACACAATCTCCCTCGCATGCACTTTATTTAATTTCTTAATTTAATATTAAGAAATTCCTATCCTAGGTGCACTTTTCTAGACTACAAGGGCTCACAAAAGGGTTGCAAAAGAGATAATAAATATCTTTAGTTGACATACGAGCCCAATCCTTGAACCCATTGGGTTCAGGGCCTTCGAATCCTTCCACGCAGATAATGTCCTGAAAGGGGGACATTACATTTTGTGGCCGTCATCTCACCCTTTGCTTTCATCTTAGTTTAAATCTCAAACTGGCGAAGAATTTCTCTTGCGCCCCATGCCCTAAAATTCAAACCCTAATTCAGATTTCTTCCTTTCTCCACGGCACTTCTTCACAAAGCTTCCTACACCCGTCAGTCACTTTTGTTCTAGTTTGCAAATCAAACAGACCAATTATGCTCGAGTTCTGGTAATTTTCCTTCGCACGAATCACTTCTTGAAACCCTAGTTCTCAAAAGAAAATAACTCTTCTTGTATGCACAAAGTAAAATAATGAAGTTTCCACCCTTATATTTATAGTTTTTCCTACTTTTACGTACTAAATGCTAGGCTACCTACCACCATACAATAATATTTAATGCATTTTTTTCAAACAAAACCTGACTTCAGCACCCTTACTCACGTGCCCTATCCTTGCGCAGAAAACTTTCCCAACCTTTTGGCGTGCAAACAATCCATCTTGACAGAAAACTCTTGCGCGCGTGTTACCAGCACCGAAGGCACTTCTTTTGTCCTCGCGGCTCTTTCTTTCACCTACCTCATGTTTATTTCTGCGCTCTCCTTTGTACGTGGATTTCCAATGTAGCCTTATCTTGCCACCAATCTTCATTTTTCCTTTTAATGCATATTTTCAACAGGGCCACTTCAAATGGTCTACCAACCCAATTCTCTTGGAAAATTCTCCATGCTTCCCTTTATCTCCTCACCCCACACTAAAATGATGCACGACCCTCTGCGTATTCATAACTTCATAAAGTAATAAGGTTACCGGCACCCAAGGCGTAAAACAAGATAACAACATGAAAGGGAAACACATGAAACCAAAAGCATAAATAAAATTCTAAACTAACTGGAAAAACTACCTTATTTACAAACACCAAGAAGCCTTATTTATAGTAGGGCTTCAGCCTACTCCCATTGAAGTGTCCAGGTAATTTTGTCCCATCCAGTGCTTGTAATTGACACGTGCCCGAATCAAGGATGTCTGAGATTACGTAAGGACCCAACCAATGTACCTTCAACTTCCCAGGATGGTACAGAAATTTTGAATCATATAGTAACACCATCTGCCCAACCTCAAACTTCTTATTTTTAATATGCCAGTCATGCCATGCCTTTTTCTTAGCTTTTTTAGTTTTCTAGCTCCATCTGGCTAGTGAGCGTCTTTCATCTAGTTTAATTAATTCATCAATTATTTCTTCTAGCGCTTGTTCATCAGCCAACCCTCCTGCGCGCACTATATGCAGCGATGGTAACATAAACTCAATCGGTAGGACTACTTCCATGCCAAACACCAATTGAAATGGTGTGGCTTTGTTCAATCTTTTGTAAGTTTTCCTGTACGCCCAAAGAACAGCTGAGACCTTATCATCCCAGTCTTACCTACCAACATCACATATCTTAGTCAATATGTGACTAAGAATCTTGTTGAATGCCTCTGCAGTTCCATTTTCCTGAGGGTGATAAGGGGTGGTTTTGTGATGAGCTATCATGAATTTTGCTAACAAAATCCTGATGGTTTCATTTAGAAAGTGAGTGCCTCTATCACTTGTCAAGCTTAAAGGGAATCCATACTTGTTGATTATGTTCTCCCATAGAAACCTAGCAGTCGTAGCTACGGTGCAATCCTTAGTGGGCGCGGCCTCGTCCCACCTTGTCAGATAATCAGTACAGGTAATAATATACCTTGAGCTAGTCCTTCATGCTAGTGGCGAGATTGGCTCAACAAAGTCTATTGCCCACTTTTCAAAGGGTTCCACGCTTGCTATTGGTCGCAAGGGCATTTCATCCCTTTTTTCGGGTTTTCCAAGGTGCTGGCAATGGTCACAAGCCTTGCAAAACTCAATGCAATCTTGGTGAATTGTCTCCCACCAAAGCCCTGCGATCAAAATCTTGCGTGCAGTTGCATTCCCCTCATAGTGTCCTCTAGTAATCCCACCATGGGCTTCTTCTATTATGGCCACATTCTCATGTTCCAATACACATCGGTGCAAAACCTCATCGTGACCCATCTTATATAAATCTCCATTGATCAACATGTACGATGCGGCACGTATGGATAACTTCTTTCTTTCTAGCGCTTTCATTCCTTTGGGCGCCACACCTTCCTTGAGAAAAATAAAAATGTCTTCTAACTCCGAGGGCATGTGCTACAACTTGAATAGTTACGCATCTGACATAGTGTCCTTGACGCTCTGCGTGTCCTTCCCTAAATCAATTTGTGATAAATGATCAGGCCCACAATTGTTCTTTCCAGGTTTCACCACTACTGTGAACTCAAATTTTTGAAATAGGAGTACCCAACGACCTATGCACCCTTGTAACACTGCTTTGTTTACTAAATACTTCAAGGCCATATGGTCATTGTAGAAGATGAAAGGAGTTGCAAGTAGATATTGTCTAAACTTGTGAAGCACATAGATCATTGACAATGCCTCATGCTCAGTCGTTGTATAATTCTTCTCTGCGGGTGTCAACTTCTTACTTGCAAAATACAAGGGGTGATCAACAATTCCCTCACCTGGTTGTGCAAGAACGCTCCAATTGTTGTACCAGAGGCATCCACGTGGACATGAAAAGTCTTATCCCAAGAAGGGAATCGTAAGATGGGTGTGGTGATAAGCCTATCCTTCAAAGTGTCAAATTCCCTCTGCTACGCCTCTCCCCATTGAAAGGCACTCTTATGTCTAAGTAATATTTTCAAAGGCGTGGCGATCTTGGCATAACCTTTAATGAACTTCCTGTAGTATTTGGTGTGCCCAAGAAATCTACGCACGACACTTTGGCTAGTAGGTTCCCCCAATCCCATAATAACTACAACCTTGGCGGGATCAACCAGCAAGCCCTCTTTGCATATGATATGCCACAACAATGTCCCAAATGGAGTTGGAAAAATACATTTCTTAATGTTGAGGGATATCCTCAACTACCGACATCTCTCAAACATCAATCTTAAGTTATCACAATGGTACTAGACCAACCCATACACCGTCTAATCATCCAAATAGACCTGAAGAAACTTATGGATGAAGTCCTGGAACGCTTGCACTACTATGCGTGAAAACACATCAGGTGCATTTTTCAACCCAAAAGGCATGACCGTGTATGTAAAACTTCCCCACCCAATGGCAAAAGTTGTCTTTTCCTGGTCCTCCTTTACAACTCCTTCCAAAATTTCTTAGTGAAGGGGGTTGGAAAAGGATCTATAATACAAACAACATTCAGCTCCCTATAATCCACACATATCCTAATCCACCCATCCTTCTTTATGCTGATCACCATTGGACTTATCCATTTTGATTCTTCTACAACTTCAATGATACCATATGCTATCAATTTTTCTAACTCTTCCTTTAACTTTACGCACATATTGAGATTCATCTGGTAGGGTATCTTTCTGACCGGGCGCGCACCGTCCTTCAAATTTATCCTCATTTCCCCCAAGGAATGGTGGATGCCTTTCAGTTCATGGTACCTACGCAGGAATAAATCCTCAAATTTTCACAAGAGATCGATGATCTTTGATACTTCCTTGTCTAACCATTAGTATTCAATGATAGCTTCCTTGGGCTCTTCTTCCGAGCCGATGTTAACCTTCTTGGTCTTTAGTGGTTCATGATACGTGCACACACATGCATCCACACTATCAACTACTTCACGTGTACCAACCGAATGGTCAACATCCAGGCCTTCCGCCTCTTCTCCATCAATTACGTATAACAAATTCCCTTTTTCTTTTTCAGCACGTGTGCTCAAACTGTATGTCTTCTGGTTCCTCTTCTTCAAAACGTGCTTCCAAGCTAGGTCCACCAAGTAAATATAGTAGCCTATCTTCCCCTAGAGTAAGGCACTTGATAGCCTACAATGCCTTATCAACCGATGGCTTGGTACTTTGATACTCAAATGTGTGAACAAGATCAGCTGCTACCTCCTGCAAATTTTCTGTCTAGCGGCAAGTCTCAGAGTGTAAGTACTAAGCGCGCGCACAACCTTGTAGTGTGGAATACATCGTGTGCACCCAAAGGGATAGTGGTAAAGCTTCTGTGCCTTCTCCTCAGACCCTCTCACATACATGGATATGGGAAGAGGTGGGTTCATTGCCATTGTAATCTTTGATAGTGGTGGGTACATTGCTTCTAGAGAATCGAACAGTGAGCACAATTCTAACCTCGTGCCATTCCATCATGTTCTTGCTATGCGTAGACTACCACCTTGCTGTTGTGCCTAACAAAACATAACTCAGCATCCCTCATCACTCATCCTGCTTCCATTGAGCTTCCATTTCTCTCAAAAAGACCTCAGGGTATGCATCTCCAAAATACTTGGTTATTTTCTTTCCTCCCAGGCACCGAACTGTATGTGTCATGGTTACTTTTGTTACCAATCCTCTTAGATGTCACCCAACCAATTCATAAGTCCCATGTGTCCATTTATCACATGCTATACTAGTGGTATCACTGATAAATTGAGCATCATCAAATTGGATGACTCCAGTCTCCCTCTGTAGGATGGATTGTCTTTGGATCTCTTATGGAGCGCACATATATTTTGTCCAGGACTTCCTCTCCCAGGGGTTCAGTATAGGGCGTGGAATTTCCATCAGCAAGGGGTATAATGACCCACTCTTCCTTGTTTTCAAAACTTATGTAGCCCTTGTTAAACCGGAGATATGCATTGTTTTTATAGCACCAAGGGCACCCAAGTAATGCTGGGAAGTTATCTACCTCAGCAAGTGCCAAGACTTCAAAGTCCCCAGTAAACTTAGCTTCTTGAATGGTAATGGCTGCATCCTTCAAGACACCTATGGGTATTACCTTTGTTTTATTTGCCATATACAGCACATTCAAGGTTAGCTATAATGTAGGCCTTCCATCTGATGACAGGCATCCAGAGTGAGAACATTGACTTCCGCACCTGTGTCAATGAGGATGTTACTGAGTAGCCATCCATCCACCACTGCATTCAATGTGATCTCCTTTTTGTAATCAAGGTTGTGAGGTGGAAGGTTTGCATGCAAGACTTGTCTCTCGTGCTCTTCTCTGACACACGGTACCTTCTCTCTCAACCATGCTCCTAGCAAGGGAATAAAATTCTCTTGCCTCAACATTTTACACACTTCCTTAACCTCATCCAAGTCATCCTTTGGTGCCTCCACAGGCCTTCTTTGCTACTCTTTTCTAGTTTTCTCTTTTAAGCATTGGATCTCCCCTTGTAAGCTTCAAATTACATCCATGGTTTCCTGGTAGACTTCTTTTTGGTGATTCGGGTCTAGATATTTCCCATGCACTACCTCTTCCCTTGAAACTAGAGTCCTATGTTTAGGTGCTCCCTTTGCACGCGCAGACTCTGCCCTTTTTTTCACCATAACAGGCTCTAACTCTGACTCACACATTACTCGTGGGAGCCATTTTGTGTCAGCCTTCTTAATACTCACCATGGTAGTGCCCTTGTCCTTTTGGTGCTGCTGGCTCATATGCTCATGTAACTCTGGGCACTCCTCATACTTATATTTTTTTCCACACCATGAGCATTTCAGAAGCTCCGGGAACTCGTGCTTATAGTGAGATGTGCATCCGCAATTAAAACACCCTGATCTAGTACCACCCCGATCTAGATGCATATGTCGAGAGTCATTCAAATAGCTCTACCGGGAAACAACAGAAGAAATTTTCGTACAACTCATGATAGAGATTGTCTTCCACCCATCTTCACACATCAAACTCAGGTCTAGTATTGAATCTCTGAGAAAATTCGTCCTCCGTGCTTTTAAACCACTCCTCAACACCTTCCAATGTTAATTGCTCCATCATCACTTATTACATAGATCATGATGTATGTCATGTTCCACTACAACTTCAAAAAGAGGTCCCGGCAATGGAACCAAGATGTAGCCTTTTTTCTCCCACCAAAGAACAAGGAAACCTCATGTGTGTCGGCCTATCACCCAGCGGGTGCTGGGCGCTCACCCAAGGCGCGCGAGAGGGAGCCGAGTCTCTCCTTTATGTGAGTCTAGTGGAAAACATCATTCATGATCTCGACTTAGTAAACTAATGAAGTGCTGGGAAGAAGCAAGGATGCCCCCAGTGTAAATTGGCCTAAAAGCGCATGATAGAAAGGAAGGAGAGGATTGTCTTTGTGAAAGGGGACAAAGGTGTCCGCAAATATGTCAAAAAAGGTTATCTTATACATATGGATGTCCTGAACGAAGTAGAAGAATGATGTGAAAGACATGAATGTAGCTTAGAAGCCTCGCGATGAAACAAGTGATTAACCAAATGCACACATCGTGAGACGAGATACATACTTGAGTAAGAGTCTGAGCAAGGTCCAAACAAAAAAATGACACTTGGTGACATACTAATCCTACATACTCATAGAAATCCAGTGTGTGAACGTGGAATTAAATTACATCTTCAAGGGAAGATTTAATAGACAATAAGTGAAGACACCCTAGCCAACGTGTAGGAATGATTTATTTCGAAAGGTGATTTTTGAATGGAGAGTGGAAGGATAGCTGTACATTGCTCTGTTGCCAGCCAGGCATCCATAGCCTCGATGGAGATGCATTTGATTCCAATTACAACATTTCTCTACTGCCAGTCAAGCATCCATAGCCTCGATAGAGATTATTGGAAATACCCCAAGAGAGAGTTATATATCAATTTTATTTCTCTTTGTAGCGTTTAGCTTTTCAATTTTGATTAATTTTGATTCTTTTACTTTCTGAAAACTGATTTCAGCTCTCTTGTTTGACAAGGGGTTAAGAACCACAAATGGCTTGATGGAAGGAGGTGGAAGTAATTGTGATGATGACATTGGCTAGTGTCAACAAATATGTCCAAAATTTCTTTGCAACAAGTTTATTAGATGTTGAATGTGATAGGATCTCCATGAGGTCAGTCATTCTTTAATTTACCAAGGTGATAAAAGACCAGGTTCAAATGGATACCATAGAGATAACTGTCATAAAATGCGTGCAAATGGGCTAACCAAAAGATCACCGAAGGGATAAAAATGGTAGGAAGACTTGTAGAAGAATAATAAGGAAGGGAAGAAAGAAACATCCATTTGTACGCAATACCTGATTGCAATGTTTGATCTTTGAACCTTTGATTTTTCTATGAAATGTTTTCTCATGTTTTTGTATTTTTGAATTGTTTTCATTTTTAGATTTTTGATAGTTTTTGGAAAGGTGGGAACAAAAAATTCACTCTACGTGGTAAGATCCAACAACGATGTTTACAACTTCCTTAATAAGGGAGACCAAGCGTGATTGTTTATCAAGAGTCATGTTATCTCCGATGTCGATGATTGTGGTGAGCTCATACTCAACAAAATATTGCGATTTATCCTGAAACACAGATTTCGTATGCGGGAGTTTGAGTTCCCTATCCAGAGGTTTATGCACTTTGCGCCATACTTGATGGTTACGTTGATGTGCATTCTTGAATCGTGTTTGATTTTTAACCTTAAGATCATTTGATTTGTTGGGAACTTTAGAGCTCTTGGAAGTTTTGACCTGAGCTTGATAATGAACTGGTTTGGGTTTTTTATAAGCTGACACATGACTTGTCTGATCCCGAGAAGGAGAAGAAAGTGAACGTTTATGATTGATGAAAGGAAGGTTAGAAATGGTAGTGGGATTTCCACAAACATTGATAGAAGAAATATGTGATAGATGAAAAGGATACAGTCCAAGAATTGAAGAGGATGGGCTATCAGGAGGCGAGCCACTAATAGGATATGGCCCTAAGATGGAAGAAGTTGGGCTACGAGGACATGGTCCAAGAATAGAAGATGAGGGTGAGGGACTTACTAGGGTGTGGCCCAAGTATCGATGAGTAGGGGCTACTCGGAGGTGTCCCATAGATAGAATAGGATGAAGGGCTACTAGGACGTGGCTCAAGGATATAAGGTAATGGGCTACCAAGAGGTGACCCACAAGTAGAAAATGGAGGGCTACTAGGATGTGACCCCAAGATAGAAGAAGATGATGGGCTACCAGGAGGTGAGCCAAGGCAAGATTTTTATTGAGGAATGATGATAGATAAGGAATGATTGGGAAATAAGAAGATAGGCCATGGATCAATGCTAGACCCCAACATCTCATCATGTTCAGAAGAAGGTGAAGATGGAATAACAGAAGAAGAATCAAGTTCCATGACCTTAGGCTCTTCCTCTATGTTTTGATAAAAGGAATCAAACTCTTCCTCCCCATACACAAGCGTATCGAGTTCAAGAAAGAAACCTTGTTTGCAATCCTCTAAAGGGATATCTTCATGTAGTTTGATTGGTCCTTTATCCTCAGATAAATCAATCATTAGATGTTGTTGTTGTTCAACCATGGGGGATTGACTAGAAGAAATGTATCCGGTAAGTGGGGAAGATTGATTGACAGAAGAAGATAACTCAAGAGAGGAAGTACACTTGGCGATAGGCGTTTCATGAATGGATGATTTAGATTTGGACCTAGGTCATTTTTCTAGAAGACGACATAATGTAGGTTGGAAAGTAGGATCGCATAGCCATCCGTTAAGTTGCGACGTAGGATTCGAATTGGATGAGTGACTAGAGGTAACCTGAGTCATGGAACTCTTTGACAGAGGAAGAGGTCGTTCAGACGACTGATGAAGGAGGTTCTGCAAAGAAAGGGAGGACCGTGACTCAAGAACCAAATTATATGTTCGATCAATGGAACTTGGAGTCACATGAGTCTTCAAAGGAGGAATACATCGTTGAGGTGAGTTGGAATAAAGGTCCTGCGAAGGAAGGGAGGACCGTGATTCAGGATTTGATCTATGGGTATCCAAACAATAGTTGGGATCTGAATCTTTTGAAGAAGAGTGGGAATCTGGATGGTAGTTTGGATTTGAATCATAAGAAGAGTGGGGGGAACCCGAATAATAATTTGGATCAGAAGCATCCAAACCATACCACCAACTATGAGCTGAAAGTGGGGAACAGGGTACCCAGGCGGGAATTCTAGCGCGAAGAACCAAACTAGGTTTAGTTGTAAAGGGTATCTTTTGATGTGAATGCTTAAACCTAGGTTCTGCATCGTCGTAAGCGTGAGGAACTGTGCAATAGTCAGTCATTGTTGGCGTCGTTTAAGCACAAATGTCTAGGCCTAGATAGTGCAATCAAACTTCTTTAAAGTGAAGAAGGCCCCATGCCAATTTGGGTAGCACAATGGCAGCCAACTAAACATTCAGTATGTACGGAGACGCGTGTGTGATTTTCTGAAGAAGGTACAAGGAAAACAGACATCATGATGATGTAATCTTGATGAGATCAAAAAGGATTGTCCTAGAAAACAAGTTTTTTGAATGAATAATCACAAGGAACAATCACGCAAGTGTGAAACACAAATCCAAACAATAAGGAAATACTCCCTATGTAAAATGTGTGTGCAAAATGACAGCCCAATGCAAATATGATCCACACAATGTCAATACTTACATCAAGTTCGAAATGAACAAGGTGTAAGTAACAACAAGGAGCCAATCGTGACCTCCACACAAGATATACCTAGTACTAACTCGAGTATCAACGAAAGCTAAGTGTATTGAAAAGCGGAAGTCATAATTAGATACAGCGTAACAACGCTGTCAAGATATCTCAACCAAGTAAGCAAGGCATCGATATCAAGACAACATCACGATGATATATATAATGTGTTATCAATACTCGTCAAAAAACCTAGATGACGTCAGAACTAAAATCAAGTAGAAGGTATAACAAGAATTCTACGATAATGCAAGCAGCGTAACTGCGTAATAGCGGGATTTATACTACGTGCCCAAAGAATGGGAGACGTAATGTAAATACCAATACTAAACGACCAGAATGCAAGCAAAAGTCGACAAACTAGGGGAGAGAGATAATGACAAAACTGACCCGTAACAATGATGAAGATCTTGAAGTCAAGATCGTAGGACTGTCAAAGACGTGAAAACGTACCCGCTCGCTTTAGTCATTTAACACCCCAGCCGCAAACATGGATGGGTGTAAACGTACAAAAAAGCAGCTAGCACTATCTCTGACATGACACGTAAAGTATGCCTCTGTTCGAATTCCAACATGGAAAGTATGAATGCATGGGTGTAGATCAAGAACATGTGAAAATAGACTTAGTTTCACTTTGGGCAGAGCTTCACCTCGTTTGAAAAATGAGAAGGAAGCTAAGCTAAGTAATATGTTTGTCTAGATTCGTGATGAAAGACACTCAGATCAAACTTGGGATGAGTTTTTTTATTGTGTTTGAAAAACGTGATGTTGAATCCAAATAAGTTATCACTTTGTGATGGCAAAATGATGTGCATGGACTAGTAAAGTTGGCATCCAGACAAAATGGTCTCCTTAATAAGTTCTCTCAACTAGGTGTTACAAAATTATCCACGAGCGAGATGATTTACCCAAACAGTCCCGACTATCTTGGGAGTATCTCGACTTAGCTTCCTTTAAGCACAGTGGGCAGTAAATGCATCCATCATGTACTTACAAGAATCACATAGGGACAACTTGTAACGCTATCTCACAAGGAATCACTAGTCAGGTAGGTTAAGCAAGGCACTTCCCATTTTGTCCATGAGGTTACTCGGTGGTGGACTACTTTAGGGTTCCTTGAACCACCCCCATTGTTATAGCTTAAAGAATTATGCCAAAGGGGTTACGTTCCAATTTAGCGGAGAGGGACTTACCCTTTTCCGAAACCTGTAATATAGTGTGTTGAATATGGTGTGTTTTTTATCTTTTTTAATCTTAATGTGGTTTCAAAAGTGGCACACCATTTGGCAATATGCAAACACACGTGTATTAGAAGTTTTCACTTTGTTTTAACGCCTTTCTTTGACCAACGTTAGGTCATGTAGATAACAAGTTGGTTATTAGTTTTCTGGTTTGCCAATTGAGGTAAAAGAGAACTCACACTTGCTTTTGATTCCTAAGATCACCCAAAGGTGCAAAGGAAGAGCATACACAAAGTGGAAATCCTACTAAAAGCACATAAAAAATGTTACTTTATATTTAAAAAGCAAGTGTTTTTAACATAAAAAATAGAATTTGTGCAAGTGTTTTTGATCTCCAAGATCGCTTTGGAAAGCGCGAGGAGAGAGCATACACATTTTTTACAAATCCTAATTCAAGCTAAGGAATGAAAAACACTTAACTAATTTAGTCAAACAACGACCAAAATAACCATGCAAACAAATGATTAGTGTCAAAAAACCTTTCAAATTGTTAGAGTGGCCAAAAAAAACAATTTTTCAAACTTTAAGACATGCTAGAAAATGAATATTTACCTAATAATGTAAACCCTAATTTTTTGCAAGTCCAAATCCTAATTTTATGATTTCATTATGTAGTTCTCTTCAATACCTTTCCAACGCAATGAAAACGGAGTCATTTTAAGCTTGGGAGCAAAATTTATGGCCTCCAGAAGATTGGTGGTGAATGCAGTCCGACACAGACATGCCCAGTATGACGGGTACGCGGCTGTTTCAACGAGTACGCGTGCGCGCAGGTGTTTTTGCACCTAGAAACATAGAAAACATAGAAACAATGACGCAGATGCACCTAGAATAATGGGTATGTGCTTGTTTCAACGAGTATGCGTGCGCGTAGGCATTTTTGCGCCCAGACACAGAAAAAAACAGAACAACAACGCAAACGCGCCCAGAACGATGGGTACGCATGTGCGTAGGTGTTTTTGCACCTAGACACATAGAAAAACATAGAACAGTGATGCAGATGCACCCAAAATGATGGGTACATGCCTATTTCAACGGATACGCGCCCCTTCACAACACCTACGCGTGCCTTGTGAAAAACCTGCAAAAAACACAGATTTTCAAATTTTCAAGAGCAAACAGGTTAGTAGTTAGTTAAAGCATCCTATTTCTATATCAAACCCACAAAATGGTGTAAATGAAGGTCATTTATCCAATGGTTAAAAACAAAAATGAGGAAATAACAAGTGAATTAAACTAAAAAAACTTGAAAATGGACTTTGAAGAACTCAAAGGACCTCTATTAATGGAGGATGGACATAAGTATCCTACCGGGCATGCCAAATGTGTTCAATGAAAGATTTTGCAAAGAGTTATGGATATGGGGCAAGACCCCAAAGCTTTGTGCAAATTCCCTCAATGGACCATATGATAAGAAATGAGCAAGGAATCCTATTTGCATGCATGTAAACTTGAATTAAACAAGAAATCTAGCAAATATCATAACCTCTATTCTTGAAATCTTAACACCTACTAAACACTTAAGCAATCAGTTTTGTTTTTTACTCCATGAGGGTGAATGAATCTCACTAAATGGCTACATGGCCAAGTTTAGCTATTCCATTACTAACCTAACATGGGTGCAAGATGAAGCTATTTTAATGGTGGATGACCCAAGATTAAATGCCTTATTAGCTTGGCTAATGCAAATGAGCTCTTAGGCTTTCTTAGGCTTGTTTTGGCTTTAGCTTATGTAAAGTTGTGTGTTAGAATGGGTGGCTTAGCCTTGTATTTATAGTTTTTGGTTTGGAAGAATTTGGAATTTGGGTGCATGTGGGACTAAAGTTTAAAAAGCACTTTAGGATTAGATTAGGATAAACATGCTTTAGGATTAGTTAAGATTGGTTTAGGCTAGTTAACTAGGGTTTAGGCTAGTTAAAATTGATTAGCAAGTGATTAGAGACTCATTGAGAGTTAGGAGGGGTCTGGATAACCAATTGTGACTGATAGATAGCCTAGGAAGCCAATAGAAGTGGTCTAGAGAGAACTAGGGAGATTCTAAATGGTCAAAATGAGGGATGTTTAGCTAATAAGAGAGATATTAACCAAATTAGATGATTTATAGGAGGAATACGACCAATAAGGTGTCGTAAATGGGCATTCGAGAAAGGAGCGAAGAATGGGGAATTAACGTAGTATCGTTAATTGGTTGAATTGGATGAAATGCTAAGTGTAAGCATATTTTAGGTGTCTACAGATGGCCTCAATATAGCTACACCTTTGCGATAGGTTCAAATAAACTTGAAAACGAAATAAATTTGGGAAGGACGTAATGTGCTTTTGTAATGTAAGATTATTTTTTAAAGCAACTCAATTCCATTTGAAAAAATGGTTTATATGTATAAATTAAAATATAATAAAAATTCACTTTGGAAGCTCCAATCACTTAGAACCTATATGTATAATTTAATACGAAGAGAAAAGTTTCGTAGATGATAAAAGCAATAAGGCATTGATAAAAACATTTACACATATCCCCACTATATAGTATTACAAAGACATAATAAAAATCAAGAGTGATATATGAATAAAGAAATATTTGAGCACACATGTGGATAGTTAAGGCGAGAGCACCCGGGTTCACTTGCAATCTTGTATCCCCCAATAACAATTATTTCGGTTAAATAAGCACTTTGCACAATGGCACACCACTCTTGCTTGTGGAGGAGGATCTAAACAGAGTTGCAAAAGAATCACATGAAGAAGAAATAATTTACAAATAATTTAACAGACAACAATAATTTGTATTATTTTCACATTAAAAATTATTAATACATACACCCACATAAATAGGTAATAGCTCTCCTATAAATAAGGAGTAGATATAACCTCTCAAATAAATCTACATGATTTTTTTGAAACCCACATAACAATATATTTGTTATTAGCTATTTCAATATAACAACTAAATAACAAATCACTAACTTACTAAATAATAATTACCCTAGTAATTATTATTTACTATTTTACTAACTCACATTCACCAAGATAATAATTACACATGTAATTATTATTCACCCATACATATCAATGGAGCACTAGCCAAAGTAATTTCCTAGCATTGCACATGTCGTGCAGAACTTAGAGCCTTGACCATTTTTTGTAGAAGCCTATCTATGTTGTGAAGGCTTGTACTTACCGTACAACACTACCTATGCCGTGCAAATCTACCAAGTGTCGAGAATACCTAAAGACATGGCGCAAAACAATAATACCTTTCTCTTGCCACAAAATACTTGTTTCTAGTGCACGAAAGCTATCAAGTCTTGTTCACGACGCCTAAGTCTTTATTGATGTCGCGATGCATTCTGGATGTCACCTAGCACTTATCAATGTTGAAAAGTCTTGCAAATCTTGCAGGACCACTACCTTATGTTGTCGTATTTGGATTTGTGTCTAACATAATCTCTTGTCCATGTCGATATAACTAGGGGAGGAACATGTGGACCTTGATCCATTTTCCATGCCCAAGGACAAATAGAGAAACCTGACAAAGCTTGTTCTAATGGAGGATATTTCATGGAAAACTACCTACAAATTAGCTAGGAAGATCAATGGTCATCTGAGGCATTCTGAGTAATCTTTGCAAAGTATCTTTACTTACAAGGGTATCTTTGTTTTCCTGCCTGAGTCACCAAAAATTCTATAAGTAAAAGGGAGAAATAAACATGTAAGGGACCATTTAATTGGGAAAATAGTCGAAATCCAGAGTAGAAATCAAATGACCAACCATCAAAAAGGATTTACTTCCACATTGGGTTGAGATCGATTTGAGTCAAGTTAGGTTCTGTGGAAGCTTTGCAGAGTTTGTAACCTTAGGATAGGTCAGAGGATTGGAATTCTTAGAAAATTCTTGCAAACTCTTCTAATAAGACTATCATTGGGGTGTAATGTCGTTGTTCCTAAGTCGTCTCCTTGTATTAATAGAAGAAGCTTTTGGAGTCACTTGTTAAAGTTGTGTCTGGGATCTAACTCTAGATTTCTGGGTTGCATGGTCTAGGCATTCCTTCATTGGGACCACTAATCATGACTACCTCGATAGTGGACTATCACAAATTGCTATCAATAATTTTTTTAAATGTATTTGTATAATATTAATATATTTATTTTATATGTTATTTTAACGGTCATCCCGGACTCGTCCCCAAAATCCTAGATTTTTTTCGTCATCCTATAAACCTTGTCCCCGAACCCTAGAGTCTTAAGTAACTGTTTGATTTATAGCTTTTGGTCACCGTTGCATTAGCAATATAAGTACTTTAAAAATAATATATAGTTTAAATACTATTGAATATTATCATTACAAGTATTGTTGTACGTTTTACTCTTAATCTTAAATGGATCATAACAATATAGAAGTGAAAATCACAATATTTTACCATCCAAATGGAAATACCTATATATTGGCTCACCATTGCCATCACATGCACTAATTGCATAGATGCATTATGTGCAAACCCCTTAACATTGAGTCCGAGGAATGCTTTAAAAAGGAATGATGCATTTGTTGGAAGGAATGTTGTTTGTGTGAGATTTGTGTAACCTTGTGAATGCATTACCCTATATGAGATCTTGTATGCTTAGAAAATACCTAAAAAAAACTTGAATGTCAAGTGATTTTGTGGAGATTTGTGTGTAAAGAGGTAGGAAATGATGTTTCAAAGAATCAAATGTAATATGATATGAATGTATGTAAAATTGTGCCCCTTGTAATGATCGGCATTGAAAAAATATTGTTTGAAAGGGTTTGTAAAAATTAGCACCACATGACTGTTCTCTCTCCTTTTGAGAAAAAAGTTACAAAAAGATGTTGTGAAGTGATTAGTGACTTAAAAGTAAGTTCTCCAAGAATGAACAATACCAATCTTCACAAAAAATGAAGATTTTGAGACATTCAACATTCACTATTTTGTTTGTCTTCCTATTTTCACATCGTCCTAGTTATATGGTGAAGTGGTCGCATCAAGGACGATGATTTAGTAAGAGGAGGAGTATGTAGCGCCCTCCACATCACGGAGGGTGCCACACAATGTGTGTAAACCCCCCATTAACATTGAGTTCAAGGATTTACATGAGGACATGGAGACAAATCCATAACAACATTAAATTTGAGTGCAATAAAACCAAATGATCAAAAACATTAATGGTATAGAATGAGTGCAATACGGGAAATACTCATTTATAACAACTAAAAATCTGAATATAAATGCATGAAATAATCAATTTAAGTTTGTTAAAGCCTAAAAGTAACATGTAAACCAAATACAAGTGTTTATCCCCATTATAAATCTGAAGTAAAAGCTTGGTTCAATTTATGTTCTACAACTTTTTTATCCTTGTGTGCATTATTTTACAAATTTTGGTATGTCTTTTTATAGGTCAGGTAAAGAAACATCATAACATATATAATACACAATCTTGGAGGAGAATCCGATATAATACATATTTGGATGTATAATAGTTTACAACTATAATATTTCTATAAAATTATACGATAACAAAAGTTATTTCATATTATATATTTAGATATATAAAAAAATTAAATGGTAAGAAAAAGGTAAGTTATTATATATTATATATTTAGTTATATAAAATTAAACTGGTTCCACCCCTTCATGTCCCTCTAGTTTTCCCATTTTTCATCGTTTCTTCGGTTTTCCATACTATAATGTCCCCTTTTTCAGAATTAATTAATTTTGGATACCCGAGGCCTATTTTTATTATTTTCCATAGGCAAAAAGGAAATTAAAAAGGGAAATAAATTAATTTAAGTTGTCCAAGGGTACTTTTATATTTTAATTGGAAAAAAAACACTTTAATGATATTATTAATCCAAAAAAATAGAAATAAAATAAAATAATAATAGAATGATGAGTTTCTATTATGGGGTGCTAAATATAGAATAATAATTAAACAAAGCATTCTATTATGGAGTGCCAAAGATAGAATGGGTTGCATGAGCATCAAGATCTTATTTTTAGGATGGAGAGAGGATAAAGCAAGCAATTTTATATTGTTTATTCCTATTTTGAAAATGGGGGTACCAACATGGGAGAGAGGATAAAACGATTTTATATTGTAATTCCCATTTTTAGGTGGCACCACCTTTGGAGAGGGCTTTCAAAGCTATAAAGACAGATTTGGGGTTTATTATTCATACATCTTGGAAATTCATCAATTATTTTCTTTGTTTGCAAGTATCTCCCACTTCTACTTCTCTAATAGAGGTTGATAACCCTCCTTTACATACAAATTTGACAAAAAAATCTCTCACTTCTCAGCTGGGCAATTCCATTTCAAGGGTTGCAATGAAAATTTAGGGTGCAAGTGTTCTACCAATTCAACTCCAAATAATTGTATTCAGACACTAGTATTTTTATTGTAGTTGGGATATTACAGTGGTATCGGAGTAAATTTCCTCGCAACTTGTGGAAGGGAATTAAAAAAAAAGGAAACAAAAAAATAAAAATACAAAAATGCAACTCTGAACTTCATGCAAGGTAGTGACAGGGGAAGTCAGGTACCTCCACAGGAAGAACAAGAAAGCTTCAACACAGCCAGAAGTTGTGGGTAACAAGGATCCGAAGGAGGAAATCTTTGATAGGCTTGTTTAGGGACAAGACAAGTTATCTAATATGATGGGTCAATTAATCCAAGTTATGCAAGGCATAAATATGCAAAGGGCTCCAAGTGGTGAGGGAATCTCTTTGGGAGTGAACCGTAACCAGCCCTCTCATAGAACCATTGGTTCTACTATTAGACCCTTCCAACCTAACTTCCTAAGTAGAGAGCAAGCAATTCGAGAGGCAAAAATTCAGTCTACCATAACAGATGTTATCGTTGCTAACTATGAGGAGTATAAGGTACTTCCCAATGAGATTAGAGATGTCATATCCCTCACCAATTTTATTAATATGAAGGAAATCAGAGGTGGACTAAGAGTTGAATCTAGGGCACAAACTAATCAGAGAGACCTACAAAAAGTGTTAGGGAAGTTGTCACTCCCTATTTTTGATGTATCTAATAAGAGTTCTTCGTTAGTGATGAGGAGAGAGGATGAAATTGTGGGGCATGAACCAAAAAAAGAAAAATCAAATATGCAAGTAGGTTTTTGGGTGGAGTTCCAAGAAGATCATGTTGAGGGGAATGAACATGAAAACAGGAATTTATTAGTTGCTAATGTTGATTTTTAGTTTGCTTGAATTTTTAGAATAGAAACCTACGAGAAGCAAATTGATTGTGTCCATGACTTTAGCAAGAATCATGAAGATATTTTATTGACTTCTAATGTTTTCATGCATCAACAAGATTAACTTGTTAAATTGAAAAGTTCAAGGTGAAAAAGAATGTTTATCCTAATCCAAAAGTTCTGAGTCACAAGGTTGGGGATGTTGAAGATATCTCAACCAAGCTTCATTTAATAAAGGAAGGAGAAAAAGTTGAGGACTGCCAAAGGTATGAAAGCATTATGGATTTGTTGCTTCCTACCAATTCATTTCAGTTGTGTGGTCATCATGGATGACATAGTGGAAAAGGTGATAAATTGAAGAGCACTTTGAGTGGCAAAGGGCACATAGATCAGTTCATACAAGTTCCCAATTGTGTGAACATGGGAGTTTAATTCCTGGTATTTGCAGAAGGGACTTGCAATTTCTTGAGGACAAGTAATTATGGGAAGGGTGGACTGTAATGTCCTCTTTTCAAAATTATTTAATTTTGGATACTCGGGGCCTATTTTTATTATTTTCCATAGGAAAAGAGGAAATTAGAGAGGGAAATAGATTAATTTTAGTTGTCCAAGGGTACTTTTATATTTTAATTGGAAAAAAACACTTCAATTATATTATTAATCCAAAAAAATGGAAATAGAATAAAATAATAATCAAATGATGAAATTTTATTATGGGGTGCTAAATATAGAACAATAATTAAATAAAGCATTCTATTATGGGGCGCCAAAGATAAAATGTGCTACATGAGCATCAAGATCCTATTTTTAGAATGGAGAGAGGATAAAGTAATTTTATATTGTTTATTCCTATTTTTAGGATGGGGTGCCAACATGGGAGAGACGATAAAATAATTTTATATTGTAATTCCCATTTTTAGGAGGTGGCGCCTTGGAATCTATAAAGGCAGATTTGGGGTTTATCATTCATACATCTTGGAAATTCATCAATTATTTTATGTCTTCATGTAGCTTCCATTTTTTCTTCTGTAATAAGGGATGAAAACCCTCCTTTAAACACAAATTTGAGTATGAAATCCCTCACTTCTCAAATGGGAAATTCAAATTCATGGTGCAAGTGTTTTGCCAGTTCAGCTCCAAACAATTGTATTCAGACATTGGTAGTTTTATTGTAGTTGGGATATTAAACATACCTTGGCCATCACAACTCGGATTTCCAATCTTTATTGAAACCATTTGGAAATGAACTTATAGAAATGAAAAAATGTGTCACTTTGCATCACCTCCTTGATGTAACCAATTTTTCATCATTTCCTTGAATATCGTAAAATAAGATTTGAACCTAAATTTGAACCCCCAAGAACTTTTTCCACGAGAATAACCTAAATCAGTCGCCCCTCCTTGAGAAGCAATGCTCTTCATTTAGTTCTCCCATAAGCTAGGGAAGAATATGATGAGGCAGTGGAATGGGTTGGTAGGTTTTATGCATGATCGAGTCTAGGGCATAGGCATAATTATTTTTAGGTCATTTAGGTATGCTTGAGTCTAGGTCATAGGCAAAGGTGAGGGATGGGTTGATTTTTGGTGAAAAAGGAAGTTGAAAAATGTAGGTGTCGATGGTCTAGTCCTATATAGGATAATCAATAAGTAATGAAGAAGTTGAAAGATAGGAGGGGGCAGAAGAGCCACCTAATTGATAAGAACCATTATGAGTCTTATCATACCAGAGATGTGTGTATGAACATAAAACCCTAAAGGCGTTGTTATCACCGAATCACAGCACCCCTGTGCATGTATTTGAACTCACAGTGTGATTGGATAACATGGGTACTATCTCCAAGTTGTGGGACTTGCTACTTGAGATAGACCTCCAGAGAAAGATGGTTCTTACTCTTAAACTACCTGCCACAATCTACTCTAATGCAGGATAAGCTAATTGTTCTAATCTAAATTTCCAAGGGACCAGGGGGAGAGAATACATAAAATGAAAGCCTACACTAAAGCGGTGATACACCAGAAAAGGAGGGTGTGAGAGTAATCTCCAAATGTGTGAAATACAGAGGCAAAGTGCACACTAGAAGAGGTGATGACAGTTCACCATAATCTAGCAAAATGCATTCACAACAATATTCCAAGCATACACAATGTTAGTGAATTCCTACAAGAACATAATAATACACACAATATTCTTGTAGAAAGATAAAAGGGGCAAGAAGAATGCAAGAAAACACAGCAGGGGAAGATACATCTACAAACTTTATATTTTATTGCTTCCTGGTATGCACAGTTCAGTTTATTACAAGATAAGGGCCTGGATCACCATGCAAGGAGTCCACTACAAGGGCCTGCAACACACTGGCTTCACAAAGCAATTTTGGAAGAGCTTTGCTACCCAAAAACTCTCTCCTTTGCAATGAGCCCAACACTCCAATTTATAGAAAAAGAGAGAAGGAAAAGAGAAGGGAAAATGGAAATCCCGAAATTTGTCCTTCAACCACCTGTAAGAGGCATTAAATTGAGTGAAATGATTATACATTACTTGCAAAAGGCTCCCCATATTGTCCCATGTGCTGCAGCAAAGAAAGAATGATGACCATGCCTCTTAATTGCACTCCCAGCTACCAAATAAAACACTGTTCTGAACCCGGCCACGTTTTCTTAAAAATCTCAATCAATTTCTGATCAAATCCAGAATTTCTTGATTGCTGTACATTAAGCTCGGAACTACGATTCCAACGGTACTAATTTTGTGTGATTTCGTTGAAAAATACAAAATTTATGGCCTTCTGAGTGCGGGCAGCTATTTTGGGTCTGGCAGGCGTTTTCTGTCATTTGACGGGAATGAGCATTAATTGGCTGGAGCCGAACACGTTTCCTTAATTTTAATATGTCTACCCTCATTAAAAATAAGAAATTCAGTTTCTGTGGCGTAGAGGACGTCATGCTCGTTCCAGAAAGTCCAATTTTATGAAAATCGGAGCTCGAAGTCAAAAGTTATGGCCGTTTGAAGTTCCATGGATCAAAACAGGCAAAACTACGTTTTGAAGATCTTTCCCGCGCTCTGCCACCTGGATGACACGTGACACGTGCTGATTGGATGCGTAATTCTCTCTCCTTCCCTGCTCCGCACATGTCCTCTTCTGATTGGCTCGGGGTCTGCCGGCTTTTCGCGCCCTTCGCGTCCCTCTGTCCCACTTGGCACAGTGCTAAAATTTCCCATTTCAGCCGAACCGGCCGGTTCGCGTACTTGCGGCCCAGATGTCCCATTTGCTTTCGGGCCGTCTGGGACAAATTCACTTGGTTCGGCCGGTTTGCGTACTTTTGTCCCGCGCGTCCCAAACTGAAAGTTCTCATTTCGGCCAGTTCGGCCGGTTCGCGCCCGAATGTCCCAACTGTCCCGGGCTTCCTTGACTCATTTCGGCCGGTTCGACCAGTTCGCGCCCGGATGTCCCAACTGTCCTGGGCTTCCTTGACTCACTTCGGCCGGTTCGGCCGGTTCGCGCCCGGATGTCCCAACTGTCCCGGGCTTCCTTGACTCATTTCGGCCGGTTCAGCCGGTTCGCGCCCGGATGTCCCAACTGTCCCGGGCTTCCTTGACTCATTTCGACCGGTTCGGCCAGTTCGCGCCCGGATGTCCCAACTGTCCCAAGCCGCCTGGTCTAGGACTTAGCCGTTTTTCGTGATTTTTTTTGGCCCGAGCTTGTTTTTTATGCAATTTTTTACATTTTCTCAAAACTTGCTCTCTTCTACTTGGACAGGGGAGTTAGAAAAATATGAGGGGACCCTAGAAACATGACCTTTCGCTCTGAATCAACATAATTGCTTGGGACTAAAGGATTTGATGCATGTTATCAAAATTACCTTGAGGGGTGAATTTTGGATAACAGGCGTTGTATGATTGACAGTTCTAAAGGTGAAAAAAGTCACATGATCACGAAATGTCACATTATCGGCAAGTCCCTTGAGGTGATAGGAAATGAGGGTGGAAAAGGTGATGGTGGAAAACGGTTGGTTTTAGCATAACCTGGTATAATACAGCATGCCTAGTCGGCAAGAGACCCAAGATCAAAAATAGGCAAGTCCATAACGAAAAAGGTTGCTTTTTCTTTTCATTTTTGGTTTGAATAAACTGATCGATGTGGGAAGTCTATGTGGGATGAGTAAATTATCTCCTTGACATCTTTATGAAGTTGATCGATGTGGGAAGCTTCAGAATATTTTTATTTTATTTTTGTAAGAACGGTCTTCTTTTGTGATAGACTATATATGTAGTATGGCGAGCTTTGTATAGTTGTCCTTCGAGGGAGTAGTCTATTTATAGCGGCGAAATAGAGAGAATAAATGTCCTTTTGAGGGAGTCATATTTTAGCTAGAAGTTTGACTCGAGGAGTTGGATCCCATTTTGAAATTATTTTATTGTTAGGATTTTAAGTCATGGACAAGACTATAGATAAAAAATAGGCTCTTGTTTTGAAGACAAAACTGGAGCGTACAAAGGTTAACTATGATGGAGGGATAATAGGTGATGAACGACCATGGGATTCCATCTTGAAAAGGATGAAAAGTATCCATGAGAATCATGCCATGAGCAGAGCCGTGGTACTCATGTTAAAGATAAGGCTGAAAGGTGTCGGGTAATCACATGATCTGTGTTTAGTCGTTTAGGGAAAATGGGACTTAAGAGAGGTTAATGGCACTCAAGGGACGAGCATGAAATAGGAAAAAGGTGATGTAGGACTTGAGGTCAACAATAGAATGGTCGAATGTGCAAGGCATTGAGGGGCTCAGGTTCAGGTTTACCTTCGAGTGAAGACAAACGATAAGCACGTGATCCGTAGGCATGAGTCACAATATATGGTCCAAGCCAATTAGGAGAAAATTTTCCCCGTTTAATTTTTTCTACTTTGGTTACATGTTGATTTTCTTTCAGGACGAGATCACCGACCTGCAAGGTTCATTCATGGACATGTTTTTCATAGGCACGTTTGATACATTTTTGGTAAACTTGGAGATGGTCGAGAGCATTAAGACGACATTCGTCTAATAACTCAAGTTGTACCAAACGGTCTTGGCAAAATTTGTCATCGTTGAGCATGTCTTGGAGAGAAATATGAAGAGATGGAATCTGGACTTCGAGAGGTAGAAAAACCTTTATACCGTAGACTAGAGAAAAAGGAGTGGTAGCAGTTGAAGTGTGAATACTAGTGCAGTAAGCCCACAAGGTGAAAGGAATGTGTGTATGTCAGTCCTTCTGAGTATCGTCAACCACTTTCATAAGAATTTTGTTCAGGGTTTTATTGGTTAATTCTGCTTTGCCATTGGTTTGAGGGTATTATGGTTTGAAGAAAAACTAAGTTGAATGTTGAAGGTGTCACAAAGTTTCCGTAAGGTTTTATTTTTGAATTATTTTTTGTTATCTGTGATGAGGTGATATAGAACACCAAAGCGACAAATAATGTGATGATTAATGAATTCATAGATTTTCTCAGCTTTTGCAAAAATGAGAGGTATGGCTTCAACCCATTTGGTATAGTTTTCAGTAGTGGTGATGATCCATTGATGTCTTTGGGAAGAATGAGGATTGATTTCTCCGACAAGATCCAAACCCCATTGAGAGAAAGGCCAAAGGTCACAGGTGACATGTAAGGAATGACTAGGTGCGTGATGAAGGTTAGCATGTTTTTGGCATTTCATGTAGTGTTTGACATAGTCATAAAAATCATGGTTAAGGGTTGGCTAGTATTAGCCTAGGTGAAGGATGTGCTTAGCAAAACTGATACCACTGAAGTGACTTCCACAGACACCATCATGAACTTCCTTGATGGTATAAGGAATTTCAGAACTCATAAGGCATCGTAAGAGGATACCATCGAAGCCACATTTATAGAGAAGTCCACCCATGATGACATAGCGAGAGGATATTTTGAGAAAAGTGCGCTTCTCATTACGAGTGAGGTTAGAAGATAAAATGGAAAGGGAAATATAATCTGCGAGCTACTTCTATCAAAGGTCATATGGGTTGGGTTCAACAATTCCAGCAAGGGTAATGTCATGGTATGAATAAGAAGTTGATTGCAACCTTTGTAATGTGACAAAAAATTTTGAGTTAGAGGGTGAAGACGGTATCTGAGAAGCAAAACAGGCCATGGTATCTGAAAAAATTGTTAGTGGAACATGGAGTGGTTTGTAGTTCATACGGATTAAAGGAGTTCAAGAGTGTGTCAACATGATTTTTATAATTTTGAAGTATTCCATTACGGCACTAGTAAATACCATTGAACTGATTTACTACCAGGTGTGACTCACCAAAGATATTAACAGATTTACCATCTAAGGAAATGGTGGTTTGGAGACCTAATACAAGTGATTCAAATTTGGAAATGTTTTTAGTACAATCAAAATCGAGTTTGAAGGATAGTGGAATAGGTTCACCGGCCAGGGGGATGAGGATGACACATGCACCTCCCGCATGTTGACATTTAGATCCATCGAAGAACAAGGTAATCTGATAAATGGTATCATCTAAGGAGAGGGTGGTGATGGACTCATCGAGGAAATCAATGTTAGAGAGTTGATTCCTAGAAAGGGGTGCGTCAACGATCTTGTCAGAAATGGCTTGACCTTTGATATATTTCTGATGAATGAATTCAAGGTCTAAGTCTACAAAAAGGATGAGCCACCATGTAACACATTGGTTTTGGTAAGGTTTGGCATACAAGAAGTGTAAGGGGTCAGTGTTGGTTACAAAATAGGTTATTTGGTTCAGTAGGTAAAGACAAAGTTTTGTCACAACAAAAACTAAGGCTAAGTAAATTTTTTCGGTATGGGTGTATCTCATTTCGTAGTCCAGGAGAGTATGACTTATGTAAAAAACTGCATGTTCTCTATGTTGCTCATCACGATGAGTGAGCATGGCCCCTAAGGAGTGATTAGTAGCAGAGATATATACGTAAAAGGGTTGGTCCTGTTTAGGAGGAATGAGTATGGGTGGTTGTAGAAGGTATTTTTTTAAGGCCTCAAAAGCTTCGTGGCATTCATCATCCCATTTGAAAGAAACATCCTTTTTAAGAATATGATGAAATGGTTGACAATGGTCAGAAAGATGTGAAATGAACCAGTGAATGGATTGTAGCTTACCTTGTAAGCAATGGAGTTGACTAATGTTAGTGGGTGGAGGCATGTCAAGAATGGATTTGACTTTAGTAGGGTCAACTTCTATGTCACAAAAAGAAATAATGAAACCCAAGAGCTTTCATGAGAGAACCACCAAGACACATTTGTTGGGTTGAAGGTGAACACAATGCTTGATGAGGTGGTCAAAGATTGTCTTCAAAACTGTGAGGTGTTTAGACCGATGTTTGGATTTTTTGAGAAGTTCATCTACGCAATCTTCCAATATATGGTGCATGATGTCATGGAAGATATAATTCATAGCCCGATGATATGTAGCACCACCATTTTTGAGACCAAAAGGCATGACTTGATAGCAGAAGGTCACCCAAGGGTTGATGAAAGTACTTTTGTGTTGATCTTCTGGGGAAAGCAATATTTGGTTATAACCCGAGAAGCCATCCATGAGTTATAGCATCTCATGACCAGTGGTAAGATCAACTAGCTGATCAATAATAGGTAGAGGAAAGTCATCTTTTAGGAAGGCTATGTCGAGGTCATGGAAATCTGTGAAAATGTGAAGTCCCCCCATTTCTTTAATGAAAAGGATAATATTAGAAATCCATTGAGGGTAGTCAATGGGTAATATGAATGAAACTGAGAGAAGGCGATGAAGTTCTTCTTTAAACAAAAGAGGAATGTGAGGATGCATTTTCCGTATCTTTTGTTTTATGGGTTTGGCGTCGAGAATGGTAACAATATTGTGGACCACTATGGTGGCATCAATACTGGGCATATCAGTGTAGGACCAAGGGAAAGCATGGTTATTATTTTTGAGGAAAGAAGTAATGGCTTCCTTTTCAGTAAAATCTAAAGATTGGCCAATTTTTAGAATATGTGGGTCATCCTGAGTGTTTATATTGAGTTTGATAGTTGATTCGTTCAACATGGTTTGCATCTCAGAGGGAAATGACCAATGAATATAAGAATCTTCCACACCAAGGTAGGTTAGAATAGACTCATTTTCCTGACATTGAATGACATTAATAGAAGGTGTGTCATCGTTGATTATTTAAGGATATAGGAAGGGAAGAGAAGAGGGATCCTTGCCATCGCATTGATAAATCAAAGGTCCTAAGGAAATGGTGTTTATGAAAAAAAAAAAGTTAGGAGGAATGGATTTTAGATCCATCGAATCCATTGGTGAAGGTGGTAAATAGGGTGAAGAAGGGTCATCATCCGCAATGAGTTCAATGCGAGCCTTTTTGGAAGATAGTTCAGCAAAGCCGATACTACTTTGGTCATTTAGTTTGCAGGTGGTAAATGGAATAACAATGTGAAGGCCTTCCTTGTAAAATCCAAAACTAAAACCTTTCGTTGCACATCAATGTAGGAAAGTGTGGGAAAAGCGATGATTAGTGAGAGATTGGAGGTCAGCAGAAAAGGGTCAAGTTTGTGATGGTGGCTTGGGTGTATAGGTGGAAGTAATAATTCCCCCATAGGTGAGATAGGTGCGAAGGTTGGGAGGACCATAAATAATATGCTCACTGATGTGGTGATCAAAGTGAGGGTGTTGGTGAATATTTCCATAATCTTGCGGGGCAAGGAATGTATTGACATTGTATAGGTGATACTCTCCCAGAGTGAGGCATTGAAAAACACCTTCCAAGGGATCGGTAGTCGATATGTGGGTAGCTGGAATAGATTAATTATTAGGGGTTCAACCAGAGGTGGAATAGGTTGATTTGGAGGTGGATGGATTAGTTTTGGAGGTTGTGGCAATGGTAGGGATAGAATACCTAGGTGCAAGAGAGGTGGTTGCGACATCATTGGATGGGGTTTTGGGTGAAGAAGAAGTGGTCATAGAGGTAGATGCCTTAATAGGTACAAGAACGTCATTGGGTCAGTATAGTATATTACATGTTTTGAAAGGTGATGGGTCAGATGGGATGGTATAGTTATGTCCTTGATGTTCGAATTTGTGGCAGCAGTGTAAAGTTAAAGGAACACAACCCATGGCTCGGATCCAAGGTTTCCCAAGTAAAAAATTATACTCGAATTCTCCCTCTAAAACATAGAATAGTTTTGGGACAATGCATGGGCCAACACGAACATGGAGGACGACGGTAGCCAGGGTAGAGGTCATGGTGTCATTGAATGAGTAGAGCACAACTGGGTTATTATGAATGCAATTGGAAGGTATGCGTATTTGGTTGTATGCATGGGAGGAGATGATATTAATGATAACACCATCATCGATCATAATGCGTCGTATATGTATATTATCGATGTAGACAAAAATGAAAAGAGTGGGATAAGGGTCATCGGATTGGAGAGGAGTGATCTCTTTGTAAAATCTGAGGGCGACTACTTGGTGAGTAGGTGGAGGTGTAGAAGAAGGTGGAAGTTTAATAAGAAAAGATACATGATGAGGGGTAATGATGGAGGCTATGGGTGTAGGGTCATTGGGTAAAACCTCAATAGTCTGGAGGACCTCCATGAGGGCTTGACGATGTGACTCGGAGGTTTGGATGAGGTCATATAAAAACATTTTGAGGAAGGATTTGTGAAAAAAAATTAGCATTGTGTGATGTGTGACCCCATTGGAAATAGGGTATGTGGGACCATGAATGGTGACTTTGTGTGTGGGTGCAGATGGTATGTCAGGTATGGGGTTGGTTGATGGGCTAGTTACCTTTTCCTTGCCTTTGTCTTTCTGGGTGCAGGTGGCAATGTGGATCATGTTGATTTGAGCGAGAGAGGTAGATGGAGAAGGTTTTTCATGAAAGGTATAACGACAGGAAGGACAAAATCCTAGATGGGGGTAAGATCCTTGTGAGATGAGTAGATCACACTAACACTTAAGTGGGGGTTTGGCGATCTCTCTAATGCGAACCATGTTGATTTTGAATTTTGGGGATGAATAAAAGGGTTGTGGGGGTGGAGATGTGGGTTGATTTGTAGGTAATGGAAGAAGGTGCGGGGAAAACGGCAGAGGTGGAATAATTTCCTCATCAAGAAGATCGTCATCATCAACATTATCTTTAGGAGGACACAATTGGATAAGAGCAATTTTTGAAGCCTTACAATTCTCTACATCGTGTCCTGGCACACAATGGAAAGCACAAATTTTATTTTTGTCAAACCCTTTTGGTTTGGGTTTGAGTGGTTCGTAAGGTCTAAGAGGTGGTAATGTGATGACCGATGTTTCGAGGAGGTTGACTAAGATAATGGCATATGACCCCACCAACGGATCACAGTGTGAGGTGAGTGTGGGTTTGGGTGGAATAATGGGTGATTGTGGCGTGAGAGATGTCACATGTGAGGGGTCTTGAAGAGGGATAGGTTGGACCATCAGTTTGGGGAGTGGTACCATCTTAGGCTTGGGTTGTACCTTCTTGGGTAAAGGTGTAGCGGATGGACTAGCCATGGAAGGGGCAGTAGGTCTAACCACTTCTTTGGAGGGTATTGGGCTTTTTAATTTTTGTTGTATTTTCTTGGGTAGAGATGAGGAAGACATGCGTGATGTAGATGGAAAGGCGGATGGAGGGAGGGCAAGAGTTACCCATGTGGATAATTGTTGTGCAGTAGAGATCGTTGGCAGAGATCAAGTGGAAGGTGCGGGCAGAAAAGAGGAAAGATTCATGGGTAGTGAAGAAGTTATGGAAGGTAGTGGTGGTATAGGAGGTAAGAAGGTTACGGCTGATAACGGGGGTTATGTGGATTGTTTGGGCATATTAGAGGGTCGTGGTAAGGAGGTGGGTTGTTTCGTTCTTGATTTACTACTGTAATAAGGTTGTTTGGCTAGGGTTGAGGGGTGAGGTCCTAAGATGGATGATAGAGGCGAAGGTGACAAAGGTGTGGTAGGGGAGGTTGGTGTATTCGGCATATAATGTTGGGTCTTCCTTTTAGGCATAGGAATGGGTTTAACGTGGGTCTGGGAAGATGTGGCTAAATCCAATTTGATGGGTGGGTGAGCAAGGTTCGATGTCGGCATGACCCCTAAGGTAGCGATGGGTTTAGGTAATGGAGATGATATAGGTGTGGGTAGATGTTTGGGTATAGGTGTGCATTAGGTCATGGGAAAAGGCATGGGTTGAATGATGAGCGATGGCGTAGAAGGTTTTTTAATAGGCATGGTTAGGTTTGGTTTGGTTGCTTGAAATAATTTTGGATAGATTATGGAGGTGTTAGTGAGTGACATATGCATTTGGGTTGAGGCAAGAAGTAGGAGACGTCCCCAAAGCAAGGCTCGATCAACGTAATCCAGGCGATCAACCAAGTTTGAAAATGGTATTTCTGTAAGCATGGCCGATGGGGATCGAGTAGCAATCCCTGTAAAGTATGTTTGAAAAATAGGGAAATGATCAGCTTCAGACTCTGTAGGTAGGAGAGCTGAAAGCATATCAATAGGAGCTTGGAAGGCCGATGGAGAATGGTCAACTAAAGGTAATGGGATTTCTAAAGGATCCTTTATGAGTAAAGGAGATGATGGGAAAGATGAGGTAGGCTCTCCTTGCAATGGTGCAGGGAGTGGACATGCATCCCTCATGGGTAGGAGAGTTACTACTCGTGATAGTTTGACAGTCTGAAAGGTGAATGGCAAAGTAGGCTTAGTACTAACTATGGGTTCCTCCCGAGGTGAAACGGGAGACAAAGGGGACTCCTGTGTGGGTGGAGGACTAGATGAAGTAGGTCATTGTGCAGGTAGGGGAGTTTAGGCTTGTTGTCACCCTCAAAATCCCCCTCATTTTTTAAGTCAAGTTTCAAAATATTTTGAGTAGGTGCCTCTGAGAAACATTTAAAGCATAGTTAGAAGTCTTGGGTAAAGGCCTATGTGAGCTTATTACTGAAGGATATGATGTAGAATTGTCCATAGAAGCAGTTAATGTCCCTGTTGTTCTCTTTCTCAGCTCAACATATGAGTGATATGCTAATATTGCACATTTTCTTACTTATAGAGAGTGTCCATCCCATTTGAGTGCCAAGGAAAAGAGAACTATTAAGCTAAGGTCTGCACAGTATGTATTGTGGGAAAATGCTTTGTTCAAGTGAGGCATAGATGAAAGATTCCTTAAGTGTGTGGACAAAGAGCAACAAAAGAAGTTGTTTTCAGCTTTTCATGATCAAGCTTATGGAGAGATTTTATCTTCTACTGTTACTACCCATAAAATCCTTTAGAAATGGTACTATTGGCCTACATTATTCAGAGATTCATCAAAATGGGTAGGAAAGTGTGAAGCCTGTCATACTTTTTTTGGGAGACCTAAGTTGGTTGCTTTACCCCTCAAACCAGTAGTAATTGATGAGCCTTTTCAATAGTGGGGATTATATTTTATTGGAACTCTTAACCCACCTTCCAGTTTTGGGCATGCCCACGTGCTAACTGTTATAGATTACTTCACAAAGTGGGTAGAGGTTATCCCAGTCAAGAGAACTACTTCTGAGGTGGTGTGTAATTTCATCAAGGAGAACATCCTAATAAGGTTTGGGGTGCCAAACAAGATTGTAACTGATAATGCTTCTAATTTTTCTTCTTTTGAGATGATGGATTTATGCTATGGCTATGGAATTTCCCTTGCTCATTCTTCATATTATTATCCTCAGACAAGAAGAATCAACAAATAAGAATCTGGTAACCATCATCCGGAAGCTTGCCAATGACTCTCAAAGTAATTGGCACAAGAAGCTCTATGATGCTCTCTAAGCAGACATAATTACACCCAAAAGAGCAATAGCGATGTCTTCATTCCAGGTGGTGAATGGTGTTGAAGCTTAACTGCTAGTAACAATGGAATTACCAGCCTTGCACTTGATGAAGGCTATTGAAGATACAAGTTTCATCAGTTTCTTGGACAATAGGATCATGTATCTCCAGAAGCTAGATGAAGATAGGATGAAAGTTTTTGATAGAATCTCAGCTCATCAACTAAAGGTGAAATATTTGTTTAATAAGAAGGCTGGACCCAAATATTTTCAAGTAGAAGACATTGTTCTGCTATGGGACAAAAGGCATAAACCTCGATGAAGCCATGGTAAGTTTGATTCTCTTTGGCTTGGTCCTTTCAAAATCAGACACTTTGCTGGAGAAAATTATTTCTACTTGGATTATATGGATGGATCCTCTCTCCTACTTCCTTATAGTAGGCAATATTTGAAGTTGTTCAAGTCCTAGGTGATTACGAAGTCCTTTTGTATATATTGTGTGTCATGTTTTGTTTTTGTTTTCCCTTTTTCGTTTGTTTCCCTTCTGTGTGTGTTGTATTTTGTACTGCTTTGCCTTTGACTCTATTTTTCCAATGGATAAGGCATTGGTCTTCTTTCCCAGAGTTTTTCTATGGTTCTTGATCTTGCCTCGTTCCTCTATCCAAGCCAAGTCATCCCCAGAAAGAGCCAGTTATTGTCACCCTCAAAATCCCCCTCATTTTTTAAGTCAAGTTTCAAAAATTTTTGAGTGGGTGCCTCTGAGAAACATTTAAAGCATAGTGAGAAGTCTCGAGAGATGGAGAAATTCCGTGCTTTGAAGTGGTTGGTGCTTGGTTTTTAATCTCACCCCTTTCGTTTAAAATTCTCTAGTCTGCGTGGTTTGATAAACTTTTTGTCTTCCCATCTGGATGCTTGAAAATTGTTTCCTTCATTCGAATGAAATTGTCAAATACTTTTTCTATGGCCGTGGATCGCATCGAGCCTGGTATTGTTTACAATTCTTCTTTCCACAAGGATCAATTTGAAATTCGGGCGTAAAAGGTGGAGTTTCCCTGCTCTGTATTTTTCCACAGCCTCGAATGACAGGCGTATCTTCCCTGTCAATTTTTGTCCCAACGTCAATGGATACGTGGACATCTCTGATTGGATGTGGTGTGGCAGGTTTTATCTTGTGAACTTTTCACTTTGTTACTTTGGCAAAAAGTATCAATTTGGCACCATGGCTCGAAGGATCCTGATTGGTCAAATCGAGCTATGGCGGAAAGGCGGGCCCTTTTCGTGTTTTGATGCATTATGGAAAAAAGGGCGTAAAAGTATAAAAGAATGCCTAAGGCCCATAAAAGGACATGTGGCCGTTTTTAAGTTTGAGGCGGGAAGGCGGATCATTGGAGCACTTTGAAGATTTTGGCTTTATTGCCAAAAGGAGTAAAGTTACAAAATTAGGCACAACTCTGCTGAAGCCATGTATTGAATATCTGTTGAAAAGTCAAAGCGGGGAGGCAGATCACTGGAGCACTTTGGAATTTTTTCCTTTATTTTGTAAAAAGAATAAAGTGTAAAAGTAAAGCGTGACCCCGTTGACACACTAAAAAAAGTCAAATGTTGAGCCCGCATCAAAGGTCAAAACAGGAAGGTGGGTCGTCAGAGTTTTTTGGGAATCTTGGTTTTTTTTCCAAAAGGAGTAAAGTTGTAAAATGATTCGTAACTCCGCCAAAGCCAGGTATTGAATATACATTGAAAAGTCAAAGTGGAGAGGCGGATCGTCTTAGCACTTTGGGAATTTTAACCTTTTATCAAAATAAAGTAAAATAGTAAAAGTGAGTCGCGACTCTGTCAACGCCCAGGGAGAGCCACGTGTCGGGCCTATATAAAAAGTGAATTGCGGGCCTGCGGGGTTTGAGTGAGACTTTTGCACTTTGCATATTTTTTCCTAAAGGCGCAATTATATTTTCAGGCCCACAGATCCGTTTTGCGAAAATTGCATTTTCACCATTTTTGTACAGATTCGATTCAAATATTCAAATGAGCATAACTTTCGATCCAGTACTCGAAATTTAACAAATTTAATACCGTTGGAAAGATGCTAATGAGAGCTATATGCTAGGCCATTCAAAATAATATTTTAGCAAGATTTTATGGGTGATAATTTTGAAAACATCTTTCACGCCATTAATATGTGATCTGATTGCTTCAAGAACCACATTTGATCTGATCTTCCATCCTTCCTTCTTCAGCACACCAAAGACATGCAGAACCAGACTTGACAGATTGTATGTGGATTTGCAGGGGCATTGATGGTTGGTGGTTGAGCTTCCAAATCAAATTACTTTCCTTCTCTTCTTCTCCTCTCTTCGCTTCATTTATAAATGTAAGAGCTTGGCTCATTGCAAATGTTGGACTCTGATACTTTTGAAGTGTAAATAGAATCGAAAGCAATCAATGCAGAATAATTTCCCCTTTCTCTCTATCTTCATCTATTGTCTCTTCTTGCTTACCTGAAATATGTGGATCATTTATCTTCTGTAATAAGAAACTTTTTGTTCTTATTGATATGATTTCGGGAACTTTGTGTCTATGGAATGATATCTTATGTTGTGGATTTGAATGATTTTGTTCTGTATCACATTTTCTTAGTACGTATAAGGTTATACTCTGCTATCTATATTTCCTTAAAGTATTGTTATATTCTGCTCTTTCCTTTCTTCAGTTTTTCCATTCGTTTGTATTGATAAGCTATTTTGGTAAAAGAGCATTTCAAGATGTCAGAAGTCCAGCCTTAAGACGAAAGTTGTACATTTGTATATAAGTTTTGTTTCTTGCTTTGAGTAAGGGAGCCTCTCCCATAAAGAGGAGGGACTTGCTGCCTCCAAACTGTGGTTTTGTTAAACTACCATTTTAAAACCCAACAGGGCTAGAATTTCATCTATGAAAGGAACAAGAAGAAATTGGGAAGCAACTGGTATGTCATCAAAAATAGCGTGGACTTCACAGACATTGTTGTCATTGGTTGAGGCGTCACCAGTTTGGTTGAAATATGGGGCATGATTAGGGAATGGTTTCTTGAAGATGTGTAGGTTTTGGTTGGCTAGTGCATTTGGGTTATCCAAGACTAGATATCCTTTGTCTAACATTTATTCGAGGATATTCTTGAAGGTGATGCAATTACCATCACTATGACCTTTGACATGATGATAGTTGTAAAAGTCATGTTATTTATACCACGCAGGCATGGGGCGAGTAGGTTTAGAACCAGTGTGTGGTTTTATAGGTGGAAGGGTAATGATACCATCCTTAATAATCTTTTCCAAAATAGAAGAATATGGTTCCCCTATTGGGGTGTACTTTCAATGTTCTCATCTGAATTGAAAAGTTTGGACGAGGGAGAGATTAGATGAAGGTTTGGCTTGGTTAGATGGGTGAGAGGGGCCGGCCTTGAGAACCACCGCGTTAGCGGAACCCTTGGATTTTGAATAATTATTGTGGGGTTTCGAAGAAGAAGAAGCATCATTTTATTTAAATGAAATATTTTTATTACGTAGTTGGATTTTCTTCTCTTCAATGGCATGAATTTCTAGTTTTCGTGCCATGGTGAAGGCTTCGTCAAAGGTGCAGAAGGTCTACACCTGCAGGGTTGGTGAAATATGTCTAGCGTAAGCTTGAGTAAACAGATATCCAAAAGTTTTTTGCTCTCTTCTCCTTGCTTTCATTTAGGAGGTCAAAACAGGTATCCAAAAGTTATGTGCAGGTAAGGCCAAGGATTTAGATGAGCTACAAGCAAAATACCTAAAATGGGGAGCATATATTCTTGCTCCTCACGTTTTGAATATATTCAACAACATCATTCAGTGTGGTTTCCCAAATGATTGGACCGCTAGTATGGAAATGCCTATTTTTAAGAGCGGAGATGTTGACAACCCAACCAATTACAGGACCATCATGATCAATCCCTTATTTGCAAAGTTAGTTGGTAGCATGGTTGAACACAAAATCAACAAGTGGGCAAAAGACAATGAGAAGAGAGCAAAAGGGCAAGCTGGTTTCAGACCTAAACACTCCACCTTAGATCATGGTATTACTCTAAGACATATCATTGAAAAAGCGTGGGAGGAATAGAAATAAGTTTTTTGTTGTTTTGTTGACTTCAGGAAAGCTTTTGACACGATTCCTAGGGATAATTTATGGTGCATAATGCAAGAGCTTGGTATACCATTGCAGTTTAGATCATCGGTTCATAGACTTTATGAAAAGGTGTGTAATAAAATAAGAACATGTAGTCATTTTTATACCCTTAAATTAATAGTAAAATCCCTTGTGTGTTGGCCTATCACCTAGCGGGCGTTAGGCACTCACCCGAGGCACGCGTGAGCACTGAGCCCCTCCTTTATGTGAGTCTTGTGAGAATACATCATCTTATGATAGACAATTAAGTGTAAATGAATAGAAAAGAACCATGCAACGTTCTGAGGACCTAGGATGAGTTATCACATCAATGCACCCAGAGAAGAGAAATGACAAACAACATCTGGAAATGGTTGATACATAACAGAAATGCACAAAGATTATACTCACGAACACATACATGATTCAGAATAGATTCTTATATTCATAATGATGAGTGCAATATCTACATTACATTCTCTGGGGTCATAATAGACCCATATAATAATGCAGAGCAAAGTCATGCATCAAAACTACCATATGTCCTTCACATTACAAAGAAGAATGCAAACCCATCCCTTTAAACATGTCATCACCCCTATAGTCTCTCTAATCCCAACCCATAGAATTCTCCATTATATTTCGGTAGATCTTCACCTGTCTTCCACCAGTCTACCACACTAATCACTATCTATCTTATGTCTCCTTTATGTTGTCCGCACACCTATATATATAGCTTTTGTACCTTCACCGCCATGCCTTTCGAGGTAATAGATCGGCTGCCAAATGTCTGAGTGGTCCTCCAATGGAGCATGCCTCCTTTGATCCGAGCTCTCCACTATGTGCAATGATGCTCTTTTGGAACCTTCCATCACATGCATGAAATATTCCCTTTTTGATCCTACAATCGCCAAGCTGGCACCTTATCCACTCTACATGCTAGACGGGTCATGCTTTTCTCGTGTGATGCCAGGGATGCCGAATATGGCTAAGTCCAAAACCCATTTTGCCTTGCACGCGCGTTGTGTGTTCTGCAAAACCATGTCATAACCCTTCCCTGCGCGCCTTCTACCTACGCACCCTTCTTCAACTAGGTCCCGCGCGCCCATGTGCCTTCTTGTACTTAGCCAATATTATGGGGCCCAACATCACCCCACACTACGCCTATTTTCCTTCCTCAGAAACACTCTTCCAATTATAAAGAATGGCGGGTTCTTATAATGGTTGGAAAGAAAGAATAAAAGAATGAAGATTTGGAGAAAGAATGAAAGAATGAGGAACTTGTTTATTATTGGAGGAGGAGAGGGAAATCCTTTCCTATCTCTTCCTCTAACTTCCCCCAAACGTCGACCTCATTATGGGCTTGCTGACAAAGGTCACCTACCAGGGCGCTCACCTCCTCAAAATTCAGCTCCTCCCCTTTGGTGTTCATTGTTTCAACGATTCCTACCAATTGTTTGCTCAAATCATCGAGCGCATCCATCTTGCGGGTGATTTAGGGGTACAAATCTTTCAGTCGGTTCTTGATCAAGCCCCGCAAGGTCTCGATGGCCTCTGATTTCTTCTCCACTTCAGCTAGGATTTTATCTCGCTCAGTCCTATTCCCCTTATTCTTCTCTTAGAACTCCTTGACCTCTATCTCATGTGTGGCAACCAAGATGCTTGTCACTCTGTCTCTATCCACACAATTGTCATAGGTAGCCTTGGCAACTTGCACGGCGGCCTTCACATCGGCGAGGATTTTGGTATATTGGGAAATCATTTCTACCACCTTCATTTTCTCCTCCCTCTCTTGGCACGCCAACGCCTCTTCTGTGGACTCTATGGTAAGTGGTCGTCTCTCCATAGTGAGAATGTGAGTCAAATCCTCCAGACATTGTAAGGTTGATTCATACTTCTAATCGGGTGACGCTAAGTCGAGGTGTTTAAGGACAATTGCATATGTAATCATCTCCACCTTCTTGGAGACTTCATGCACCTTTGTTTTTTCTTCTTTCAACTCGCGCCTCAACTGAGCGATGATCAGTGCCTCTTGTTTTAGGTCTTTTCTCTTTTCCATGAGCTCCTTCTTTTTCTTCTCCAATTCGTCCTCCAGGAATCTCACTCTATTGTTTCTCCTGAATAGTCTAGATTCAACTTCGACTAAAACCTTGTTGAGTGCGTTACAGACCTGTTAATCCGATAGTTGTTGGACTATCACCAAGGGGTTTACTCCTTTGGTTTCTGGCACCTTTAATAGCACTCTCTGGCTTATTTCAAACTCAGGTTCATCTACACGAGACTTGAATGCCCAAGATAGCATTTTCCTGGTTAGGGGATATGCGCCTTCTTTATCAAACGATGACATAGATAGGAGTTGCTCTGTTGGCATGGTGCTCTGGAAGCACACGTATAACACCTTGCTATTATCATAAATGTATCCCATTACCTGCCCTTGTGCCACCACTACACCTTTCCCACCTGTTCACGCAACTTTTGGGAAGTTTACTGCTAATTTGGGATCTCCACCCATGTTGTCATACTCCTTCCCAACACTTTCTTCCTCCAACTCCTTCGTGGTTCTCTCCAAATCCTATTCCACCAACTCCTTCATGATTCCAACCACTTCTCTCTCCATGGTTTTCTCTACTTGCTCCTTAGTGAGGCTTAGCGTTCTTTGGTTTTTAGTGCTTACTTCCTTGGTCGTCACTTTGCCTTGAGCCTCGGCTTATTCCTCATGATTCTTCCCCTCATCTTCCTTGTCATACTTTTCCTCATCTCCTTCCTCCTCCGAGCCATTTATATCATATGCTAGATGATCTTCACCTCCCTCAGGCTCGTCATCATCCTTGTCACCGATGTAGGCATCTAGATTTTCCGTCTCTTTTGAGTCTGCCTCATCTGTCACTTTCTGTTTCTTCCTTACTGGGGATTCCAGTACATCAGTTTCTTTTTTCTCCTTCTCCTTGACAGGAGACCTCTTCGTTGGTGATTCTTCATGGGTGAGGTGCTCTTCATGCTCCAATTCCTCTTCTTCTGGGGTCTTTACTTTGGTGGGGGACTTTTTTCTCCACGCGTAAGTGCTAGGATTCGTGACTACTTCAAGCGTGCTCACCGATTGTGCGGTCTGCACACTTGGTGCTTTCTTCTCCTGCCCTTATTCTCTTTCTCTCTTCTTCAGTGTGACCTTCTTTCTTCCTATGGGGTCTTCTAGAATGGAGTCATCATTATACATATATGTGCCTTTCTCGAACTTAGGTCTTATGCGAAGGAATATCCTTGTTGCAGCCCTTCCAGAGATTGACAACGTTATTGGTTTCATCATTTAAACTTCGTGGGAGACATACTTCTCCACGTACGCATGGTTTATAGGGTACACGATATTTCGACGCATCTCGCGGTGGTCTTGGTCCACCTCACTAAGTTCGAACCTTAGTCTTTTGGATTATTTGAACCTGTTGACCCCTGTCTGGAAGTATTGCGCAGTGAAGGAGAAGGGCAGCTTGCACCATGGACCCTTAGTCCCATTTGTTAAAGTTAATCTACCAATGAATAAATGTTGGTACACTAAAAATTCTACTTCTCCATCCACGAGTGCAGACAACTACTCTGGGATCCTCCACTCTGCCTCGAATACATCATGCATTTGTTTATACCACTTCTCCAGGAGCACCTTGTGAGCAGTCGTCATGGTTTCACAAGTGTATTTTTCAAACCTTTTTGCTAGTGAGGGATCCTCATCTGGATACTCCCAAACAAATTTCTTCGGCCCATCTGGTACTCCAATCTTTGAAAAGACAATGGTGAGGAGGACGTTACCGAATAATATCTTATCTCCCTCCTGCGCGCTTCTTATGATCTCATCCACGATGAAAGAAGACAAGTTATAGATGGTTCCCTCTGATATCTTTCGGCATGCATTTAGCCATGCATTGTTCACTTACATCCATCATCATTTATCATTGAGCTTGGTCACCAAGCGTGCAACCATCCTCATAACAGGGTCTAGAATCTCTGCGATGTCAAAGTATCACAAACCCTTCTTATAGGCATAGGCTGCTACTGTCTCCTTGATAGCCTCATTGTCGCTAAGATCATCATCTATACTTTCTCCTTCACAATTAAGGCATGTAAACTTGGATATCAATTGTGGTGTTATGCGCATCTTGCGCCCTGCAAAGTAGAATTGATCTTCATGTACGCGCGACATCAACCATTGATAAAGGCGTTCAGGCTTGCCAAAGTAAGGTAACTCATACAATTGTAATAACCCTGTTTTCTCCAGTTTGACTTTCACTTTGTTGCTGTACATAGGCATCCCATCTGGTGTCCTTTTGTTAGTCAGACAGGCCAACTCTAATGTCATTTCTTTCTCAATTGTGCTCGTGTGATGGTTATAATCGCTCATAGTCATTTGTCTTAGATGTGACACCCATTCCTTTCCTAGCAATACTCCATCTAGGTATTGCATTTCTACCTACCATTCTTTGTTGGAGCTCGCGACAACAACGGTTTGCTTTCCTTTGCCCTTGCCCTTCGGTTTCTTTGGTGAAATGGTCACCTTCTTATGTGTCATGCTTTCTGTCAGCATGAACTAAGAACTCCCTTCTCTGCTCTGTTACTCTACTTAACTCCAAACTCAACTCCTGGAATAAATCCTTCTATCTTTGTGCCTAGCTGTCAAACCCTAACTAGGAAAACCTTCCACAATACGGTGCACCACAACTAACCTTCTCTCATGCTCGTGTATTCCTTCCTCCTGGTTTTCAAATCCACTCTAGTCACACTCTTGGATTTCTCGGATTCTTCTTCCTTCACACAAATTTCTCTGGATGCCCTAGTTTGCAAGAGCGCTTCAACTTCGTAATAACAAGGTAGAATAATGACTTGCCCGACCTTATATTTATAGTTTTTGCTTCCCTCCAGCAATAAATGTTATGCCACCTACAAACATACGTTAACATTAAATGTGGCTTTTTCCACTAAGTCGACTTTAAGCGTTCTTGCCCACGCGCTAATTCCTCCGTGAAAAACCTTCTATAACCTTCTGGCGTGCAAAAATACAATCTGACCGAAGACTCTTACGCGTGCGTATACAGCACTGAAGGCACTTCTTCTGTACTTTACCTAATTTTTGCCCTCATCTACCTCATGTTGTTCCTGCACTCTTCATCCTTTGTAAGTGGTCTTTGTTACAGCCTTCTTGACACTATAATTCATTATTCACTGTTTCCTCACACGCTTTCTCACCCTTATGCGCTTCCTTCTACTGGGCCACTCAAATTGTATTATATGCCTCTACTTTTTGTTCATTACTCCACCCCACACTAATCAAATGTGCAGTCCTCTGTGCATACACAACCTTGGAAAAAAAATAATGTGGTTACCGGCGCACAAGGCACAAAACGAAACGAAAAGAAAGGAACAAACATCGAGAAAGGGAAACACAAGAAAAGAAAAGCATGAAGGAAAATTCTAAGCTAATTAACAATATTGCCTTATTACAAACACCAAGAAGACTTATTTATAGTAGCGCTTTAGCCTTCTCCCATTGAAATGACCTGGTAATCTCATCCCATATAGTGCTTGTAACTGGCAAGCGTCTGATCCAAGAATGTATGAGATGATGTATGGTCCCAACCAATGAACTTTCAACTTCCCAGGATGGCGCAGATACTTGGAATCATACAACAACACCATCTACCCAACCTCAAACTTCTTGTTCTTGATATGACGATCATGTCATGCCTTTTGTATTTTTTTGTCTTCTGACTCCATCTAGCAAGTGATCACCTTTCGTCTAACTGCATCAACTTATCAATCCTTTCTTCTAGCGCTTTCCTATCAGCTAACCCTCCTGCACGCATTATATGCAGTGACGGTAACATGAATTTAACTGACAAAATAGCCTCTATGTCAAACACCAATTGAAATGGTGTGGCTTGTCCAAACTTTTGTAGGTTGTCCTGTATACCTGTAGAACGACTGATACTTTTTCATTCCAATCTTATCTTCCAACGTTACAAATCTTAGTCAACGTGTGACTTAGTATTTTTTTAAATGCCTTAGTTGTTCCATTCGTCTTTGGGTGATAGGGGTAGTCTTGTGATGGGCCACCATAAATTCTGCTAACAGAATCCTGACCATTTCATTGAGAAAATGTGTACCTCTATCACTTGTCAAGCTTAAAGGATAACCATACCTGCTGGTTATATTATCCCATAAAAAATATAGCAGCCATCGCTGCGGTGTAATCCTTCGTAGGCACTGCCTCTACCCACCGTGTCAAGTAATGATATACCGTGAACCAATCCTTCGCGTGGCTGGCAAAACTTGCCCTACAAAGTCGATTGCCCAGTTTTCAAATGGTTCAGCACTAGCTATTGGTCGCAAGGGCATTTCATCCCTCTTTTTGGGTTTTCCAAGGCATTGGCAATCGTCACATGTCGTACAAAACTCAATACAATCTTGGTAGATGGTTTCCCTCCAAGGCTCCGCTAGTAAAATCTTCCGCGCGGTAGCATTTCTTGCAGAGTGTCCTCCTGCAATCCCACCATGCGCTTCATCCATAATTGCCACGCGCTCATGTTCTAATACACATCGGCGCAGAACCTCATCACGACCTAACTTATATAGGTCTCCATTAATCAACATGTAGGGTGTGACACATATTGTTAACTGCTTTCTTTCCAGAGTCTTCATCCCCTCTAGCGCCACCCCTGTTTTTAAGAACACTGCAATATCTTTCAAGTCTGAGGGTGCGCACCACAGCCTAAACAAATATAGAACTAATTTTTTTTAAGGAATAGAGAAGGGAATTCCAAATCCACCTGTCTACCCTCCACTCAATTTGCACCTATGTATGTGCATTTCGTATAAAAATTACCATCCCACATGCCATGCTTCACCGAATATACAAGATGTGGCCATATTTCCCGGTGTCGAAGCAATTCTTGTCGTTCATCCTATTAAAATCGTCACACTCTACAGGTTTTCAAGGACGATTTAGATCTTGTCTAGTTGTTGTCATTGGCGGCGGTTGTACGCGATGTATTAACAATGCTTAAGAGTAGGTGCATTATCGTAAAAAACATGTTTCCTCCTTGTTTTCACCTATAAAGTTGTTTTAATAAAAATGCAAACATTTACTACACTTTAGAGAAAATGAAAAACTTGCACTCAAATCATTCAAAGTGTTAGGGTTACAATTTTTACATATAGATCATATATAATGTATATATCATTTACATAAATTTATAGTATAATTTGTGCATATATATTACATATACTTATTTTTAAAATGTCAAGGGATATTAATTTTAACTTTTTTTTTGGTTTTTTGGATACTATAATTTTCAATAATTTCATTATTTTTATAGTAAAAATTTCCATTAACTGGTGATAATTAGTGTTAATTTAGTTGCACCAATGTGTCATGGTTTTAAAACCTTTCCCACAAAAGAAAACATTGGGCTCCAAAATCCAACATATGGCCAAGATATTATGATATTTCAATTGAATTATTTTATTTTAAAAAATCTAAATGATGAAAATGAGGCTCATCTTCTCTCACAAGAGGCATCATATTCTTGATAGATACACTTGAATTTAGAACTTTGTGTTGTGTGATCCACTCTTAAGCCAAATCCACAAATAACATAAACATACATATATATATATATATATATATATATATATATATATATATATATATATATATATATATATATATATATATATATATATTAGTTTGGATAAATGTCATTTCTTTTCCCAAATAGATGTCCAAATATATGAAACAATGTCCATAGTTGAATGGAATATGTAGATGAAAGAAATGCATCTTTTATCTACCTAAGTGGTTTAAATTTCATAAGGTGTGCACCCCAAATGCTCTACATCATACCCTTTGCATATGAATGGTAGACATATAATGATCATATTTCATCCCTAGAGATACTCTCGACACCGGATTTCATTATATTGTATTTCACTATCTATTGATTATTAGTCTAGATTGAGTTCTTCTTGGAGTGTTTGTTATGTTATTCTATTGTTTGACCATTTTTGTTTTGAGTAATTTGATTATTTAAATTTTTTATTATTTATTGTGATTTTATCTTTCTCTTATCAATTATTTGTCCTTATTTGCTTGAGTTTGTTTGCTTCAAAACCCATGTCGTGCCATGTGTTCTACAAAACACTGTTAGAACCCTTCCCTGCATGCCTTCTACCCGCGTGACTTTCTTCAACTAGGTCCCGTGCGCCCACGCACCTTCTTGTACTTAGCCAATATTTTGGGGGCCAACAGAACCCAAAAAAGCATTTCAGAGAGCTTTAGGAGCGACATTGGTGTTAATCAGGGTTGTCCTCTATCACCCACACTCTTTGGTTTATATATAGACCAACTTGAAGAATTGTTAAATATGGAGGGTGGTGAAGGTATCCAGTTGGGTGAGTATGCTATAACACTTCTTCTATATGTTGATGATCTTATATTGATTGTTATGTCTGCTCAAGGATTACAAAGACATTTGCTCACACTTGAAGCCTTTTTCAAAAAAGTAGGTATGCAAGTTAATATCAACAAGACCAAGATTATGATCTTTAGTAATAGAAGGAAAAGAAATCAAAAACCATTTTTCTTTGAGGGTAGTATTCTAAAAGAAGTAACCGACTACAAATATTTGGGGATTGACTTCAACAACAAATTTACTTGGGAGACTTGCATAAAAAAGAGAATGATAGGAGGGTGGAAAGCCCTTTATGCTTTACAAAATAAATGCAGAGAAGCAAAATTATGGGATTGGAAAACTACTCAAACCCTTTTTGAAATATTAGTTACTCATGTTGTACTTTATGGGTGTGAAATATGGGCCAACAACATACCATTATTAAAATGGAAGCAAATTGAGAGAATCCAAAACCATATGATTACCAACAAATTTAAGTTGAAAGTTTCGGTCCCTTATGAGATTCTTTTAGCTGAAATAGGTGCAGTTCCAATTGAAGCCATTGTTATGATTCGACTTCTAAGATACCTCAACAAAATTGACCAAATGACAACAAATAGGTGGCCTAACATTGTCTTCAAAGATCCATTATGCAGGAGGAAGAGGTCATGGATGAACCAAAACATCATGTGGATGAAGAAATGGAATATTGAATGGAATACATGGCCCCAAGGTAATAAAGAAATACAAGAATTTGTTATTGATAAGGCCCGCAAAACTATGTGGGACAATAAAGGCAGAAAAAAGAGATATTATGTCAAAGAATTTAACTACACTTGTGACCATCAACAAAAGGCATACATCGGGGCCCTCATTCCGTTGAGAGCTAAGATTCTCATAGCTCAACTAAGGACAAAATCCCACCGGTTTAGATGTGAAACAGGTAGATGGAAAAGGCCTAAAGAAAAATGGGAAGAAAGACTTTGTGTCTTTTGTTCAGATGGGGCAATGGAATCAGAAAAACACTTTATTATAGAATGCAGTTCCTATAATGACATTTGTTCCAGATATGCAATCAATTTCAAGACTTTGTCATTACAAGTTCTGTTTGATGAGGAGTTGATAACCAGAATGGGAGACCTCATCATCAAGATTAACAAAAGAAGATTTGAATTTGTGAATTCTGAAGAAAGTGGTTTTACCGTCTCATAGGCTATTTTTAGCCTCGTGGACGTTAAAAGTTTTCTTTCTTTATTTCTTTCTTTCTATATCAAAGCTTACTTTGAATATTGCACTTTATTAACAACCTTTCAAAACGGCCAGTTTGTCCCTTCATGTTTTTTCCTATTTAAAATTTTTTATGAGGTAGGGTCATGGGTATTTTGCCTCGATTTGGTTTATCTAAATTTTATGAATGAATGTTGCTATATATATATATATATATATATCTTTTGTGTGATTTTATGGAGTCCATAGCATTTTTTAGGAGTATAATTGAGAAAATTTAAATGAGAAATTAATCGAATATAGAACTAAAAAAAAATTAAGGAATAGAGAAGGGACTTCCAACCCCACCTGACTACCCTCCACTCAATTTGCACCTATGTATGTGCATTTCATATAAAAACTACCATCCCACATGCCATGCTTCACCAAATATACATGATGTGGCCATTTGTCCCGGCGTCGGAGCAATTGTTATCACTTGTCCTGTTAAACTCATCACACTCTGTAGGTCTTCAAGGATGATTCAGATCTCACCGAGTTGTTGTCACCGGCGGCGGTTGTACGCGATGTATTAACACCGCTTAGGAGTAGGTGCATTATCGCAAAAAAAACATGTTTCCTCCTTGTTTTCGCCTATTAAGTTCTTTTAATAAAAACACAAACATTTACTACACTTTAGAGAAAATGACAAACTTGCACTCAAATCATTCATAAAGTGTTAGGATTACAATTTTTACATAAAGATCATATATAATGTATATATCATTTACATAAATTTATAGTATAATTTGTGCATATATATTACATGTACTTATTCTTAAAATGTCAAGAGATATTAATTTTAAGTTTTCTTTTGTTTTTTTGGATATTATAATTATCAATAATTTCATTATTTTTATAGTAAAATTTTCCATTAACTAGTGATAATTAGTGTTAATTTAGTTGCACCAATGTGTCATGGTTTTAAAACCTTTCCCACAAAAGAAAACATTGGGCTCCAAAATCCAACATATGGCCAAGATATTATGATATTTCAATTGAATTATTTTATTAAAAAAAATCTAAATGATGATCAAATGGACATCAAATTTAACGTTGGACTCGCAACTCCCATTGTAAAATGTTAACCAACATAAATATATACTAAATTATAACTTGTAATTTCATATGTTTAACGTTTTAAGAATACATGGTATATATGCATTGCAAATGATATGCATGGTATATTAATTGAGTGTGAATGAACATTTATGACAATCCTAATATCACACAAGTACACAATCATGTCATTCATATTTTCAACTATGAAATGAGGCTCATCTTCTCTCATAAGAGCCATCATATTCTTGATACACACACACACACACATAGACACACACACACACAGACACACACACACGCACGCACGCACGCACGCACGCACACACACACACGCGCGCACACACACGCGCACACACGCACACACGCGCACACACGCGCACACACGCACACGCGCACACACGCGCACCCTGCGCGCACACACACACACACGCGCACACACACACACACGCACACACGCACACACACGCGCACAAGCGCACACACGCACGCACACACACGCACACATGCACACACACACGCACGTATATGTACGCGCACTACACTACACATACACTACACACACACACGCATACACGCGTGCACTCACAGATTGATACACTCTTACACATACACACAGACACACATACACACACACACACACACACACACACACACAAGTATTTGAGATATCTAATGCTAATTATACATTCCCAAATGGAAGTCCATAATAGATGAAACATTGAGTGCATAAATGTTGAGATGGATTTATGTAGTTGATAGAAATGGACACACACACACTTGCACTACATACACCCACACCCACACCCACACACCCACACATATTTACACAGGTACACACACCCCCACACCCACATCTACGATATTTAGACACATGGTTATATTTATACATGTACACACATGAGTAATTGGATAATTATGTGATTTATATTTTAGTAGAAGTTAAGTATGATTTGGGAAAGTTAATATGACACATATGTGCATTAGTTAACATAAATCTAAATGACTATATTTAAAAGGTAAATGCGAGTATCTACAATAATCTACCTAAATGGTTTATATTTCATGAGGTGTGCACCCCAAATGCTCTACATTGTACCCTTATGTATTTGATATTTTAGGCATAGAATGTTAAGTATTTCATCCCTAGGGAAAGTCTAATATACACATATTATTAGTTAAATAAGAAATTTTACCGAACTATACTAAAATGATTGATTAGTCTAGATTGAAGATATTGATTGGAGTACGTTTGTTATGTGAAAATCTATTGCTAAGAACCATTTTTGAAATTGAGTACACATTTGATTATTTAGATACATTGTATTACACACACACACACACTTATCACACACACATCACACGTATATGTATGCTACACTAACATAACCAGAGTAGGTGTGCTTCAAGATTGATAGTCTCGTAACATATTTTAGAAAGATGTATTTGATGATATCCTTATGCTAATTATAGTGTTAAATGGAAGTTTTTCCAATAATAGATAGACAATTCAGTGATAAATGTCTAGATGAATTGTATGAGTTATAGATTGGATCACATGTTTGGTACATAAATCTAAATGACCTATATTTAAAAGGTACCCACGATTCTTGAGTTCTCTACAATCAATTATAAATGGTTATACGTTGTATGATGCCTAAAATGAGTAATTGGTAATCCTATGTATTTATATTTTAGTAGAAGTCTATAGTATGATTAGGAAAGTTACATATAGTGCATATTATTAGTTATGCACATAAGAAATTTATACACGAACATACTAAAATATTGATATCTAAGGAAGATATTGATTCAATACGGTCCTCGTGACCAAATCTAAGCTAAGAACCTTGAAGTATTTAGATAAGAACATAAGAATTATACTAGATCTAACATTTATTACACACAGCACACACACTTGGGACACACACACACAAGTATATGTATGCTGACACTAGCATTGTGCAGATAGTGTGTCTCAAGAATTGATATCTCTTAAGGGATATTTTAGAAAGCCCCTTTCGGTGTTGAATCTCATTCTTGCTTCCTTAACCACAGTTGCTAACGTTGAATGTTTGTGTGTGCTACCTTTGATCGTTGGGTGATTGTGATCTTGTTGCGAAGTAATTGTATGCGTCTATAGATTGGATCGTGTCTTATCATCTAGTGCCGTACATAAATTCTAAATGACTATAATTACAAGGTAAATCGTAGCATCTTTTACGAATATTCTTATTAAATGGCTTATCGTATTATCCATGTAAAATGAGAAACTTGTAATTTGTACGCTATATGTTTAGTAGAAGCTCTAAGTATGATTAGGGAAGTTAATACCTAAACACATGTCATTAGTGTAAATAAGGGGATAGTCCTATTGAACATACTAAAATATTGCCATATGCTAAGGAAGATGGACTGCTAGATTAATGTCAGGTTTAATGCTGAAAACCATCTAGTGCTAAGAACCCTTGAAATTGATACAGGCCTTTACGCATGCTCCTTATACTAGATTACATTTAATGTACACACACACACACACACACACACACACACACACATCACACACGTTTAATATTGTATGCTACACTAACATAACCAGATGAGTGTGTCTCAAGATTGATGGATCTCGTAACATATTTTAGAAAGATTGTATTAATGAGATATCTATGCTAATGGATACATGTAAATGGAAGTAATAATAGATGACATTGAGTGATAAACTGTTCACGATGAATTGCATGAGTTATAGGATATGGAAATCGTGTTTTCCTGCCTACATAAGGCTCTTAAACTTTCGAGCTATATTTACAAGTCGAAAATCGTAGATATCTACCATGTCTTTTCCACATACTCCCTGCCTGTACCAAAACATGAGCTCTTGAATAGAGTATGGACATTGAGTCAAATATGTAATTTTGTATTGTATATTTTAGTAGAAGTTCCAAGTACCCTGATTCACGGGAAAGTTAAATATGGAAGCACATTATTAATGCTAAATAAGAAATGTTATCCTAAACATGACTAATCAGGGATGTCAAAAAATATACTATTTTTAAAGCTGTATATTAAAAAATGATATACATTCCTTTGTTTGGTGTCCTATATACTGTGTATGTTTATCTGACTCTTGTTTAGTTTTCCATACAAAACCAACTTATGAATGATATTACTAGTAGAATCCTATTAATTACATCGAGAAGTCCTGCTTACAATGGCAGTCGAGGCTGTCAACTGGACCTTAGTATGTTCACTTTTATTAGTTGGGATCATTAAATTTAATGTCCGATTTGATCGTAATGTGACAATTCATCCATAAATTTGACTTCCGTTGGAGTGTCACTACTAAGAGATACTTATGAACCTTAACAACTTTTTAAATGGTGATTAGTTAGTATCAATAAAACCGCAATAGAAATATCTTGGTCATATAGTAATGTTTTAGATCCTTCTTTATAGAATATATTTTTCGAAACTGACATCAATGACATGAGCAAAATTGCATTTCATGTTGTCACAAACTCAATGAAAAATTGACAAAGGGTCTTACTGTGGTACTATGAATAAATGCTCTATATTTTTCATACACACAGCACTATTTCAAATACTATATATATTTGTGTGTATGTATAATCAATGTATATGTGTATATATGTGTTTGTATTACTGACCCTAGAGATAGGTATATCAAAATGTGATATCTCTGAATGTCCTTTGAGAGATACTCTAAATATATTGCGTAACGGAGGTATCTATACTAATTTTAATATGGATGCCCTTAGAAGTGATTATACTAGGGATAATACCATTTAGCCTTGATTGGTCATGTAAATAGCTTTGTGGCTAAATTGAATATCCCTTTAATAATTCAAACGAATTAAACATATTAATTGAGTTAGTTTAGTTTATCCTTAACTTCAGTAAATCCCAACACATCAATAGGTTAAATGTCCATTAGTAGAAAAGGAAATCTAACCCTCCTGACTTACAGGAATTCTACGATTCACTCATTAACACAAATTTTACATTAGAATTTAATCTTCCGCAACTACTTTAAATATAAAATTAGCAAATACACAATACAACGATTAAGAACGAGTTTACCTTGGGAAGACCTTTCTACAATATAGAGAATGTCCACAAAAGCAATGTGCCCATCAACAACATGTACCCCTCCCAGTGCAAATAAAATGGCTTTTTTTAATTGGTCTTGATGTGTCTCGCATGTCTTCATGTTGAGAATGTGGGTCAATGTTGTGCAAGAGCAGCTATCGTGAGTTGAAAAGTGTAGATGAACAAAGAAACCACCTAAAAAGATTCGTATGAGAGGCTGGTACAAGCACAGTAAAAAGAAAGCTATGTAAGCAAGAGAAGGACATAATAATTTCTCTTGGAAAACACAACCCCAAAGGTTTTTGGAGGGTTACAAGAATCTAACAAAAGAAAAAATACATAGAAAATAATATCACAGGTGCTCATTGGTTAGAATATGTGAAGGACACTATATGAACGTTCCCAACAAAAAGATATTCCTCCCATAATTCGAGAATTCGATTGAAACTTTTTTCGATAGGAAGACATCAAGCAGGGCATAAAGAATCTAGCAAGTGGTAAAGCACAAGACATCGATGGGCTACATGTTGAATTTCTAAAAAGGGGGGTTGAGGTTCTCACACCACACATCAGAAAAAATATTCAATAATGTCAACTCAGAATGACTTTCCGACTAGAGTGGACGACTAGCGTTGTTATTCCTTTATTTAAAAGCGGTGACATTAATAATCCGTCTAATTATCGCACCATTATGATCAACCCTCTTCTTGGTAAACTATTTATGGAGGCATGATAGAATGCGTAGAATCAACAGTTGGGCCGAAAGAGAGGGTAAAAGAGCAAAAGGGCAAGCAGGATTCCGACCTAAACACTCAACAATTCGACCACTACATCACTCTTAGACATTTGATTGAAAAGGTTTAGAACACCCCAGGAGAAGAAGCTTTTTGTTGCTTTGTTGATTTCAGGAAAGCCTTTCGACACAGTACCCAGATACAAACTTTGGAATAGGATGGAGAAACTTGGGATTCCAGATGAGCTATAGAGGAGCAGTTCATAGGCTATATGAGTAGGCCAGAGCTAAAATTAGAACCAAGAGAAGGTATGCCCAAATGTTTCGGCAGTGACATTGGTGTCAAACAAGGTTGCCCCTCTTTCCCCCACCTTATTTGGTCTATACATTGACAAGCTTGAGGAATGGTTAAATAAAACTGAGGGAGGAGGTGTACAGTTGGCCGAGTATGTGGTAGCAAGTTACTCTTATGTGGTGAAGTTACTCCTATATACTGAGGACCTTATCCTAATTTCAAAAACAGTCCAAGGATTGAGAGAACAACTAAAAGCACTTAGAGCTCTTCTACCAAGAAGTCAGGATGCAAGTGAACACTAGTAAAACAAAAATCATGATTTTCTCCTTGAAAAGGAAAGAGAAGACAAATTAACTTTCTTTTTGAGGGGAGCCCTTTGGAAATAGTCATTGAATACAAATATCTTGGGATTGACTTTCACCACAAGCTTAGCTGGGAGACTTGTAAAGCAAAAACGATTCAGGGAGGTTGGAAAGCATCTTAACTACTTCAAAACAGGTGTAGGAAAGTTGAACTTTGGGACTGAAAAACTAAGAATCCCCTTTTTGGTTTGTTGGTTGCTCCGGTTGTTCTCTATGGTTGTGAGGTTTGGGGAAGTAGCATGTCGAATCACGGGTGCCGACAGATAGAAAGAATCCAGAAACATCTAATCACAAGCACTCTCAAAGTCAAATCCACTGTTCCGTATGAGATCCTATTGGCTGAAGTGGGTACCTTCCCAATGGAAGCATCGGCAATAGCTCGGCTGATAAGATATTTGAAAAAAGTTGAAAACATGGACAATCTTCGCTGGCCCAAAATGGTTACAGAGGATAATATAGAGCATAAAACGAAAACTTGGATGAAACAGAACAAAAAATGGATGGAAAAATGGGGCATCAATTTTTAGGAGTGTCTTAACAACAACAGGGAAATAAAAAATTATGTGATGGAGAAGTTTAGGACTGTCATGTAGACAAAACAAATTGGTCATAAAAAAGCACAATATATCAAATAATTTGACCCCACTTGGGAGCACGATGAAAAAGATTACCTATGGGAAGTTATCAAAGGTAAGGCAAGGATTCTAGTGGCTCAGTTGAGGACCGGATCACATCATCTTCGTTGTGAAACTGGTAGATGGACTATTCCCAAAGAGGATTTGGGAAAGGAGAACTTGTCTTTTTTACAACAAAGGGGTCCTTGAAATGGAATGGCATTTCATTATGGAGTGTTCAACATATGATTATATTCCTATCCAATATGAAAACGAATTAAAAGTGGATAGCTTAAATGAGTTATTTGAAGAAACAAAACTTCAAACAATCGGTGGTTTGGTGTTCAAGATTCATAGTAGGAAAGTTGATATTGTAAAGATTCTGAAATCAGTTTAATGTTTCAGTTTCTTTTGATCCCATAGACTCTTCAGTCTCATGGACGTCATTAAAATCTTTCATTTCATAGGCTATTTTTAGCCTCGTGGACGTTAAAAGTTTTCATTTCATTATACATTATGTGAAAAAAACAAACAAACAATTATCCCTGCATTACGAGGCATTCCCTGCCAAGTCAAGTTATGCACATGTGTATGCCATGTATAAATGTGAATGTCATGTACATGTGTGAAAGCCATGTATGGGTGTTATGTGTAGTGTCTCTCATGGACCCCAAATTTTTTTTTTAAAAGCACAGTATATCAAAGCTTACTTTGAATATTGCATTTTATCAACAACCTTTCAAAACGACCAGTTTGGCCCTTCATGTTTCTCTTATTTAAAAATTTTTGTGAGGTTCATGGGTTTTTTTGCTCGATTTGGTTTATCTAAATTTTATGAATGAGTGTTTCTATATATATATATATATACCTTTTGTGTGATTTTATGGAGTCCATAACAATTTTTTAGGAATATAATTGAGAAAATTTAAATGAGAAATCAAACAAATATAGAACTAAAAAAAATTAAGGAATAGAGAAGGGACTTCCAACCCCACCTCTTCAACAACCTTTGGAAAAAACTTCAGGTGACCTATTACTCCATTTTTATTTTAGAGTAAAAACCATTTCCATAAAATTGGGCATTTTGATAGTGCAAAGGATGAAGAACTCTTGTTAGACATGTTTGGAGAGTTGGACTTGGAGGCGCACGTTCATGAGGCAGAGACAGATGAAGAATAGTTTGTCTGCGCCTCCTTAGAAAAAGAAAAATGTAACCTGGTTTATATGATTGATAATGAAGAGGTTGAGTATCTAGATGTTGACCACACTATGGGTACGCGTGAGGTCTTGGATAGTACAGATGAGAAGGCATGCGCATATCATGAGCCTATTAAAATGAAGAAAGTCAACATTGGAACAGATGCAGAACCCAAAGAGGCCATTATTGATGATTATTGGTCTGAACAGGAAATTTCTAAGATTATTGAGTTGTTGCTCGACTTCTAGGACTTATTTCCTAGAGGCTATAATGAGTTGAAAGGGGTGCATCCATCTTTGGTCGAGATGAGGATTAAGTTGAAGTAAGGTACGCGCCCAGTTAAAAAGAGGCCTTATAGGATGAATCATAATCTGTGTGTCAAAGTTAAGGAAGAAATTGATAAGATGTTGAAATCTGGGATCATTGAGTCCATTGAAGAATCAGATTAGGTTAGCCCTATGGTGATAAGTATCAATAAAGATGGTAGGATAAGAATATGTGTTGACTACAAGGAATTGAATGCTACTCGTGTCATAGATCTTTTTCCCACACCTTTTACTGAGGAGATCTTAGAAGGCGATGCAGGGCGTGAGATCTACTCCTTCACTGATGGATTTTTTAGATATCATTAGGTGAGGATTGCTAAGGAAGATCAAGAAAAAATAACTTTCACCACTGAGTGATAAAGTTTTGCATACACAATTATGCCTTTTGGGTTGAAGAATGCGCCTGCATTCTTTTCGTGCATTGTTGTACAGACTTTTGAAGATTTCATTCACAAAATTTTTTACGAGTTTACTAGGATGATTGGACTGTATATAGGTTGGTAAAAGAACACAGTGACAGCTTGAGACTCGTGTTTGAGACATGCAAGCAGTTAAGCATCCCTTTGAACATTAATAAGTGTGTCTTTGCTACACCCTTTGACACACTGTTGAGGCACATTATTTGCAAAGAAGGCTTATTGGTATATCCAACCAAGGTTACAGTTATCTTGGGTTTAGAGGAACCTACCAATGAGAGTGAGGTGCGCAGATTCTTGGGTCATACATGTTATAACAAGAAGTTCATTAAGGGAAATGCTAAGATCGTCGCACCCTTGGAGGAATTGTTGAAGAGTAGAGGAACATTTCATTGGGATGAGGCGCAACAGACCGCATTTGATACATTGAAGGAAAGACTTACTTTTGCACCCATTTTGCACTTTCCTTCTTGGGATAAGTCATTTCATGTGCATGTTGATGTTTCTGACATGGTCATTGGCACAATATTAACACAACCTGGAGATGGGATTGTTGATCATCTCCTTTGTTTTGCAAGCATAAAGTTGACACTAGCTGAACATAATTATACAACTACAGAGCGTGAAGCCTTGTCCATGATTTACGCGTTACATAATTTTAGACAATACTTGTTGGCTACACCCTTTATATTCTATATAGATCACATGCCATTAAAGTACTTGGCTAACAAGCTCATTTTGCAAGGGCGCATATGCCGTTAGATTATGTTGTTTCAGGAATTTGACTTTACAGTTGTAGTTAACCCAGAAAAAAGTAATTCTGGACCAGATCATCTATCAAGGATTAATTTAGGCGAGGACACGGAAAGCATTGTGGACACAATGCCGGATGCAGAACTTTTCTAATTAAATCGCGCGCCCTCTGACTTACAAGATGTTGTGGTATTTTTACATACTAGCGTGGTGCCTAAAGGAATGAAGAGTATAGAGAAGAATCAACTTGTCATTTGTGTCGGCCTTACATGTTGATCAGTGGAGACTTATACAAACTAGGTTGGGATGAAGTTTTGCGCTAGTGTGTACTTGAGCATGGGCGTGAAGCTATTATAGAGGAAGTTCATGGTGGGATTGCAGGTGGACATTATATGGAGATGTTACCGCGTGCAAGATTCTGATGGTTGGCGTTTGGTGGGAAACAATATACAAGGATTATAAGGATTATGCCAAGGCATATGATCATTGTCAGCTCCTTGGAAAGCCTGGGCATAGAGATGAAATGCCTTTGAGGCCTATTGCTAGTCTAAAACCTTTTGAAAAATGGGCAATTGACTTTGTGGATCCTATTTCCCCACCCACGTGCAGGATTGGATCACGCTACATTATAACTTGTACAAATTATCTTACAAGGTGGGCAGAAGCGGCACCTACAAAGGATTGCACAGCAGCTACAACAAGGTTTGTATGGGAGAATATAATCAACATGTATGGATGCCCATTGAGTTTGACAAGTGATAGGGGTACTCCTTTTCTTAATGAGACTATAAGGATACTATTCGCCAAATTTATGGTGGCACACCATAAAACAACTTATCACCCACAAGCTAATGGAATTGCTGAGGCTTTCAAAAAGATATTGGAACATACATTGACTAAGATTTGTGATGTTGGAAGGAAGGATTGGGATGATAAAGTCTCTGTTGTACTTTGGGCATACATAACAACTTACAAACGACTAAACAAAGCCACAACCTATCCATTGGTGTTTGGCGCGGAGGTTGTTTTACCACTGGAATTCATATTACCATCTCTATGTATTACACGTGCAGGAGGACTAGATGATGAACAAGCACTTAAAGAGAGAATTGATAAACTGATGTAGTTGGATGAAAGACGTGCAATAGCACGATGGATTCAGAAAGACAAAAAAGGTCAAGCAGAAGGCATGGCATGATAGGCAAAGATTGAAGTTGGACACATGGTCCTTTAAGATTCCAAGTTTTTGCGCCATCTTGGGAAGTTCCAAGTGCATTGGTTGGGACCGTATGTTGTGACTTACATTCTTGATTCATGCGCTTGTCAGTTACATGTGCTGGATGGGACATAGTTGCCTGATTATTTCAACAGGAGTAGGCTGAAGCCCTACATAAATAAGTCTTCTTGGTGTTTGTAATAATGTGTTATTGCCATTAGATTAGATTTCCTTTAATGCAATTTCTTTATATGTGTTTCCTTTCAACATTGCTATGATTTATCAAATTAGTTCAGTGTTTTGTGTAATAAGCGCATTTGCGCACCAGAAGTTGATTACCATCTCTCGCAGTTATGCACAGAGGACCGCACATACTTTTAGTGTGGGGTGGCTTGCAGGAATAAAGGGAAAATAAGAGTGTGAGGGAGGAGTCCTAAGGAGCAAAGAGGCATGTGTAGCAATGGTAATGTTGGTTGTTGAAAAATGGTTATTAGGTGTCATAAGGAAGATGGTAATAATAGGGACGATGCCAAAGGAAAAATCCACGTACAAGGAATGAATTCACAGGGAAACGTGAGGTAGGTAGCGGCAGGGAGCACTACTTGGAATATGATGCAGTGGTTGATGTACTTCGACGTTGGGAGTGCCCGTAAGGAGGTCTATGGTCAGTGTAGTTTGCGCGCCAAAAGGTTGCAGAGGTTACGCGTGTTGGATGTGTGAAAGAAGCATGCTTGGAAAAGTAGAAAAAGCCAAATTTATTGCGATAGTACAGTGGTAGGTGGCATTGTAATTAATGCAATAAAAGCGAAAAATCTATAAATAACAAGGCGTGGAAAGTTATTTTTACCTTGTGAAAATTTACGAAAGAGCTTATGCGAGCTAGGGCATCCTTGTGTGTATTGACGAATGATTGAGTGCGAAGGTAATGATCTGAGAGCCAGATTGCGAAGAAGAACATGGTCGTGCGTAGAGCGATTTTGTGGAAGAAATTTTGAGGTTCAAACAGTGTAGTATGAAGGAAAGAAGGGTTTTCTGGTTAGGGTTTTGAAAACCACGGCACGGTTTGCAGAGTTTGCGCAAGAGAATCGTGGTTAAAGGTCTGAGGCGTCGAGGAAACCAAAGCAAAAGGTAGAAATTACAAGTTAACCGACCAAGAATGGCGCCAAAGAGGACATCAACCGTATCACCTAAGAAAAACGGCAAGGGCAGAGAAAGAGCAAGTGCAACAACAAATTTCAATGAGTGGTATTCAGAAATGCAATATCCAAATGGGGTATTGTTGAAAATGGAGTGAGTATCCCACATAAGGAAAATGGTTATAAGTTATTATAACCATCAAACCGAGAAGGACATGACCTTGCAATTGGTTCGACCTACAGGAGAGAGGACAACCGACGACAAGCCAATCTATGATGATTCAGTGCAAAGGGTTTTGGAGAAGGTTGGGTTATTACAACTCTATGAACTACCATTTTTGGGGAACCCTGAGAGATTATACCAATGGCTGATGTTGCGTGTTCATGAAGATTATTTTTATTTCGTTGAAAGGAGAATGTGCATAACCCCGCATTTAATCTCCAAGTTCACTAGGCTCATCTGTATAAGGGAATCATTTGATGATGACTTGGGTGACAACGAAGCTGCAAAAGATACAACTAAAGAATATGACTACAAGAAAGGTGGGCACGCCTTTGATATTTCAAATATCAGTGATCTGGTAATCATGCTTACCAAACTAAACGGACAGGAAAGGTGGACCCTAGTCAATAAGAGGTGGTTAAACGTATGCAGGAAGATAGCTGAGGGGACCATCCACAACATTGTGGCCTATATAGCAGAGGATATTATTAATGTTGCGCGAGATGGAGAGAAGATAATGTATGGAAACGTTTTACTTTTGATTGTATTCTCCGATATTGGGGTGCCCGATGGGCCGAAAGATAACATATAGGAGTACCCTGAGGAAGATCGCCCCCTTGCCACGGGATTTACTGCTTATACTTATGATACTATGACACCGACATATAAGGTGCACATAGATAAGTGGTACATGCGGATGTGCGATCCCTTCGATGCCGAGTGGAGGATCCCAAAATATCTGTCAACTCTGGTAAAGGGAAAAAACACCAAAATTAATCATAACAATTCACTTTACATGTTTGTTTTGCATCTTTGAGGCCTATTAAGGACTTAGTTACATAATATTGCAATTGGTTCTCATTCATCACAGAAGTTATTATTTAATTTGAAGTATTTCATGTTCATCCTACAAAGTGTCACACATTCAATGTAAAGGCATTAAAAGAGCAAACTAACTTCTACATTTTCAAAACTCACATTGCAAAACGACATTAGGAATCTTATATAAATTTGATTTCTTTGCATTTGCACATAGTAGCACATTACTTAGAAGTTCAAACGTCTTGCTTAACTCACATCCAAAAAAATTGAAGTCCCAAAAAGATTTTTGGCGAATACACCTTTCTAATATTAAAATTTTTGCATAACAGATTTCTAATTGTCACGGTCGTCATATCTATTTTTATTTTATTTTTTAAAATTACAATTAATCTACTCCATGGATTGGGAATTTAGAGTAACATTTTTCATAAAACTTTCTATTTAATTCATATGTGCCAATCTCTATGACCATTTAAGCATCGTTAACTTGTCTCCACCAACCATTTCTCTTCGTGTTGCTTTTGCTTAGTTCATTAAATTCCATTTGTATGAAACATTAATTTAGAATTCTAATATAGGAATTAATCTCCCACCTTTATCACCATTGGAATATAACATACAGGTATTCGAACATATTCTTGCCAATTTGATTCTACTTCCATGGTATGTCATGGATGAACCAAATCGGTCCACAATATCATCTCTAAATGTATGCAAACATAAATTAGATTACATGATATCTCTTATTGTCATGACCAAAGAATCATATAAGGATGTAAAGTTGCAACTTGAATGTGGATTCTTCTCTTATTTGATATGATTTACAATGTCTCTATCATTCAGGACAGTTCCATATACTATATATACATGTTTGGGTAGGGATTGCAAGGAAAGACCTAGAGGAGGTGTTGGCTTACCTTTTCTAACATATTTCATAGATCTTTCGAATACGGTATGTACATCTATCAAGATTGTTTTGGACAGATACAGTTGTTTCAAATGTTATGTTTTCTTCTATATGAAGCGATATATAGATTTTGTTGATTTATTACATGATGGTTGGTGTCTCATTTCATAGTTATCAATATAGTGTTACTATTGACTTTTTATAAATTTGGAGCACAACACCTAAGCTGCAAAGTAATGAAATATATTGAAACATGCTCCATAGGTATTGCCATCACTCGTCTTTTAATAAGAGGAATTTTTGTTGTCACCGAATCTCCTGAGTGTGCTTACTTTGTTCAACATTTTGTATGTTAGGTAATAAAACATTATAGTCTTCCAATTCCATCTTTTCAAATATATCCAGGAGGCCAAACATTTAGAATAATAATAATATTTTGAATACTAATATTTTTTCGTAATCTTGGGTCAGTTATTCTTGGTTCAATTTATGTTCTACAACTTTTTTATCCTTGTGTGTAGTATTTTACAAATTTTGGTATGTCTTTTAATAGGTCAGGTAAAGAAACATTATAACATATAATACACAATTTTGGAGGAGAATCTGATATAATACATATTTGGATGTATGATATTTTTCAACTATAATATTTCTATAAAATTATGCGATAACAAAAGTTATTTCATATTATATATTTAGATATATAAAAAAATTAAATGGTAAGCAAAAGGTATGTTTGGCATTTTAGGGTGTGATTTTTTCCACCCATATTTTTTGTACGATTAACATTATAGTATTTTAGTTTTTGTGAATAAAAGTGTGTTTTTCAATCAAAATATGGTTTTCGGGGCATGTACCGAAAAAAGAAAAACCAAATTTGCAAGTAGGTTTTCGGGTGGAGTTCCAAGAAGATCATGTTAGGGGGCATGACATGAAAAAAGGGCTTTATCAATTGCTAATGTTAATTTTCAGTTTGCTTGAATTTTCAGAATAGAAACCTAAGAGAAGCAAATTGATTGTGTTCATGACTTTAGCAAGAATCATGAAGATGTTTTATTGACTTCTAATGTTTGCATGCGTCAACAAGATTCACTTGTTAAATGTGAAGAGTTCAAGATGAAAAAGAATGTTGATCCTAATCCAGAAGTTCCGAGTCACAAGGTTGGGGATGTTGAAGATATCTCAACCAAGCTTCATTCAACAAAGAAAGGAGAACAATTTAAGGACTACCAAAGGTATGAAAGCATTGTGGATTTGTTGCTTCCTACCAAGTCATTTCAGTTGTGTGGTCATGATGGACGACAGATCGGTTCATACAAGTTCCCAATTGTGTGAACATGGGAGTTTAAGTATTTGCAGAAGGGACTTGCACTTGCTCGAGGACAAGCAATTATGGAAAGGGCAGACTGTAATGTCCTCTTGTCAAAATTATTTAATTTTGGATACCCGGGGCCTATTTTTATTATTTTCCATATGAAAAGAGGAAATTAGAGAGGGAAATAGATTAATTTAAGTTTTCCAAGGGTACTTTTATATTTTAATTGGAAAAAAACACTTAAATTATATTATTAATCCAAAAAAACAGAAATAGAATAAAATAATAATCAAATGATGAAATTTTATTATGGGGTGCTAAATATAGAACAATAATTAAATAAAGCATTCTATTATGGGGCGCCAAAGATAAAATGTGCTACATGAGCATCAAGATCCTATTTTTAGAATGGAGAGAGGATAAAGTAATTTTATGTTGTTTATTCCTATTTTTAGGATGGGGTGCCAACATGGGAGAGACGATAAAATAATTTTATATTATAATTCCCATTTTTAGGAGGTGGCGCCTTGGAATCTATAAAGGCATATTTGGAGTTTATCATTCATACATCTTGGAAATTCATCAATTATTTTCTGTCTCCGTGTAGCTTTCGTTTTTTCTTCTGTAATAAGGGATGAAAACCTCCTTTACACACAAATTTGAGTACGAAATCCCTCACTTCTCAAATGGGAAATTCCAATTCATGGTGCAAGTGTTCTGCCAGTTCAGCTCCAAACAATTGTATTCAGACATTGGTATTCTTATTGTAGTTGGGATATTAAACATACCTTGGCCATCACAACTCGGATTTCCAATCTTTATTGCATAGTTGCAATGTTCATACGCACTTGTCTAAAAGTCGGTTCAAAACGTTTTTTGGGGAAAACCGAATTTATTCGGTAAGCTCGTTCAGTTTTGTATTTATTAAAATAAATAAATGAAATTTAATCTCGTAACCCTAAAAAGCGTTGTGAAAAAGTCAAAAAAACCCCTAAAACGTGACTCGAAATCCCTATATCTACTACCCTTACTGCTACATGAAGGGATAACAACAGAAGACACACCGTGAAGTTGAAAAGGGAGAGAAATCTATTTTTTTGTGTCCTTGAGCTGTCGATTCCATCTTCTACTATTTCGAAGTGTCCATCTTCTTCTATTTGCAACTCCAACTCCATTTCTGCATTCAACTTTCCTGTCAAAAATCTGGACGTGAAGTCGTGGAGGTTACTGCTTGCGGGTAAGTTTTTGTTTTAATACTACATACTTATGTTTTATACTATTATGATTTAAACTGTATACATTATACGATTACTATTAGGGTTTTTTAATTTTATTTGTCGTGTTTATAAGTTCAGAGTTTAGTGTATCTTTTAAATTTTAATAGTTAAGAGTTATTAGTTACTATTTTTGATTTGTTATTTGTTATCTAAGTAGCTGCGTAGAATAGATTTGTCTAGTTTTTAGTTTAAAAGGTATTAACATAATATTATAAGTGTTACAAAATCTTTTTTCAATTAGAGATATATATATTTATTTTTTTAGTATTTAGGTTAAATAATAAATTTAACTTGTGTTAGTTTAGTTATTAAATTAAATACAAACTATTAATAGTTTGTATTTATATTATGTTAGTATTTAATTAAATAATGAAACTAACGAATTTTTAATTTATTATTTAACTTAAAATTTTAAAATACAAACATTAAAATTTATATTTAAATTTATAACTAAACTAAAATAAATTAGTTAGTTATTTAGTTAAATATAAACCTAACATAAATACAAAATTAAATTTACATTTCGTTAAAAGAGGAAATTTCATCAAAACCTTGAATGTCAAGTGATTTTGTGGAGATTTGTGTGTAAAGAGGTAGGAAAAGATGTTTCAAAGAATCAAATGTAATATGATATGAATGTATGTAAAATTGTGCTCCTTTTAATGATCGGCATTGACAAAATATTGTTTGAAAGGGTTTGTAAAAATTAGCACCACGTGACTCTTCTCTCTCCTTTTGATAAAAATGTTACGAGAAGATGTTGCGAAGTGATTAGTGACTTAAAAGTAAGTTCTCCAAGAATGAACAATACCAATCTTCACAAAAAAATGAAGATTTTGAGACATTCAACATTGCCTATTTTGTTTGTCTTCCTATTTTCACATCGTCTTAGTTGTCTGGCAAAGTGGTTGCATCAAGGACGATGCTTTAGTAAGAGGAGGGGTATGTAGCGCCCTCCACATCACGGAGGGTGCTACACATTGTGTGTAAACCCCTTAACATTGAGTTCAAGGATTTACATGAGGACAGGGAGACAGATCCATAACAGCATTAAATCTGAGTGCAATAAAACCAAATGATCAAAAACATTAATGGTATAGAATGAGTGCAATACAGGTAACACTCATTTATAATGACTAAAACTCTGAATATAAATGCATGAAATAATCAATTTAAGTTTGCTAAAGCCTAAAAGTAACATCTAAACCAAATACAAGTGTTTATCCCCATTATAAATCTGAAGTTTAACAGAATAACAAAATGCACGAGTCATAAACTGAAACAGCTTTCAAATCCTCTTAAAACCAATATACGATCCAATATAATAAAAGCTCAACCATGTTGGAACAAGGGAAAATGAGATTTCACCCTAAAATTTACATACTATGCTATTATAAACTACCTATCATAGACCATAGCAAAACAATATTACACAAGAGCAATTGCTATTGAAAATCAGACAGAATTCAATGCACCTTTAGCGAGAAGGAAAACTTGTTACTGTCGCGTCTCAGAACTTTAAATAGTTCCGCAGTTGCCCTTGGTGTAAGACCTGGATTTCTATCTGAACCATAAACTGTGAAGGTTTTACCCGAGCCAGATTGCCCATATGCGAATATACAAACATTATATCCATCAACGGCTGATTGTACCAAGTACTGCCAAAATATAAGCAAAGCCGTGAGAACAATCTAAACAAACAATATCATATTATGCATACTCCGTAATATTAAGTCTAAAGAAAAACAATGAGAACATAAAAAAAGAGATTTACCCAAGTGAGAATCAAACTGTGCTTACAGTTTGCAGAATTTGGAAAGTATTGACTAGCTTCACTTACCCTTGTATCCTCAAAAATTTCCTCTTGAGTTGTACTACCATCAAAAACATGGTCAAACTGATGTTGTTTTTGCTTGTCATCCTTCCATGGGTGCTCCACTGTAAATTCATCCGGCGCTGCAATAACATCCTTCTGTTTCTCTAGCATCTCTTTCTCGCTAAGTGGCCGCCAGCGACAATAAACTCTGATTTTAACTTTCATATCTAAGAGAAATTCCCATAGTGCAATGCAAGGCAAACATATAAAAGAACATGTCAGTAAAATTACCTTGAATTCAAGCAATAATGAACATCAACAAAATCGGATGCATGAATTACCATTGAACAAGAAACATAAGACAAATATATAACGACGACTTATATCAATGGTTGACATAAGCAACAACTTCAACATTGTGTTTATGCAGACCTTCCATCATGTTGAAGTATCACTGTCTAAGAACTTGCTCCGACTTGTAAAGAGCTTTCATCTCAACCAACTCATTAGCTTGTTTCTGCAGAATTGCATCAGTTTGTTCATCCTTCCTATCAATGTTCTATACCAAGGAAGAGTTTGTTAATAATATAGTAGAAAGAAAATCAAACAAAGAGAAAAAAAAATGCGATGAGCTACAACACTAATTCTTTAAATTCCAAAGCAATTAAATTATTAAACAATTTGAAAATTAGATTAACTCCATACCATAGAAGATAAGTTTGAAATATCATCTTCAACATTCAAGATTGTTAATTAAATGGATACTTCACATTTTAATTTTTTTTTCCATGTTGTACATGAGCACATTATTCATGAAGAATTGAAATTGCAATATTCATATTCAACTGTACCTCTTTCATTTCCCGTAAATTTTCAAGTTCCTCAACGCTACCTTGCAATGCATCCAATTCAGAACTTTTCAGTGCTAATGTAGACTCTGCAACACTCAATCTTTGTGTCCTCTCTGTCAGTGTTTTCTCCAATTCAGCAACTCGTGCTCTACAACATTCTCGTTCAAATTTCCTCTCTAAGATCTGTGCCTGCATTAAAGCATCGGCTATGCCACTTTAGATGTTCAGAATATATCTTTAGAATTTTTTTTAAATGCAGAAAAGGTCATATTAGTCCCCTTACATGTAGTGATTAAATTCTAGCAAACCCAAAAACTAAGTATAACCAACCAAGAAAAATATGTGAAAATAAAGCATGCCCTCAAATGTCTCATAGATCTCACTATATTAATAACCTTTATAGGAGGTCACTTCATACTTAATCTTGAAGAAGAAACAAGTCGAATAATTACATAAGAAATTCTCCAAATGAAAATCCTTGTATATGTGTAATGTTCATTTGAATTCTTATATAACAATTAATCATCTAGCCTTTATTACATCCATAATATAATGAAAAGGTATTTGGAAAGGTTGTCTACAAATTTGATTCTATTTCCATCATATCTAACAAAGGAACCATATCAATCAACAATCTCATATTTACACACATGGAAACTTAAATTAAAATACATCAGAGATTTAATTCCCACAATTGGTATTATTATCATATAATGACACAAAATTGTAGTTTGGATTTGTAGTGTTCTGCTACAAGTTTATGCTTTGTAATTTTCTTTATCATTTGTGACAGTTATATATACAAATTTGGGTGGGAATTGTAATTTTCTAATATATAATGTTACAAACCTAACATCAAAACATATATGCTTTCTCCCATGGTAGAAACTTATAGATTTAATTTTTGGTACTCTACATTATTGATTCACATATAAATAAATTGGCTTCATGGAGGATGAATTGCATTCAACATTGTAGTTTTTTTAATTCCAATCTAACATTGAGATACCTGTGAACTACGAAGCAAATAATTGTGAACTACAATGTTGTGTTGTTAAAATATTGAGTTGGGGAGTAAGTTCATCAGCTTGTGAAAAGAATTGGAGCTGCTTTTCCCACAGTGAATCAAAGAAACATAATAAGTTTTCATTATTGTCATAAAATACCCTTTTGTCATCATCATTATTTCCACCAAACCAGCAGGTCTCTAGTTTTCATTGACCTGCAAGCACTCCGAGTTTTTGGACTTGGGAAAGCACCTATGAATCCTTTCTCCTTTACTGACCACAGTCACGGATGATAAAGAATAGAAAACTGAGGAGGTATAGTTGAAAAAGAATAGAAAGTGCACAAGTGTTTCAAAAAGTATAGTTGAAAACATAAAAGTTATGACTCTTAAGAACATGCTCAGAATCATCACAACACTTCAAGAAAGGAAAAGCTACAGAAACCTGCAAAGCAGATTCTTTTTCAGCAAATAATGCTCGGAACTTGTCACGGTCTAGAACAACTTCAGATAAGGCCTGCCTCTCTGCTTGCAAAGAATCTTTCACACCTTCTAGTTCATCTTGAAGTTCCGTCTCTCTCTTTTCCTTTCCCCGGAGCTCTTCCAAAAGCTGTATAGAGAAACAAGGTTTTGAATTGAAAAGCAGTGATCCTTGCAAATAAATTAATGAAAAATAAGATTAAATACAGAATCCAAAGGGAAGACACCTGCCTGATTTGTCTTGCTTTGAGTTTCTTCTATGATTTTTGACATCTCTTGTACATGCTTTTCATATATTTCAAGGCCAGGAGGCTTAAAATTATGAGTTGAATCCCCATGAACAGAACCATCGGCAACAGAACGTGTCTTTGGGTACCTCCGCAACTTCGCATCTTCAATGTGCGTGTTAAGGGCCTCGGATATCTCTTCCCCCTGCAAAATAATGGAGAATCCACAAGCTTGTACAGAGTAATTTCATTATTTTAAACAAACCTCATGTCTAAGGGTTCAAAATTTGTTTTTACTTTTTAGATTATCAACATAGCATACTGTGTCCATTTTCTTAAGAAATGAAAAGTGCTAGAAAATCACTATTCAGAAAGACTTATTCCACCAACCTGCTTAGTTTCAAACCTAAATCTGTGAAGTCTTCCTGCAACTCGCATTCTAAAAACTACTGAAGCGTTTATACAACCAAAGTTCTGAATATCCAACAAATGAGCAGAATGGATAAATTCCTTTGGCACTGGACGAAAGAAATGAACCTGTTCATTATGAGAAGAAAAAAGCTTATGACTAAACAATCTAATGAAGACCATAATATGAAGGAGAAAATGTCATTAGTAGTAAAACTTACCCCACGCTTGTTAATGCCCAAAATAATTCGTTCCGGTAGAAGACCAAAAGGATCTTCAATTTTCTGAGCACTAAAAAAGACAGAGTTCCCATATGGAAGTGATCTTAAAATACGTAGGATTTGCTGTCTCGAATCATCCTTGGATAGATGTTCCTAGGACACCAAAATGGTTAATATTTCAGGCATCTTGCTCTTATTAGAATCATATCTGCTACAATTGCAAACAGCCCTAACAACTAACTTCCCAACACAAACTTCACAGCTTTCCAGAAGTTCAAACAACTCAAAAGTTGTAGCCCTTCGAAACTATAAAGAACAAATAGAAACAATGATCACGTTTTCCTAGCATATTTAGCTTAAAATAGCCACATGACAACCCCTTCAGGAAATCATGTCCTCTAAATTAAAAATAAAATCATGCAGAAACTAGCAAGTATACATGCATGAACTCAATCCTTGATTTTTCCATATAATAATGTTGACTTGAAAAAATCAACTAAATATTTTGCCATACCATTGACCGGTAGCGAGTAAGAATATCCATCTCCCAGTCACGCTTTGCCCATGTCACAGCAATTTGTCTAGGTAAATATCTCTCTAAGAGTGCAGTCCATTCACTGACATATGTGACATGAGAGTCTGATCAGTAACTTAGTACACTTATATTAATAAGAACAGTTCTTTACAGCTAAATAAAAATGTTCCAATGTGGTAGGAAATGCATTGTAAGAAGCTAAAAGCATTGAAGGAAGCAGCATCCCAGCATAAAGGACAAACGAAACTCATTTGAAAGAAACCTACATGCTTGATTCCTGATTGCTAACGAATCCAATTTCAGCAAGAATTTGTAACGCAGCCAACTGTGCCGCATCCTCTCTCCCGACAGGATAATTCCCCAACATATAGTCATGTTGCAGCTGCATTCGTAACCATTGTTTCTCTATAAATATTGCCAAGGAATGAATGGCATGGGTTCTAGACTGTTTTTGAAATTCAAATTTCGGGTATACAAACCATAAGACCACCAGTAATTACTGGCCTACAAATAAAACTGTCAGAATAAAATGGAAATTGCATGCCTGAACATAGGACAACTGCACAAACATAGGTTCTGTTATTGCTTCATCAGACTCCCGAAACAATCGTTTCTTGAATGATAACTTGCAATGCAAAATTTCACCCTCGCTACCGTCCTTGGCTGCTTTAAACTCGGCAAGAAGATCCCCTATATATTTGTTGTCATCCAAACGTACATATTCTTCTGCATAGAGAACCAATTTCACCATTAAAAAAACTTGCATGGAAATTCTATATAAATGTGATTCAGGAAACCCTGTGAATTTATGTTTATAGTTAATTAAAGAATAAGTCAAAACCTACCATTTTCATGATCAAGTGATTTTGAACCAGTGACAACTTTACGGCACTCAAATAGACTGAATGTATTGTAGGCAGAAAGTTTAATAATTCCTGCAAGCTCCTAGCATCCAGATGCCCGAAATACAGTGAGTTACCCTCAAAGAGGCATTACAAAGAAAAAATCAAAATAACTACAACTTTGTGTCCTAAATTAAGGTAAATCCAAAAAATCTGTTAATATCTGATCAAAATTTACATTTGTTTATTTAATCTAAAAATCTACCAAAAAGGTTGCTTGAATCTTCCTGTTCAAGTCTCAAAGACAAGTCAAGGCATGCTTAACAAGACACGAATATACCATCCCATAATATTCTGAAAAAAAGGAATCAGCCAAAAAATCAAAATAACTACAAATCTGTGTCCTAAACTAAGGTAAATCCAAAAAAATCTCTTGATATCCAATAAAAAATTCCATTGTTTATTTTATCTAAAAATCTTTTTAAAAGCGTCCTTCAGTCTTCTTGTTCAAGTCTCAAAGACAAGTCAAGGCATGCTTAACAAGACTGAAGACACGAATATACCATCTCATAATATTACGAAAAAATGGAAACAGTCAAGTACACAATACTTGTGTGTGTGCATGCATGCACGCATGAATCCAGAAACAAGTGTATGTTTTAGGCCAGGGGAATTCCTCGACCTAACAAGTGCATTTTTTATGAATTGCAGATAATCAAAACTCAAATGTATTGCAGCCAATATTATAATTAAAAAAGAGTTCCGGTGCGAAAAGATGCGCACAGAAAGAAAGAAATTATATTATTGTCCACAAATGACCAAAAGTAGGTCAATGGGACTGAAGGGTACAACCATTAGCAATAGAAAGTCTCTAGGAATTTCAGAGAATCCATTTCATACGAACCAAAGAAAGATAAGATGTACAAAAGCACATCTCAAAATAGAGCAGCGTGCCTGACTACTCACAAGTGGCAAAGTTTGACCAATACAGAATAACAATGAGGGGCGAAAAAAAAACCCAAGTTAGCATGCGTCGATGAAGATTGGAAGGCAAAACTCATTGACATATCCATGTTTGTGCATGAAGTGGAGGAATCATCTGAGCCATTATTGATCATTGTGAGGGATTGATAATCTATGTCTGTCCAGCGAGTATACAATGATCAAATTGGCAACCAAGTCTGGCTGTAGCCTCAAAAGAGCGAAGCATGACAGTTTCTCTAGAATCTCCCCTAGCATCCAAGGCTGGTGTAACTCGTAGTAGAACTAGAAGACTTGTAGATATCGAATGTATTGCCCCTGAAAATATGGGGGGCAATTGACAAGCAAGTAGTAGTAGATCCATGTCGCCAATTCAGCTGTGCAGAGCCAATGCCAACGAGTCAGAGCAGAGCCACGATGCCAAGAGATAGCAGGCCTGGAGATCTGAGCATGTAATGATCCACTAAGAGAACGAGCGCCTACCTGATCTATCAACTTTGATGTGTGATGTACAATCGGTAAAATGTCCAAATTCACGTCTACACTAGTGCTGATCAATCTTGTTTACCTGGATGATTCACTGATAAACAAATTCAATGGTATGATCACTGATTTAATAGCCATCTTGCTGCCTCTAGGTTCCTACCTGTAGGGGTCTGCGTCAAAAGGTGACAGCTTCGTGAAGCATAGAAGAGCCAGGCACTGCTGGTCAGTGTATCTGAAGAAGGTAGCTAGATTGTTGTCAAGAAACTTTGTAGAATGGAACAGGTGATATCTTCCCCCAGATCTCATAATAAGATGGGACATCTGAAAATGAATTGGTCCTCAGTCTTCAGCCTCAATGTAGAGCAAAACTTTCAAGCAGTTTTGAGTCTGTCCCTCATTAAGCCAACTGAAATCAGCAAGAATACAAACCAATCTGCTCGATATGAGATCTAACAAAGCTGCATTACATTATGAACTTTGTGTTGATTGTATCACTTGCTTTATATTGAGTCCCAACTGAAGCTTGCCACTTCACCATACCGAACTAGCTTTTCAGAACAGCCTCAATTTTGTGGGAATAAATGTCATCACAGACACTAATGAAAGATCCACTGATTTGGATTAAGGTGCATTCTTTTCATGCACTAGCTGCACACACAGTTCGGCGATTTTGCTGAACATTGTTGTCAGCTGAAAAATCGGCGAACCTTGTGACATAGGCTGCAACTCAATTACAAGCAGAAAGTGTTGTTAAACTCTTCACACTATGTGCACTTGCGAAGTCGCTGGAACCAAAGGTGAGCTAAATGCAGTCATGGCGAAAAAAAGCACAGACATGGGACATAGGGCTTGTCGTTGATCCCCTTCCCCTAATTGACTCAACCCATTATATTCTCATAAGTTATCTCTCAAATACTCTTCAATCCAGGAGTTTCCCCTGATATCATAGATGTATCGTTGCTAGCTGCCTCTTGGCAATCCAGTATCAGTTCCCATTACGGGACAATGAAACTGAAAGAAAATGTTCCCTGTATTCTATTCCAGAATACAACAGCAAAATTGTGCCAGCAGGTGCACCCTTGAAGACATAGATGGCAATGTAAGTACCTCAACATTGCACTCCAGCAAACATGTAGTATGAGAACTACTGTCAATCTTTGACTTTCATTTTAACAATGTTTGGCGAATTGAGGATGACCTAGGCAGAATGTCGAAAGCTAGTTGTTGGAAAATTGAGATGCTATCTCTTCACGTGCAGGTATAATTCTTTCTTCCACCAGGTCACAGTTGATTGACACGCTTCAAAATGTTTAGAATGTAATTTATAGCCATTCCCTGGCCCTATGAAAAACTACACACATGAACGGCCGGAGCTTGGGTTGTTCATAGACATAACCATGAAAGAGTTTTGGGTGATTATCCTTAATCCTATGGATATATTGCAGACGGACCATAACCTATGATAAGTTCCCATGCTTTTAACAAATAAGGAGCTTGCAAATGAGATGTACAACAGTAACAATAAAAAACTCTGCTGGAATAGGCTTGACTGACCCTAGAATCACATTCAAGTGCATGTGGATAATAAAACTTGGGTGATCCATCAACGGACATGAATTTGGAAAAAGGGCAGCACAATCTTCAAGGCAGGCTGAAATCATTTCTAGTATCTGACCTAGAGACAGAAGGATAGGGGAGTAACTAGCATCTAGGACAACTCAAGGTAACATTAATATAGAAAGCTTCGATATGAACACATTGAATGCATCAAATCCGGTGCTTGTCATAACTTCAGGGGAGAATTACTCCAGAGATGGACCCAGATATAGCAGATCCCATTTATTTGCATTGCTACGATATTGTACAAATGCGTGCATCACACAGTCTACTATGTGAGTCTAAGTATGTGACTTTTTTCCTTAGCTAAAATTGTGATGAAAGATATTTTCATTACATTTACAATTGTAAATGACTTAGCATTAAAATTTCATCAAATAAGTTGATGTTGATGGTTGAAAACATGTTGTGTAATGCATTAGGTTCTTTTCCCCAGGGCACTACTATAATTATTTTGGGCTATCGACAAGGCCAGTAAAGATAAGTAGTCTGACATCAAGCATTGTCCCATGAATCCTAGTAATTTCTGCATTTGAGAAACAGCATTAAAAAGATGTGTAACTACTAAAAGAACCGGATATAACCGAATTGTGCAGGCCCTTAATTAGGATGCAGATTTAGAAGAATTCTAGTAGCATGGCAATAAGAGCTAAGTAGCCGATACGTTTTGGATACGGATACCGATACAGAATATCCGATACGCAGATACGGCAAAACAAAATGACCCCATAGGAATTAACCACATATTATGCATATGAAAAACAAAACAAGCTAAATTACCACAACAAACTACTCATAATTTCATTTGTCCCTACCATATCTAGTTTAGGTGTTTATTACATTTATGATTTATCTCATACATGCTATTTTTGTCCATGTTTCTGATGGCTTGTATTCGGTATCTTCCGTAGAATAATGCTGCTGTGAAAACCTAAGTAGCCGAAACGTTTTGGATACGGGAGCGGGTACGGAGAATGCGATACGCGGATATGGCAAAAAAAATTTGACCCCGGATACGGCGTTGGATACGGCAGTATAAAAAATACATAAATTTTAGCCTTCTAAATAAGAATTAAGTTATTAACCAAACTTAAATCTTATTTAGAAGGCTAAAAATTATAACACTACAACATTATACGACATTATAAATTAAAATAATGTTATAATTAAAAAATTTATAAACTATTAGTATTTATTATTTTCCAAATGCTATTTTAAAATATATATAATATTAAAATCATTTACTGTAGTCTATAATAAAATTATAAATATTAATTTTAAACTTGGATATATTCTTAGACTTCCACGTATTGATATATTCTTCCACGTATTCCTTGGAGGCTTGGAGTAATAAGATTTTAGTTAAAATCATATGCGTATAGCTTCAAAAGTATATCTGCTGTATGTTTCTCCGTGTATTGACTGGAAAATACCCCCGCCGTATCTTCCCCGCTCCCACCGCCGTTTCCGAGATGTACCCATACCCGTACCCGATACGTTTCATACCGGTTTTAGGCCCCCCACCCTGCCGTATCGGTAACGTAGGCGAAAACTGTAATTTCTGCTGTAATGATATATTAAATTTAATCTAGAAAAAAGAAAAAATTTAAAACACAGTTTTAGGCCTGGAAATGCCGCGGAAACAGCCAGGCGGGTCTGGGTACAGCCAGATACGTCTGCAGACGTACCCGGACCTGCCTGGCCGTACCTTGGCCATTTCCGGGCACGTATCCAGGCCATACTCATACCGGGTACGCTTTGCACCATTTTGGTAACTTAGAATAAGAACAATAGAAATCAGACTATTATCAATAACTAATATATCTGATGCTCAAAGAAAAATGATTGTGCAAGATAATATGACATACAGATCAATACATTGTGTGTCACAAGTAAAACTATATACTGAGAAAAGAACCAGAGGATCTAAAAATAGTAAACTTCAACATATCAAACATCTAATTGCCATCCAAAATCAGACTTTCAAAGAGTACCAAAATCAGACTACTAAAGAGTACACTCATTGATACCTGTCAGGATTATTGCGTGTTTGCTTCAAAATCTGTGCAAAAAGCTCATCTCGAAGTTCAGCTTGTTCCAATGTATGTTTATAGAGTTTTGTAACAAGTTCTATCTGATCTGGGATGCTAAAAGGAGTTGCCCTGTCAGATGCATTGACCCCCATGTACTTCAGAATGACCTGGAATAAGTTTACTCCACAACTTATACGGACACTATTGATTCTTAAAAGTGATGTTGGAATAGGCTCCTGTCAGCAATGCCAGAAAAAGTATTTAACAAAATGACCTTATACGATGTCAAATATTGGAGGCATATTCAATCTTTAAAATGCTAAAACAAGTAATAGACATCTCTGAAAAAACTTAAAAAGATGACAACAATGAATGAGGATTTTTAATCTAGACAGGCTCATTTTTCCATTTCAAAGACATCCTTGTGTGATTTCCAGTATAGCAAAAACACTCAACTAAAAACATTTCAAAAATATGTGATTTAATAATCTGTTACAATCAATGAAAAAATTGAGGATTTATTTGAGAGCGTGTGTACAGCATATTTTCCGTTAAAATAAACATTTTCACCTGTTGTAACACAACATCCCTTGAGCCATAAAATGTAGGCAAACTTACCCTTTGAAAGCAAAGCATGTCCTCCAAAGTGAATTTCTCACAACCTTGTGGGGATACAGATCTCCTGCGTTTCCTACCGGACTGCATTTGCTTCTGCATGGATCTAATGAACTCTTTAACCTAATACAAAGCAAGATGCATAAATCGTTGGTGCTACAACAACCTAAAAATGCTGCAGTTGAGTTGCATAGAACTTCAACAGGCATGAAATAAGAAAAAGATTGTGTGTTTGATGCCACATATGAAACTGAGTGATTTTTAAAAAGAGTTGATATAATGTATTTGATAGTCTAGACTCTAACCGAATTGGAAAATAAAAAAACATATACACATTCTGCATCTGGTAGTGTGCTTAGAAAATTTCAGGATAATCAAAATGGAAACCTTCTAAGGCACATCAGTATATATTGTTACCTGATACCTTTCCAGAACAGGGATAACTCCAGCCAGCTCCGGCAACAAAGACATTGACAGTGTCCTTGGTGTTCTGTTCAAACATGAAAAACAGTTAGAGACCATGAAACAAAGTTCTCTCCTTTAAATTTGCTGAATATACTGCTTCAACTTCCTTGTAACGAGCTAAAACAGAGAGTATTTTGTTTCTGCATTTTTTGCAGAAGGGGGTCGGCCAATGAAATGTTTCACATAAGTAGATATTTCCCTTTCAATAAACCTGTTATTCAGTTTACAATGATGGAGAGGATCTTAAATTTAATTAGTTGGTTCACGACTAGCCACTAGGTTTACGTACATCAGAATGTTCATCCTCGTCAAGTCCAACGTCAATTGCATCTGTGGCAGATCTGGTATCTATGTCACTGCCATCCTTTGTTTGCTCTGAAAATGAAAATCCCTTATAGGTTACTTGACTACTGTGATCAAATGTAGTTTTCTCAAGTGAATTTCCTCTCGCACAAGTCCGTACTTTATTTCTCTCTTTTCACCCAAGAGAAAAAAGTTCATTTAAATGCATTAAACATCAATAGGCACAAATTATTGTTAAGATAAGTATCACGCTGATTCTTTTATGTGAGAATCAAAATGTGAAAAGTAGAATAAGAATTCAGATTACAGATTTGACAGAAACAACAACACCTTTGCAAATTCATTAATAATTTCAATAAGCAATGCTTGCAAAAAAACACCAAATTTGTCTCCTTATCGTACAGTACCTAGCATGTGTAAATAACAAGTTGTTGCAGGTAAGTTGGAACTGGGTTAAAAAATGCATGCATTTGCCAATAGTAAATACAATGCTGTGTGTGGAAATTTTGTGACTTGATCAGAATTAAATTAATGAACTACTTAATAGTTAACAGCGAAGAGTTGAAATACACTTGAAACCACCAGAAAATCTGAGAGGCCAGCCTGTCTACTCTGAACTATTTTTCCTACTAAAGATGGTTAACAGAAAAATCCTTAGGAACTGGGAAGCTTTTATAAGAATAATCAAAAGTTGGCAAATATTTCCAAGACATAGAATATGAAAAGCATAATATTTTAGGGTAATATTTGAAAAAGGGCGAACAAATTACTAGAATACTTGTGAATTTGGCTGATAAGAAATTAGATATATGCTATATACGAAAGACTGGCTAATGTGTTTCGAGAAATTTTACAAATTGGAAATTGTTTTTTTTTTTAACATACCCAAAAAAAATAGTCAAATTTCAAGAAAGATACCGTAAAGTTGCCCCTGACTCTCAATTGTGCAGCTAAGCAAAAGACCTGCTAGACAAAAATTCTAGGTTTTGACTTTGTGCTGGTGAGGCTTGGAGCTCAAATGCTGCCTCATACTTATTATGTTGACAATCTACTGTGCAGAAATTCTCCAGAAGTAAATATACACTGGTCACCTGAGGCTGGTAATCTAAATGTCCCAGGGATTACACGCAATCACGAAGACGAATCACCACAGCAATGCAAACAGTAACAGCCAAATAATCTAACCAAAGTATACCCAGGAAAAGGGTTTGCACCAGTCAACTAGGTGCCAACTCCATACATGTCAGAATGGATTGGCACTGTTCATGTGGTGAAATTATTAGATTTATGCAAAACTGATGCCATACTGGTTGGATAAGGCACACTTGCAACCACTAAATCAACTCCCTGGGGTAGGTCAAAGAAGAAATTTCAGAGTGTTGTTATAATGATTTTGCTTGAATGAAAACCCTGGGCGATGAGCAAACACAAAGCTGACCTTTTATAATATCAGCTGCATTACACATTCATTCCACAATAGCTGGCATTTTTAATGAGCTAATGGAATAAAGTATCACTAAAATACCGTTGGTTATGGGCACCGGCATGATGCACAACTTTTTTTCGAACGTCAATATTTCTAATTGACAAGCACCTCAATCTTTTATATAGGAGAATAAACTTCCGGCTACCTTAGACGAAGAATTAACATTGGCCTTCTGGAGTCGGTTCTAATGCCTAACATTTAATGCAATGTCTTTTGCTTTTTATCTTGAGCTGGTGAGGCCCAGGGCTCAAATGCAAATCTCCTGACATAAAATTGTAGGGAATATTTTGTAGCTTTTGATTTGAATTAAAGCACTGCTCAATTGAAAGCTGCAAAATATTATGCCTTTGAACTGATGGGGCTTGGTGCTCAAACTCGAATTTTCTGATACAGAGTTGCAAAATATTGTGCCCTTAAACTAGCCTCTTGTCAAAGATTAGGTGCCTAATAAGAGTTGGAAAACCCTGCATTCTACTGGCATTTTTCAAAACGAACTCTTAAAGTAGCTAAAGATCACTACAAGGTTTTACTTACGGAGGTTAAAGGATATTAAGGAGTCAATTCCAACGTCTAGTGTGTAACAGAATTTGTTTTTGCTTTCCGATTTTGGCGAGCCAGGAGTTTAAATTCCAGGGAATAGACATACCATGACAAAACGCACAAATATACAAACAAGCATTGCAAATTCGGGTGATAAAACAAATTATACAGCAGCTAAACTGACTTACTGAGCATAATCAGTGTCATCGCTGTCGTGGTCCCCGACATTGGAAGGAGCGGCGGCAGGCCTGGAGAGCAAACAAGTCCCGTCGCTGGACCGCCGCCTATTCTTCGCCGCCATAGACTGCAGCCTGGTGGTCACCATTGTTTTAATTAAAAACAGGGGCGAACAAAAGGAAACATACACCCGCGACAGAAGTTAAAAACTTCGCTGAAAATTGCGGGCCGATATGGAACCCTAAGGATAAAGTTGCGCTTTCTGAAGGGCCTCGTGGAGTGCTTGCAAAGAGTAAGGGATTGCCTATAAAAGCACTCCTGCCTTTCCTTCAAACAGGGCAGCCACCAAAAACGAACCCTCAAAGAAAACTGTCTTCAGATTTAAACACAATGCATTTTATTTTCCGCGGATCCACACCCAGGCAGATTATCCAACCCTACACAATCTCAAATCCCACAAAATTTAACTCAAACCCTCGCATTCTCTGCCCGTGCATGAGAAAACCTGTGGACAACAAAACGAGGCATACGATTTCACAGAACAAACGCAGACCGTTTGATTTCAACGTTTGCCTTGTGCTTACTTGGAAGCCATGTCTGGGTGCGAATGCGATGTGTAGTGTCTCTCATGGACCCCAAATCTGTTTTTTAAAGTGTAGTATATGGAGACGAACCAATTGGGCCAAGTAAAAATTGCAGCTTCGCATAAGAGCGGGAATTGGATATGGCTGAATGTCAAACAATATTGTGGCATTTTGAGGCGTAGGGTCTCCTGTCTAAAATGGCTGCAAGCGTGAAGAAAGAAATCTCAACAAGAGACAAAGACTTCACATACTCAAAAGGTCAAAACCCAACAGAATCAGCAATAAGGCACTCGAATTTGAAATGCCCAGGCTACAAGAGAGCGGAGCAAAGGAAGACACAAGCAACTACAGTCCCATTTCTACACCACTCACTTGGTCGGCACAATTGCTTGTACAGGAGCTCCTATATGTCAAAAACAGAGTTGAGCATTTGGAAAAAATGGAAGACGAAAAGAATTACAAGCTACAAGAAAGTATATTAGCAAATCAATCTTTAGCAGAAGATAACAAAGTATTGAAAGCACAGATGGCAATGTTACAAGAAGCTCTAACAGTAGGAAAACGAGAATGGTAGAACATGAAATCGGAATTGCAAAATATGCAAGATTCAATTAAAGCGAATACAGTCACACTACATTCAAAGATAGCAGAACCAAGGACAGAAACACTTCAACAGGGGTATACTCAGAATTGGATGGTAATAGAAAATGACAAAGATAACAGACCAAAAGAAACCAAAACATGGGCCCAAGCAGTCAAAGGCACATCAGACAAAAGTAAAAATGCAAGTCAAAGCAAAGGACAAGAAAGGGAAGACAAAGAAAGACAGGAAAGAGCAACTAACGTAATTATCAGAGGAGTAAAAGAATATGGCAAGAATGAAAATACCTTCAATATTATAACCAATTTTCTAAGAGACAAAATACAATGGAAAGGTCAAATTATACCAAGCACGGATGGGTTGGAAAGATGAGGGAAGGGAACATGCGGCCTAATAAAGTTCACATGGCAAAAATAGAATACAAACAACAAATTCTAAGCAAAAAGGGACTTTTCAAAGGTTCGCGCTTCTTTATAAAGGAGGATTTAACACCAATGCAAGTTGAAGAGACAAGAAAATAATTGATCAAAGTAAGCGTAGCAAGAGATGAAGGTAAAAGAGCATGGTTATATAAATGAAAAACTGTCATTGCCAATTTCATGCCACCAAACACATCAACTAAGCAAGGTAACAACAACGGAAGACCACAATAACATATTGTTGGTGTCCATTTTGATCTTACACCATTTTGCCCTAATTTTTTTTCACTCTGCGTATTCTGAAACATTTTCTATATCTTGAGCGGGTGAAATGAAGCTCTTGCCTCCATTTGAATGCCTTGAATTATTCGTCAAATCCATTGCTATGCCCTTTTCTTGAAAGAAGTCCCCAAGCTGCCCTGTTTTTGCCCTAAATATTTCAAAATCCGCGGGCTCTACCGTTTTTCCTATTTTTTCTGATCGTGGAAGCTCGAAAATGATCGATTTATACTTGTATGCCTTTGAAAATCCATCCCCCATGGTCGAAAAAATTCTTGGAATCATGCTTAACTTGGTTCTGTTTCAAAAAATTTCCATCCTTGGTGAAAAAATTGGATTCTGGGCATAACTGGAATATTTTATGTGTTTTTGATGGTCTGATGGGCGTATTTTACCCATCAAATTATTCCTGAACACTCGGCGGTATGTGGCGTCTTCTAATTGGTCGAGGGACGGCGGATGAATGTTTTAACTTATCGCTTTTTGCTTCTTTGGCGAAATGGCAATTTTGGTCCCATGGCTCCGTGCTGTTTTGATTTGTTTGTTTTGTGCTTACGTGGCTCCTTTACATTGTATGGGGCGTGGCGAGTCAAAATTGTAAACTTGTTATTTTGGCCATTTTTGGCAAAAGTTTGATTTGGCCCCATGGCCCCAAGAATGGACACATGTCAGGCCCGGAGGGGTGGGGAAAATATCAAAAAAAATCCAAATTTTTCCAAGGGTTTTAAAGTGTTAAAAAATGCTCATGGGCCTGTGTCCAATCAAACTTCGCCACGTGGAGGGCTTAGATTAAAATTTGAAGGCAAAATCGACGGCAACGTACATTGCATTTGATTTTACCACCATTTGAGCTCCAAGATGTTTGGAGATGCGATTTTTGCATCAATTTTCATCAATTTTTTGGCTAAATCATGTCGTTTTGGTCTGCAAAGATCAACGGAATCGATTTCGTGGTTCAATTTGTAGATCTGAGGTGTATTTGAATAGGATTTTTGCTTAGGCTCGTGTAAAAATGTGAAAAGCCAGATCCAAAAGTTGCAGAGGTAAATTTGGAAAGGGAAAATATGTAATGATGAAAGGAAAAGGGTCTGCATACACCAAGGATGAAAAATGTGCCACCTATATAAGTAATGATGCAGATTTTTGCAATTATTCACCTTTTTGAGGCACTTGGCATCTTTCAAACATTTTTCTGTTAAACGTCCCTTTCTGGAAATCATGATGGAATTTTGTAACAAACTTGATGCTTGGCATATTCTTTACTTGGGAAAGAAGGCTTGGATGTAAACAAATGATATATAATGCATATTGGAGATATGCAAATGGTCGGGAGTTCATTTTCACGAGAAAATTTTGAGAAAAGCTCATCTCTTCGAGAAACCTTTCTGAGAAACTAGGTTAACTTCCTCTGTAGTTATATTTCCATTCATGTTAAGTTGGTTACAAGTGTATAGCCATCAAAAAGCTCTAAGATTTTTTGAATAACTCTCCCCTGCTAAATAAATCTGATAAAATTTGAGTTAATTTGTGTTAAATTTCTGGCAATTTTTTGTTTATTTCACTTTCATAATGTTTGCAAGTAGTTTTTTCTTATTTCCTATTGCAATATTGTATCAAAATCTATCTCAATCACACAGATCCTCAATCCTTGTGATAGTTTAGTGGCATATGTAATTTCATTTCATTTTTCAGAAGAGCTTTCGTCTGGGAATGATATAAACGATTTAAAATCACTTTTCTTCATTTTGTTGACAGAGATTGTTTGTAAGCCTCTGGGGTGTACCTCAGGCATGATTCATCTTAGATTTTGATGTTTTTATTGGGCCTTCTAACTCGAGATTTCATGCTAGAACCTCAGATATTGTGTGAAAAAGTACAAAATCTAGGCCTCCATTGATGCAACACCTTCTGGTTTGAAGGAATGTTTTAACTACTTTGAAGCTTTATGTTGTTGATTTCTCCATTGTTGTGAAGTTTCTTAAGGATCTGGCAAAGTCTAATTTGTCTTGTTGATCTCCCACCAAATAAATATTCAAATAACCAATCCTACCCTGAACTACCCCTGTTTTGTCCTGTATATCCACAGAAGAAAAAAATCCATTTGCCAAAATATACAGGAACAGATCAGGGTTCCAAATGTCTTCAGTAACCTTAGCCTTGCGTTGAAAATATCTCCTTATTTTGGAAGTGACACCTCGTGAGAGTCAGATTTGGAGTGTTGATCATATTTTCCCCAAGGTCTTCTATATAAAACTTGTGTAAAAGAAGGATATCACCATCTCCTCCATCATTTGAAGGTTACAATGTAGGTTCTCTTACCTTGGTTGAAAGGCACAACCAAAAATAGTTAGGATAAGATCACATCCTTTTAAGGTACTACCCACTTCTTTCAGATCCTAAGTGCTAAAGAGCCAAATAAACTCCCTTTCCAGCTATAAAACAACACGTAATTGTTTATTTGCCTCTGAGTGTCTTGTTCATTCCTTGATGCTGCTTTGTTCTTGAAGAAGGATTAAATCTGGGTACCAACACGCTTCTGGCACCGTTGATGGGGATGCTTTGAAAAATTTAAAGTTTTCCAAACCCTGGTAATGTTTCTTGCAAAGGCTGCATGCAAATACATTGTTAAAGCACCATTCTATGAGTAGATTTGTAAGGATTAAGTGAAGTTATTAGCTCTATCAGTAATTTCCCCAGTTTCCAGTAGTTGTTGCACTTTGTTTGGATTATATTTGATAAATTTGGGTAAAAAAGGATCAGATCTATAAAGCTTTGCATGATTTCAGTATAAACCAGACATTTGAACATATCATTTGTAGTGCATTTGCATAGCTAGGGTGAAAATCCTTAGTGGCGACTCCGTATTGATTTGATTTGATAAATGTCAGTGTCTTAACCTTTGTCATTTGAAAATTTGTTACTAAATTCTGTAAAGCTAGAAGGAAGAAGATTTGTCTTCGCTAAGGACCCTGTTAGGAGGTTGTTCTCAGACCTGGGCAAATCAGGTTCTGGAGAAAGAAAAGTTTGGAAGGCAGTTGAAGATCAGAGCTCGATAAAAGAGGTCTCCATTGTTGAATTTGAAAGTGATCATCCCGTCATTGAAATTTGCAGTTCTTCCTCAAGCAGCTATGAATCAGGTAGTCCTCTTGTGGAACTACATTCTCCATCTGGTGAGGGGCCTTCATCTATATTTAAAAAATTTGCTTCTCATTCTGTCCCCTGTATTTCTTCCAGATCTGATAGAGTTTTCCAGGAAGCAGAACCATTAGGGGATAATCCTTTTAAAAACTATATCCCTATCCCCCGCAGACCCCTCAGTCCTCATCATCTTGTATCTTCCTACAAATTCACCTCTACATCGCAATATGGCTCAGCCCCCACCCAAACCTCCATTTGTTGTTAATTACATTTGGTCCTATAAACTTTGGAGGAATGGATGGTTATCCAAATGTTGTCCCTCAAGATGTAAGAAATAGATTGCCAAAGTTTCAAGGCTAATAATGTTATCTCTGGTTATCAACACCTTAAACTTTTTGCTGACATGATGAAGGATTTTGAGAATAGAGTTATGAGGATGTATATATCAAATTGTTTATTCATACATTAGAAGAGGATGCAAGGGGCTAGTCTTCAGATAACTCATTGATTCTTGGACTGAAATGAAGAATGCATTTAGATTACAGTATGGTAACAAAATAGATCCCAGGTTTCTTTTTGTCAGAGTTTGAGAATATTAAAAAGAATCCCAATGAATCAGTGGATGATTTTAATACAATATTTAATAAGACATTAAAAAAAATTCATGTGAATTTGAGGCCATGTGATGAATCTTGTCTTATAAAATATGCTGATGCATTTGATAAAAAAGTTGCATACTATTTGAGGGATAAAAACCCTGGCAATTTGAGGCAGGCCTTTACCATGGCTCTGTAAATTGAGAACAACATAAAGGCCATTGGAAAAACTCCTAAGAGGGAGGGTGTTAAATTGATAAACCCTGAGAAGCCTTGAGAAAGTAAGGTTGTTGATCTTAAGGAAGTTGTGAAAACTTTGGCAGGGGCTGTCAAAGAAATCTCATACAAGTTGGCCCAAGCTGAGAAGGGAATTGGACAAACCTCCCAAGGTCAGCACAAGCAGTAAGGGCAAGACAGATTTACAAACCATCATAGAAATGAGCAGATATTTGATAACAGGGGTAAAGGGCCCATGGGAGATGCAAATAGACATCCCCAAGCACGTGAAAACAGAATGGTTCTTGATCCTCTGACTGCCAAGGTCTCTATTGTTTATGAGGCCAATGAAATTGATTGGTGTGATAGATATTTTTTGCCTCATCCGCCATGTGAAGAAGATCAACAGGCTGAGGAAGTTGATGATGAAACTGATGATGATATCTGCATGATGGGTTGCTCTATAAGCTCACAGCAGGGAACAACTTCAACCGAGTTGATCAGTGCCATAACTACTGCAACCTTTTGGGACTGCATCCACCGGGTACTACCTCTTCCTCCCTCTCATACTTTAGAAGTAGATGTGGTACAAGCTTTTGAACTTCCTAATAATGATTTTGAGTACCTAAGAGCTTTAATGATAAAAAGGTATGATGGAGGAATACCTTCTGAAGAGGATAAACAACTATTAATGAATGTTGTTGTTGGCCAAGAAAATGAGTATAATACAAAGAGTAAAGTTCTCAAAAGGATTAGGGCCTCAAGCCAAACCTAAAACTCCATTGCTTACAAGTATTCCTAAGGAGTCTCCTAGGAAAGATACATTTGCCAAAGGCCTTGCTGTCCCAAACAAAAATTACAGTCCTCCTCATGCCCAAACTATCAAAAATCCCATGTCATATGATGAGTTTGTTACTATCCCTTTGAATGTTGCCTTGTCAAAGAGTGTTCCATCTGATATAGCCCAAGTTCTGAGTCAAATCAAGGTTAGTGTTCCAATTATTGAGCTGCTTAGGATTCCTGAGCACAAGAAGAGAGCATTTTGAGTACTTGGGATTGAAAGAGGAGAAGAATACCCCAGGTAGAACTATAAACATTGTAGAGACTCCTCCTCCAACCATTGCAAACCTTGAATCACCACCAGCATTGGAAGAGCTCGGAGAAGCACCTGAGGTTTACTTGGGGACATCATTGGTGGAGTCACAACTAAATGTTGACCCATTTTTTACAACTTTAATCATTAAGGATAGACTGCTACACAATTGTATGTTTGATTCCGGAGCATCATGCAATGTCATGCCTCTTGAGGTCATGAATGAGTTGGATATCAAAGTGACAGCAACATATGGAAGGTGTACTGCAATGGACTCTAAAGAGGTCCATGTTGTTGGATGTGTTAAAGGTTTGGTGGTACAACTTGCAGCATATCCAGGTAAGAATTTAAAACTTGATGTGGTCATTGTTTATTGCCCAGCCAAGTGGGGCATGCTGTTGTCAAGGAAGTGGGCTGCGAGTGTTGGTGGGAGTGTTCAGATGGATATGTCCTATGCCACCATCCCAATTGAGGGTAGTCTTATCAAATTATATGGGGAAAAGAAGATGTTGCATCTTATTGAGGATCCCAACAATGCTTCTTATGAAGTATTGTATACTAATGTTGATGCTGACAATTTTGTTGGCTTTGCTAATGGGAAGGAGAACAAGATGGATCAATGTAAGTGTCTTGGATAGGTAGGTTCTCCTTGGTCCTTGTTATTTGATGGGGCTTGTTCCAAATTTGGAAATTGTGTTGGTGTAGTTCTGATTTCTCCAAGCTTGGAAGAATTTGTTTTTTCTTTCAAACTTAACTTTGAATGTACTAATAACATTGCTGAATATGAAGCATGGTTGTTAGGTTTAAGAATTGTATGGAAGTATTATATTAAAGATATCGTTGTCAAAGGGGACTCAAAATTTATTGTCAAACAAATCAAAAAGTTGTATGCTACCAAGAATCAGCGAATGAAACAGTATAAGCATGCAGTCTGGGATTTGATTGAAATGTTTGATTCATTTAATATCTTGCACCATGATAGGAAGTCCAATGCCATTGTAGACAAACTTGCAGTCTTGGGATCTCAGTTTGATAGTTGTGCAACTTCCCCATTTTGTGAATATGATGTTGAAGTACTAACAAGGCCATCTGTCCCTGACAATGTTAAAAATTGGCAAGTGTTTGACGACGATGCTCAGGTCAAAAGATTTTTGTAGAACAAAGGAGAGTTTACCGATCAATGTATTGATTGGGAGCAATGGTGAGTGCAGCAAAAGGAAAAGAAACTTTGATTGGCAAAGATGTCATTCAATTGAAAACTAATACCAATCTTAGAGGGTTGGTTGCTCTTGAGTCAAACTTTGATAATGTTGATTGCATTATTAACAGACATATAATAGCCTCAAGGGATGTTAAAGAGCATGACCTTGGCACAAAGGAGAAACTAAGGAAGATCTGGTCGAGAAACAATCTGGATAAGGAATAAAAATAGTCCAATGTCAAGTTGAAGAAATATCAGGATTGTTTGGCTTGGTCTTATTCTAAGTTGAAACCATATAGAGAGGATTTGTTTCAGCATGAAATTCCTTTGGAATCTAATGCAAAACCATTCAGACAAAAATAGAGGCCGATTAATCCACTCCCCTCCATGAAGATGCAAGATGAATTGAAGAAGCTAAGGGATGGAGGGATCATTCAGCCCACAAGGTATTCTTCTTGGGTTGCAAACTTAGTGCCAGTTAGAAAGAAGAATGGTGATATCAGGCTGTGTGTATACTTTAGAAATCTAAACAGAGCATCAATGAAGGATCATTATCCTTTTCCAAACATGGAAAACATGCTGCAATTAGTAACTGGATCTGAATTTTTGTCTACCTTAGATGGTTTCTCTGGCTATAACTAAGTTGTTGTGAAGGAATATGAAAGAATAAAGACTGCCTTTACCACTCCTTGGGGCACATATGTTTATGTCAGGATGTCATTTGGTCTGATGAATGTTGGAGCTACCTTCCAAATAGCAATGGATGTTGCTTTTGTTGGTTACATTAATGACTTCATTGTTGTTTATTAAGATGATGTAACTGTGTTTTCCAAGAAGAGAAGTGATTATTTGTAGCACTTGGAAAAGATGCTAATTAGACACAAAGAATTTGGTATCTCTTTGAACCCAAAAAAGTGTCATTTTGGAGTGCAAAAGGCCAAGTTGCTTGGTCATATTGTATCAAAGGATGGTGTCATGATTGATCTCGAGAGGGTAGAGGCCATCAGTAAGGTTCTAATTCCAAGAACCAAAAAGGGAATCCAATCCTTCTTTGGGCAGATCAATTTCATTAGAAGATTTGTGTCTAACTTTGCTGAGTCGACCCTTCCCATTACTTGCATGCTTAAGAAAGACCAAATTTTTCAAGTGGGAAGAAGTTGTTATTCAGGATTTTGATGGAATCAAAGAAGTACTAAAGCATGCACCTGTTTTGGCAGCTCCAAATTACAAGAAGCCTTTTCAAATGTTCTCCTTTGCCTCAGAAAACACCATTGCATCTATTTTGTTGCAGAAGGATGATGAAGGGGCTGAGAGACCAATTGCCTTTTTTAGTAAGGCATTACAAGCAGCTGAGTTGAAGTACACCATTATGGAAAAGCAAGAATTTGCCTTGGTGAAAGCAACAAAGGTTTTCAGACCTTATATCTTGAGTTCCAAAGTTGTTGCTTATGTTCCCCACACCATGGTAAAAGATATCTTGTCAGAGATGGAGGTGTCAAGCAAATGATGCAGATGGGTGAAAAAATTGCAAAAGTATGACATGGACATCCAAACCACAAAGTTGGTAAGAGGTTTGGGTCTAGCTAAACTTATGGCTGAGAGCAACTTGCAAACCATTGAAGTAAATGAAGTGGAAGAAGAAAGGGTGCATGTGCTTGAAAATTTGGTAAGTTCTGAGTGGTACAAAGATATAATCTTTTATCTCAAACATCCATGCTGCCCTGATCATTTGAATAAAAATAAAAAAAGAGCTCTTAAGTTGGCCTCTCAAAAGTATGTCATAACTAATTTTGGGTTAGCTTGGAAGAACCCGGAGGGAGTGCTCCTGAGATGCTTGACTGAGGATGAAGCCCCAAAGATAATTGCAGATCTCCATGGAGGAGTTTGTGGGGGACATTTTACTGGAAGAGTTACAACACACAAGATCTTGAGGGCTAGTTATTGGTGGCCAACTCTCTTCAAATATACAACTCTATTGGTAAGAAGATGTGAAAGTTGCCAGCGTTTTTCTGGAAGAATGAAAGCTTCAAGCTCCCTTCCTTTGCAGCCTGTATCAATTGAAGATCCTTTCAAACAATGGGGAATGGACTTCATTGGTGAGATTTCAAACCCTTCAAGTTCTGGCCATAAGTGGATTCTTGCAGCCAATGATTACTTTACTAAGTGGGTGGAAGCAATCCCCACTAAGAAAGCAACACACCAAGTTATCATGGACTTCATGTTGAATCATATCATCTACAGATTTGGAGTGTCAGTCAAGATTGTTGTTGATAATGCCATGTGTTTCAGAGCTGAACCTTTGATGGCAATGTGCAAAGAGTATGGAATCAATCTGACATATGCCTCTAACTACAATCCCCAAGGTAATGGACAAGCTGAGTCCAACAATAAGAACTTATTGAAGGTCATTAAAAGAACCTTAGAGTTGTTGTTTGGGCTGATAGGATAATTACCAAGAGAGCTACTGGTAAAATCCCATTTGAGTTGGTATATGGAACTTAAGCTCTGTTGCCCTTGCACTTGCAATTGTGTTCATTTCAGTTTGTTCAACAACTTGAAGACCAAGAAGTCAGTCCATATGAAGCTCGAATCAATCAAGTGGTTGAGCTAGATGAAGAAAGAAGGGCATCCCACCAAAGGCATGTAAAGTTCAAAGAAAAGTTGAAGAAGTTGTTTGACAAAAAGGTCACTCTAAGGGCTTTCAGTGTTGGAGATCTTTTGCTATTGTGGGATAACAGACATGAAGATAAGGGCAAGCATGGTAAATTTGATGCATTGTGGATGGGCCCTTACTCCATTGACATTCAGATCAGTGAACAAAACTTCTTCATGAAAGACTTAAATGGGGAATTACTCGAATTTCCTGTTAATAGCAGACATCTAAAACATTTCCTTGATTGATTCCCCATAATCGAGGTATGCACCATTGTATAGTGTATAGTTCTTTGGTTTCTTTCTGTTTTTGTGTTTTTGCTTGTTTTGGTCCTTGGTGGCCTGGTTTTGCTGGTCTCTCAGTTCATTATTTTTTTGGAAGCTGGTTTTGGTTTGTCTCCTCTGCATATTGACTTCGCTGCCCAATGGATGTTTTTGGCACTTGGTCTACTTTTATTCTTGTGGCACTTGATGGGAGTGCCCATCCCCAGTAGGAATCGATGTTGGTGTCCATTTTGATTTTACCCTAATTTTCCTTCACTCTACGTATTCTGAAACGTTTTCTATATCTTGAACGGGTGAGATGAAGCTCTTTCCTCCATTTGAATGCCTTGAATTATTCGCCAAATCCATTGTTATGCCCTTTCTTGAAAGAAGTCCCCAAGCTGCCCTGTTTTTGCCCTAAATATTTCAAAATTCATGGGCTCTGTCGTTTTCCCTATTTTTCCCGATCGTGGAAGCTCGAAAATGATCAATTTATACTTGTATGCCTTTGAAAATCCATCCCCATGGTCGAAAAATGCTTGGAATCATGCTTAACTTGGTTCTGTTTCAAAAAAAAATTATCTTTAGTGAAAAAATTGGATTATAGGCATAACGGGAATTTTTGTGTTTTTGACGATCTGACAGGCGTATTTTACCCTTTAAATTATTCATGAACACTCGGCGGGTACATGGCGTCTTCTAATTGGCCGAGGGATGGTGGATGAATGTTTTAACTTCTCACTTTTTACTTCTGTGGCGAAATGGAAATTTTGGTCCCATGGCTCTACATTGTTTTGATTGGTTTGTTTTGTGCTTACGTGGCTCCTTTTCATTATACGGGGTGTGGCAGGTCAAAATTGTAAACTTGTTATTTTTGCCATTTTTGGCAAAAGTTTGATTTGCCCTGTGGCCCCGAGAATGGACACGTGTCAGGCCCCGAGGGGTGGGGAAATAATCAAAAAAATTCCAAATTTTTCCAAAGGTTTTAAAGTGTTAAAAAATGCTCATTGGCCCATGTCCAATCAAACTTCGCCATGTGGAGGGCTCAGATTAAAAGTCGAAGGCAAAATCGACGGCAACTGTACATTGCATTTGATTTTGCCGCCATTTAAGCTCTAGGATGTTTAGAGATGTGATTTTTGCATCAATTTTCATTGATTTTTCGGCTAAATCATGTTGTTTTGGTCTGCAAAGATCAATGGAATTGATTTTGTGGTTCAATTTGTAGATCTGAGGTGTATTTGAATAGGATTTTTGCTCGGGCTCTTGCAAAAATGTGAAAAGCCAGATCCAAAAGTTACAGAGGCAAATTTGGAAAGGGAAAAGATGTAATGATGAAAGGAAAAGGGTCTGCATACGCCAAGGATGAAAAATGTGCCCCCTATTGAAGTAATGATGTAATATTTTTGCAATTATTCACCTTTTTGAGGCACCTGGCATCTTTCGAATGTTTTTCTGTTAAACGTCCCTTTCTGCAAATCATGATGGAATTTTGTAACAAACTTGATGCTTGGCATATTCTTTTCTTCAAAAAGAAGGGTTGGATGTAAACAAATGATATATAATGCATATTGGAGATGTGCAAATGGTCAGGAGTTCATTTTCACGAGAAAATTTTGAGAAAAGCTCATCTCTCTGAGAAACCTTTCTGAGAAACCAGGTTAACTTCCTCTGTGTTAGATTTCCATTCATGTTGAATTGGTTACAAGTGTATAGCCATCAACAAGCTCCGAGATTGTTTGAATAACTCTCCCCTGCTGAATAAATCTGATAAACCTTGAGTTAATTTGTGTTAAATCTCTTGCAATTATGTGTTTATTTCACTTTCATAATGTCTGCAAGTAGTTTTTCTTGTTCCTATTGCAATCTTGTATCAAAATATATCTCAATCACACAGATCTCAATCCTTGTGATAGTTTAGTGGTATCTGTAATTTCATTTTTTAGAAGAGCTTTCATCTGGGAATGATATAAACGATTTAAAATCACTTTTCTTCATTTGTTGACAGAGATTGTTTGTAAGCCTCTGGGTATACCTCAAACGTGTTTCAACTTAGATTTTGATGTTTTATTGGGCCTTCTAACTTGAGATTTCATGTTAGAACCTCGAATATTGTGTGAAAAAGTGAAAATCTGGGCCTCCATTGATGCACACCTTCTGGTTGAAGGAATGTTTTAACTACTTTGAAGCTTTATGTTGTTGATTTCTCCATTGTTGTGAAGTTTCTTAAGGATCTGGCAAAGTCTAATTTGTCTTGTTGATCTCCCACCAAAAAATATTCAAATAACCAATCCTACCCTGAACTACCCCTGTTTTGTCCTGTATATCCACAGAAGAACAAAATCCATTTGCCAAAATATATAGGAACAAATCAGGTTTCCAAATGTCTTTAGTAACCTTAGCCTTGTGTTGAAAATATCTCCTTATTTTGGAAGTGACAACTCGTGAGAGTCAGATTTGGAGTGTTGATCATATTTTCCCCAAGGTCTTCTATATAAAACTTGTGCAAAAGAAGGATATCACCATCTCCTCCATGATTTGAAGGTTACAAAGTAGGTTCTCTTACCTTGGTTGAAAGGCACAACCAAAAATAGTTAGGATAAGATCACATCCTTTTAAGGTGCTACCCACTTCTTTCAGAGCCTAAGTGTTAAAGAGCCAGATAAACTCCCTCACCGACTACAAAACGAGACACAATTGTTTATCTTCCTCTGAATGTCTTGTTCGTTCCTTGATGTTGCTCTATTCTTGAAGAAGGATTAAATATGGGTACCAACACATATAACTACAAGGAATGCAATAAGACAAGTGTGGGTTGAGAAGTAGAAAGGCTCCGCTGTGAGTCTTCAACAACAAGATAAATAGCAAACATAGCTCCCCCCTCACCAAGGATGTTTTAAATTGGTATGTTGGAATTGTAAAGGATATCCTTGGAGGAGGGGACCAGGCTTAAACCAGGTTGCAAAAGGAAGAGACGTGATATGCCTCACAGAAACTCATGTACATGATGGTTGTAAGACTCCTTCTTTTGATGGCTATACGAAGTTCATGGTTTGGAATAATACAGTGGGCAGGGGAAAAGGTTATGGTGGCATAATGGTGTTAATAAAAGCAGTAGAGGGTAGGCAGATCCAATTGGAAAAAGAAGACACGAATAAACAATATATATGGTTCAAAATATTAGAAAATGGGAGACACAAAAGAATTGCAGCTTGTTATTTTGCACCGCAAGGCTCAAAAATCTACAAAAAAATGAGATAAATGGCAAGGATCCAAGAGGTGGTGGACTTGCCCATCGAAAAGGTTGTCTTGACTCCAACTTATAAGTCCTGATCTCCTCAGTCCATTGTGCAAGTTGGGGCAACATTTCAACCGTGAAGCCTATCTTCTCTTGAGGGTTGTAATGTCTTGGAAAAGGGCCTTCCCATAGACAAGGTGCTCTGCAACCAATCTTGAATGCCTTCATTTGTGCTATGCCCCTTGACTGAACCATGTCAGCCTCCATTTTTTGAATGTTCTCCAATAAACCAACATTCTCCACATAGTTGTCACCATTGTATGCGTTCCCTTGTTCTTGATAAGCTCTATGGCCAAACTGACTTTGACTCTGCTCATATGGGTAAGCATAATGGTCCTGGATCTGATCATAATGCTGATTTGGAGGGGTTGGGAAATGCATTGGAGGTGGATTGCATTGTTGTAAGTGTGAGTTCTATGAAGGGAATGAAGTCATGATTGCACAACCTCATGGAATGGGAGAAAATGAAAGAGATGGAAGAAGAAAATGGATGAAACAAGTGGAAATGGATGGAAAAAAGTCTTCAACTCAGAGGATGGGTTTTTGACCAGATGGAGTTGCCAGATGTGTTTTGAATGTGCCTCTAAAGGTTGAATCTCACCAAGAACACATCAACTTGATGAAATGAAATGAATACCTCTTAGTCTCACCGGGCGTGCCAAAACTATTAGTGCGAAATCACAACACCCCCAAATGAGTTCTAAAAATATGCTTTTCTAAGGCAGGGTCATTTGGTGTGATTGCATAACATTGAACTTTCCCCAAGGTGTGGAACTTGACAAAAGGGAAAGCTCTCCAGAGAAGGTTGGTTCCTCTTCCTAAACTACCAGCCACGAGCTATTATAGTGCAGGCAAGCTAATCTAATCCTAATCTAACTTCCAAGGAGACATGGAGAGAAAGAAAACAAGGAAAAACACAACCTACACTAAAACGGTGATACGCCAGCAAAGGAAGTGAGATATTCTGTTGAGGGAGAAAGAAATAGAAAAAATGGAGATGAGGGAGGTCAAACAGAAGTAACATGACCCAGATCTTCAAAGTTACCATTAAACTCCATGAAACACAACATCCTGCACCTACAAATGTGAAATACATGCACATAAAAACAAATGTGGAAGGGAGAGGCACAAAGAAACAACAAAACGATGCAAAGGGTTGAAGAACACCACAAAAACATGTTTTTTATTGCTCTAGAAGGTGCACAGACCTTTACATTTATGGAATAGAGGCACAAATACATTTGTCAGGCGTGGGGGAAGGTTCGCTGCTCAAAAATGGCGTCGAGAAACAAATTTGACAGAGTTTCTCTATGCCCAGAATGTCTTTCCTTCCAAAATGAGAAATGTTACAATATATAGAAAGAATAAGATAGAGAGAAGAGGGAAAAATCGAATCCTATTTCAACCACCTTGGGATATGAATTAAATCTTGTCTTGAAGATTCAAATGCCATCAATCAATGCCCCCTTTCAAATCTGCCCCAAATTTGTTGATTCTGGCTCCCTTTGTCTGTTTGGCGTGTTGAAGAAGAATGGCATATTGAATCGAATTAGATCTGCTAGCTGAGAAAATCAGATTCTGTATTAAAGGCTTGAAGACATTTTCTCCATTTTTCACCTACTAGGGCCCAAAAAATGATTTTTTATCTTTCCATGGCATAGAGGACGTCGAGACATTTCCAAAGTTAAACCTAATGTCTATAAAGCTTGTACAAAACCACCTCACTTATAATATTATGTGGTATCAAATTCAACAACCATATTAGCCCGAATGGGATGTTGAGTCCCCCCAACGTCCCTATCTTTATAATTTCTTGTTCTAAGAACAAACGATTTCCCCTTCACACAGTGTTGGCTCTAATTATCCATAAACATAAGGGTTGACATTGTGAAAAAAAATTGTTGACGCTTTGAGTATTGGAAAACAAGGGCATAGTTTCTTCACTTCTTAAGGGTGTGTTGCTTTAAGGATAAGCTCATTGCAACCCCTTTTTCTGTAGAACACTTCATAAAACTTTCATGTGGCCCATATGTGAATTACCAGAAGAAATAAGAGGTTCACTTATGTTCCCTCTAATAATTTCTCCTCCCATGAAATTCTCCCCCCTCATTCCCCTTGATCTTCACCACTCTTCTCCTAACAATATTTCACCTTCATGCCTTCAACTATAACTTGTCCAACGCCTCCCTATCAGTGTCTCTATTCCACCACTAGGATGTGATTGGTAGTTTTAATAGTTTTTAGGACACTAAGGGAAAGGAGCCAATGATTGAGCATGGACCAATACTTGTGAGGGTAAATGAAAACTAAAGAGCTAATATATGTCATTTTCGCGCTTAAATTTTGAAAAAAAAGTGCCCTTTAAAATAAGTTACATCAAGTCATTTCAAACCAACTAGTCAATCAAATTATGACTAATAGGTGGGAAAAAATATATGGCTTAATTCTCAATTAAGGATTCACCTTGAAATTACTTGTATTTAAAACAAGGCCATGATATGGCAAATATTGCTGAAGTTAAGCATTATAGGGGTGGAGGGTAAAACAATAATTTGGTGCTATCCAAATGTGGAAGTTAGATTTGAGAGAAAATTTGTCAAGAAAAAAAATATATTAAATGTACCTAAAAGACTTGAACATGTCTAGATATGTAACAATTCAATTAAAAAAAATCCTAAATTTTTGCGAAGATTTGATTAATGTTTGTCACTATAAATTTATACAAGTGGATAAATATTAAGATGACAGGAAATTCATAGAAAAGGATATATATCGTGTTAACAAAACATTTTTACTATGTAATATCTAGCAAGTCATTTAGGAAACATAAAATGCAACTAGAAAATACAATAAATAAATTGAAGTCTGCATATTTCCAATGGCAATGAACGTCAACATCGAGTTAGTGGAGTTAGAACTAGATCACATCTTAGAGGTTCGAAACCCCAACCTATGGTGTCACCCGATTTGATGAAACAATGATCACGGAAAATGGAGATAACAGTGGAAGCAACACGCAAGACGAGTTAGAAAAGGACGCATTGGTGGTAGAGATGGAGCCAAGCTAAAAAAATGTAACTCTCTAAACAAACTCGGAATACACACAACATTAAAACACAACCGCCAAGAAAAAGACAACTTACAAACAATAAAAGATAACTGACAACATGTAACAAGAAAGCATTGAATAGAAATTGAAATTATATCCATATACTTAAATTGATACATACAAATATATACACTCAAATAAAAAGATAAGCAAAAATGCTTTGTGTTTATTATTTGATTCGTCCAAATTAAAACCTACCTTTAAATATACTGTTAAAAAAATAAAAATGATATTATTATTTATATATTTATATTCTACTTGTTTTTGAATTCATTAAAAAACAGAAAAAATTGTAACAAAATACATACTATACTTACATTTCCCTTATGTTGTAATGACTTCAACTTTATTGACGAAGATATGGAATGTGACGGAAATTTTCAGGATAGTCCTTAAAATCATTGACTAATAATGTTACTTTTACTATCAAATATAAAATAGAATTTTCTAGAAATATAGTTTTCTGGATCTTGTTTAATGTGATGGAAAATGAGAACAATCTAAGGTACCTAAAAATCTATTCACAAAATTTGTACAAGAACACCATGAAAATCTTATACCCATTATGAAACTTTCTTTGCTATAATCCAAAGCGGCAACAACAACTCTAAAGCCGTGAAAACCTAATGGGCTCTCAATCTCAATCAACTTGATTGTTTCATGTGTCCAACTTAGAGATACCAACATATAAAGAAGTGAAGACAAAGATTGATTCAGTGTACCCAAAATGATGTTGTGGCCAAATGCCATAGACCAATTAATAAGCAACATGCCCCGGTCGGTTGGATAAGACCCTACAGTTATACTCTATTAATCCTACGGTAGCAAAATAATACATGTTTCCAAATGCACTTACCATACACCCGGTGTTGCATCTGTCCTCCATAGTTTTTCAAATTCCTATGTGAGGATCAAAACATTACATGTTGGCACCGTACAAGTCTCTCATAAAAAACTTGACAAGTTTTTAACAAAAGCTCCTTTGCAACCGTCCATGGCGGTTGCCGTATCGTGGGTAAAATCCCACTTGCATTCCTCCACCTTGTAAACTACAGCACTGCAGAGGGTTCCAAACTTGTTACACGCTCATTCCTCCCTCGGCATCGGCGGTTGAGACGAATTGGTCCTCGCCATCTGGACATTTTGGTGCCCTGCCCTGGCTACGTTAAACATTAAGAAAGCAGAGGCTTGGCTACTGCTTGCTAATCCCAATTGTTTAAATGCTCTTCCTCCTCTGAATTGATCACCTCCCTCATTCACGTCCCTATCTTTATACGCCATCTTTTCTTTCACCCCATAAAAAGGCGTAGAGCCCACCGAAAACGAGTAGCATACCGATCGCACTGTTCCAAAACAAAGTTATTTTATTCATTGTTGAATTAGTGTGAAGAGAACCATAAGAAAATTTGATAACTTTTGAGCAGACTGTATAGACGAGGTTGAATATTGCAACAAATACAAGCCCTCTTTTCTGAACACACCAGAATTACAATGTAAAACCAAAACCATGGCAAACCAATCCCTGTCACAAATTCAATTAGAGAGGCTCATCCATGTCAGAACGAGATATATAGTGATACAACAGGACATGAATATGCACGCTTACCCATAGATAATTGTCTGATCCAAAACCGAGGGGTTTCAGACTTAAGGAACAGATTAGCAAATGTGCCAAATGAATTGCAAAACAACTATCTCTGAAAAGAGATGTAAATTACTCAAAGACTTCAAAATACATCAATTATCTCTGCCAAGAGATGTCTATCTCTTTTTCCGGTTACATATGTATTTATACTAATTTTATAAATACGAAAGGACACCTAGAAAGATGTGGAAGGTCACCAGTCTCGAGGGAGATGAGGTGTTTCATGTAATTCCAAGACTTACATGTGCACTAATTTTGCGAAACATACTATTTTTAGAATTTACTATTTTTAGACAGCACTACAAAAATCACAATTTGGGCCCCTTAAACGTGGATTTCGGGGGTCAAACATTGCTGAATGGAGTTCAGCACCTTCTCATCACATTCTACACATTCCAAGCTTTCCGTTGCCTTTTGAACGGAGTCAATCGGAGGTACGGTGCAAAAGTTATGGTCTCTGGAAGTTGGGGCCACTAGAATTGTTGCCTGGATCATTGTCACAACTCCACTCCGAGCGAAAATCATACAAGCATACTTTAGAATGAATGAATGTGTTCATTCCTACCAAACACGACATCAACTGAATACAAAAATTCATGATTAAAGGTTAAAAGGAAAACTAAAAAATATATTTGTAAATATCTCAGCTACCTAGCCATTTTATTGGAAATTTATGTTGTGTGCATTCCAAATTTGTTTTAAGAGTCCCAAGTTGCTTCTGGCAAAAAATAGTATTTGTATTTGTGATGTATCAAACACTCAAGCATATTTTCAAAAAGTAACTCCTGGTGTTTTCCCATACACAAAAATAGCTCACACAATTGTGTGAAAAAAAACAAAACCTACTCTCTCCGCTGGTTTGCTTCCCTGACAATATAAGGCCACGCTAGTAATCATCGTGATGAGAGGAACTCTTCCCCCGGATAAAAATCTGCACTTGGCAAATGAGATGCTCACTGACACATATCAAAACCCGTACATATTTACATTTCTAGGAGATGAAAATAAAGAAAACTAAACTCTTGAAAAAGAATAATAAAAATATTCAAAACTATTTACAAATCAAACCTACACTTTCAAACCATAAATTATTTTGTGCCATAATTTTAGAGAAGAAGATTTTTTCTGTAATATGGATTTCAAAGCACACTACAATTTCATATAGTATCACATAAAAATGGTGTCTTATAAGTGATGGAACATAAAGAGAAGGACATGAGTAGTGTGAAAAAGTAAGTTGTCATGTCTCAAAATGTACACAATTTATATGGTTGCAATGGAAACATTTTAATTTCTTTCATCAAAACTATAGTCCAAAAGAAAAGTATTGGAATATTTCTCAATAAAGGGGTAGAAGAATATTCCGAGAATAAATTGATGTAAAACTTTACAAAAGAGAACAAATATTACACATGGCATATTGTTATTGATCACATAAAAAAATTGATGTTTATGGTGAAAACAATATTACTGCCTATCGGCAGTATATTAACCAAATTTAATTATAAAAAAAATAATTCTTCGACATAATTTTAACTTATAGAAAGAAATATATAGAACGAGAAAAGCATAATCTATTAGAGGAGATTTTTTGTTTTGAATTATATAAACTTTTAAACTTAGGGTAGGTATCGGAATTCAATTATTTGAGACAAAGTAAATACTAACACAGGACGTTGGTACGGAGAGATGGATTGACGCCAATTACTTTTTATGTGCCCAGCTGAAACGACTTTGATTCTTGACCAATGAATATAATATTGTATACCTAAGTACATATGACGCTGGTCGAAAAGTATCTGATTACATAAGCAATAAATATCAAATGTAGATGGGTAAATTTAACAGCAAGGTGAGTGGTACTGGTACCTAGGAGAATTATTGAGTTGGGTGAATTCTGAACATGGAATTCAGAACGGTGCCAAGGAGATGCCGAACTGAAGATGGATGGCGTTTGGCAACTGTGGAAGAAGCGCAGCAGAATATTGAGTCAATAAAAGATCTGCTACCAGAGTGGCAGTGGGAAAGAGGCCGTCTTCTAGATGGGTGGATTGGTGGTTCTGCTTACAACTTTCAAGCTACTGTGGGTTTCAGAAGCTGCCTCGGACACATGATAGTAGTAAAGTCGGCCACAACCACACTTTCCTGTGAAAACGGCGGCTCAGGTTTGTGCGATCATCTTCTTCCATTTCAGTTGTAATAAAAACTTTATATATGCATTTACACTGCTAAGTAATAAGTATAACGTATTATTCCCAGCAACAGATGAGAGAAGAAAGGGCGTATATTCTAAGGTTAAGTTGAGTGAACGGGGAAGGAGCGCTGCATTGTTTTTGTGTTGTGAAGACTGGAACTACGATGTTGTTTGCTGGTTGCTCAACTGTTGGTTACAAAGGGAGATGATTGTAAGTTTAATAAACGATGAGATTGTAACGGCGGCAAGCGAAAGTGTGAGCGACTTGGCCAGAGATCTCACCAGCACTCTGATGAAGACGACAATCACAGAACAACAATGCTCGCACACTTGTGTGACGGCCATTGTCAAGTCGGTGGAAGAAAAGGTCCGTGGTATGTCCGTATTTTCTCAACTTGGAGACATTTACGATGAATTACATTTGACAGAGGATTTGGGGGGGTTCGAATTTGGCTTGGACTCTACACCCGAGGCAATCGCGGATACACTCTGGTATTTTGCAGCGGATGCCATAGCGGTCACGACCGTAAGGAATTTCGCTCTCATAAAAGAGAAAAGTATTCATGGAACGAGTTTAACACGACAAGATGAGATGATGGAAGATAGGGCTTTAATTGCCTCTTTATTTGCTTGGGCAAACCAGTTTTTAAATGAAAACTATAACGCGCCTGTATGGGGTGGAGTAAGCGAGGGATTTAAGTTGTCTCCGGAGATTCTGCGCCTCCAAGGGCATGGAACATTGAGCTACAAGGCCGGGAGTTATGGGGTTCTCAACACCGTAATTCTTCGGGCGGCCAAGGAAGGCGACCTCGCTCTGGTGAAGAGGCTTATCAAGTGCGGCGTCCAACCCATTCAAACAGATGATGACAGAGGAAAAACAGCGTTGCATCATGCTGCAAAATTGGACAATGAGTCAAACGGAGTTGCAATAGCAGAAACGCTGTTTAGTGGGGTAACTGCAAGTGAAGAGCAGCTAGCAAATGCCGTTGATTACAAAGGGAGGACTCCTCTGCACAGAGCTGCTTCTTGTGGCCATGCGTCTATGTGTGAGCTTCTTATCAACCACAAGGCAAGCGTGTGTTCTACAGATAAGAGGGGCCAGATTCCACTGCATTATGCCATCGGCCGTGAACAGCAAAATGAAAAGGTCATCCGTGTTTTGATTCAAGCGGATATCGGTGGAAAAACTGTGGATACAGTGGAGTGCATGAATCAAATGACGCCATTAGATCTGGCGGTGGAATGTCGAAGCAACAATGTGAGAATGGTGACATGGCTGCTTTCACTGTCCAGCCGACCAGAAGTATATTTTGAGAAATTGGATCACCTCGCACCTTATCTACGCCACTCTTCACGAATGGGTTATAGTTTCCTGGTCACAGAGCTGTTGAAGAAAGGAGCCAATCCGCTAGATAGAGACGGTGAAGAGAAAACGGCATTTCATTACGCTGTAGAGGGTAAAGATGAGGAAGTAGCAAAGGAAATCATCGGGCACCTTGGTGAAGAGAATCTTGCCAGAGCATTCGACAAGTACGGAAGAAGTGTGCTCCATGTTGCAGCTTTCGTTGGACACAGAACACTGTGTGAATGGTTTATAAGCCTGGACGGTCTAGACGTGGATAACAAGGATCGTGATGGTCACAGTGCTCTTTACTATGCAGTTGCTGGCGACCATGACAAGGACGAGGTTTTGGACGCTTTAATATTTACAAGCTCTTCTACACAGGGTGTAAATAAAGTTATCCTGAAAGATTCAAGTGGAATAACGCCCTTACACATTGCCGCAGCAAAGGGAAACATAAAAATGGTGGACAAACTGTTGTCAAAGAGACTCATTCCTAAACCACAAGACAGAGAGCGCTTTGTTCGATCTGCTGACGTGCTGGGTCAAACAGCACTCCACAAAGCGGCGAGCGGAGGCCACAAAAAAGTTGTGAAAAAACTTCTCAAGGAAGGCGCTCATCCGTTAAAAGAACGGGATTGTGATGGCAAAACAGCTCTTCATTATGCCGTGCAAGCTGAAGATAATGACGATGCCATGACAATAGCAAAACTACTTTTAAAAAAATGTGATTGCCCAGAGGAGAAAGCCCTTTTGTTGTTTGCCTCTGCAGTTGGTATTGGTTCCGCAGAAAATAGTTCAACTTCCAATTCTTCGCTTAAGATATATCTCGCAGGTCAGAGAGAATCGGCAACAAATAGAAAATTAAATTTGCTTCAAGAAGCGGCGAGCTTAGGCAATATAGACATGACAAGGGAACTTCTCAGCAGAGGCGGTAACATTGCTCACATTCGCTGTCTCAAATGGAAAGCTGGATTGCCGGTAGAAAAACAAAATAATGTCCAAGACGGTATGTTTCTCGCCTGCATCACAAAAGTTTAAGTCTTACAAGATCCAACAAATTCTGTGTTTGTTTGCAGTTCTAAAGCAAATTGACAATATTGTTGAACAAGGAACCGACCAACCCACCCTCTCAGACAATCTTGGTAAGAATTACAATATTTTTTTACAAAATTGTTGAACAAGGGAATGTTCTTGGCTTTATCGAGTTGGATATTTTTAATGTCATACAGGAAGAAGTGCCTATGCAAATGGTCTGGCAGCATTATTTTTAAATCCTTTTGTAAAATCTCCAATTGCTGTGGGGATCTCAGGGGAATGGGGAATGGGAAAGTCCAGCTTGATGATGCAGGTAGAACATGGAACGCTGCTGATTCCTTTCAAATAGTTTAAATTAATACACGCTATTCGTGCACTATCTTCTTCTTTTTCTTTTTCCCCTTTACTCAAATCGCTTGACATAGATTTTGTATATGTCAAAGTTAAAAGCAAATATTAATCTGAAATCTTCTTCTTTCTCAGACAGAATTCATTCTGCTAAAGACAGCAGCTCAATTACCATTCTCAGATTCACTGCAAGTCGAAAATTTCCCCGGAGCAAGCAAATCGCAATTAACTGCAGAAGGTAGAGCCAAACTTGAAAACACAAAACGTTTGATAAGGCAGCTATCAGCCACCAAGAGTACAATGAATGATGCAGAGGTAACTCCTTACCAATTAGACGAATCTTTATATATATATATAATTTTTCCTAAACTTAATTATAATAGAGAATCATGGTGGTTGTTTCAGGAGAAAAATCCGCTGAGTGACATGTTAAGTAATTACCAGCCTAAATATCATCAAGTTTTCAAATCATTGGCTGTTATGGACCGGAGAGAGATGGTCAGTATGCCCCCCTGTTACTATTCTGCCCAAGTAATAAATTCTTTTTCATCTGTAACAGGACACACTCCATACAGTGGAGACAAAATCCCATAGTCAGGGCTGAGATTAACTTTTATCTAGGAAAGAATAATATAGCGTTAGATTTGCATTTAACTAAGGGTCATTAATGGTGCTAATGTTTTACGAGATTCAGTTTGAAAATCATGAAAATAAGGAGGAATCAAGGTCAGGAGGAATGCAAGTGTCATCGGAGAGAGACTCAATTGGGGATGGACAAATGCCCGGGAGTAGTATACCTTCCATTCTGACTGTACGATATAATGCATGGCAATACAGGAATGAATCTGAGGCGTGGGCAGGTCTGGCTGTAGAAATCACAAAAGAATTGGAAGAAACGATGACAGTGGCGGAGAAGCTGAGAACGAGTTGGAGATACAATTGGGAAAACCATAAACGCAGTATCTGCCTCGGAGTTTTCCTCCCCTGCTTTCTTGCAGTACTTCTGGCCCTTTGGTTGACTACCATCGTGTGGTTGGTTCTAGACCAAGTCAATATTCAAAATGCAAGAGATTTTAAGTATGGAAGCTTACCTGCAACAATAATTGTGGTTGTGTGGGCTATTATGAAGTCAGTCATGTCTGTTGTGAAGCCCATCAGTTCTCAAATGGTGGATTATATATGTCTCCCAGATCATAGCGAAAAGCTGGGATATCACCAGAAGGTTATTAAAGACATTAAATTTCTCAAAAATGAACTCGGGCATAGAGTTTGCTGGCTATGGAAAATCTTCGCTTTCATGTGGTGCTGCATTACGTTTAGTTGGGATGAGAACTATGTTCCAGGTACATGGATTCCTAAGATGACCCCTGCATCCGAGGATAATCTTAGGATGGTTGTCTTTGTCGACGATCTTGATCGATGCCAGGAAAATGTCATTCTTCAGGTATAATGTTTTATCTAAATATAAAACAATAGATTTATGTCTTGACTACTTATAATATCTTTTTATCTTTTATAATATGCACTACAGATATTGTCTGCGATCAATCTGGTTTTGGCTGCTTGCGAAATCAATGTAGTGTTAGGTATGGACAAGAGAATGATCGAAAGGGCTATAATAAGAATGTTTGGGGACAAGAACAATAAACCCAATAAGTCTAGTCAGGATCTGGCAGACAAATATTTAAGAAAAATAATACAGCTGCCATTAGACCTACCAGACCCTAGCCCTTCCGAGTCCAAGTTCTTTTTGGAGGGACAGCTAGGTATGTCGGAAACTAGAAAAGGGGCTTCTGGCTCGCAAACTGAAACACAGACGCAAACTGTTGGTGCTCATAGGAAATTGGATCCAAAGTTCAGAAGGGTAACTTCTGATGAAAGAGATTCTAAACGAGGTGATATATTAAGCTTCGCTCTCTGTCATTTCAGCAAATTTATATATATATGCATGGTTGCGGTGAATTTTTGTCAACATAAATGTACAAAACAATTTATTCATGTGTCATACGTCTCCCAATGTTGTGGTAGGAATAAAAGAAACTACGACATCTGTGGAAGAAACTGGACCTAAAAAAAGTAAAGACTGCTCTTCAGGTGAAAAGATTCCAATTGCAATAGGAAAGTTATCGTCAACATGTTTCTTTGTAAGCTTACTATGATTTTTAATGGTTGCTAAGTACAGCTACGGATAGAGGAGGACTGAATCCACAATCACAGCTGGAACGCAATCTAACAACAGACTCTATTGATTTAGATACTGAAATTAAAGAAGAAAAAGACCACATTTCAGGTTTAAAGATTTGCTATTGCTATTCGAAATTGATTATCAATAGTCTACATGAATATTTAGGATCCCTGTTAACTGTTTTTACCAACAGTTACTGCTGGAGATACACATTTATCTACTGAAAAGGAGCACAAAGATACCATTGTAGAATCGGGTGAGTAATTGAAAGTTGTAACACATTCGGACATTTTATAAGGTGATATATGTGACTTGCTGGATTTACTGTTGCCATTAATTGGAATTGTTTGTCAGGAAAAGAAACAGAGCATGTCATAGACTGTGTAGTCCCAAAGGAAAAAAAAACAACCCTCAGGTTCGAAGATTCTCAAGCTTTCTATTTTATTTTATTTTATAATTTTGGGAGGAAAGGCCTTGACAATATGTGTGGGGATAATTACAGGTGATCCCATTGCAAGCAATGAAACTTATGCCAATCTGATAGCAGCCTACGTCAAAAAAAGGATGTCATCCTTGTGGTCCAAGCAGGCATCCAGCTACATCAAGAAACTGATGTCATCTCTGTGGTCCAAGCAGGCGGAAAACACAGAGATCGTGCAACAGCTTATGGAAATGTCGCCAATAACACATGAAATGATCATACCTAAATATAGTGAAGGAGAAAGGGATGCATTTTACTTCCTTCAGACATACACTACAGGCAGTAGAAAACTTCCGCGAGAGTGGAAACGATTGCTAACCTACCATCGCCTAGCGTGGAATATCCTGTCCAAAAGCCAGCTAGTGAAGAAATTGGTAGGATGGCAGGTTCAACTTATAGCTTGGGTATTTGTATGCTGGCAATGGAAGAACCTAATAAACACTATAATACAGGTGTGCTCCCATTATTACGAGTACTAATTTTTTATTTTCCTTTGCGTTAATACCTACAGATTGTAAGACGTTAACACAGAGTACTTCTATTTATAAATGTGTGCAGGATTGGCACGAGCTTAGCGTTCTTAAAAATTGGATGGCCGTGCATGACGATCAGCAAGAGGAAATGGTACATGAGAAAACTAGCGGGCCTTCGCTGAGAGAGATTGTGGAGCATTACATCGATGACAGGTGGCCTAAAGTCAAGAATTGTAGCTCTCTATCTGTTTGTGAACAAGTAAATCTTGCAAAGTCTAGAGAGCAGAACATCTGCACGGGGCAGGAAAAGCCAATTAATGGAATCCTGCGGGAGAAAAGCATAAGAAGAAGCGCTTCAACTTCTACTTGCACTTCTAAAGAGGAGGATTTGAAGGAACCAGTGGTAAGAGAGGTTTGGAAAGAAGAGATGGAGCAGAAGCGTGGGTATTCGCCAACACAGAAAGAGCTTCAAGGTGGGATGAAAAAGAAAGGAAAACAAAAGCGTAAGCAACATCAATTTGATGATGGGCTAAAGAAGATGATGAAAGAGGTTTTGCAAGATGAGGAGGTGGAGAATTGGGTAAAAATGGTAATGAGAAACGTTTTGAAAGAGGAAAAAGAGCAAGCGAATCGGCGAAAGGGCAGGAAGGAGGACAAACGAGATGGAGTAGATCATGATCCATGGAAGAAAGACATGGCATCCAAGAAAGGCAAAAGGAAGATCGAAATGGAAGAAGAAGAAGAAAAGGCACTATTACAAGAGGGGGTGTTTTGAGACATTAATTAGAGACAAAAATATATTTTTGTCTCTAATTAATACCCTCTCTCCATATTTTCGTCTCTAATTTAGCTCTCTTTATATTTTTTAATTTAATTTTAATATTAATGTATATTTTTTAAGTTTAATTGTACATCAAAGTGTATACTCTTTCTTCGATACAGGGCCAAAGTGGAAGGTCCATCTTTTTTTAGGGTTTTTGTTGGAAGTATGGAGAAGCACGTGAGGTAGTTTGTGTAGGGCATAAGTGCATGAAGGATTTTGGTAGGGGCGCCAGAGGTGCATGAGGATTTTGGCAAGGGCACCAGAGGTGCATGAGGATTTCAGTAGGGGAAAAGGTGGTATGAGGATTTCAGCAGGGGCAGAGGTGAGTGAGGCCATTAAAATACAGGTGTACCTCAGAGGGTTTTTTTCTTAAGGAAGCCCAAAATCCATCCAAAAGTTTGTGGCACCACCGCCCCCGCCAACCATATTTCATGAGTCTTCATATGAGAAGAAGGATTGGGAAAATAGTTCTGCCAACTGGTGGACTCACATCCATGAGAATGGATGAAAAGGACATGGTTGTTACTCTGCTGGTAGATAAATGGGATCCACGCACTTTCTCATATTCCTTGTGACTCCATCGCTTTGTACAGGTGTGTAATTTGGCTGTGATTTACATGCGGATATGGTTCCTGTTAAGAAAGAATTAAGGAGCTCCAGCGATGAACGCCACGTCCACAAAGCACATCTCAACAAGATAAGTATCCAAGAATTTTTGGTGAAGGTATCTATAATCTATTGATCTTGTACGGCAGACCAGCTTTGTGGATGATGTCCATGCCCAATGCACCTGGACTGTGTAGATTATCTCTCATCATCGCTCGTGCAAATCACTCATTCAAGCGATCTCAGTATGTGGTATAGGCCCAGTGGAATACCAGCGTAAGGGATCAGTGGTCAAAGGATCTGCAGTCAGCTCTAGGAAGGAAACACCAAGGTTGTCGTACAGAATTTCTTACATCATTCTTCATTTCATTTCCCATTTAACATTCTCTTAATCTACTATGTTTTTAAGCATTTCTTGCACCGTATTTTAGTGAAGGTAATATGCTATAGATGGCTCAAACATTGTCTCATTTGATTGACATTCTTTATCTGATATAACTAAAATGTGAGGTTTTACTCTAATTCAGGTCAAACAACTTGGGTTCTTTTCCATGGTTTTACATGAATATGAACACTTTTATTTATTGATTGTATTCCTATGTCTCTAAAAAATGACAAACCTTGGATGTTTTATTTTATTCTAGTTTAGATTATTTTGGTGAAGGTATTAGAATGAATGCCATTCTAAGTCCTATTCCTGCAGGGAGGAGGGGTTAATTGCTATATAAGCCCATGGCATAGGTAGAATAATAAAAGCAGAGTATCTGGGAGATAGTTGGAAGCCTTTGATAGTGCCCTCTCTACCAAATTTTATGTAATTAAAGGCAGAGTAGAAGCAACAACAAAAGAGTATGTGTTTTTGCACATTTCATTCTTGTAATACTTGAATTATGTTTTCCATTCTTCCATTTCTAATATTTCCAACATTTCAGGAACAAATCTATTGCTGCTAAGATATTTTATTCAAACGGCCTCATCCATGGTAGTGGAGGAGTGAATTTTGATGTCAACTTCTAGTTGAGAATTGAACCCTTTGCTTGTGCATGGTTGTGTGCAGAAACATAAGACTCAAATTTATATATGTTTATAAACACATGATCAATTTTGTGTTTCTAGGGAGATTTGAGATACAACTTCAGTCAAAAAATCCCATATCTCTTGACTACAGGTTGGACCATATTCCTCCTGTATTCAAATTGTTTGTTACCCTAAAATAAAATTCATGTCATTTTCCCTCACTGTACCCAATGGAAACCATTGCTTGGAATTTTTAATGCATTTGAGAAAAGATAACATATATATCTAATAACTGAGACATGGAAAACATTGATGACGTAAGGTTGTCTATATGTCCAGGGGAAATGTATGTGTCAAATAGTGTTGATTTTTTGTTATCAATTCCATCAAATATGGCACGTACTAGTGTTAATAGGATGTATTATCACTCCAAATTTCACTTGTTTCGAGTACGTATTTCAACACATGATTTAATGGGATTTTCTAAATATGTATTTGTCCTTTTCTTTAGAATGTTGAAGACATATGTTTTCACAGTTGTAACCATTGTAGAGTTAATACTAACATTAATGCATGCTCTTTTTCTAGTAGTATGGCAATGGTTTCTCACAGTTGGCTCTTGGTGGGTAAGTGAAAAATCATGAAACTCTTCTATTTTGTTAGTACCATTTATTATTCACAGAATAAGAATAAATGTTGATATTGAACTAGTGTCAACCAGGATGCCAACTAATTAATACATGTAATAATTGCACTATGTTAGAGGAAGAAAAAGAAGTATCTTTGAGATATAAATTTCAGTGTAGAAACTCAAGAATTATCGATTTTTAACTATTCCACTAGTGCCCATGTTGTTTTCCTAGGTCTTTGAATTGATTTGAATGGGGTCATATCTCAAATCGAAATATTTTTTTGACCTAATTAAGTCCTAATTATAATCCAATATAGGTAAGAGGAATAGTCAGGAAGGAAAACCAAGGTTTTCTTGAGATTTCTTGCTCATTCTTCATTTCATTTCCCATTTACATTCTCTCAACTGCTATGCTTTTAAGATTTCTTGCACCTTATTTTCAAGGTAATCTTAAACCAAACACTTATCATTTGATTGAATGCTTTTCTGATTTAACTAAAAGCATGTTTTACTCTAATTTGGTTGCACTTGGGTTCTTTTCCTATGGTTATACATGAATTTGAGTCTTTTATTTATTGATTGTATTCCTATGTCCCTAAAAATGAGGGATTTCGATGGTTTATTTGATTCTGTTTTAGCTTATTTTGGTGGGTATAATGAATTCCAATCTGAGTCCCTGTTTCTGTAGGAAGGAGAGGTTAATGCTATATGAGCATGGCTGGGTAGAATAATAAAAGTAGAGCATTAGGAGATAATTGGAAACCTTCTTAGTGCCCTCTCTACCAGATGTTATGTAATTAAAGGCAGAGTAGAAGCAATAGCAACAGAGTATGTGTTTTTTCACATTTCATTCTTGTAATACTTGAATTATGTTTTATTTCTTCCATTTCTAATATTTCCAACATTTCAGGAAAAAATCTATTGCTACTAAGAATTTTATTCAAATGGATCATCTTGTAACCAGGTGAATTTTGATATTAACCATAAATTTAACCCTTGCTTGTGCATTTGTGTAGAAACATAAGGCTCAAATTTATATATTTTATAAATGCAGCTCAATTTTGTATTTCCAGGAGATTTGGCGCAACTTCAGCAAAAAATCATCTCTTGACACAGGTTGGACTATATTCTCCTGTATTCAAATTGTTTGTTACCCTAAAATAAAATTCATGTGATTTTCCCTTTGTACCAATGGAAACCACTGTTTGGAATTTTTAATGCATTTACAATGATAACATAGATATCTAATAATGACATGGAAAACATTGATGAAAATTGTCTACATGTCAGGGGAAATGTATGTTTCAAATAGTGTTGATTTCTTGTTATATATTCATCAAATATGGCACGTCTAGTGTTAATAGAATGTATTAGACTCCAAATTTCACTTGTTTTGAGTATGTATTTCAACACATGATTTAATGGGATTTTCTAAATATGTATTTTCCTTTTCTTTAAATGGTCCTCCATATGTTATAGTTGGAACTGTTGTAGAGTTAATACTAACATTAATGCATGCTCTTTTTTTGGAAAATCTTTCTATTGGCTCTTGGTGGGTAAGTGAACAATCGTGAAACTCTTCTATTTTGTTAGTAATTTATTTTACATATAAGAATAAATGCAGATTTAATAGTGTCAAAAGGCTGCCAACAATAAAAGTAAAATTGCACTTGTTAGAGGAAGAAAAAGAAGTATCTCTGAGATATAAATTTCAGTGTAGAAACTCAAGAATTGATTCTTATGACATAAGTTTGAAATTTGAACTTTATTGGGTGTCATGTCACTTTCTCTTTTTAGAAAACTATCAAATTCTGCATGTGAATGAACTCTACAATCAACAAAGTTACAAATGGATGGTCAAGATAGAATACATGAAATTGTCTTCCATGAGAATGATTTTTTCCTAATTTGTCATTTGTATGCCAGGCCAAGATATCATATTACTTTTATTCACCAAATAATCCAATAGGATCTTATATAGTTATGGCCACAAGAAAGCAAATGGAGAAAATGTCTTGAGAGTTACATTTGCGAAAGACAATGGTTCTATTATAGTTTACATACTCTTCTTATGCAATTTACATGTCTAATGATAATCGAAAATCAATATATGAAATTCCTAGGTCAAGAGAGGTATGATTCTGTCCTCAAGGTTCTGCATTCATCCTTGCTATATCTAGTATAAAAATATGTATATATGATTGTAGAAACATGTTGGAAACTATGTGCTTTATATATTATAGGATATAAAGTGTATTATGGTGAAATGCAAATTTTGATAGTTAGCATATTTCCCAAGATATCTGATCTGAATTTGATGTTGTAAATTGTTTTCTTGTCAGATCTTATGTGGTCACTAAAATAATTTCTATGCATGATGTATATGCCACTTTCTTTTGTTGTTTGAGGGATGCATTTTCTGTAGATGCATGTTTGTATTGTAAGATAATATTCAACAGTACAGAATAAACAAGTCATGTATGGAGCTTCTGTAAATATTCCTCAAAGCAATAATGATATGCATATACATATACATTTATACATGTAATATGTACATATATGTATTTTTACATGTCAATTGTTGAAAACAATGGTTGTATATAAGCTATTAGGTATATCTATTTACCTACATATGATGTGAAGTATTTTATGAAATTAAGTTAATGAAGAAACTTGCATTTGTTTTGCTGGATTAGTTAATGAGGCACTCAACATTCAAACACTTTGAGCCCTTCATCATTAGACCTGCAGTTTTTTGTAGACCACTTGTAGCCACCTGTGGAGCATTGGCCTTGAAGCAGGACAATTTTTGTAGGCATCAGTTTTGATATAAACATAATAAGGCTTTACATTGTAATGACTTGGAAAGACTTAAATGTAATGAATGTATTAGCTGACTTATATATTTTTTGTTATGTAGGACTTCTCAATGATGTATAATGTCCAAACATCGAGTTTTATTTTGGTTAGTTGAGTAAAGTGAGTCTTGGTGGTTTCCAATGTAGAACAAATTTTAATATTCTAGGAAAACTGGTTAGAGTGAAGGGAGTAGAATAGATTTTACTATCATATCCCTATTTATTTGTATTCCTGATTGGTTGGTTTTGGTAGTTGTTTTGTGTAAAATTTAAACTACACATAAGCTTGAACGTGGATCTTCTTTATGCATTTTGGTTTTTCTTTGGCATTTAATTCCTGGTCATTATCCTTGCGTCAAAGCTTTAGTCTACTAAGACACGGTGGTGCTTGTAACAATTATCATAGTGTAATAACAGTTTAACCGTGTAAGGTGTATTTCATTTGTTTTTTTCAACTTTTGATGAATAAAATTATAAACTTAGTAGTGTTATAAATTGTGTTGTAGGATGAAGACTATCAAGACAAATGCATCATTCTTGAAATATGTCTGCTTTACATTTGTTTTTTTTCAGCTTAGTGTTTTTTTTTTCAGATGGACTATTGTTGTTCCCAATGAGCTTTGGTTCTCTGATGGATTTCTTGTTGCAAATGATTTCAATCGTGTCATGTGTACTTTCTTCAATGTTGCATCTAACATTGCACAAGCTGGTGGGTTGTCATTGGATTAACTTTCTCCAGACGGGTTGAAGGTGAGTGCTCCTGCTAATCAAAATAGTTTTGACACCATAATGTGTTGTATCTTTATTTCTGTGTTGCTGATAATTTTCCAACATTACTGAATAACTGCCTTTGAAGTTTCACCTATGGAAGTGAATTCAAGGAATTCCAAAGATGTTTTCTTTATTTAAGACTTTGGTTGTCTTCTACCTTTTGGACTAGTTTTGATAAGCTATTTTTTTGTAGTTTTTTTTAGCTGGTTCCTTGACTATCTGTGACTTTTATTTCAGTTTCCATATTGGAAAGAGCAACAAATAGGTTAGTAGTTTTCATTTGAGACTTGGGTATTGGCTACTTTTTACCTTTCCTTTGATAAGGTCTTTGAAATTTGTCCTCTGTTTAGCACTCTGTTAATTTAAGTTGTTTTGAAAGTACGAAATAAATAGGCATGTGTTGGCTAGATAAGGCCAAACACACACTAAGAAAAAAATTAATTTCAAAGTTAAAAATATCTACAAGAGTGTTTCTCATAAATTAGTTCCTGCTGAGAGGAATTTATCTCCAACTTTTTCATTTGATGAGCACTGGTAAGGTTGGATCCATTATCATGATATATTCCAATTGTATAATGTGTTTTTATGATTAACTAGATTCATAATTGCTCATACCATTTTCAGCAGGTAGAAGAATGGACGAAACCTGACAGAGCCATTTAAACAAGATATACATAAGGACCCTGTTTATAGTAGCCCACTTCTTTTACCTACTCGTGCATATTCCAATAGTTTATCGACACCATTAAGATCATCAGGAGCTATGAACCTTATTTTTTCTCTTGTGTTCTATTTGATTTGAATTGTTTGGTAATTTATCAATTTGTCATTCAGTTGTCCTCACATAGATTATGTATGAGGGTATGAGTGTATTAGAAAGTAGTTGAGATATATTACATTTACTTGAATCATTTCTTATGTATGAGGGTATTAGAAAACAATTGAGATAGATTACATTTACTTGAATCATTTCCTAATATTTGTTTCCTTGCAGGTTTTAAGGATTACTAGGAGGAAAAATCTAAGGCAAGTGTAGTACAAAAAAGGTCATTTTTCAGTTACATCAGATGATGTCGATCTAGTGGAGGTCACCTTTATTTTCCATTTTGAATAATTTCAAAATAATTGCAATCCATGACACTCATCATTTGTTGTATATTGTTTTTTTCCTGATTTAGCAAGTACAACTTGTTGCAGAATGTTCACTTGCCTTTTGTTTCTCGAAGGACCTCCCAGGTTCGTAGCACAAATAATCCATGTTCATGTTCAAGTTGAGGTTATTTCCATGGATTTTTTATGTCTTGGGGGATGCTAACTTGGTTTATGGAAGGTTTTTTCTGTTATGAATGTATTCACAGAGCATAGCGCTTTGTAAGTCTGCAAGTGTTGGAGATTGGCTTTCTGAACAAAAACTAGTAATTTTCTTCTTTTCCTGATTTTTTTTTACTTCCATGACATCTTAACATTTTTTAAAACTTATAGATGACTTTTATTATGTAAAATTCTTTGTGGTTTCCCCTACTTTTTTAAATTGTTGTTTGGAGTCAACTTGGATGTGAACATGAGGGTCAATATATAGTTCGCATTTGATTTAAGCCATTTTAATTTATAGACTCAATGTTTTTCTACAAGGACTATGAACAAAGAAACAAAAGTTTTTCTTGGATGGCAGATATAGATGATCAAATGGATATTTGTGTGTTGGGAATGGCTGAAAAACATGGATTTTATCATACAGGTATATGAGTGTGCAACTTAGCTTATTAGTTATGTGCGAGGTTTTAATTATTTTCTTGGTTTAAATGTAATTTGTGAATACTTTCGGCATAACTAGAGTAAAATGTGTTCTTAATATCTCAGAATCCAATGCACCTTCGCTGCTAATGAGAGTAGAGAATTGTATCAAAGTTGAGACAATCAAAGCGAAGAACATGAAGATGACAACTGTCGGTGGAGAGGCAGTTGCTCAAAATAAAAGTTAAGAAAAAGAACCTCAAAGTAGCACTAGGGAAGAAAACAAATCACTTGAAACTGTTGGTGGAAAGAAGGTGTTAATATTGTATGTCAAGGGTTAGTGGCGTTTAGGCACCCTTTCATATTTTATCATTATATTTCAAGGGCTAATGGAAATTAGACACCCTTTTGTATTTTAACTTATTTGATATTAATAAAATGTTTGTGGACCCATTTGTTGGGCACAAGATTCAAATAAAATTGTTCTTAATTTATAGTATTAATTACCAACCCAATTTGACATCATAGATGATATGTAGCTATTGATTGCACTATATGATATTTGGTTGTTATTTATTCTTGAAATTCATATTTTTCATTCTTTGAATTTGTATCTTCTCTAGAGAGACAATAAAAATTGAAATTAGCATTATCTATAGAGAGACACAAAATTAGTATTTTGTATTGTCTATAGGGAGACAATAATGGTATTGTCTCTCAGAGAGACAAAATATTGTCTCTCAAGAGACAAAAACTATCAAACTATATTGTCTCTGGAGAGACAATAATTAGAGACACCCGCTTTGAGACAATAATAGAGACAATAGACAACTATTTTATTGTCTCTATTTGAGCCATTGCACAAACCAGAGGCAAACTTTACCTAATGTCTATGGCTCTGTTTTAAAAAAAAAAAAGTGTAATGTGTGTTTTATGTGAATTTTTACTTCTAGCATGTGGGGGTGTGTGTTTCAATCTGCCTGTAAGAGGCGGGTTGCCACTTCTTGCACCAATACAATAGGGTTTGAATTTGGGTGGAGAGCTTTGAATGCTCTCATTATGAATTGGACTGAAAATTTTAAATTGTCATAAAGGGGATTGGGTGAGTGTGAACCTAATATCTTGCAATACATTAAGGTTAAGACATCCAGGGGTATTATATTAAGGATCAACATGAAATTCTCAAGTTAGAGATAAGATAATGAGAGAATCTATTTTAAGTAATATATGAAGATATTGAGTATATGCAGTTATTACAAGTTTAATGGAAGTTTTTTCAATCGAAATTTGTATTTACCCACAATAATGGGTGACTGCTACCGATTTAAATCTATAATTATCTCATCAATTTAATTAATTTGACTGAATGCGGCCTTTTCATGTTGAAAACTCTTATGCAATCAATCAATTTTGTCATTTTAAGTGTTTTTTTAATATTTATATTGAAAATTATAAAGTTAGCAAATGAAGCTTGTCGTTTTCCTCTATTAGAAATAAATTAAAATAAAAGTAAGCTATGTTGAAACATTTCAATTTTTTAAAACTAGCATTTACATCTTTAGGGGGTGTAATGAATTTGTTGATAGGAAAATAAAATGTTTAAATTTTCAAATTAAAATTAAAGATAAAAAATACAATTTTCAAAAAATAATCTCTATAAACACTCAAATTCAAGATGATCAAATATAGATGTAAAGCATATTTCCTCAAATTAAATTTTATAGAAAAAATTCTAGTTTGTAATTTTTAAGTTTATCTTGTGTAGATTCAAGGTAAAAATTGAAAAAAAGAAAGAAAAGATAAATAGCCTTGTGGTTCAATGCGAGGGGTCACCACTCCTATATATTTGGGAAAAGTAGTCTCATGTCAACAATTCCAGTGCCTTTGCTTCAACCCAAAAAATTCACTAAAACTTCCAAACCACTAATGTTTAGGTAGAGGCTTTCCAGCCCTAGAAAGCAATGGGACACAAAAAAATCTACTACCTAACAATATTGCTTTTTCTACCACTTAAATCAACATCTCTCTTTAAACTTGCCTCCCATCTTTTTTACAGGAAAAAAACAAAAAATTAATACTAAAATATCCTATTTTTTTGGTACAAACATATCAAGAGAGTTTAACTTACGACCTAACAAAAGACCGTAGCCTAAGCCTACCTTGATTTTCATTGTCCATTTCCTTCATCGATTAAAAGTCCTTAAAAATTTGAAGCCCACATCAAACATGATTATCACTAGGTACGCAGGTAAAAAAAAATAGTGGCAAAGCCTTTCTGACTAGACATCATGAGGGAGCTTGCCGGAAAGTGCTGAAGCCTTTCGAGACAAAATCACAACTGCTTCTATAGGGGAGAGGACCCTATAACTGTGCACATAACTTTAGGGGGTCATAGATATATGTAGGTATGTCAGTAGCGTAAAAAAATAATATCATTGTGTAGCTTATGATCGTGTCATATCAACATTTTCGTTTCACGTGTTTATTTGGAGGGAAAAATAGTTTTTGAATTGATTTAATATGAAGAAAATCAATATAAAGAATTTGAAAGAGGGACCAATGACCAAGCACCTTATGTGTCACATTCTCATTAACTCTTAAAAATTGTCATTAACCAAAAAGTGAACAACTATTGGTACTTTTGTCAACAACCTATGGTGAAAAGACATGTACATGTTTTGGTGCATGCTCGGTTATAGGGTCCTCTACCCTATGTATCGACTGCTATTATTAATGACTTTAGTATAGTTGGAAAAACCATCTGATTGACATGGAGGTCGGATGATGGATTCATTTAAATATTCATCGAGTCATGTATTAAAATAAATTAATGTTAATAGCATAACTTGTTAGACCATGGCATTCAAGGCTTGTTACAATTTACAACTTGCACATTTCAAACTATTCATTGTCGTGCGGGACCCAAAAAAATTAAGGCGGTGAAGAATTTTAATGTACTAAAAAGCAAATTATTATCCTACATAGTTACATATCTTCTCTCTTGAGCATACGACCCACTTGCAAGTTCCCTGATCATGTAGTATTATAAAATAAAATAATCAACATCATTCCATATCCTCATTGAGCAATATCCAATTTATCTACAATTTTCGGGATTTGAACCTACAATATGTTGTTCTAATTGACTGATCTATATAGGAACAAATACAACCATGTATTGTCAAATTCATGTATTGATAAAATATGACATTTGTGATGTGATAGCTGACAACGGGACCTACCCATACATGGACATGCATAAATTTAATGGGTGCATGATCTTAGATGGTTTATTGTATCGTGAGAATAATCGTTGGCCAAATTCATTACAAGCGTGACACATCAATCCTCATAACATGCTCCTAGTCCCAACTTTACAACACATACATGATTGAGCTTACAATGCCACATGTATTTACACTCGATTAATTGAACCGATATTGTGTAAAGATTATTCGGTTATTTATTATGCCAAAAGGCATTTTAGAATGAGAAAGCTTGCCCCACCCTCTTGCACAATCAGGTTACATGAGAAAATACAGGTCGTAGATGTGGATGACCGTCTCAACGCGTCTTCTGACGAATCTGAACCATCAATTAAAATTTCCCTTGTAATATGATTTTCTAGTTATGTCGAATTGGAAAAGGGGTTGCAGCAATTGACATAGGGCAGAGGATGGGTGACCAGGATGGGAGGAGAGCATGTGTTGACTCACAACAATGTTGGGACTGTGGATTTTGAGAGACCATAGGATATCAATAGCCTTGTTTGAGTGAATTGTAAGTTAGGTCGAAAAGTACCACATGCAGGAGTGCCTATACAATCCTGCAGAGGGTGAAAATATTTTTGGTAGGTTTTTATTGTATCGGATGTGAAGTAATTGTGTAGAAGCACCCGTTAGTGTAAGATGTCGAAGTGTGCAGAAGAAGAGCAGAAAACTGAAGGATGTGAACGATGAAATGATTTTGACGTGGCATGAAGCAGTTGTTATGGCAGTGTGTAGTCATGTGAAATAAGGTTTTTATTGTTGTCTGACAGTGGTGGTCACTGCCATTTATGTGGTGTTCTTAAGAAAGATATGAGTTGTTTGTTGCAGTGGTGATAATGTCTGTAGCGTTGGCAATGCATGTTGTTGGGAAGAAAGTGTTTGCTCGCGTCTGGAAAGGTATGCCTGGAACATTCTTTGCTGCATATGTTCTTTGTTGTGTATGGACAACTTAATGCATGATGCATTTTATCTTCGCTAGAGTTTATTTGAAATAATTAATACTATTTTTTGTTATGTAATTATGTCGTTGACATTCTGTGCATGGATTCATGGATGTGTCATGTTTTTGCATGAAATACTTTCAAATAACAAAGCATTTTTTTTAAGAGCCTTGACTCGTGCCCACCCGATCCACAATATGAATAACCAAATTGTCATCCCCTTGCATGGAAATCTGAAATCGACTTACTGAGTACTTCGTAGTTGAAGCCATAAAATACATTATAGATTGCCACTTGAGCGTTTGACTGGGAAATAAGGCATCGCTAGGATAGTCGAAGCTTTGCTAGATGGGTTGGAACAAGGTGCTTAACAAGACAGTTTCCCGCGTCTAGCAATGTAGCAATAATGATATTTTTAGAGGGGGAAGTGGACCACTATGGATTTATTTTAGCATCGTACAAATTAATCCCCTTATCATTGAGTTATAGAGTAGAGACCTCTTCAACGGTAATTCCCCTCTTGTCTTTTATAGTCGTCCATGTGAGATTTTTAGGATGGATATTCTCAAACCATACACCTAATACATATATAGATGGAGATATAATTTAAAACCCAAAGGTAAATTGTCCATTAGATGAAACCCATTTGGGATTGTTGGAAGTGGTAATAGTGGAGCCAACAATGATATTGTGATTTTGAGCCAACACACATATGGTCTGTGCTTATGAACATCAGAAGATGGGTTATGGGAGTATCAACCATTGATGGAAGGAAGCTAATTCATATGAAAGGACAATAAATACATACTATATGGATAATCACAGTATAAATAGCTTAGTACCCACATTTGACTAGGTTGAGGTATAAACCTAAACTAAATATAGATTGTCAATTTGCTCATTCAATTAATAAAACACACTAAAAATATGATAAATTTTCCATTAGTTATTTGACTAATGTGAACAGGTTTAGATATGTTTTTGGGTCATCCATGTTGGTAGACAAAGAAACTTCACCATCTTTTGGATTGTTCTAAACCATTTTGTAAACATGTTCAAATATCTTTTTGGGTTACCAAGTTGATATATAAAGAAACTTCACCAACTATCTTGTGGGTTGTTCTAAATATTTACCCAACCAACTTAATACAAATTACCAACATCAAGCAACCTTCAATTTTACAATGCTTAACTCAAGTAGAGGAAATACTTATTGCAAGAGTCAATCCAATCTTGAAATTCAGTCAAGCATGCGACGGTCAATATAGATACATAGGGCACACTATTAGCTTCCCCCCAAACATTTGGTATATTGCAAATTACTTTCCAAGACACCTTGGGGAGTTAGACATTTTGCTTATACAAAGGAAAGGACAAAAAAACAAAGTATGATTTCTATATGAGCATGTCGCGTGTTTTGGAGGCCTTGCAATTTAAGATTGCACATGATCCATATTATAGAGATGTTTTAATTGACAATGACTCCTTTTCTTCATTTCCAGGTGAGCACACAAATAACTCCTCCATGTTGAAATATGTTGATTTGGATATCCCTTGTACCGCTTGAACACAATTCAAATGTGATTGACTCTGATGTTTGTGCTTCACATAGTTTAGATGGTCTCCCTTCATCATTTGTGCCAAAAATTCCTAATACTGGAACTGAACAAGAAGAAATTCAACATTTCTTACATACATCTTCCCATGATTCACCCTATTCTCTACCATGGCCAGAAGTTAACCTCTCCTCTATTAATGAATACAACACTGAAGGATTATTTTCTATGGCATTCCCAACTTTAGTTCCTGATAGAAATAACCATGTTTAAATAACCACTGCATGAGGGAAGTTCAACTTCATGAATACACCTTGCATTTGATTGCACTAATACGATGGTCATTTTGGGAGCTACCCAAGATTCAGGTATTTTTTGCTCAACCTCATCATGCGTCACTGAAGCCAAGCTATAACAATTGCTTTAATAAAATAAGACATCGAAAATGGTTTCCTTCCTACAATAGGGGATCTCTGGAAAATACTCCATGATAACCCTAGAAATTGCCTCCCAGGAAATTTGATGCAATTTGGCAACAATCTTCATGTAATTCAGTCTTATTGGTCGAAAATTAGATGTGAACTTTCTAACATGGTTAAACAATTGCCCCCCCTACATTATTCTTTAATCTTAGTGCAATAAACACTAAATGGCTAGACCTCCAAAACGTTATGCCCGACACTGCTCTAACAAACCCACGTGGTGCTCAATGATGGAGGAACTGTAACATAATTTCTAACCCTCATCGTGTTTCTGCATACTTGCACCAAAGATGCACAATATTCCATGAAGAAGTTTTGGAAAAAACACCTTGGCACAAGTGACTTTTGGTAGAGGAATTTTTTTAGCTTTACTTTTGCATTCAACCAGAAAATAACACTCCCAACATGTCTTTCCCTATCCTTGCAGGTATGAATAACAACAAAGAGGTTCTGCACATGTGCACAACTTATTTTGGCTTCAAAATGTACTTAATGTTAAAACACTGGACTAGACAAATCCATCTGTTATAAAATGAAGCAAATAAATGCTTTGACCAATACATATCCGCATAGAATCCTCATCCATTAGCCCATCAGACAAAATATATTCATAGATGCATCTAGGACGACCCTTGCCTCTTAAACACATTACAAATAGTAGTTTTCAACCCTCTCTCAGACTTGGAAGATCTATTGAATCAAGATCAACACCACACCAAATGCTCGGAGCAAACATGTTTATGCAAAAAAAATAGGACTCCAATGTCGACATAATGCCCCTTGGGAAATACAAACGTAATTTAAATTACTAGTTGGCGATGATGGGAAATTTCGGTATCTACCTTCCAAGAATGATGGGAGGTTAAACATCTATGATCAAACAATTTTGTCCATATGGAGACCAAATATTAACTGTTACCCTGTACTATCAAAACATGCAGTATTAAAGTACATTGTAAAATATGTTTCCAAGGAAAAACAACGATCTAAATCCTACTATCAGATGTTATCTAGAATTTCAGATTGTTCCAACCCTGCCCAGCGATCATATGTTGCCTTTTGGAAAATGATAACATAATGTGATGTTGAGCATGATATGAGTGCATAGGAAACCTGTCATATGTTGCAAAAATTTCTTATTATTCATTCAAGTCGATCTTTCATCTCCTTGAACATGGGGAAAAAGGTGTTATGGTGTATTACTGAAACATAACAACAAGCCAACCAGTCATCTCATTTTATTGATGCTTACATGAAACGTCCATCAGTTATGGACTCTATTTCACTTATTGAGGTTTCCCGACCTTGGTCTTATAGTGCACAACATATTAAGGACAAATGGAAGGCACACACTATACCTTCTATTGCTCACGTGTCTCCCAGATTTTTTCATATTCTTGCTCTAGATTCTGTCTTTTGAATTTTTTTAGAGTGAACTCCTTTTATACAAGCCATTTCGAAACATTTCTTTAGATATAGGGAACACATGTGAGGAGATTACTTCAAATTGGGAGTTGTTGCGGAACAATTTTTAACCATGGCATGTCAAGCGAGAGCCCATCCAGGTGTAGACACAAAAATCATGCACATATTACTATTTTACTATGCCGTCAATATGTTATTATATGCATGAATCTTAAGTAAGAAAAGTATTCACTAGTGACACTATCTCTTGTCCATCTACGTCTTTGATTGTTTTTTACTGTAATTCTCTTCCACATATGTCACTTCTGTATCCACTTCTGGTTAGGTCACAGGGATCCCTATCTTTTTGTCTTCTCACATTTGTCGTCATTTATCCTAGGACACTAGCACCCACTTTGGACACTAGCGCCTAGGCACTTGTGTCCATTTTGGGTGCTTTTGTCATGTTTATTTCTTTTTCACATTTTGACATTTGTGGTCATCCTTTTCACTTTTCTTATCCTTATCCCGTGTTCATAGTCGGCCTTTTGTGTCACTAGTGTAAAAATTCAAACAAGAGATTCATATATATACACAACATATAAACTATTATTCTAGCTAAAAATCTAAAGGGGCTATCACATCTACATACTACCACTGCTATCAAAGGGATTATAGTTTGGGCTATATAGGAAGGGGAAGTACTGAATTCCATACCCCACATTTGCATCAAAGCTACCTATAGCCTGATATCTTGGCGTCATTGGCACGAGGGAAACCTAAGGACACTATTTCACACACAAGCACATAGAACTACATGGATTCTAAAATGTAGTGCAACGCTCAGTACTAAGCTCACTCATTGGGTGACCACCGAGGTCAGTTCGAATTCACGTATTGCATATTTTATTTGAATTTAATGTGTTTGTGAGCTTTTGCATGTAGATAGGGCTTGTTTTGTAGGTTACATGTGTGATTGAAACCCTAACAATGAATTCAAAGTGACAAAGTAGGTATTAGAGTGAAGACCCTTAGACCCAGAAAAAACACAGATCTGGAATATTTACATAGACACTAGCACCGAGAACAAATATTAGTGCCCAGGTGCTCCTTTCCTCTGATGGGCGCTCTTGTCCTGTAAAAAAAAGTTTATGAACTCTCAACCAACCAATGTTGCATTGTTTCTAGGTAGATCCAGTAGATACACAGTCTTAAATACTTCCAGATTACGTAGGAACCAACTAAGTCATATATCCCTCTTATTTTCTTAGAGTTTTCATTGCTTAAGGATCATTTGTATGTACATTGTAACTTGTGTCATCATTTAGATCATGATCTTTCCCAACTTATTTTGGATAAGTAGAGATATCCAGTAATGAGCTATATTAATTTATTTCATAACAACTCATTGTTTGTATTTTGATAAGACCATTGTAGCCATGTCTATGTATTTCCTAAGAACATTGCTGAACATCACTATTACAACCATGAACTTTTGGCATAATGACTAATTGATATAGTTATATCGAATTGTCTTTATTTTGTGATACTATGTGTGCATTTATTCTTGTTATTCCAATAAATTGTTTGGATTATTATATAAGTTGATGCCACTCTTGGTTGTAAGCAATTTGTCATATGTGTTGAGTTGCAGAGCTTAATTGCTTCAAATTAGCATGCTTTACTAACTTGCTGGAATATATAGTAACTGACGTCAGTTGACAGACTGGCATCGATCACCTGGGGATCGGTATCATTCAAGGCAAGGAGGAGCTAACATCGGTTATGGTAACCGACGTTGGTTTCCTGTGCGTGAATGTTTATATTTAACTCATGGGAATTAAATCTAATCTTTTTTGTAAAGTTGATCTAATGGTTGTAATTGCATAACAAAAGTGTCCTAAGTTGGTATATGTATAAAGGCACAAGAATTAGGGTTATAAAAGAGGTGAATTGCATTTTGTTTAATGTAAATTTCCTTGGAGAGCAAAAAAAAGTAGCTGGTGAGGAGAAAACATTGTACATCCTGTGAGGTGTGGAAGATCATAGATTTTCATTGTATTTCCTCTGTAAAGCACTGAATAATAATATTGGCCATTTCTTGGTGGACGTATCCCACACTAGGTGAACCACGTTATATCTTAGTGTTATCTTTCTCTTGTTTATTTTATCTTCTGGTTAAATTCCGTGTTTATTGCTGGTATGCTTTAATTGATTATAGACCTGTACAACATTGGTTTATGGTTTAACCCCAACAAATGGTATCAAAGATTTATTTGGAGGTTTTGTGTGTTGACAAGATTTACTCTCAAAGGGTTTTCTGATTGAGTGGGAGCACAAAAATGATCGAAGATAACAAATATAGAGTAGAGAAATTTGACGGCCGTAATTATCAATTATGGAAGATGCAGGTGGAGGATTATCTGTATCAGAGAGATTTATATTTACAGTTGGATGAGGAGGCAAGGCTTGTAAATAGGACTGACGAAGAATGGAAGATTCTTGACAGAAAGGCTCTGGATCTATTAGATTGAGCCTGACAACATCTGTAGCTTCAAATATAACAAAAGCAAAAACCACAGTAGATTTAATGAAATCTTTAAAAAACTTATATGAAAAACTAAGTGCATCAAATAAGGTTTAAATGAAAAAATTTAATTCTAAAATGAAAAAGGATTATCTGTATCTAAGAATGATTTCCATTTATTGTAAATAATTAAAATGTAGCTAAACATTTATATGCTCTTTGCCAGATAGTTGGGATAATTTGGTAGTGGCTGTTAGTAGTACAACATCTGCTTCTAATATTTTAAAGTTTGATGATGTGGTTAGTATAATCCTGAATGAAGAAATACATATGAAAAGTATAGGAGAATCATCATCTGGGAATGCTTTGAATGTGAAGAGCAGGGGAAGATCTAAAGAGAGATCCAAGAGCAAGAAGAATGGTAGAATAAATAATGACAGATCTAGATCCAAAGTCAGAGATATAATCTGCTGGAATTGTGGAAAGAGAGGACATGCAAAGAAGGAGTGTTGGTTCAAGGAAAACAAAGAGAATCTATCAAAAAAAGGTAGAGGAAAACATTGCAAGTGAGGTAATGCAAGATGATTTTATTATCTCCTTGGATAATAAAGTAGAATCATGGGTTTTAGATTCTGGAGCTTCTTTCTATGCTACCCCAAACAAGGGTTATTTCAAAAATTATGTTCAGGGTAATTTGGGACATGTTTATTTAGGAGATGATGAACCATGCATGATTACTGGTAAATGTGATGTTCGTCTAAAATTGTAGAATGGAAATACATGTATATTGAAAGATGTGAGACATGTGCCAATCCTCAAGAGAAATATAATTTCTACAGGGTAATTAAGAGAATCTGGATGCATGGTTACATTCACAACCGATTCTTTGAAAGTTTCTAAGGGACAGCCTTTGTTGTAGCAAGAGGCAAGAAGGTAGGAAAAAATGTATTTGTCTACTGTGTTATTGATTAATTTTCTGTGCTATCTACTTCAGATTCAGATGTAAGCATGTGACATTATCGACTAGGTCATATGAGTGAAAAAGGAATACAAATCTTAAAGGCAAATGGTAAGTTATCAGATTTGAAACATGTAGATCTTGATTTTTGTGAGCATTGTATATTTGGAAAGCAGAAGAAAGTGAGATTTCTTAAGGTTGGGGCAACAAAGGAGCATAAATTGGAGCTTGTTCATTTAGATGTATGGGGACCAACTCAAGTTGCTTCTCTTGGAGGATCCCAATATTATGTGACTTTCATTGATGATGCCACAAGAAAGGTATGCGTTTATTGTATTAAGTGGAAATCTGATGATTTTGAGACTTTTAAAAGATGGAAAGCCCTTATGGAAAATGAAACAAATTTAAAATTAAAATGCCTTAGATCTGACAATGGTGGTGAGTACTGCAACAAGGTTTTCAATTATTATTGTTTAGTGAATGGAATATGTAGAGAAAGAACGGTTCCTGGAACTCCACAAGAGAATAGATGTTGCTCAGAGACAATCATGGAATGTGCAAGAAGCATGAGGATACATGTTGGACTTTGAAAGAAAGAACTGGAAAAGAGTGTAGATAACATCCTTCAAGTGCATTGGATGGTGGAATACTAATCTTGGATCTGGAAAAGAGGTATTTTCTATTTTCTTAGAGTTCAGAAGCTTTTGTGCATGTTGATAAGGAAAATAGGAAGAAGTTGGATGCTAAATCTAAGAGATGCAATTTCATTAGTTATGGATCTGGTGATATTGGATATCGATTTTGGGATTTAGAAGATTCTAAGATTGTTAGGAGTCGTGATGTTGATTGGAATGAAAAAAGAATGTATAAATATCAGGTTTTGGTACCTAAGAATGAACAAGGGTGATGACTATTGTTGAGGAAAATCATGACATTCCTAAATGAATGAATAGAGAATTGGTTCACAAATATACAGAGTTTTGGTACAGGACAAACTGGAATCAGGATATGATCAGGTTCAGAATAATACAACTACTAGAACCAGTCGGTGTCGGTTAGGCATGTCGGTTAAGAGGAATTGTGGTCGGCTACACAACCACTGTCGGTTACAAGTGACTAAGGTTGGTCACTGATAGAGATTGACATGAATGTGTAACAGGCACAAAATGAGCTCCAGATACCCCATATCTCAATGAGAAGGTCACAAAGGGTAAGTAGACCTCCAAAAATATTTACACCTTCCTTATCTTATTTATTATTGACTGATAGTGGTGAACCGAGTGTTTTGAAGAAGCAATGTAGGATACCCATGAGCAGTGGGAGCATGGCATGGATGAGGATATGTACTCTTTGAAACAAGAATCAGACATGGGATTTAGTCAAGTTGCCAACAGGTAAGAGGACATTGCAGAACAAGTGGGTTTACAAGATCAAGGAGGAAGAGGGTGGAAAGAAGAGATACAAAGCAAGGTTTGTGGTAAAAGGATTTGCACAAAAAGCAAGTAATGACTTTGGTAAAATATTTTCTCTATTGTTAAAATGACTTCCATCCGTACTGTTCTTAGTTTGGTTACAGTAGAAGATTTGCATTTAGAACAACTTGATGTTAAGAAAAATTTTCTTCATGGTGATTTGGAGAAAGGGATATATATGAATAGCCACTTGGTTATGAAGTCAAGGGTAAGGAGAAACTTGTGTGCAGGTTGAAAAAGAGTTTGTATGGGCTCAAGCAAGCTCCAAGGAAATGGTATATGAGGTTTGATAGTTTTATGCATGAGCATGGTTATATGAGATGTGAATCTGACCATTGTGTTTATTTCAAGAAGCTTGAAAATGGGAGCTATATTATTTTGTTACTGTATGTGGATGATATGCTTATTGCAGGATCTAGTATGCAAGACATTGGTAAGCTTAAAGAAAATTTAGCTCACACATTTATAATGAAGGATTTGGGAGCTGCAAAGAAAATCCTTGGCATGCAAATTCACAGAGACATGAAGAATAAGAAGTTGTATTTGTCTCAGGAGAATTATATCAATAAGGTGTTGGAAAGATTTAAAATGTAGGATTCAAAACCTATAAGTACACCTATGGTTGAACACTTCAAATTGAGCAAAGATCAGTGTCCTTACATCACATGAGGAGGTCGAGTACATGGCACGAGTTCCATATGCTTCAGCAGTTAGAAGTCTTATGTATGCTATGGTTTGTACCAGACCAGACATTGCACATGAAGTGGGAGTTGTGAGTAGATTTATGGCCAATCTAGGTAAAGAGCATTGGAAAGTAGTCCAATGGATTCTCAGGTATTTGAGAGGGACATCCAGCATGCAGTTATGCTATGGAGGGTCAGATATTTATTTATGTGGCTATGTTGATTCAGATATGGTTGGATATTTGGATGGTAGGAGAAGCACCACTGGATATGTTTTCACAGTAGGTGGGATGAAAATTAGCTGGATTTCTAGATTGCATAAGGTTGTGGCCTTGTCTACTACAGAGGCTGAGTATGTTGCAGCTACAGAGGCTAGCAAAGAGATGATATGGATGAGTAGTTTCATGGAAGAGTTGGAAAAGAAACAAGAGGATTGTAGGTTGTATAAGTGATAGTCAAAGTGTGATTCATCTATTGAAAATAACTCAATGTTCATTCAAGAACGAAACACATTCAGTTGAGATATCACTTCATACGGCAGGTGTTGGAGGATGGGCAACTAAATTTGAGAAAATTCATACAGATGAGAACAGTGTGGATATGCTAACAAAGTTTTTTGTAAAGGAGAAGCTGGAGATTCACTCCACTTCTTTTGGTCTTCAATTTTGAGACTTGAAGAGGGAGAAATGAGCTAAGGAAAAGGATTCAAGGATGGAGTTATACGTGCAGTGCAACAATTTATCTCCAAAGTGGGAGATTATTGAGTTGTGGAGCTTAATTGCTTCACATTAGCATACTTTACTAACTTGCTAGAGTATACAGTAACTGGCGTCGGTCACTTGAGGACAAGTATCAGTCAAGGAAAGGAGGATCCGGCATCGGTTACATGGTAACCGACATTCGGTTGCTTGTGCTTGAATGTTTATATTTAAATCATGAGAATTAGATCTAATATTTGTTGTAAAGTTGATCTAATGGTTGTAATTACATAACAAAAGTGCCCTAAGTTGGTGTATGTATAAAGACATGATAATTAGGGTTATAAGAGAGGTGAATTGCATTTTTTTGAATGTAAGTTTCCTTGGAGAGCAAGAAAGAGTAGCTGGTGAGGAGAAAGCATTGTACATCCTGTGAGGTGTGGAAGATCATAAATCTTCATTGTATTTCCTCTGTAAAGCACTGAATAATAAGATTGGCCATTTCTTGGTGGACGTAGCCCACACTGGGTGAACCACGTTATATCTAGTGTTATATTTCTCTTGTTTATTTTATCTTCTGGTTAAATTACGTGTTTATTGCTTGGTATGCTTTAATTAATTATAGATATGTGGAACACAACATTGGTTTATGGTTGAACCCCAAAATGTTTGTTACGAAACCTCTCCGATATTAAATATTGATTTGACAATTTGGAAGGAACTTGTCCATGACATGGTTTCATCAACAAAATCATTCACAGAAATAGAACTTGAGTTTTCATGGGTTAGAAATGGAGATATTTGTGATAGTTCATACAAAGTGACAATGACAAAAGTCATTAGAAGCCTAATTAGAGAAGGAAATTTTACAATGGAATTACATGTTTAGGTTTGAGAAACATTTCAATTTTGGATGCTGGTCAAACTGATTAAGAACTAAGTGAAGAACTGGGTGTTAGTTAAACACTTATGATATATTTCATCTGCGTGTTGAATCTCTCAGTTGATGGAAGTTATAAGACTAAAAGTTGTATTCTTCTTCTTCTCATGTGCTAGTAAGATGCTAGTAGACTATAAAGGAGAGAAGTTTATTTCCAAGTATACAAGTTAGTTAGAGATTCAGCTTATAAAAAATTTGCACACAACAGTGATACAAAGTTAGAAGAGTTTCTTGAGGAAGTAAAGAGTTTTGTTCCTAGGTTATGTAATGTATTCCTCCAAATCAAGAAAGCTAGCATGAGTTCTGTCATTTAGTCTTTAGTTACAGAGCTTAAGAAGGGCAGTTTAGACACCCAAGTTGGGTGAAAGGCTGATTTTTGAATATTTTTATATCAAATTTCCTCCATTGTTCTAAAATTGATTATGAATATGGTTGAATGAGGGACATTAGTGTAAGAGTTTAGTAGAGGATCTAAAGAGAAAAATTGCTTGTTTCTGGGTTAAGAACTAAGGAACAATTAGTCCATTTTCAAGGTAACTATAGAGATTTATGTTACTTTCAACATGTGATGATTTTGATGATTGAATTAGAAATGAATGAAGGTCGTTAGATCAACTGGTAATGGTGTATGAAAAGGCACATTCAAATAGATATTCAGGTCTACGTTTTTTCATTTTCTAATCCATTAAGGCTAGTAGAATGATAACTCATATGTAGAACATACTAATTACTGCAAGTTGTTGTATGACACCATTCTTGATTTGTTGAATGCATGGTTGATTGCAATCATATTTACCATAAGTTGGTATCAGTATCATGAGATTTTAATGAGATTTCTAATGATATTCTTAGGACTAACATTGTATTTTTTGTAGTGTGTGAAGAACTTGATAGGTTAAAAGAGAAGAGGAATAGGCAAGGTTGCAAAAGACTTGAGTCAAGTTGAGAAGTATGGACCGTCAGAGGAGGTTGATTAGAGAGTTAGTGAAGTTGGTTAGCCAATAGGAAATTAGACAAGAAGATTAATAGAAATAAAGAAGAAAGAAGACATCCAATAACAGAGAAGTAGAAGAGAAAACAAAAAGAATAAATCCCTAAAAAAAGTTGACAGATTTCTAAGAAGTTGATCCATATAACAATCTAACATGGTAGAATTGAGGTGAATCATTGGATGAAATGACGAGTGCAAGATGAACAGAAGAGGTTGGATTTGTGATGAAGAAGAAATATACAATGAACCTACTAAGGATAATTGTGAGAAGAACATAATATCCATTTGAGCTCTGAATAATTTTTATGGATCAAAGGTAAAGAGAAGAAGCTGACACAAGAGGAAAAGAAAGTGAAAGAGTTTGATGACTTATGCAAGAAGAATGAAGAAAAGAGTAAAAATAAGATCTCAAATCTAGTTGAAGGGCATGGATACACTCAAAGATGCCGATGTTGATGAAAAATTCAGTGGTCCTAGAGAAAAGATGGTGTTACTACTTGGCAGGGGATGAAAGACAAGTTATAGACCAAGTACTCAAGAGATACTGCAGACCAAATAGTAGAGGAGGAGATGAACTCTTCAAGATTTCACATGAAGACAAAATCCATGCAAAAGAACATAACTTGGAGAGATTTGCAAAAGGAAGAGTACAAGAAAGGTACATGAAAAACAAGGATGAACTCATAGAGTCTCTCAAGTTATATTTCAGAGGATAAAAAAATACTAAGAAAGAAAAAAGTGAAACCAAGGTAAGTAAGGTTGATTCTTTGTTGACTCGATATTGATGATGGTATGAGTGAATCTCCTTGAAGCCACTTTTGAGAAAAAAATTCAAGTTTGCAGGAACTATTCTAGAGTAATTATGAAAAGCATAAGACGTGACTAGATCAAAGGATATGATTGAAATTTTTATTGGAATGATATGAAAATGATCTAAATACAAATTTTGCTAGATGAGATGGATGAAGGACATGAAAGAGTGCAAATAGTTAGCTGAGAATGGCAACCCATTTCTTGGGAACTAGTTGATAAAAATGCAAAGAAAATAAGAATAAGGTATGAGGTTTAGGACAACACTTGCAGAGTGGTGAAAAATTTTGTAGAAAACAAGAAAATAAAAAAAATGCAGAATTTGGCAAGGAAAATGACTGACTAGCATTGACTATAAATGGATGGAGAAGGCTACAACAAAGTTCAAAATGATAGAAATGGAGGATGGACAAGTTTTCTACGTTGCCCAAAGGAAGCCATGGCCGCAAAGACAAGGATGTATGTCACAAGATCCCATGCCATCTTTTTAAAATTGGACTAGTAGTTCATATAATAATATGCAAGCCCCACATTGGGCTAATACCCAACAAGGAAGGGCTCCTTACTCTAGCCAATACCAACAATCACGAAAACCTTAGTTCTCAGACCAAAAGTGACAACACCCCCCTTATTCATGACAATGACCTTGGAGAGGAGGGAAATAATGGATCAATCAGCCTCCTAACTACCAACAAACATACTGGAAACCTCCCTACCCACACTAGCAATATTTCATGCCAAACCCCCAATCTAGATCTCAACCAAAAACTACTCAATTTCTAGCTCAACCAACAACTAACCCCAACAATAAAGTTACTCAACCAGCCTATAACATTGAATCAACCCAATACTTTGCTTATTCAATTGAAGTCAATAATATTCATCTCCATTCAGGAAGAGCACTTGTGCCACCAAGTAAACCTATAATCATGAAGATACCAAATGAACCACATTTGCTTCAAGCTAATCCATAACAACATGAATAGAATTCCAACAAAAGTAAGATGCAAGTCAATGGACCTCCATTTCCAGAAACATTACAAGAGATAAAATCTGACCCTAAATCTAATTCAGATTCTGATTTTTTCAATCAGTTGAAGGACATTTGTGTAAAAATTCCACTCATTCAAGCCATCAAGGATGTGCCTATTTACAACAAGCTGATCAAGGATCTATGTATAAATAAGCTAGGAAGAAAAAGAAAAGATCCATCCACTGTAAAATTCATTGGATAGTTGGTTGACATCATGCTTGGAAACTTTGTGCTACCTCAGTACATAGATCCAGGAAGTCCTTTGGTGAATGTTACCATCAATGGAACTATGATAAAAAATACTTTGATTGACTTAGGGGCAACAATCAATGTCATGACCAAGAAAATAATGGATGACATGAAGTTGGAAGGACTGAGGCCAACAACTACAATATTGCAACTAGCGATAGATCAATAGTAAGGACTAGAGGAGTCCTTGAGGACATTGTTGTGGTGATAGAATCTTGGGAATACCCTGCTGATTTCATTGTTGTACAATGAAAGGCAAGTCTAGGAGGTTACCCTCTTATACTAGGAAGGCCATGGTTAGTAGGGAAAATTTTAGCGGCGAATATTCATAGTTTGGCGAATAGTAGGATTTCAGGAAATTGATTTTGGCAATTTTTACGGCCATGATAGTGCCCAGGTTTTACCCAAAAATTCCACAAATAATAATCTCTCCCATGTGAATAGCCAATGAATCTCCAATCCCAATGTATATTTTTATATTGAATCACCGCGTGATTGACATGCCAGGAATTTATAACATTCTTTTTTCACTAAGAAATCTATGAAACCTTATTGGTCCTTTGGGCTCATTTACCGACATGCATGGGAGGTTTTTTAGAAATTTGATTAAATTCGCTATATATATATACACACACACATATAGATGTTTTCTGTTGATTTTCCAATTTACAAATTCATGAAGTAGTAGAAAGGGATTTAGCGAATCAACATATTGTAATTTTCTTACAAAATTTCAAATAAATCAAGTTCTTTTCGGGGCCCAACTACTATGTTGCAGTTTACATCCTAGAAGCACTTACAGTAGGTGATTCTATTTGAGACCTGTTTTCTTTCATGTCGCATTACTTTATCTGTGATTCTGCCTTTGCAAGTTATTTATGTCATTTTTTGATTTTATGGTATTGCAAATGTCATGACACTGCAATGCCTTAGTCAATTTTCATCCCATAGCTCTATCAGCTCAAAAATTGTCCTTACACTATATATTTCAATGCTATAATTTTCATAAAATGTATCCTACATATGATTTCTAAATCATGTTCCATTTTATTTTATTACAAATCCTGAACATCCTCATCCTCATAACCACTATGATTTTTTATGTCATCTAGAATAGTCCTCTGCATGCAGAGAATTATAACTAGTTTTCCTATCTTATATATCTCCAACTAAAAGCTAGCACGAGCCTTGTATTTAAGGTGCACTATATATTTCCACTAGTTGCTATAATATATAAAGATGTATCTTCACAATCTTTTTGTTCAACACTTTTGTTATACATATATTGACACATATCATATATAAATCACTTATATATATATATGTCATATATAATATATACACATTTATATATATACCTATATATATATATATACATATATGTAATACATACATACATACATATATACATACATACATACATACATATATATATACATATATTTACTTACATATACACACGCACACAGCACACACGCACACGCGTTGTGCGCACACACACACACACATGCACACACACACGTATGCACGCACACACACACATTGTGGTTTATTCCACGACCATCACGTCTAATAGAGTCCATCACTATGAAGTGTGGCAGAATGCTGCCACGTGTCTTACCTTGGACTGTTGATCATTGAATGTTGACAGTGCCTCGTCCCATAGCGGACCTGAAGGATATATAAAATACAAAAAATTCCACAGGCTTCACGTTTGCCAGGGGAATTTCCTTAGGAGACTAAAATAATGGCAACAAGTGGCATAGGCCTCCCACTCTAGACCCAAAAACTTATCAACTGCGGCTCATTCCATGGGGTTCACGTCCACTGGGAGGATTTGGTTGGGAGGTTAACAAAATGTTGACATGTGGCTCAAGATTACAGAACCATTAATTTCAACATGGCTTCAATTCATCCTTATTGATTTTAAAAGAATAAATTTAGTGGAAGTACCCTACTACCTTCATCTTCGATGACATTTTTTGTAACTTTTCATAGATCTGCTTTGTCTTTGGGTGTGATCCATCTCTTGCACAAAAAAAATGTACCATTTTATGGTATTCGATCCAACTACATCCGAGGATATTTTTAATTCCTGCATCTTTCATCGATCTCCTCATCATGTGAACTTTTCCCACCTACCCCCTTTTACATAGATGTTTGACAGAAGAACATAAGTGGCATCATTTTGATAATCCAGCTCAAAAATAAGAGTTTATGTAAATACTTCTAATGATAGAGATGACATTATATGATAAGAAGAGAAGCATTTAAAAATCATCAAAATGTGCAATATAAATAAGATAATATGAAAAATCAAGAATTATTTAATATTAATCAAAATATTGTCATGTTTATTACACAAAATAAAAAAATCATACAATGAAATTTATAATAAGTAGATGACATTATTTCTCTTCTTAAGGACTTCAATCTTGCTTACTTAGCCTTTTGTTGAATGAAATTATTTTTCCTTTCATAATATTTTCATAGTGTTAATATGTAAATGGTAGTAATATTGAGATGATTACTTCTTTCCTTTATCTAGGAGTACGTTTGAGAAACCAAACTTATAGACTTATACAAGAATCATACTGTACCTCTTATCTTGTCACTAGGTTTGCATGACAAATTTCTTAATGATACATTACTTTTCTTTGTTTCTTAAGATCCTCACAGACCTTGATCATGGCTAGGTCTCAACAAAGTTTCATGATAGTGACTGAATCTCCTTAAAACCCTGAAACTCTGTCCATTGTTGTTAGTCTTCTGATCATGCCTTCATATTGCAGATACTTTCCTGTAGATCTTCATCAACATGTCTCTAAACATTGTGTTCTTTCCTAGATGGTGATCAAACCCTGAACTGTCATCATGATATTGGAGTCAACCTTGTCAACTTTATTGCTAGCCATATGATATGATTCTCGACCGTTCCTTTTAACTGTGCCAATCTTTCAATAATACACATATGAATTTAAAAATGGTTTTTCTCACCTTCTTGACTTCACAAATCCTCTCATACTTAGACTTAAGACACAAAGTGCCCTGATCATACAATCAACATATTTCTTTTGATGCTCCTCATGAATGAATCAAGCCTTAGAAAAACTATTAATTTTACTTACTCAAGGGTATACAAAATTGCAATAGATTTATAAAAGTATAAAAATATTCCTTGGTACAGACATAGCTTCATGACTTGTGAGTATATTAAAACCTTGATCCCTTACCTACAATCTAGACTATGCTCTTCAAAATATTGCAATCAACTTACACATGTTACTATCATAGTTACTTTATGACAGTATCCTTCAAGTTTCTTGAACACATTCTCCAAGTAGGAACACAACAATATACAAAGAATACCCTTATCATAGTTGTATCATATGTGAAACATCATATCAAAGCATTCAAGCTTCTCTCAAGATTACTTTGACACATTGACATTTCATTGTCAAGCCAAAGAACCCTACATACATTCTCAACCTTGAAGTCACAGTCTCATACCACAATGAGTCCTAGATGGAAGACCATATATTTTGTCTCAGCTCCTTTGAAATGATGAACACTCTTGGTAATTGGATCTTCTTATGACATACCTCATACCTTTGATGAATCAATAATCTCTTCATGAGAAGATGCACAACTTATTTGGCTTGATGAAAACATTTAGAACCTCTATACAACAGAAAAACCCACTAGGATACTAAAGAAAACTTTCACGTATATAGAACCTTCTTATTTGTGCCATTATGATAGAGCTCGGTCATCAATACTCCTTCATTAATCAACTAAAGATATATCATACCTTGGATAAATCAATGAACTCAGAGTCCTTCATGAGAAGATACATACTATACTTTGATTTCAAACTGAGCACAGACCTTGAGATCACCTATTTCATGTTTGATTATCTACAACAGAGATTTCAAGTCCTCAAATTACCTTCCATAGATCTTTACCAATGTTTGGATCATTATTGCACCTTTTAGAATACTTCAAGATAATCCTCAATAAATCCATGCTTCAAAAGACAATATGGTGACTTCGTAAAGCACAATAGAGGCACTTCATTCACTTAGTTATGTCTAGTGATGATAAGCATATATGTCCTCATGGGACACGTCACCAAACTTGAACTTCCACACCTTTTTCAGCTTTACTTTTGTTTCTATATCTTCCACCTGATAATCTTCTTGAAAGATAACAAAAGTTCTTGGGGATCTTCAACAACAAAAAGACTTCTATGACCAGTAGGATCATCATGATCAGAGCAAGCTACATTAGGTTCATGCTTTTCCTTCTCAACAAGAGTAGTCTTGATATATTCCTTTCTCTTATATTTGTTCATCTTCCTTCTACAATATCTTGAAACATTACCAATTGAGTTTCAATTGAAACAAACAATAGGGATCTTACCTTTTGGTGCTCTATCTATCCAACTTTGTTCTAGGTGTCTCTTGGTAGCAATATCTAGCTATATATCCAACTTGATTATAATTGAAACACACAACATTATTCTTACCTTCATTCCTCCAATTTGTCTTGGTAATTCATGAAAGCAAAATCTAGTTATATTACCATTTTTGTGGAAATTGTAGCATGTAATGTCTCTAGATTGATATGAGATATAATCCCTTCCATTTTCCCATGGAAATGCATTTTGACTGTACTTTTACACTCCCTAGCTCTATGACCCAAGATATTACAAGAATATTAAACACCATTGAAGGTTGTTTCATATCTAGATGCATTGTGTTGCCTTATGATGTTCCTTTGAGTCTTTTTATCCTCCTTAGCTTCAGAAGGTCCATGTCTTGATTCAACATGCATCTCTTCCTTCTTAGATTCTTCCTTGAAACCCAAACCCGTCTTATCATTAGAGTGTATTTGGCTGCTCAAAAAATCATCTAAGTTGCTTTTTCTCTTCTCAAACCTTTGATACATCTTCAATTTTCTTGATGTATGCTCTAATTTTGACTGTAGTAATATTCTTATTCCTTCCAACTAAGTTATATGAGAGATAGCTAAAAATATCACCTCATCCTTTCACTTTGTTCTATATCAATTTTTTCTTTCAAAAGAGTCAAACCTTGTGATTTTTGTACTAACACATGTAGATCAGACCAATACAGATCAAGTGCATTGAAACTGAATAAATGGTAGGCAATCCTTATCCAATTTGATGTAACATGTCAATCAAGCCGCTATGAATAATTGTGGAAAAACTTTTGTAATCTCTTCTTCGTATAGCTGAAAAATTAGTTGTGTATCATTTACATTTTATTGACCTCTAATATTTGTAGGTCCACGTTAACTCTAAATTTGAGCTCCATGTTGTTTAATTAATTTTGACATAGGTAGTTCATTCACATGCCTTACGTTTAGTTTTCAAGTTTTGGTGTTTTTCTCAAGATCTACATTGTTAGATTTTGAAAATTAATGATGGCATTTCTCTTGTTGACATCTATTACATATAAGCCCTTTAGGTGGTTGATACACATTTATGCTAATGTAACAATATTTCAAAAACCAGTACATGTTTAGTGACACAATATTATATAAACCATGTCAAAAATCTCTTGAAAAGCATTCAAATTTCTTTGAATAATTCCACCGGGACTAGTTATATTTTGTTCTCCTTAAATTTCTTAATTTTACATCTAATTTTTTTTTAGGTTTCTATGATGAATCTTCTTTTAAATTATTATTTTGTATTTTTCTATTTCTTGTAAGATGCAATGTTGATTGTTATCTCATCTCACATGTCATCATTTTGTGCATTTTTTGTCAATTGACATCCATTACATCTTGAGATGCATTATCTAGTGTTTTGAGAACATGATATATGGATATTGAAATCACTTCTTTGTAATCAATGTTAACATTAGCAATAGGTCAATGAAAGTTCCTTTGAGATGCTTCATGATGAATTTCTTCTCTATGTTGTCTTTCTACCTAAATCAATTCATCTGAATGCATTTGCATGTGTAATATATTTTTTATACATATTTCTCATGTTGAGATGTTTGTGCACATATCAATATCATTTAATCTAACACGTTGTATCTTTTTTTCTTTCAATTCTACACGATTCAATGATTTAGGAAAATAGAAATTGAAAATGGAAGCTTAGGCAAAAAATCTATTCTAACCCCTCCTGGTAGTGGTACTGGCATTCGAAAAATAACATCTTATTTTGAGAAACCATCTAAGGAAACCCATCCTTCTCCAACAGGATTGACACAATCAAGGGATAATGATTACATTCAAAATGAAACTCAAAATGAGTTCATTTTTGATTCAATGCCTGATGATGTCAATGACAACAACAATGAAATGCCTCCCTTGAAGACATTCCATTGAATGATGTTGATTTTGACATTGCACTACCTACCCAATTGAATGAATATTACAGTGCATCACCTGCCCAATTGAATGTTGGAGGTGAAACAAGTCTGGAAGTCAACGAAATTTAAATTCCACCATGGAAAATACTCAGCAGACACCTATTTCTAGAAGAAAGAGAAAGGATATAAAATAGGACTTGGGTAGGACTTTCATGTTAGAGTGGGTTTTTAAGTTTCCATTTATTGAACTTGTTGAAAATGAGAATAAAGATGAACCTCACAAAGAATGCAAATGTATAATCTGTAGCTGGAAATTGGGAAGGGACAAGACAATGCAACTTAAATTAGATACTATTGAGGAGCATGAAGGAAAGATATATGAATATATAATTGTAAATGTTGTTGAGAAGAATGTTTCTACATGGAAAAATGTGGATGATTGTTTGCATATTTTTAGCCATTTAACCTACCTTGAAGAAAATATGTCAGACAAATTTTTAGAAATCCTTTGTACAATTGAATTCTCCAAGACCCGAAGTCTAAAAATGTCAGACTTTGGACTTCGGAGATTTTTCTCTTTCAGAGTTTAATTGCTTGGATTTGGGGTTGTATTTTTTTTTAAAAATCGCCGAAGTCCAAAACCCCAAAAGTCCAAAATTCAGACTTTCGGGCTTTTAGGTTTCGGAACTTTTGGCCCCATTTTGTTTAAATCCCTTTCGGACTTCCAAAGTCTGAAAGTATGATTTTTCAGAATTTCAGGCTTTCGGGTTTTGGAATTCTCGGAGTTGTTTTTAGGATTTTAACTTTCGAACTTTCGAAGTCCGAAAGTCTGAATTTTCAGACTTTTGGGCTTTCGGGTTTCAGAAATTTTCATTTCCAATTCACTTTTTCGTCTCCCAATCTCCAAAGTCCAAAACCCCGAAATTCTGAATTTTGGGCTTTCAGGTTTCAGACTTTCAGAAATCCTCCGCACAATTAATTCTTCACCTACCTCCGTATGGATTAGGTTTTTTGCCATTAATATCAGGTTTTCTATTTAAACTTGCATTTTTTCTGTCATTTTCACCTAATTTTTTTACTCTAACATTATGTTTCTTGTACTTTGCGATGTCCTTTTCAAGGTATGGTGATTTGTTTATTTTCTTTTTGGTTTAAGGTCTTTTATTTTGTTTCCTTCTCATTTGTTTTCTCTTTGGTCTCCCTCTGTGTATTTTTCAAAATGTCAAACCCTTTGTTCACCATGTTTTGAATTTCAAGTTACTTCAGGTATTCAGAGTTGTTCGAAGGATCCTCTTGAGTTTCCCATACTTTTCTCAACAATTCTCGTTTCTCAGGGTTTGGGAATTAGTATTGTTCGGCTAAAATCCTTTCCCTCAATTTTTTGGAGTTTTCTTTTTGGAACTTTTTTTAGAGAATTCTTTCAGAGACTTTTTTTCGTAGATTTCTTTCGGAGAAACTTTTGGAGATTTCTTTTCGGAGTATTTTTTTGGAGATTTCTTTCGGAACTTTTGGCTTTGGAGAATTCTTTCGGAGAATTTTTTTAGAGATTTCTTTTGGAGAAATTTTTTGGAGATTTCTTTCGGAACTTTTGGTTCAACGATTCTTTTCGGAACTTTTCAGTTTGAGACTTCAGAGGTTTTTTCAGGTTTTCAGAGATTTTATTTTCAAAAATTTCTCCAACTTCGGCTTCCGAAACACAGGGCTTGATGTCTGCTTCCACTTCAAAGGGAAAAGAAAAGATGAAGTACTCATTTCTTGGGGTTTCTCCTCACTCCTGCCTGTCTTCCGACTTAGGGAATATAGGGGACACCGACCTAGGGCAAATTGATTTTCTAGATTTCTGGGAAAGAGTAAAGGCTCCAAATAAGAAATCATGGATGTAGGCCATCTACGACAGTGGGCTTTCCCTTGCTGCTGGTTTTCCCACATCCATGCATTGCCCAAAGTTCGTTTTAGCCACAATAACCCACTTTGACAAAGACTCCATGTCAGTCAGAGATAATGATGATAAGGTAGTAATCCATTTGGACCCAGACTTCTTCAAAGATCTGCTCAAACTTCCTGATGTTCAAGATTACGCCACAATTTCACCAGAGTTAGCAGTGGAACATTGGGACAAGGAAGAGGACGTATGCTCAAAAATCATGATGAAAACTTATCTGGCCAAGAGCTTCACCAAATTACCCAAAACCATGCATCGGTCAGATTTTATTCAGGAGGTCAGTGATCTTATTGTGCTACTAAGCAGAGTTTCAGGTCTCCCTTCTGCAAAGGAATTCCAGGAATGGATGTTTTTGTACATCGCTACCATCAAGAAGAACAATGAGTTTATCCGATGGGGGGAGCATATTAGTAGCTCCATTTGCTATCAATTGAGCAAGGTGTCAGCTACGAAGACTTTCTACATGACATCCTTCCTGGTGTATGCTGGTGTTGCTATGGGAGATTTTACTGGTTTGAATACCAGAGGTGTTCGCAGCACTTCCCAAATATATGACTTTTATCCCCAACTCACTCTGGATGAGGGAAGCAGGCATTTATGTAGAATCAGTGATGCCTTCTTCATAGTTATCCTCTACCATTTTGACAAAGAGTTATACAACCGAAGGATTTTTGATGAAGCCTTCAAGGAGGTGCATGAGTGGGGAGCCATCTATTTGTAGTTCCCTACATTCACTTACATTCGGGTTCCAGGATTTATAGGTGCCCCTAACAAATTTCCAAGGTGCCCCACTGATAAATGGGTTCTACTGGAATTGGTCTGACAATTGTTGGATTATCATCGAATTCAAAACAAGTGCCACAAATCGGGAATGCATTTCCCTATTTCAATTGGCAGATACACCTGCCCGAATATCCATAGGGCCAAAAATGTGGATGCAGAATTGGCCGAAGTGACTTTGTGAACCTTTCATCCACGAACTAATTTCGATTATTGGGGTAAGTTTGGTGAAATAGGTCGGTCTAGTGCCCACGTGCCCCAATTGGAAGATATCTGGATTCATTGTCAGGATGAATACATCGTGTGACAAAGAGATTATGAGAGGTTGACCTTGGATGAGGTTCGGTAATTTGGCTTGGCCGATGTCCCAATGGAGGTGCAAGATAATGATGAGGTTTTAGATGTGGCATACAAAAATGATAATATTTCCAATCAACCATTGCCATGGATTGATTGGTATGTAGAGGAATGTTGCAATACAAAGGAGAGGGCAGGGGCCCATTCTGCAGAGAACTTACAGTTGGTTGGTTACCTTGGGAATTTCACCCAAAGGAGCAGAACAACCTACAAATACCAAGGCCCCACCAACTATGAGCCAATCAACACCCAAAAAGGGGAAAAGGTCGACCCAAAAAACCCATATGACTCCAAGAAAGATTTCATTTGTTGTTGGTGGCTCATCTCTCTCCAAGGCTCCTACTTCCAAGACCATGTCTCCTGCAGCACTTGTGACAGAAGTGGTTGAAGTCAGTGACTCCCCTAGTATCTCCCAAGATCCATCACATCTTCTTCCTCCTCCATTGTCACTTCCAATATCAATTCCTTCCACTTCCACAATCATTTCTTCCTTCCCATCCCCTTCTATGGCCCAAGTATTCTCATCACTTCTAGTTCTATCAGCTGGGGAAAATATTGGGTCACCCATTTCCTCTTCACTTCCCTTAACACTTCCATTTTCTTCAATCATATCCCCTAGCATCATTCTATCAACTCCTATGGCTGTCCTTACATCCACGCCATCCATCATTGCTACTTATTCTCAAATACCAGCCAATGTTTCTAGTGATCTTGTTTTAACCAATGTTTCAGGTATTGGATCCGCTATTCCATCTTCATCAGCTTTAGCCATACTAGAATGGCTGTTTAGGAAAACTCCCAAGAAAAAGAAGAAGGTGCCTATGGGAGATGTTATAGATCTCAGCATATTGGAGCATATGCCCAAGAGACAGGCCAAGAGATCAAGAACTGTGTCAAGTCTGACAGTTAACCCATCTGGAGAATAGGTGATAGAAGTCCCCCCCCCCGGTTGAGGGGAAAACTAAAGAAATAATCACATCTGCGGATTATCGGATCTCAAAATTCTCATTGGGAAAGGCTACTCATGAAGGAGCCAAACAAGATGTGCACACTGCTCTTGGGGCTCTTTTGGAAAAATATGACAAAGATAAGGCCACCAAAGATGAACTCAAAGCCAAGGTCGAGCAGCTCACTGCATTGTTGCGCAAAGTAACCCAACCCACTCCATCTACTAAAGTCTCAACTACTACGACTATGATGATTTCATCTACAATCAATGATATTTCTTATCATGAGCTTGAGAAGCTAGGCTAGAAAGGGAGATCAGTGAGTGGATGGATGGAGAGAATTCTACAGGAAGCCAATCCTTTAATCAAGGAAGCAGTTGAGATATACAGTGATTTGCAGGTTACGAAAACCACTATTTCCAAAATGGATGAGGCCTTTTCCGAAGATAATAATAATCTGAATTTAAATTTGGCAACATGGAGTGAGATCAGAGAAGAAGACCCCAACTTGCTTCTTCAGGAAGAGGTGATCGATGATGCCTCAAAATTATTTGAATACCAAAAGGCCATGGAATTCCGGTGCCAAGTATTGTAGGATTTGATCAAGAAATTGGAGGAGAAATGAGTGGAAATCACGGATGCCCTGAATGACATCTCAGAAGAATTTGATATTGCTAATTGCAAATTCTTCAATGAAAACATTGATGCTCTTCCTGAAGATCAAATTAAGGGAAATTTCAAGGATTTGGTGAAGCATGACGATGAGGTCACCAAAACTTTCAATAGTGACTCCATTGACCGATTGGTCTTGTGCCAAAATTTCATAGGGAGACTGAAGAAAGTTACGAATAAACTTCAAAGAGTGCCAACCATGATCACAAAGGAGATTGAGATGGAAGATGTAATGAATCACTACGCATGTGGGCCTAGAGATGAAGAGATTCAGGGAACCATCAAGCGCTTCATTGAGTATAAGCATCAAATGGCTGTATGGGAAGGGGAACAACAAAAAATTGCAGGAGGATAAGGTGTAGTTGAACCAGGCCAAAGCTGAGCAGCCATGAAAAGAAAAATCCAAGCTCTGGATCGGTCGAAGTTGCAGGGTTGATTGAGTCAAACCCCTGCAACAAACTTGATATTTTCATGGGAGAATGTTCCCTTAATTTAATGATATGTCTATTTTTAGTACAATGTTAGTTAAGGGCCCAGCTTTAATGGATCAGCCTAAGAACTTATAAATAGTTGAATGCTTCAAGTTAGTGGATATAGATTATTTTTTGGGAGGAGTCGCTCTTCAAGCTTGGAAGAGTGCTTCAGAGATTTCTAAGAAACCTTTTACTTATGTTTAGAGTTACACCCTGCTATTAAAAATATGATTTATTGTGTTGAATGGTTAATCAATGTTTACTTTGTGAATTTATGATTCCTTAGTGTGAGTGATTATCTTACCTTTATTTCAGGTTATCTATTTCATGTTGTGAAGGAATAATGTGATTATCTTTTATGTTAGTTGTGAAAACCTTATTTTCCTTCTGTATTAAGTTATGTCATCATTATCCCTAGTTGTAGAAATAGATGTTTGACATATGCATGTGTGGTTTCCTCATGATAAATTAATTGTGTGTTGAATCCAATTTGATCTATCCTTATGTATGCTTATGTTTAACGAAGGAACGTACGCCCCTGGTTTGTGGAATTTTGTACCCTTTTGAGTGGTGATAGGTGAAGGTGGTCAATGATGCAAGCATCCCTCCCACACTAACCCTTCTCGATATTAAACATTCCTTAATTTGGTGCATCACCACCCTTAGTATAGTTTTAGTTCTGCAAAATCTCTTTCCTTAAAACTCATGAAGATGTTAGCTTAGGATTAGATGGTCTTTTTATTACAATAGGAGTAGTAAAGCATTCAGTTTAGGAAGAGGAAGCTGGCCTTCTCCGGAGGTTCACCTCGAGCCCAAGTCCCATAGCTTGAGAGGTGATCCCATGTGTCCCAATCACACCAAACGTCCTGTTCACATTTTGGCCATTTGGAGGGTGCAGTGATTTGGTGACAACACATATTAGGTATGAAAAATAATTTGAAGAGCACACGAAAAATGAAAGAATAGTTGGAACGAATGGAGGGAAAATTACCTCTCAACTCAATAAGATCATTAAAAACAATATTTTAGGTAAAATAGTTCAGCTAGCTACTATTTTTCACATTCTGAAAAGAGGTCGTCCTATAACAGATTTTCCTCAACAAAAAGAAGATATTGTCTTTTCTTGGTGAAAGCACCCTAAACTTTACAAATAAAATAACATGAATAATTAAGGGAGGCTAACACCATTACCATCTATAGCCAAGGATTTTATGTCTAGGAATGTAACACTAAAGATAAAGTCTTAATGGAATGTTAAATAACATGAATATAATTCAAAATCTAGCTAATCATACCTACTAATATATTGAATTGTTAAACTAATAAAGACCTAAATAAATTTAAGAGGGCAATCAAATTGGTATGGTTTCTACTCCAAACAAGGTGAAATGGCCTCTCTAAATGACTATATGGTCATTTTGGATATCCATCTACTAACCCCATTGAAGACTTTAGGGAAGGATTGAGTTTGGCTATAAATCATATTTCTTATATGAGATGCAAATAAAAGCATGGTGTAAAGTATAAGTGTAGATACTTAGTCCTTTTTTTAAAGTTTTACTTTTGAGGAAAACTTGTATTTTGGTGCATGTGGGACTAAAAGTACAAATTAAATTAAGAATGCTAATCATGATTAAGGCTTTGCTAATCATAATTAGTGAATTAACAAGTGATTAGAGTGTGAGGAGCCTTAATCAACTGCTTAGGGTCAATTAGGAGGCTAGGATAAGCTTTTAAAGCTTGTTGAAATGTTGTAGAGGGAAATGGGCTGATTTTGAGTGGTTGGAAGAGAGGTTTGAGAAAATAATAGGGTATATTGACCAAAATATGAGCAAAATGGACTTAATTACCTAATAATCGCTAATTGTCTATTTGGAAGAGGATTTTGACTTACGATTCATTGTAAAGTGGCATCCTGAATGCGAAAGGGGTTAAGCAATCAACAAAGCGCTTTAATTAGCCAAAGTAGTAAGAAACGTTAGTTAATTAGTGGAAATTGCTAATTATAACCGAATTGGCAAGAATAAGAGTGATTTGTGTGCATTTGGAAATAAGATTGCAAAAGTAGAATATAGGTGTCTACATTTTCCCCTGTTTGAGGTGAAGTAACTTCTCTTTAGATATAGTAGAAAAACATAAACAAGTAAATTTTGGAAGAAAAATTAATAGGATGAAGGATGCCCCCTCGTATGTTGATGGGCTGATAGAAGAATTCAATAGACTATCAAAAATATGATCGAAATAGATAGAGGAAATAAGATAAAATGGGTGAGAAATATTTGGTTATTTAGAAGAAATAAAGATAGGGATAAACATGGTTGTTTATTGCCCCAGGTGATTTGGAAGAATAATTAGTAGTGGTAATAAATGATAAAGGAGAATATAGGACAAGCCCAATCTTTGCATCCAATCCTTCAATAATCAACTTTGTTGTATCATTTTTCCCCTAGATCTACATCATCGGCCTTTATTAAAATAAACAAAAGTGTAAGATAACATGAAAAGCTAAATTACTAACATTTTTTCATTGCTACATAACTCCATGCAAAATACATAATGCAATGCGATATGAGAAAGTAAAATGATGCTTAACTCCATGCAACATACATAATGCAATGAAATAGGAGAAAGTAAACCATATAACCTAACAAAGAAACATGCACAATCACACATACTTAAACAAACAATGTTCATGACAGTTGCACCAATGTTTTTGTTATCAAGATGTAGTTCCCAAATGTTTGAATGTTGTAATGAAAAGGGTTAAAAATGGTGCCCTAAGCAAGGATACATGCAAGGGGAATAATGGAGGACACAAGTAGTCTCATGGAAAACCTTTCGTGCACTACGACATAGTCTCTGACAACTCACTATTGCATGGGAGTACCGACATAGTAAGCAACCTCGATTTTGTTAATGGAAGTAGATCACGATGATCTGCAAGTCGTTTGAGACTAGAACAAGCAAGAACCTTAGAAAGATGTTTTTGTAGGACAAATTTTGATGTTCAAGGACAATTCATTTGATATATGATTCAAATGTATGCATGCCATTTACAAATTTTTGTTTTTTTTTAAATTTTTGCCATTTTTTGGATTTTTAATGATTTTACCATTTTTTTTGAAAACTTTTGGGTTTGTTTGATTTTTGAATGTTTTGATTTTTTCGAATTAACATATTTGAATGTTTTTGAGATTTTAAAACATGTTTCAATGTTTTTGGGATTTTCTAGAAGTTTTCTAAAACTATGTACAAGAAATGAAGAAACGTGGATGCCCCCAACGTTAGATGGGATGTAGAAGGGAAAAGTGGCACATGCATGTGAAAGAAAGTGAAGATGAAAATTTGCCCCAACATTAGATGGGAATGTACATAGGTAAAATCTTCACACGCAAAAGTTGGATCAAGGAAAATATAGATAGGTTCAACATGACGATGAACGTAACCCAATGATGTGCTAGGAAGGAGCAAGGATGCCCCTAGCGTAAGCTAGCCAAGAAGCACATGATAGAAAGAAGTGGAAGATTGTTTTTGTGAAGGGGCAAAGGTGTCATTGTCAAAACATGTGTTAAAAGGAAATCTTATACATATGGATGTTCTGAATGAAGTAGAAGAATAATGTGAATGTTGTGAATGTAGCTTACAATCCTCGTGATGAAGAAGCGGTTAGCCAAAGGCATGAATCACGAGACAAGATACAAAGTAGAGTAAGAGTATGAAAAAGGTCCAAAAAAGACACTTGGTAACATACTAATCCTGTTTGCTCATAGAGATCCAATGTGCACGTGGAAATTTATTACCTCTTAGAGAGAATATTTGATATACAACAAGCGAAGACACCCTAGCCAATGTGTAGGAATGATTTATTTTTCAAAGTTGATTTTTTTGTGAATAGATTTGTTGAAGGAAAGCCGTACATTGCTCCGTTGCCAACCAGGTGTCTATAACCCCGATGAAGATACATTTGATTCTAATCACAACATTTCTCTACTATCAGTCAGGCGTCCATAGCCTCGGTAGAGATTATTGGAAATACTCCAAGAGAGAGTTATATATCATTTTGCTTTTGCTTTTAGCTTTGGATTTTAGCTTTTACTTTTTAATTTGATTGATTGTTTTTGATTTTCTGAAAAATTATTCTAGCTCTCTTGTTTGACAAGGGGTTAAGAACCACTAATGGCTTGATGAAAGGAGGCAGAAGTGATTGTGATGATGACATTGGCTAGTGTCAAGAAATATGTCTAAAAGTTTTTCGCAACAAGTTTTTTAGATGTTTATTGTGATAGGATCTCTATGAGGTCATTCGTTTATGAATTTACCAAGGTAATAAAAGACCAAGGTCAAATGGATACCATTGAGATAAATGTCACAAAATGTGTGCATATAGGCTAACTAAAATATCATCGAAGGGATGAAAATGGTAGGAAGACTTGCAGAAGAAGAGCAAGAAAGGGAAGAAAGAACATCCATGTGTATACGATACCTGATTGCAATGTGTGTTCATTTACCTTTGATTTTTTAAAATGTTTTCTCATATTTTTTTGTATTTTTTTGGTTTTTTAGATTTTGGAAAATTTGGACCAATCAATATCAATTTGTGTGATAAGATCCAACAAAAAGTTTGTGATTTCCTTAATAAGGGAAATTAAGCATGTTTTCTTATCAAGAGTCATATTATCTCTGATTTCGATGATCGTAGTGAGCTCATACTCAAAAAATGACTATGATTTATCTTAAAACATGGATTTCGTATGTGGGATGTTGATGTTGGAAGACTATATTTTCTTTTGTGCTTTCACCAGCTCATGTTGCAATATTTCATTTTGTTTTTTCTCTTCCTTTTGTAATCTGCTCCTGAATTTTCTCTCTTTATCTAGGGTATGTTCCCATTTTTTGGCCTTTTCTTTCTCTGCCTTCAAAACCTCTTGCAATTCTTATAGTGTTTTTTCTAATTTAGTATTCTTACTTGTTGATTCATGTAACTTTTTCTTCACTTCTTCGAGTTCCACTTGTGTCTGTTCATTCGCAAGGACTGTAATCATATAGGAAGATAATTTTATCCTCCTCTCCAACTCACCTATCTTATTAAGTGCTGATTTTCCTTTTTCTTTCTCGTTTTCTAGGTTTTCCTTTAACTTTTGAATTTTATTACTCAACTTGTTTTTCTCTCTCTATGACTTTAGAAATGTTGTGTATACCACATCATTGTTCCTTTTTGATACATATATTTTTTCACGAGGTTTCATTCCAGTAAACTTCATTTGAAGAGAGGTTACATCGTAGTCACTGGAAACCATTTGATTATCTCATTTTACAACTTTGGGCACAACATACATGTATTCCATGGTATCTCTATTTGGGTTATATGTAGGCAATACCCTCATTGTGGCAGAATCTGAAGTTACAGTAGCCTGTAATATTTACTTCTTATTTCTTTTATCTATTTCTGATTTATGAGAAAACTCATCTCGACAATCAAAACTTGAGGTATTTGTAGGAATAAAATTTTTCAGATTGAATGAAGGAGTAATTGAAGTTTGGGGAGAATTTCCCCGTGGATTAACAATTTTTTGAGGGGTGACACCTCCTATAATTAGTTGCCTTGAGGCAATGCTAACCTATGCAAGAGTAATTATATCTATGTCTGACTTTGTCTTTTGCATTTTCGTGGGTCCTTGTTGGACAGTAGGAACTTTAACTGTCTATATTGGCCTCTTTAGAATAATCTATTGCTGTGTTACTTTCTGACCACTACTACTACCATCACTAGAACCACCAACAATAACAATACTAACAAATTCATTACTAACTTCTCCTCTTGGTTTTCAACACATGGCTGGAACGTTTGCCAAGGAATTGACTCCAGAGAAAAAAATATTGGATTATCACTTGTAGTTTTTGTATGTAGTGGTCCTTTCTCTGAAGGCAAAGCTTTAAGGTCTGAATTATCGAAACCTCTTCTAGGATGTACCTTTGGTGGAAGCCAAATTCCTTGTTGTTGAACCCAAACCACCACCACTAAAACCCATCTTTTCAGCTATAACTTCCCATGTAGTCAAGCTTTCATGAAGACTTGGTTGTTATGTGCTAGGGGGAGAGTGTAATTCCTCAGAGTCAGTCTCATCATCACTACTTTCCTCTACAGGATGTGCTTCATTCCATAATTTTCTGAAATCTACATCTTTTGGAATATAACCATACTTTGAAACAACTTTTGGTTCACCTAGATCCTACCTCATAGACCAAAAGGAATCAATTTTTGACCTTGTCCAATTTTATCTCACAATTCATGATATATATATTTTGACATGTTTTTAGAGGACTTTTTTATCAGCTTTTACATAAAAATTGGCATATAGAAAATCCTCTGCCTATTTTTATGGAGGTAATCCCAAAATTTGTGTTAACAACTCTTGAAAACTAATTCCTTTCTCAATAACAATTTCATCCATTAATTTTTTTACTTCATCCAGAGAATTCTTGTTTTCAATTTCTCTAGCAAGGGTTTGATTTCATATTGAATTTTAGTGGCAGAGTTCTTGTTCACCACTACCCTTGCTTTAATCACCTCACATGGGTCATACACCAAGTGAGAGTCAACATCAAACTCAAAAATTTGTAAAATTTCATGTGCCACATTGAATGATTTTCTCTCAAATGTGAACCCTCCACATGAAAACTGTAAGGAAGGAAATGTGCTCCTCTTTTGCTGAGTAACAAAATAGAGTTTATCTGTGCTTTCCATCTACCATATATATTCCAAGGAAAAAACCCTCTCTGTCACATGTATTGGAAATTTGTAAGGTTGTACTCCTGATCCATAAAAACTTAGCACATTATATTCCTCCATGAAGTACCAGTCATCTAATTGTATTTATGATCCTAGTTAAATACAATCTCTATAGGTCATAGGAAATCTAGGCATTGTACTTTTTGAAATTGCTTGATAAATTGAAGTCCAAAAGTAGTCCACAAATTGATTGTAGCCCCTTCGATTATCAAACATCCTTATCTTAGGGGTCCACTCAATTAATGGATGTGACACTTTTGACTGGTCCTTTACATCATTGCAGGGCTGAATTGTAAACTTGTTTTACCAAACCAATCACCAAACCACCATAGAATTAAATAACACAAGTAGGTAGTGAACCTAAAGGTCTTAGTGCCGAAGCCTTCTTTGATTGTTAAGAATTTTGTATGCATATATTTTGCAATGTGCTAAAAAAATCTATATGCACAAGGTGGATAAACGAAATGGATATTATATACCATTTCGAGGAGGGTTACATCCACTTTCTCATTGCTATCGAATCCAAGGAAAAATAATAGCATAGAAATGGTATTCCTAACCCAATGTTTAAACATATCAATTGTATATGAAGGCTTCCCTTTTGGTACTATTCCATTAAGTGTTAATTTTCACAAAAACTTATCTATGTCATTTTGAGTGGTGGCATGATAATCGTTAGCAAATTTTCTAGGTTTATGCCGACGGTTCCTAAATATTTACTTTCAAACCCCAATGCATGGCCAAGATTTACCTCCGTAATGGACAACATTTCTTCTCCAGTGCCATTTGCAACAATTTCTTTTTTCCCATCATAATTTTAGGCACATAGAATGAAAAATTCAGGGCAGGTAAAACCTCGTGGAGCATCATGCATCCCAATCCAACCCCCCATATTATCTAACCTTTAAGTTTACCTGATGGGTCTGAATGTTTAATTTCATTTTCCTTATTCTCATATATGTATCTAAGCTATGAATTTCTTGTGCCAATTACAAGATCATAAATATCATGATTTTCATCAATAAAACCAAGGGTTTTAAGGAGTTTGGTGCATGGGTTTTGGGTTTTAATTTTATTTTGGGATCCTATGGAAGTAAACATGCTTGGAATTTTAGATTCTGGAAACCATCAACCCTAATTTTACAACCTTTATATTGAAATATTTCAAAGTGAAGGATTATACTATGCTACTTATAAAAATATAATATTTAAAGAATCAAATGCAAGATGCCATTTACTCAGAAAAATGTATATTTTTATTCTTACATGACCCACAATTTCTATGAATCTATTCTGCCTTCTATTTCAGTATGCCTTCCAGAATTTTTTTTTCAAGGGATGTTAAATATCACCTCGAAAACAATAGCACATCACTTTAAATGATTTTGTCTTTCACTATAAACATAAAATTTAGCCTCTTTTCAAATTCAATTCAGTGGATGGCAGTTGTCACTTCGCTAGGCCTATTTTGGAAACTTCCATTTGAAATGTGAGTGTGTCAGGCCTTCATCCCAGAATAGAGCCTACACCATTGATCTTAATATATCAAATGATGTAGATTATTTATTAGACAACCATGTGGTAGGATTCTAGGCCTACTCAAGGTAAACACATTCCACAGACTCTAAGCCCGTAGAATGAACCGATTCAATAAAGTTTCAGGTCCATAATGTTCGTGAGGTAAGATAGAGTGACAGTGAGCAACCAGAAGATGCCACGTGTCATTTTCCTCTTTCTATTGAACAATGCAAATTATTTATCAGATGATCACGTGGTAGGAGTTTTGGCCCTCCTTAAGGAAAAGGCATTCCCTGAAATCCAATCCTGCAAAATGATGCGATGCAATAAAGTTTCAGGTCCGTGGTGTCGGTTAGGTAAGACAAAGTCGCAGTGAGAAATTAGAAGATGCCACATGTCATTTTCTTGTTCCTTTGAGTGGCCAAGTATCACACATTCGGGGCACTTGAGCATAAAGGTAAGGCATACTAACGAATCCTCGACGGGCCGATGCCTGGAATTGAAATGGAAAATTTTGGGCCTTATTCCAGTCAAATTCAATAGAGGGTATTTTCCAAACTAGCTATAGGAGATTCTTCATTCGATTTCCAATTTTTTTTAAAAATATTTTTACCATTTTTCCAAAAGAATGAAACAAGTTACAAGGTCATTTGCCAAAACTACGAAACTAGTTACTTGGATATTTGCCATGATTTCTATAATTTTTTTTCAGGGGGGTTCCTTAAAATTTTCCCTGATAGTTGGCCAATGCTGATGCATTTATAGGGTGCAGGTATGGCAACATGATCATCTCAATGGAAATGGTACCAAGAAACTTAGACTCTATCGTCCTGCCCAACCATTGAATAATGGGGATCAAATTGTTTGGGTTGAAGAACCAGAAATCGATCAATTCTCTGTCCAAGAACTGATGATGTTGGAAAAGTATTGCGCTATTGAAGATCAAGAGGAAGACATTGTTCTCTCTAATATTATTCAGAACAAATATGGAAGAAATGAAGAAATTGATGAAAAATTAAGGTGCTTGAGTAGTCCTTTGAACCAAGTCTTACCACAACGGAGAACCATGAGTATTCCAGGTAAAAATTGTATTTTTCACCAACTTCTTCCTCATGAGTACATATTAAATTATGTTAATAGCAACATGTGTTCAATGTTGGACCTCTCCAAGCATGTAAAAATAACAACAGGGAGGCCACTTAATGTAAGTAAGATGTTGAATATACAACAAGAGAAATTGTTGATTGCTCTTCTTTAAGAACATAATACATCATTTTCTTGGGATTATAGTGATATGCGTGGGATTCATCCTAGGATTTGTACTCACATACTTTATATTAAAGAAAAAGGTAAATGATTCAGACAACCACAAAGGCATATGAACCCAACAGTAATAGAAATAGTGAAGGGTGAACTACAAAAGTTGCTAGATGATGGATTCATGTACCCCATATTAGACAACCAGTGGGTATCACCTCTAGTAATTTTACTAAATAAGAATGGGAAATAGAGAATTTGTGTGGATTACATAGAACTAAATTCAACCATAAAGAAAGACCACTTCCCATTGCCCTTTATTGATCAAGTGCTTGATACCCTAGCTAGTAAAAAGTACATCTCCTTTCTTGATGGATAAAATGGTTACAATCAGATCCATATTACACCAAAGGACCAAGATAAGAATACATTCACATGTTTATGGTGGAAATTTTCCTATTCAATTCTCCCATTTGGCTTGTGTAATACACCTACCACATTCTAGAGGGTAGTCTTGAGCATCTTCTTTGATTTGAAAAATGATTTCATGGAAGGCTATATGGATGACTTCACCATTTATGGCAATAATTTTGAGGAGGCTATGAAAAATATGGATAAGGTCTTAAGAACATGGTTCATTTTAAGAGACCTCTTGGAAATTAGAGGTGGAAAATACCTGGTGAATATCCCCGGAACCAGTTTCACTTAAAGGAGAATTTTCTATTTTTTTCAGAACTAAATTTTCACCTGCTATTTTTTCAAGGGAGACTGCAGACACTAATGCATAGTCCACGCGTGACAGGGAATCTTCCTATCACGCGTCAACAAGATTTCTTGATGCATGACAATAAGGTTTTCTATCACACGTCAACAAAGTTTCTTGACACGCGATAGAAGGATTCTATGTCGCGCGTCATCAAAGTTTCTCGACACGTGACAAGAAGGTTCCCTGTTGTGCATCAACATAGTTTCTTGATGCATGACAAGGAACCTTCTTGTCGCGCGTCAAGAAAAAATTTGTTGATGTGTGACAGAGAACGTTCTAGTCACATGTCAAGAAACGTTTTTGACATGCGATAGGAAGATTCCCTGTTGCGCATTAAGAAACTTTGTTGACGCGTGATAGAGAACCTTCCTTTCGTACGTTAAGAAAGCTTGTTGACACGTGACAGGAAGAATCTTTCTGTCATACGTCTTAGAATTTGAAACCCTAATTTTTTCCTATAAATAGCTTGCCATTGGTCATTTTCACGTTTACACTTTCTGGATCCCAAATTTTCTTGTTTACAGGAATCTAGGTCAGGTACAATCAAGCTCAAGGATAATTAAAATGGCAACTACAAGTGCAGCCCAAGCCCAAGACAAAAATCAAGAGGAAAATCCAGTCCTTGCCCTATCCAAGGCCAAGATAATCTATAGGAACCTTTTGTGCCCCCACATCCAAAAAGTTGTACAAATGAATTCAGAATACAAGGATATGCTCGATGCATGTGACTTTGGTGGTCTCGTTAGGATGTCCCATTTTGAAATAGACCATGACATTATGAAATACCTTCTATCCTCATACAATACAAAGGACAATCTGTTTATTGTTACTGTGGATGATGGTCGAATGTTTTAATTTGGTGTCGACCCAGCTGATATTCATCGGTTAACATGCCTTCCATTAAAAAATTTACCCATTGTTACAATGAAGGCAACACTCATCGAAGATGATAAGAAGTACCTGGAATCGACTTTCGGGTTCCATATTGATTGTAAGTGTCAACTATTTTCAATTTTCATTTGGTATTCAGTTTTTGATTTTGATACAATTCAAATCGATATTAATTCCAATATTCTTTTGGCATTTGCAGCTCATGTCAATAAATCTAGACGTGGTGTGGATACAAAAGGAATTACACACCACTTTCTTGCCACTATGATTTCCTTCTTTCAAGCTAGAATAGTTTTGCAGGGTTGCCAAATGAATAAACCAAACTGGGTTATTGCATACATTCTTGCTACTATCGGAAAGCAAAAATTTGATTGGTGCACGTTTTTATCCAAATAAATAAAAAACTGACATTACAAATGCAATGCTTTCAGAAAAACCAGTCATTTAATCCAAAAACTATCTCCTTGGCTTTTATTATGAGGCTCTTCTAAATTTAAAAGACAAACCAATTCCTACTTGCACGGATGAGGCATTGACGAATTTTTCAATTCCATTTCAAGAACAACAGGTATAAACTATAAAGTTTGTATTTTTACATTAGACTAACAGGATGTTCATCTCAAATCTGATTAAATATTTACTATTAGTAGAGATGATTTTTGGAGGCCCTTCCTCGAAAAGAGATGACATCAAGAGGAAGAGGCCAAGAACATGCTGAGGCGTCGGTAAATTCACAATTTGAAATGGAAGTTCACTCATCTTTGAACCGCCAACTGTTTGAATTCGTTAAATGCTAGAGAAGTAATACCTTAACATTTATTATTTACAAATTCCCATTTTATATTTTCAATTTACCATTTGAATTTTACCATATTGAATTAACATACAATCAACTGTTGCCGACATTGCAGGGACTTTGGACTATACACGTACTTTTCAAATTCAACCATCTTCACCAACTCACTCCGTTCAGTTGCATGCAATTGTCTCTTCTCAATAACCACCTCAACAATCCCAACAACTGACAACTAAAAAACCACCAATTACTACTCCAACACAGCCACCTCAACCACCGTGACAAGCTACCTCTCAACAACAAGGTATTATTTTATTGCTTTAATACAAGTTTTGAATAATACTTCATATAATTTCATAGTTTTTGCATAGTTTAACAGTTTTTCATATGATTTTTCTTGATCTTTTCAGCACATTGCAGTCCTTCACCTTCTATACAGACAACGACACCTCCCCCTCCTCCTACAATAATATTCAAAATGCCAACTAGAGGATCAGGAAAAAAGAACATTGGTAAACGCATGCCAATTCCTTCGGCCCCTAGTGGGACACTAAACATTGCCTCCTCATTTCGAATTCCAACCCTCTCTCTCAGTGGCTTGCCCAACACAATGGGCATATCGGTTTTAAATAATATAACTTTAGATGAAGATTACTTGGGCATTGATAGCAATGACCCAACAAGATTTTTCAATACACGTGAGATGATTCAAGGCCAGCAGGTATACTTCTATTTCAACATAATTTATTCAACTTTCATTACATTTCACTTTAGAATATTGATTTATTTTATCGTAAATAGGATGAGGGCACACAAAGGTAGAAAAAAGTAGTAGTTGATCAACCCAAAAGCCCCCATACCTCTCCAGCAAGATTATCTTCTTCAGATATAGATGGTGAACAGTTGTTATCATTTCCTTTAGAGAACTTAATTGGTTATGATTTTCAATCCCATGTCGATGAGTTTATTGTACCTCATATCGGTCAGCTCATAGAATGGGAGAAAAGGGAAAAAGTACTAATCAATGAGATAATAAGTCATTTTGAAAATTATTGGCAAAGGGATAGTTTATACGCTACAGTCCAGAATCAACCTGCGAAGATGGATTCCTTACTTACCAAAGTAAGAAGTGGGACTGTCACGTATAACAACAACTATAAAGATGACATTTTGGATAAAGCATTAAACAAATTAGAAAATATTAGTGCTAAAGCCCAGGCATATTTTAACAAATGGTCTAAGGACAAGGATCTGGTAGCGATCGCAAATGCCGAAAGAGATAGAGTGGTTGTAAGTATTATCACTTCAAAACAATATTTTTTGTTAATTTGAACTTTTCTTATTTTAGCAATATGTTTAATTGAGATCACTTTTTTTTTGCAGTGAAATATGAAAATTTGAAGAGTCAAGCAAAGGTTTTCCAAGTTCACTTGGAAACCGCAAAGAAAAGTTTATCCGCAATGAAGAATTTGAAGGAAAATATTGTTTTGGTTAACAAACAAAACAATACACTGAAGCGGATAATTAAAGAGCATGGCTTCGACTTTGAAATTTTATTTAAAACCAAGGCAGCTGCAGATCCAACTTTGCTATCCCATGTAGATGCAACAAAGGAGGAACAAAGAATTGTAAAGAATCTAGATAGTGTTGCGGAAGATCTCATTAGTTATGGGATTATTCAAGCCATCGGGGAAAGGGGTACATACGGAGAAGCCATTGGGGAAATTGAAAGGAGCACAGGAGTGGAAGCCATTGAGGAAGGGGGTACAGAAAATTGAGGGTTAAAAAATTTCATGATTGAGGGTGGAAAGATTGAGGGTTTGAAATACTTTATAATCTATATTTGAAAATTATTATCTGGATTTGGAATTTGAAACTTGAAATACTTTATAATATTTAATTTTATATCTTCCTTTATATTATGTATAGAATTTGAAATTTATTATCTGGATTTGGAATTTGAAACTTGAAATACTTTATAATCTTTAATTTTATATCTTCCTTTATATTATGTATAGAATTTCTAGATTGTATATGGTGTTTATGTTTCATTTGAATATGATGGTATTATGATAATGGTTAATTATTTGTTTTAAGAAAATCTGGAATATGGTATGACATAGGCATCTTAATACTAAGAGTTAAATCTTCTTCTCTCTACTTGTAATGATGATTACATTAGATGTGGATGATGACATTAGAATAGAATCATAGATATGGATTATCATGAATTGTATGTGGACTGTAGATTTAGCTTCAAGCAAGATCATGCAATCTAGAAAATTTGGAATGTAATACGATAGAGACATTAGAATGGATATAGATGATGATGAATGATGATAATGGATAATTGTTTTAAAAAAATTAGAATGTGTCAGGATTGTTTTAAAATAGATAAATAATTGTTTTAATAATAATTGGAGTGTCAGGATTATGATAGTGATATGATGACATTAAAATATATATGGATAATGATGAATTTTATGTGGATGCAGATTTAGCTTCAAGCAGGATCGTGGATGATGAATTGTATAAAATTTAGAATGTGTTATGAAATAAACATCTTAATATGGAAAAATATTCCTCTCTTTGTAAAATTCGATTGTGTGATTTTATCCCACAAAGTTTAAACAATATATCAAAGCATTTCGCAAATATAAAAATAAATTAAACATAATTGTAAAAAATCAAGAAATGTCATATGATAGGGTTTAAGTTACCTCTTGCATTTTAGATGGCTGTGAAAAAGCATATGGAAGGAATATGAGAAATCATCCTTCGTAGTGTGCTAGATATTTGATTTAAGAAAACTCAACACGAGAAATAGATTAGTAGATAGATGGGTGAGTTGCCTGGCATTGTCAGTTCCGAGAAGTGCGAGCTTCCTCGGATGAATGTCAACCCACGTTTTAAAAAAAAGATGAAATAATTATATTTAAATAAATGTAAATATATATACTTGTAACATGAAACATCTTTAATGATAACAAGAGCTGAAACAAAATTTGATAAAAAGCCTCCTCAGTCAATATTTACATCTGTAGAATTAATATGAAATTGAATAAATAAACACAGTTAAAATATAAGGTGACAAACAATAAAATTAAGGCCAAGGAGATACCTATTTAAAGTTGAAACAATCCATTATCAATAGCTTCTTCAAACTCGATGTTCTCTTCTGTAGAGTGTGACGATGCACCAATTCCACTCTCATTATTGGGAACAGTTATACTTGTAGCTGTATTATTCACACCTCTTCTTTCGGAAAGGGAATTCTAATGCACAATTGCTCTGTCAAAAGGAAAGGTTTCCATGGAGTAGCGAGATACATAAAACCTCATGCAACTTTCCAGATTTTTATCCAACATGTTTCTCAGTTTTGATTTTATAAATGATAAAGCATTGAAAACCCTTTCGTCCTCCACAAACCCCAAAATCATTGTTTGGCATAACTCATATAATCTGAAATATTCATTGATGTCTTCTTGTAAGATAGAAATTTGATAGATTCCTCGCCACAACCTTGTAATAGCACCACTTTCAGAAGGTTCATCTAAATTTTTATATTGGTTCCTCATTGTTGTTGCAAAATTTGTTGATTGAAAATTTAACAAATCAACATTCAGTATACCTTTGATTTCCATACCCTTGAACTCTGAAGTCTTTGTGAAATGTTCTATTAGTGTACCCATGGATTTATGGAAATGCTTTCTTACAAAGTATGCACGACCACCTTCAGTATTCCAAAAATTAGGATTCATCACACCCATTGCTTCAAGAATTTTATCTTTGGAGAAACATTCTCTAATTTCTGATGATAAGGATTCTAATTTTTGTAAGCTTTATTCTTGTTTCAACTATAACAGACTCAAAGAGATTACATGTCACAAACACATCTTCTCATTCCGATCCTGAAATAGCTTGACATTTTTGCAAAATGTGTAATGGTATGTCCCTCCCATTAACATTGATGCAGAGGTGATCGTGGATATTAAATCTCAAATAGTTACTAGGATTTTTAAGATCTAACAAAGATTTTCAATTCTCGAAAACAAGTGTATCAAAACTATCTTGGGAATAGTACAAGACATCAAGACTATGACATAACATTTTTCTCATCCGTATAAAATCCACAATATAGATTAATCTCCCCTGTGCATGTTTCATCAGTGTATTGATCTCCTGCAACATTGGAAGAATACCAACCAATGTAAGTAATGTCTCCAAATCAGTTAAACGAAACAACAAGTCTCTCACCCTGTCAACTTCATGACGCTATTTGTGCATGAAACCAACCAACAAAGGATACTCCTCACAAAATCTGCATGCATGTTCATACATAGAGATCCAAATGGACAGAGGTAAAAACATTTCCAAACTAGACCAGTGAGAAGGTGGCTGGAATCCTGTATGAGAACATCTTTACCAGATATGAAGTCTAAAGGGAGATTATGACAGACCAGGGTATAAATTTTACTACTGATGTGATTTTTGATTAGGTCAGTGAATATGAAATCAGGCATAGAAATTCTACACCACACCATCCCTAGTCTAATGGCCAAGTGGAGGTTATAAATAGAGAGATATAGGCCATATTGGCAAAGACTATATCACTCCATAGAAGAGACTAGGAAAACATGCTTCCAAAAGCAGTCTAGGAATTCAATACAACATGGAAGACCACAATTGGCTTCACACCATTTGAACTATTATATGGCAAGACTGATGTTTTGCCAATAGAATTTGAGCATCTAACGTCGAGAACTGCACTTGAGCTAGGAATAGACTTATCAGAAGCTCTGATACATAGAATTATCTAACTCAATGAGTTGGATGAATTAAGAAAGAAAATACTTCATAACATAGAGGTAGTGTAAAAAAAGAATTAAATGGCATGACCAGTATACTAAATTAAGACAATTCCAAAAAGGTGAGTGGGTACTTTTGTTTGACTCAAAATAAAAGGATCACATAGGGAAGCTCAGAATAAGGTGGCTAGGCCCCTATGAAATTGAGAAGATCTTCCCCAATGGAGCTGTGAATCTTATTACTATTGATCCTATAAGATTCAAGTTATTAGTGAATGACCACATGTTAAGATTGTATAAAAATCCAGTTGATAAAGGCTCATTTATGGAATTGTTTAGAGGAGATTAGAGAAGAATGGAGAAAGAAACATCAAAATTAACCTCATAGGTTGATCCTGTTGGCTCACCTTCTAGGATTGTAGAGAATTGATGAGATTTAAGTATCCTTGGAGCATTAAGATTGCTAAGTACTTCAAGGCTAAATAAAAGTGTTGATCTCTACCTTTCTAGGTGATCATTAACATTTTGCTAACCCATTTTTTTAATATAAGTTTTTGTTTTATAGGTTTTATTGACAATTGATTACAGGAGAACATGATCTCCATCACAAGGAGAGAGTGCAATGACCAAGAGTTTCAACTTATAGCCATAAGAAATAAGATCCTGTTTGTTTGAAGTGTTTGAAAAAACTCATGGTTACATAACGAACATCAAGAAAGCATGGACAAAAGGATGATATACAAAGAATTATTTCCACCCTAACCAATTTAAGTTCCCTCTCTAAGAAGCATCTGTTTGTAATAAGTATCAATATACACAAGTTAAACCCAAGTCCGCAACATCGCAGGGCACTTGCATGCATCGAGACACCAATTTAATAAAGCATGCACATCAATCATTGCAAGCCACAACGAGATAAGTGTATATATTTATTACTTTAATAAAGTATGATCAGATTAATTGTATTTGATTATGAGTTATATCAAGTCATAAATCATGTGACACATTAAAATACCGCTTCCTTTTAGTTATGATGTGTCCACTTAAGCCTTCCATATAAGCCAACATGTCACATCATTTTAGTTCATGTCACATCCACTTAATGATTAATCACCCCTAAACGTATTGTTTGTCCCCTTGGAAATAAATTCCAAAGCAATGAAAATCCATCCACACAATTCATTTTTACAAAGTACTTTTAAGGAAAAATTTTCTGGTTGCGTATTGCACCTAAGAGAAGATGCGTATCCGCCATGAGAGGTGACCTGATCAGTTATGAACCTTTTATGCATTTGTAATTTGTGAATCATCCTGAGGTTGTGTAGTACTTTGAGAATCATGGCTAGATGCAATACATTAACAAATTTTAAGGCTTTAATGAGGCCATTGTGGAAGAGTTTGCAAATACCTTGAGCAATGGAGATGCAAAGGTAAAAGGGTTTACCAGCTCAGGGAGAGCCATTTCCAAACAAAGATGACCTAGAATAAACAAGAAGAGAATTTGAAGACAATGATGAGGATTTCATCTTAGACCACCAAGGTACTTTTAGAACATCTCTCAAATCTTTATGGGCACAAGCTACTAATTTTTTCATTCAATATTTTACTTGTGAAGGGAGATATTCAAGGTTAAATACAATGCATTTCAAATTGTTAAATAATTTGAAAAACAATCATCAAGTGAATGTTCCAAATTTATTTCATGAGATGCTTAAGAAAATGAGAAAATAGGTTTAGAGGGGTAGGGAATCCCTGTCACATCAATGTATAATAACCCTAGTGGTCAAGCACACTTTTCAAAGGGAGAACCATAAGATATCATGGGATGAATTTGTGAGAGTGAACATTATTGAAACCTTGTTGGGAAAGAGGAGAAAAAGGAAAAATAACATTGAAAGTTCTACTTCACATATGCCAAAAGCTACACCACCCTTTTCCCCACCTCAAGGACCAATAAATTCTGAAAGTATACCTTCCACAGAACAAACCCTTGCACCTATTTCACCAGAGAGAATCTTTATTACTGAAACTTTATTGGAATTTTCCTCTCCTGAAACCTCCACTTCTGAAACCAAAAGGAAATCTACTCATTCTGATAAAAAAAACTAGGCACTCCTATAGGCTTAGGACAAAGAGGAAAAAACCTCCATTTTAAGACATTCTCTAACCATCTCATTGGATAGTGATTTGGAAGCCATAGAAAAAAATTTTGAGTCTGAACCATTGGAAAAAGAGTATAGAGATATTGCTCCTAAAATAACTCAAGATCCAAAATACCATAAGAACTCAATGGAAGGATAAGAAGAATCAAATCATAATGAGGGCACAGTTCATGAAGTAGAGAGTCATGAAGTGAGACAAGTAGAAGAGGAATTGGAAGGAGGAAATGAGAAAGAAAAAATGATTGTAGATGATGTCAATGAACAAGTCATTGAGAAATTTGTTGAACAATCACAAAATGATAGTCTGCAAGAAGAAAATGTAGAACCAATGCAACCTCCAAATATTATTCATGAAATCATAAAGGAACCTAAAAAATCCATCTTGCAGTGAGATGGGAACACAAACTATGTGGCCTAATATTCTAAATCTATTGTTGCAAAGGGACACTTACATTAACAGGCTCAAGAAGAAATGAGAAAATGAGAAGGAAGACCTTATCTCTAAACATAAGGATAGGAAATGGAAGACAAAGACAATGAGATTAAAAGGTTGAAACAAAAATAAGAGGAAACATTGAAGGTAACATTTGACATGTTGAGTTGCAGACCACCATCAAATGTATATGCCATATACTTAAAAGAAAAGATGTTGTACCACAAGTTTACTTGCATAAATTTTGATATGATATATGACATTAGATCAGCCAAGAAATTCTTTACTTTGTATCAACATAGTACACATGAACTGCATAATTTATTATGTGAGCTATATTTACATAATTATGCCCTTCCATATGACAGAGATTGGATCCCAATTATATATATACTGGGGATGTACAAGTTAAGGCATTATGTTCTTATCTTTCAAATGAAATGGAAAGAGCCAAGAAAATGGAGGCATATAGACATTTGGAGAAGGTTACACCACTATTTATCAAAGTTGAGGAAACAAAAAAAGATGAAATTGTAGAAGAATATGATAGGCATATGGAATTGGATGCAATCAGAAACAAAGTGTTGAGAATGAGGATGGAATCCCACACAAAAGTTAGGAACATGATAAAAGAACATGCAGTTCAAGTTATGATGGCATGAAGGGCCAGATGGATAGAGTTATCACCTACACTCCAAAGGAAATAAATGCACATCCAAATATACTTCCAACATTATGTATGGTGAACAAGTATATTGAAATAACAAATGAATGTGGGGATGATTGGTTTCCTATAGCTTTTCATCCCTCAATATTTCATTTCCCAATTATACCTTGGACATGAAATTTACCAATCAATCAGAGGGTGCAAGAAAGATTCTGGGAAAGATTAAGGAGGATTTATGGATATTTATTATCACAAGACGAAGGAACAAGAACATCCATAGATTTCAGGTGAGAATGCAGTTTCCAGCAAAAAAATATGAAGCTCTTGAATGAGGACATTCAAGCATTTAAGCCTGGGGGTGTGATGAGTTTTATTAATTAATTTCATAACAACTCATATTTTGTATTTTGATAAGACCATTATAGCCATGTCTATGTATTTCCTAAGTACATTGTTGAACATCGCCATTACAACCAGGAACTTTTGGCATAATAACTAATTGATATAGTTATATCTAATTACCTTTATTTTGTGATATTATGTGTGTATTTATTCTTATTATTCCAATAAATTGTTTGGATGATTATATGTGTTGATTCCACTCTTGGTTGTAAGTAATTTTTCATACACAGTAAAGGAACATGTTTGTAATAACTCGTCTGCAACCAAAGAACTTGTCCGCAACAACTCGTCTGCAACATAAGGAAATCATTCACAACAAAGAACCCACATTTATGAAGATGTTTTGAAACATGAAGTGATGGAACTTAAGTCCTTATCCACCATTGGAGAATTAGTTACAACATAACTGTGGAAAATTGAGAAACAAATCAATATTTGATTTGGTCATTGATTAAGAACTAGTGAAGAACTAATTGTTAGTTGAAAACTTGTTGTGTGTTTCAAACACATGTTGAATCTCTCACTTGTTCTGTTGAAGACTCCTTGTTGTATTCTTATTCTTATCAGAGTTGTAAATGATAATATATAAAGGAAAGGGCTGGTGCCTTGTAACAAGTTAGTTAGGATTCAGATTTGGAATTAGAGAGAAGAGTGAACAGATTTAGAATAGAATTAGAGTAATCTCTTTTGTTCTTAGATGTAATGTTTTATGCAAATCAATAAATAAATATGAGTTATGCCATTTAGTTTTTAGTTACATATTAGGAAGGGATTAACACCCAAGTTAGGGCCCACTTGAGGTCGGCTAAATACCCTGCATTGTTTCATTTCATGCATATTTCCTTAGGAACAATCTTCTCTCTGAATTTACAACTTTGTTTCAGTAATAACATTTAGCAATAGTTTATTTTCAAGTTTGAGTTTTATTTTACTTTCACCATTGTTATGTGATAATTATTTCCTTTCCAACCTCTTAGATCACTATAATTGTGTATACATCACCGACAATATTTCAAGTCTACGCTCCCTGGTCTGACAACTAAATGAATGTAACCCAATGTACATCATATTAATTACTGCAAATTGATTTACACCACCATCCACAAAAGGCTCACTTGGTGTATCAATTTGTTCATCATCATTGGAATTAATATCAAATTTAATTCTTCAGATGGGATTAAAATATAATATGCACAAATGTTCATCTGACATATCAAATGGTTCAAAGTAATCAGTATCGTCATCTAAATCAGAATCCATCTTAGTTTGATGTGAAGGAATATAGATATCAAAAATAGTTTCAATTGTTCATGCCCCATAAGTGGATTCTATGTTGGTATCAAAAGATTAAGAGAAACCATAAATCGAAGGAGCATCATCATCAACTAGAATGGAAACACTTTCATCATCACTAAATTTTAGAGATTCTATTGAAGGGTCTTGTTCATACTCCCTATCCCAACCAGTTAAATCGTAAGTTTTTAAAGAAGAGTCATCATCATTAGCATTTTGGGAAGAATTAGTTGGAGAGATAAGCTCATCAATGCAAGGCTTCACGAGAGAGACTCGTACTTTAGTTTCTAAGGAATAGTCATGAGGATTAAGAGAATAGATTGTTGTTGTTGCCCCTTGATTGGTCTGTGTATGTTTTAAGTTATCTAAGTGTGTAAATTTTAATACTTGATTGGTATTACTACCATTATTGTTTACATAATAGTAGGACGTAATTCTCTCACTGAGAGTGGATTTTATAAAGGAGGAATTGCATTCTTATTATCTTTATAAGTAGATGACTCTTGTTTATATCCAAAGGTGTATCATTCAGTATCATGGTATGCTCATTTGATATTGTTGTTATAGATTTTGGTACCCATTGAGATTTATGAACTTAAGATGATTGCATAGTAGAACATCATGTATCAAATGAAATAAATCCCTTACACTCAATTTTTTGTATTCTATGTTGTAAAACATAACAAATGTTGTCACAATGTCCATTAATCCATGATAATTATAAAATGTTTGACCTTTAATTTTTTCAAGATAATAGTGAGGGTAGTAATGATTTTATAACAAATTGATTAATTGTTTATCAAGTTGATCATATAGGATGTCATATTTTCTAGCATTTTTGTCAAACCAAATAAGTACTTTTTACCTTGGTTGCCTTAGTATGTGAGATTAATCACGTGGACCATACACATTGTTTCCTCTATGTGGGAATTTCACTTCACTTATAGAAGCACATATATTATTTATAACATTTGTATGACATTGTTTGTTGATAACCTTAGAACTATGTTGATACTGATGCATAGAAATATTATGGACATGGGAATTGGAAGGATTATTTAGATGCACTATCTCATCCTTAAGAGATGGTATTTCATTTCTCATGCCTTGAAATTGGGATTGAAAATCATGTTGTAACACTTGAATAGACTATAGGAGAGATTTATAAAATTTGGATGTATCATTATTAATGGGCCATGGTGGCATTGAATTTTTAAATTTCCCCCAATTAGATAAGAAATAAGGCTAACCAACACTTGGAAGAGTAAAAATCAAGAGACTATAGAGGATAAGACCCAAAAATGATGTTTAAAAAAAAATGATCGTCGTTAAATTAAGAAAATGATTATTTATAGATATATATAGTGAATTAAAAAACCAAGAGAGGTAATTGATGATATGAATATGGGGAATAAAAAACTCCAACGAATTTATAAGAAAGTGTATTTTTTATTATGCCCTAATTAATAAAAATAGTAATTTTGAAATTTGAAAATTGTGCTAGGAATTAGGGCTGACAAAAAGTGGTTTTCATTAAAATAAAAATCAAAGGAATTTAAACTAAAAGGAATTTGAAAATAATAAAATCAAAGGAATATGAAAATACATCTAGTATGCTTGAGATATGTAATGAAAGGTGATTTATCAATAAGGTGCCCTAAAAAGAGACCCAAAGAGTAGGACCGACCATGAGACCCTAAGGAAAGTTGTGAAAACCATATTTAAGGTATGTGAAAGATGAGAATCAAGTTTGGATCTGAATATACAATGTAGAGATGGAACCCTATGGAAACCAGGGTTTAAAAGAAGGTGCAATATACAATCGTGGTTTTACTAATTTTTAAGGTATGTGAAAGATGAGAATCAAGTTTGGATCTGAATATACAATGTAGAGATGGAACCCTATGGAAACTAGGGTTTGAAAAAAGGTACAAGATACAATCGGGGTTTTACTAAATGTTTACACCCTTTCTAAGATTAACTTAAGATTAGATTATTATGGAATGCACAAAAACTAAAAAGGAATGTGTGGTTGGAATACTAGGAGATATTCTAATTAATTAACTTCCAACATTAATCATAAAATATCATAATAACATATCAATACTTACAATTAGTGTTTACAATATGCTACAAACTTGAAAATACAAGAGTAAAGATGTACTTAGCTACACAGAGTGGTTTTGGAGGATCTGGATGTATAGTGTTGGAAACTAGGACACTGAGAGGGGGGGGGGTGAATCCATGTCTACTCAAATTTACTTTTTCAAATTTGCTATGATGAACACATAAAACCATACATAAGTAATTAACAAGAGAGTACACACAAATAAAAAAATTTTAATGTGGGAAACCCAAAATGGGAAAGAACCCACTGAAACCAAGAATTATGCTTAGGACAAAATTGTCCTATATATGTTACATTGATTTCATGGTTGAGCTTCAACTCAACCTGGAGCTACAACTCCAAAATTTGACCAAGAAACCACTCAGTCTTTGACAAGCTTCAACCTATTTGGGAGCTTCAATTCCCAAGTTTTGTTCAACATTAGCTAACCTTTAGTGAGCTTCAACTCACAGGGAAGCTACAATTCCCCACCTATTAAGCTGTAACTTAGACTTAAACAAAAATTCTTGATCACACCTAACTTGTTGTCTCAAATAATTCATAGTGACCTCTAAATTAGTTCTCTCCACTTCTCAACTTTACCCCCAATTCACTATTCTCCTGGTTACCTGTTCAACAATTTCTCTCAGTTATGCAAAGCTACTTTCACACCTTCAATATATTAATGACAATCCTTGTCACACTTTCAAACCCTCACTTTTTACATGTGTATACTGCTTTATTCAACTTAGTAACTGATACATGGAACTCAAGCACGATATGTTCATAGCATTCCGTACACTCTCCTTTTGTTGATTGACTCCTTAAAGCTCTTATTAATCTTGTTTATATTAAGAGTAATTTTTTTTTTGCTTAAGTTCAATTTCTAACTACAAACCTGTTTTCATCATCTATCTCTAGATATCTTTACCTTCTTATGCTCAACTCACAAAAACATCCTTTTAAAGCTTCAACAACATTCATATAATTTTCAACAACATTAACAAACTGCCCAATCCTTGCATTACAATCAACTCTTCCACACTTCAGTGGTTTTCATATGCGTCAGAGAGAACACTCATGGTTCAAAAATTCCATGCTACAATAAATATATTTTTCACTCCATTTCATAGCCTAGTATCCTACTTTACTCTGCACTCTCACATCAAAATTTTACTCTCACAAAAGTAAGTACTTTCATCAACATACTCAAGTTCAAAGACATACTATTGTAAATGCTATTCTTCTCCTTCTACCCTTTCACATTCCCTTCCCATGTACAACAAGAAGATGGTTTCACATTCACTTACTTCTGGATTTTGACCTTCATTTACTTCTCCCAAAATAGTTCATCTATTCATTTCTACAACTCACTACACTTCACACCTATCAAAATTCTTATATTCAAAATAATGCTTTCCCATGTAACATTTTTCTTCACCTCCATTATTACTCTTCAACTTCACATGTTATAAATTTTCATGTCACTCACTTAATCTACGTACAAGGGAGACACAAAGATCTTCATTAACTACTATAAGGGATTATTAACCATTTTTCAGTTTCATTTGGTAATTTAAGGCATTTGAGACTGTTAGAATACCCTTGTCTTCGCTTGATAATAGATGATGGCCTATAAGAAAATATGACACATTAAAAAGGATCTCTAACCCATGTACACAATCATTTATAACTTATGACTCATCTTTGATAGGAGAATTTGAGAGTAAAATATTCAAGGTCCTGTTATAAAATCAACTTAAGTGGCCACAACCATATTCATGTGTTATAAATGCTTTTTGGATGCTTCGAAAAACTCCTTGTATTCTACTTTAATCGAAGACCAACCTTCATTCTTTTGTTTGACCATGTGTAGGGTGTATTTCTCAGCTTCACAAGTTTTGAAGAAAATTAACAGTCATTTATCATATCGTGTGGCAATTTAGACATGAAAATTTGAGATTTTTCTTTATAGCTTTGGAAGCATGAGCACACCACCAAACCATATTCACAATCACATACTGAGATAAACCAAGTTTGCACAAACTTGTTTCATAGTCTTTGTTTGAGTCATTCACTGGATAACATGATCTAAGAATGTTATGAAGCTTCGAATACATTTTTTATAGTTAGGAGAATACTTAACACCCCCACCTTCTTCATGACATGTTCCATTGAATAAAACTTTCCAAAAGTTTACATGTTTCTATGATTTGGTCTTCAAACCCTGCTCAGTTAGGGTTTCTAGAGATAAACCTTAGCTCTCTATTTTGAACCTCTTAAACTCTTTTCCTTCACTTTTATGATGCTATACCTTTAAAACCACTTAAAAAAATTTCCTCGAGCCTATAATAGTTCTACATCAGTAGCACGTAAGTGAGAATCTTCAAAAGATAGAGAGATGGAATTTGCATACACAACTTAATAGTCACCAAACATCAAGTATATTTTTACATGATCTTGACATGATATGGAGAGAGAATGCGTATTAAATCAACTTTTCATCTTGATAAGATTGTTCTCAAAGGAATTTTGAACATCCATCTCATTCATAAGTGCAATATTTCTAAGATCTTTTCATGAAGCGATTTTGAAACCAGGGATGCATTGTTTTCTCTAACACAAAAATTCATTCTTGAGGTTTGGTTTAAATACATGCAATATTATCATATATATTATTTTATGGAGAAGAGGAAATTTGCACATTGCTTCAAGTTCAAGTCTTGTTGTGTTCATGAGATGAATTGAAAGACTCACAAGTATGATATAATCTTAGTTTTCTGTGAATGTTGTAGTGAAGTGAAGCACAACTCACAATCAAGAGAAAATTTACACAAAATTCTCTGTATTAGGCCTTTAAAGCATGGTTTTTAAGAGAGATGAGTGTTGAGATACATTATTATCCTAATCTCCATCATCAAATAACACAGGTTTGTCATGAGAAAAGGAAATATGAGCTCTGTAATTATTATTCCTAAATGCATTTACAAGGCAGATTGGAACTTGTGCTCTCCTTTTTATCACCTACTCACTTTACAAGATCTTCATATGGATGACACACTTCAAACAAGACATGGGCACTATTTTCACTATTTTGGGTGCAAAGGTAATATAGAGAGAGGATTTCAAGCACCACACATACCCCATATTTCTTGAACAAGTGTTGTCCTATAATAGTTCAAGGATGGTAAACTTTAGGCACTGAAATTAATAAAAATAAAGCATACTAAACATAACATAAAATGTGACCTATAGAGGAAGATAGAGGATTTTCACACACCAACATAACTGTAAAGTTCAAACTCCATGACTGTTTGAGCACACTCTTACAAAACCCTAAAATACCTTTATATGGTACAATCAACACTAAGAACCAAAAATGATATCATTTTGACTTAGGAGGATTTTATCACACTTTTTGGAGGTTTCCATAAGTTTCACAAGTCATTTTAAGTCAACACAACACATTTTGTGCCTACAACTTCAAGAGAAGAAGGTTTGGAAGGAGAAAAACCTTGTGAGAAAAATGCTCATAACTTCTTTGTCTCTCAATCAATTTCCCTCAAAATTTTTGCACAACTTCAGGATTGGAGTGCTCTTAAAAAATTAATTCTATGATTTATCCAATGAAGGGTTGATAATTTTTCTTGAATACTAAGAAGCCGGGGTGCTCAATTTTCATTCCTTAAGAAACCTATTCTTTGCATAACTTTTACATACCTCTTCAAAACTTGATGAAATTTTTCATGAAGCACTAAAAGAAACCCCTCTACACTCTCCATAGGTTGGGTAGCCATAAAGTTTCATGTACAACTCAGACCTATCTCATTTACCTCAACATTCACTACTAGTCCTCAAGGTCAGTTTTGGTGAACTTTTGAAATTTTCCTCTAGGAGATAAATTGAGTCTTAATATTGCTCATTCATACCCTAGGAATTGTTCCTAGGTTACTTCCAAGCTTACTTGGTATTTCCATGCCATGTAATGAGCTTGTACACTTCATTAGGCTCTAGAACTAGGCCTAAATGAGCAAGTTACAACTGTGAATCCCAACATTTAACCTGTTACTCACTCCATAAGCTCTTTTTCATGCTAAAATAATCATGAATGACCTGTAGAACACCTATGCTAAGTTTACCAACCACCTCCATGCTTCCAATGGACTCTTTCCTTACAAACCAAGCTCGTAGCATCCTGAACCTATCCTAGAAACAACATGAACCCTCTTTGTGAGGTTCAAGCATCATTAGAAGGCACTACCAATCAACCTTCATGTCATTTAAAAAGCATCACTTCACCACTCACCCCTTTTCCATCAATGCCACTTGACATCAGTGACAACACCAATGACTAGGGTTTAAAACACAGACTAGGCAAGCTAGGAGAAATGAATTTGTAGATGTTTTGTTTTAGAAATTATGGCTGGAAACTACACCAATCTGAAACTGTACACCTTTGATAGGAATGAATATACGGTCCAAAACCTTTTGAGAGTGGGGTTATGGAACGTTTTCTTCCCTTTGATGGTCTAGAAATATGATTCGCTTTCAAATCCTAAGTGTTGCACAATCCCAAAACCATTTGAAATGAAATAAATGGAACTCAAACCCTACCATGAGTGGAATGCCCTATAATAAGGTTAGTGTCTGGGTTTAAGTGTAATCCGTGAACCACCTACATTGGCACTACTCCAAAGAGGACTCAAACCATACATAGTTCTCTACCTATCATGTGATATCTAGATGAAGAAAACTATTTGAAAACTTGAATCACTTTGATCATTGGTTGTGCTCTCTCTAAGAAATTGATTAGGGATCTATGAGTGTTTGGAAATGAGGGAATTTTAAATCCTTGACCTGGTTGAGTGCTTCATAACTATATTAGTTACTATCCTAGTGGATGTGCATTAGCTTTGGGAAGATTTAGGGAGCATTGGGTGCCTTTTATATGTATTTTTAATGAGTGTGCCAAGTGACTTATTATATGCCTATTAGGTGAGTAAATGAGGTGATGCTAACTTACTTATATAGGGCTCCTATTGTAATTTTTCAAGTAAAGGCCAACCCATGAAAATTAAAAGACCTAACAAAGATAATGCATTTGAAAGTAGAGTTGGAAGATGTGTCAGTCCAAGACCATACTAGTCATCCAAGACTGGATTTCATATCTTGAACTTACTATATGGTTTTGTACAGGGAGATGGTGGATGAAATTTAGAAGTTACATCAAGGTGGGTAGAGGTTAAGCACTAATTTTATGGATTTATATTTAGAATTTGTAAACACAGTAGTGTATATGGATAAGAAAGTTGGGAGAGAGATAACAATATATAATGAATGGGGATAGGATGTGGATGTTTGTCTTAGCTAAGAATTGTAAACACAACCAAAAATTTAAAAAGGATAAATATCCAAATTTGAGTGTGTACATTACCAAATAAGAGTAGCAGTATGGAAGCTTCCTATTTTCATAAAATATTTTAATTCCATGCAACAAGATGGTACCTAGATTGCAGTAAATACACCATGTGTAGTGGCATTCGGGGCATTGGACATGGGATTTGATGTAGCCATTCAGAAGAGGAATCAGTTGAGGAGCCAGACTAGGCCACTCCTGACATATGCCCCTAGCGAACTAGAACTATAGTGACATGTGGGGATGAAACCCATATAGAAGGTGAAGACCCTTACAGAGAAGTGGGAAACCTAGACATCTAATATACCGGTGTATAAATCATGTGTCAAATATTGTTACGTATTATGTAGATATAGGGAAGCTTCACCCTATAAATGCCATGTAGTCCTATATATTATGCCTTGGGGAGTAGAACCATATATCTATATAGGGTACTGACTATCAACTATCTATGTATAACTACCTCCAGATAGATGAGATATATTCTATCGCCCCACATCCCCATATATAACATACATAGGGGGCCTATCAGTCCATATATATAGGGGTGCCAACTATGGAGAGTTGCCCCCAAATAGCAATTAGAAAATTTTTAACCACCAATAATATCCTTAGAAATCAGCCAATATTATTTTTCTATAGGATTACGTGGCACATAAGATGATTCAACAAGGTTGATAAAAAATCCAATAAAAATTACACTAGAAATTAAACTTATTTTCAACAATACTTACAAATAAAAATTTAAAAATTGTGCTTTCGCAGGCAAGAGCATGTAGAAAGAGATATTCATATAAATGCTATGATGGAGCAGAATCGCACAAAATTACATGGTTAGATGAGGTGGGCGAGCCTACTTAAATTGACATGAATTAGAGAACCTTACTTGTATACCATGAAGGAGAAAATAAGTGGATCTAATCTAGATACAGTCAATATTGAATATGCTCAAGCTAATAAAAACACTCAATGAATTGGCTAAACCATTAATACAAATTTAATTAATCTATAAAAGCTAGGATAACCTCACACTTTTCTTTTGATGTAAAAGTGTATATCTATACTATTAGTTATAGAGACTTTATGGGATAATTATTTCTACCACTTTCCTAATATAGAACTCTCTTGGACATTTCTATTTCTAGATAACTCTTATCTAGAATATCCTTATATAGAAATTTCCATTTCTAGATAAGTATTAAAATAATAATGTTCCCTAATTGAAGCTTACATGTGTGAACACATCTAGAAAAAAGTTAGTTAGAATATAACCTTGTATAGTGTGCACGCTAACAAGGTGTACTAAACCTTAACTAACAATAACAAGTCTTTACCATATTGTGACATACTTTAAGAGTAACTGCAATGAATTCTCCAACAGAGGATATACACAAGTCACAAGAGGCTAGGAGATCCTAGTGACATAGGGAATATACACCAATAATATAAAGAATTGTGAAAACCTTGTGAACTACAAACACTTAATAACGTCAAATTCTAGACACCCAGAAAGAAGGTTTTTCATGCCCTAATGGATATAAACCTAACAATCTTACCTGTGAAATTGTAAACCACATCTAATTTTCCAAATAAAACATCCCAATAATTTCACACAAAATAAAAAAGACAATAATTGGCCATTTAAATCCTACTTTTTAAAAATCAAGAAAGTGATGTGCTAAAAATAAACCCTAAAAAAATAAAAGAAATAAAAGAAGGGAAATAATAGAAAACTCAATAACAACATTAACTTACTATTGAGTGGTCCGTTTGAATTATATATAGAAATCACCCATTGTATCATTTATCATCTCCACCTTGTAATCCTCCATTATTATATTCAGTCGAGAAATTTTGAATTAAAAGATGAGAAAAATTAATCCAAACCCATTCAAACAAACAAAAACAATAAAAAAAACATATGAAAATAAAGAAAAACAATAATAATATATATTACTTACGTCTTCATGACACCTCTTACTTGCATAAAATATGGTCAGCAAACCTCAACAAACATCTATAACACCTAATGCCCAACACCCACCTTTAAACATATCATAAAATGCACAACCAATATTGGCATGCCAATGTCTCCATTACTAATATCCTATAAAAATTTCTCTTATCCACAAAAGTTCATAAAAACTTACAACAAAAATGAAAGACGATAAAAACTTTATAAGATTCTTGATATATTTTTATATGAGAAAATAATGCAAGGAATCATTCCTTGCATTTCTACCATTAGCAATAAGAAATGTAATAAGTCGTGAATATAAATTAAACTCTCATTTATAACGTGAAAAAGTATTCAATTAGAAGATAAATTAAACACTTTTAATGAGTTGGATGTGGAAGCTTTGAAAGTCACAAAGAAAGGAAAGGTTAGTGAAAGTATACAACCTCCATCATTTGAAAAGTAGAGAGTTTTTGTCAAGAGACCAAATTCTGGAGCAAAGCAAATGAGCATTAAAACTAAGCTCCTAACATTAAATATGGTCACCAAACCTAAAAAAACCTCATTAAATATGGTCACCAAACCTCAACAAACATCTATAACACCTAACACCCAACACCCACCTTTAAACATATCATATAATGCACAACCAATATTGGCATACCAATGTCTCCATTACTAATATCCCGTAAAAATTTCTCTTATCCACAAAATTTCATAAAAACTTACAACAAAAATGAAAGAAGAATTTTTTTTTATAAGATTCTTGATATATTTTTAGATGAGCAAATAATGCAAGGAATTGTTCCTTTTCTTTCTACCATTAGCAATACGAAATACAATAAGTCATGAATATAAACTAAAATATCATTTATAATGTGAAAAAAATATTCAATTAAAAGATAAATTAAACACTTTCAATGAGTTGGATGTGGAAGCTTTGAAATTCGTGAAGAAAGGAAAGCTTAGTGAAAGTATACAACCTCCATCATTTGAAAAGTATATGGTTTTTGTCAAGAGACCAAATTATGGAGAAAAGTAAACGAGCATCAAAACTAAGCTCCTTAAATTCCCATTCTCTCTCACTTGGAAACTCGAAGATTTGCAAAGAGCACAAAACTGGAAAGATTAGTGGGGGAATTGATGGAGAAGAGGGAATTATAGCAAGGTAGAACATGAGAAAAATCAAAGAGAATGCCAAGGTTTCCTTGATGGAAGGAGGGACTTCATACAATTTCAAGGCTAATGTTTATGCCCATCCCATCCACAATCAATGGCTCAATTGACTACATTTCCCCCTCCTCTCTTTCTAATGCTTTAGTTTAAACACCTTATTTTGGCCGAGCCCACTTATCTATGCAACACCCATAAATTTGAAATAAAGGAAAAATACTTTGAAAATAAAAAATTCAAAGAAATGTTGGCATTGCTTTGTACATGGAGAGGGCTCATTTAGATCTTTGCACAATATAAAAAAATGGAGAAGCTTGATACCTTTTGATCACAATTTCCAAGCTTCGAGTTCTTGTAAATTATTGTGTACCTTGGGATATAATATTGTAATATATGGAGGTTGATGGAGATGTTGACATGTGGAACACATCTTCTTAGTTAGATATGTGTTTATAATGCATGAGGTCACATAGAAATTAGTTACACTGGGCAATGAGTAAGCCTACATTGGGATTAAGTGTTACCCATCCATTAAGAGTAATGTATGCATATATAAGGGATATGAGTATCATTATGTGGAAGTCATGTATTTGTTGAGTCTTCTACTTGGTAGAAGGATATTAAAGGTGTTCCCCTCGAAGTGGAATTCCCATAAAGGTAGATTATGGAGTTATCCTTCCATAAGGATAATTTTATGGTGTTGCTCCACCTTAATGATATTTTTCTATTATTATGAATATATTAAATATTAGGGTGTCTTGGCCTACCAATATCTCTTTTGTTGGTATTATCTTCACTATATTTTACATATTATTTGAATTATTCAAATATTATATGTGAAGGTCTTATCATAAATACTTGATCAACGAAGATCTAAATCCTTGGCTTCAATTCACCTTTAAAACCCTTGATTCTCCATAGGGCATCGAAAAATAACATAGAAAATGGAACATAAATGGAGTAGAGTTATTACACATGGGACATGCCAATTCTCTCTTTTGCACAATATTATCTACTATTATTTGAGGAAAATTTAGAGCCATAGATAAAACACTAGTGTATCGTAGAAGTCAAGTTTAGTTTACAGAAGAAAATGGCTAAATTATTAGATTTTTCCAAGTAATAAAAATGTGTGAGCTTAATTTCAACAATGATATTTGTTCCAATACCACATGCCTATTACATTGATTTGACATGCATGATGGATATTGGGTAGATAGTCATCTATTGTAAATAATGATTGTAATCCTATTACATTGATTTTGACATGAACAATTGAGATCGAGTAGATGGTTGTCCCAATGTACAACACAATTGCATGGAATTGATTTTTTGTTCTCAGGTAAGGTAGTCCCATTATATAATGGCATAAATGTTAAATCATAGATGTTATCTACGTATAGAATGATAGGGTTAATAATCTTATATGTTTTGAATAAACCTAAAGTTTAAAATCTGTTATAATTCCTTCACTTGTAGACTTGAAGTTATTGAGCTAGAATATTTGTACCACTGGCATTTGATAATAAATGTGAGAAACAAATCTTAGTAATTGAAGGTATACTATGATACCTAGAGTTTTTACGTATGTAAAAATAACTCAAATCTATAAAGTATTGTTTGAAATAATCTGTGCATACAGAAAATAAATCTTACTAAATCAAAACATTCTTACAAAAAAAATTATTATTGTAAGCCCAAATTTCTTCTCTATGCTCTAGTTTTCCTTCAATAATGTCTTCTATGTCTAACTTAAAAAACTAGACACTATATATATCAAAAAATTCTTACAAAAACCCTTATTGCTACAAGCTCAATTTTTTTCTCTACACTCTACATTTCCTTCAACATTGTCTTCTATATTTAACTAAATAACCTAGAAACTACACATAGTTATGTACATATCCATACATATATACATATATACATATAAAAATGTATTTGTGTGTGTGTGTGTATATGTACATATATATGTGTGTGTATAGGTATATACATATACATATACATATACATATGCGCACGCGTGCGCGCACACACACATACAAACAATTACAATGCTATTTCAAATCTCATTTTCAGATTGCTTTTCTAAATTTATTTTTCCTATTTTTTAAATAAAACTTTTCTTGTTTATAATTCCTAGTTCTAAAAATAAGCTTGTATGTTATGCACACTTGTGACAAAGACAAGTTTATATTTCTAACAATATTACATGTGAAGACAAACACTTTAAATACAAATATTTGAACAAAACATTTCTAGTATTAAATATATTGTGTGGTGATCCATTCATCATTTTCTTCCTACTTGATATAAAAAGATAACCTGACATCTTTACAAAGTGCTTGAAAGAGAATATCAGGGATATGTAGAGGTCATGAAATGTTTTTAGTCTTGATATTGTTGCAAATGTTAACTTTGATCAATCAATGTTTTATATATCTATTATTTCCTTATTTAAAATTTAGCACAAATTTGGAGGTATTTGCCTTCAATTGGCTTGATAGGGACATGAATTTGACCTTCCAATGAAAGCATGTGCACAATTTTATATTTCAATAGATTTTTGGTTTTGGCATTTATTCTTGTATATAATCTCTCACATGTACATTTAAGTTCTCTTTAAGAGCTTTAATCTCATCTCACTCCACCCTTCAACTATCTTAGATTTAATTTCAATTGTCTATAAATACATAAACACCCTAGTTCATTTAGGCATCTATCTATTATCCATCTATTTTTGGGGATTCACAGAAGTATCCATTTTCTATAAGACATTCAATAGGTTTTCAAGTGAAAGTTAAAGAAGACAATTATTGAGCATTTACAAGCATTATAGAGAATGAATCATTCATTATAGAACTAAATTTTTTGTTTAGAGACACATTGAATTGCATCGGTTTTTCTTGTTGAGGAATTATTACAATTTTTGGTGCTATGTTTTTGATATTGTATTACATTAAGGGGTATGAAAAATATAAAGATAGTTTACTTATCCTTGGTCTAACATAGCCCCCAAAACACATTGTTTTCCTTATATTATATAGAATTGAACAATTAGGGTTAGGAGGAAGAATAATTTCCTATGGATCTAACTATAGATGTAAAATTATAAGTGAGGTTTTAGAAGGAATGTGTTTACACTCTAAAAATATTTAATGGAAGTACGATGTAAGATACATTATAAGAAAAATATTTTAAATTAATTAATTCACATTAACCAAACAATCCATAATATAGCTATTAATACAGTAAATAGTGATATAATGACAAAATGATAACATAAAACATAAGAAGAGATAAATACTTAGCTTTGTAAAGAGGTACATAAGTGATTTGGGTGTACAAATTGGCTGGGATAGGTGATCAAAACGTACAAATTCTTTGTTCCTAAGACTGTGCCTAGAAAATGCTCTTGTATGGAACCATATTACTTGGCTAGGGCATTATATGGTTTGGTTCGTTTTTGTATGGTTTCGTACTAAAAAATGATGGATATTTGTAACTTCACTCACCCTTTTATGGTATGGAAAATATTTTTGGTATTTATCACTAGGGTTTACACACCTTTGGTACCACCTATAATGACTTGTAACAAATAGAAAACCCTAGATACTTGCAACAAAATTCATCAAACAATTAGATAACAAAAGGAAAAATCCATGTATGGGAGAAGCTGGACTAATCCAAGTAGTTGAACCCTACTAAACCAATCCAAGAATTACACTACATTCTCTTGAGTGGGAAAAATAATCATGTAGTTTACTTGGTGTTAGTGCGAGTAGTGTATGCAATATAATCGAACCCCTATGTTTTCCCTTACCTCTCTTAACACAAATATTACATGTGTAACTACAGATAGAATAAAAATTTACCCAGTGCAGTAGTAGTGTGATGTGATGTCCTTCAGATGCAAAAATTAACCCCCTTTATCCCTCAAAACATTTGGAAATGTTCGGAGTGAATTTCTCTTGCTAATACATGGCTATATAACCTTTGCATGCTTGTTGATGGAGAAAGATAAACTTTTGAACCTAGTTTGAGTGCTTCAGAGGTATGTGGTGACTAATTTAAAGATGAAAGTTCTTTAGGAAGATTTAGGAGATCTTTGAGTGATGTAATGTTAATATTTTCAATAGGCATGTTTGAGAATTCCATGTGAGTTGTGAAGTGCATTTAACTTGCTTATATATGCTTCCAAAGGTTACATATTCACATCATGGTTAACTTAGGGAAGATAAAATGACACAGATAAGGTTTTCCGTTTAAGAAAAAAATTATTAGGATAGAGGGTAAAAGACCATATAGGTTGGCCCAAACCATAGTATGGCCTATTCCTATGATATATACGATCCCATATAAAGATTTAGTGATGAAAGAAGCAGAGTTAGAGAAATATGCCCAATGATGGATTACTACTTTGTATAATTCATATTACATGAATGAATGAAAAAAAAATGTATGTAGAATAAAAAACCATTAGAGAGAGAAGGACATGTCTATGTGGCTTAGAATGTGAGCATTGAAAAAATTCAAACTTGTTATTGCCAAATGATAAATTACCAAATTGAGTGTCTAAATTTGTCCCCCCTTTAATTTTGGAATTGAAAATTAGATACTTAAAGGAATAACATACCCGAGTGTGCACACACACTATCTTTACTTGATTGTTTTTTTCTTTTTCATATTGGTGTTGACACGCTCCATGGTGAAACTTACAACATAGAGTGTAGTGAACATCCACATAAGAAATTTAAATGTAATTCAAATGTAAATAACATATGTAACTTTAAAATTGAAATTGTACATAGTAAAGTAAAGAGATGCAAAACAGGAAAGGAATATACATGTTCTCTTTATGGATGGAGGAGTTCCTATTATTGTTGTGCTTGTGAATTCTTATCTTTGTTAAACTACCAAAGGATTGGGGATGATTATTCCAAAATGTTTTATTGAATGAGAAGTTAAAGTAGGAGAGTAGTTGAGTTCATATGAACCAACACTAAGAAGAGGTACCATACAACAATTTACCCAAAGAACCCCATAAATAGGGAATACTTTTTTATAGAGTATCTAGCCACGTTGATATCTTCCCACATAATGAGAAAGAGGAAGGATGAAAACATATAAAGTATTTATCCACCTTGACATCTTGCAACCTCATGGCCCACACCATTGTAGATGGATCTAGGTCTAATTTTATAGTAAGATAAAGTCAAAAGGGAATATATGGTCCATGATCCCATTATGTCCCATAAAAATTGAATCTAATTATGCTAATGTTGAATGATGCAAAAGAGAAAAAGGCCCATGCCCCATACCATATATCTGTAATTGTATTTAAATGATGCAGTGAAAGAGGAATGAAGTATTCATGTCCCCTATATTATTCTATGAACTATGTCATTTGTATATGCATATGTACCATAAGTCTATAAATATTTGTAAGAATATTAAATTACTGCATTTTTCTATGAATTAAACCCTAAGATAAAAACATCCATTTTAGGCTATAACATAATGTAGTTTTTTCCCTAAGTGGATGGTTATATACCATTGTGATTTATGTTCCTTTTTGTATCTATTCATATTTCTAAGGATTTATACCCTATTGAAAACAATATTCAAGCCTAGTAATCTATATGTAGCATTTTTATATGTATAATATACCTCGATGAGTTCCCCCTCTTTTGTAGAACATGAGAAATGACAATAGAGTGATGGGCCAAAATAAATGATGTGTAACCATTTTAGTTAAATATCATAATATGTATTGGATCACATGGAGAGATGATGTGATGGAAACAATTAGGATTTTGTTCTTGCAAAGGGGGTACACATGGTGTAAAAATAAAGAAACATATAACGTGTGATAATACAAAAAGTAATAATGTGTAATTGAAACACAAATATAAAGCTAATCATAATCAATAACATGTAAAAAGAGGCATATCAAGGCTTAGATCTACAAACATGGGAACCAAAGTGTTACAAGGAAATCATAGCTAAGGCACATAAGATGTGCATACAAATAAGTAAGTCAATACATATGAAAAATGTCACACACAATAGGGGAATAAAGCCACAAATATGGAACACAAAAGTGTCACAAGAAAACCAAGGCACATAAGCCACATACTAGAAGTATTCAAGTACTCAAGCAATGAAGCAACAAAACAAGCTAGCAATCAAGTAAGTAAAACACATACCAAGTAGTAGACATAAAGCACATAGAAAAAGATAATTTGGCTTTACAAAAGACACATGATTTAGTCTTGTTAGTCCAAAAGATAACACATACATAATATACATAAGTGAGTCCAATATGGAAATAAAATTAGTTATAATGAACCAAAATTACTAGTTGGGTAGTGTGGGAGAATCTCTAAATGATCATAGTCATTGGGAAGGGACTAGGTCGATACCTATTATCGTGTATCAATCTATGTATGACCTATGTAAATCTCAACATACCTATGAATGCATGTATAAAAAAGAGTTTACTTAAAAATATGTTATCTATCAAAGCAATATGACAAATGACATATGTAAAGTCAAAAGATAATAAATCAAGTCATATGTAGGTCCCGATTTTGTATTTTTTGTAAATATTTGAATGTTTTTGTATTATGTGATCATTTGAATGATTTGACAGTTTTGAAATTAGATATATATATGAAGGGACATAGCACAAGATCTACCCAATGAGGGACTCATTAGGAGGTAGGGAATACCCAAGAAGTAATGGAGGCTCGAGATTCAAATGTATCACAACAGAAAAAGGTGATCTTGTATAATTTACATAGGAGACAAAGTATGTACCATATGAGAAAGAAGATGGAGATATACCCAATAGAAGTAGTATGTGCAATAGGAGACCTAACATGCGTGGTCTAAGAGGGAAAGACTCACTAGAAGTCATATGTGCAATATAACACCTAAAAGGAGGCCTAGAAGAGAGAGACCCACTAGAAGTAGAATGTACATTATAATAATTAACATGAATCCTAGGATGGATAAACCCACTAGAATTAGTATTTGTATATATACTAAGCATAGGAGGAACATTTTTAACTTTTTCACTAAGTAACTTAGGTATGGGGCCCTCATATGGGATACCCTTAATCATAAAAACTTGATTGTAAATGAACTTAAAACGTTTATGCGAGATAGTAGGATAGCCTAAAAATCATGCACCCAAGGGAAACCTAATTGCATATTGCATGAATTAAGATAACTGAAAAGGGAATATCCATAGCGACAAAACCAATTGTAAGGGGTATAAAAATAAGTCCATGTTTGGTCTCATAATACACATGTTTTTTAGTTTAGATAAGATAATAAATTATTTTTAAAGTGCACATATTATGTTGAGAACTACTATCAATGAAAACAATATGTATAGGGCATTGACCAACAAAAGTGTGATTATATAGTGTGTTAAAAGAAGATCAAGATTCATATTTATATCATCAAAAGTAATAATATGTTGAGAATTTGGCATGGGGGAAATAATACCAATCATATTTTTTAATGGATAATCATGAGGAGGAGGAATAACATGATAAGAATGGTGACTTATGAATTAGGTTTAGAAATGTTTTGATTAGGAAATGGGACTGTAGACACTAAAATTATGTCACACTCCCCTTTGGTCCCTCGACAAATAAATACCTTCATCACATTCACCTAGCCATGGCCCCCTTCACCCCACTAATATTAATTTAATTAAATTAATTCGTTAGCCTCACAATAATTATTATTTAAATCTCCTAATTTAAATAATGCCCACACTTACACCTCACCTAGACACCTCACTAAGCCAACTCACCCTAAGACCTATTCTTAGTAAGTTGCCATAAATAACTAAGACTTACCCAAACCCTAAAAATCAATGCCTACATTTCCTCTAACCACATTCATGCATGTTGACAAGAAGCTTCTAGTCTGATCCACGAGTGAATGACACAAGATCCCATAAAATCAAGGGGATCTGCCTAGTTTAGCAAACCTAGGAAATCCCACCTTGACTGACACCAGTTACCCTTAACCGTCGTTGGTTAAGTCCGAACCTTTGTCGGTCATATTTTAATCCCCAAAACAACCTTATTTTTGAGGTTGGAAAACATTGGCACATTCCTGAGAGATATCACATCTTCTGAGAACAAATTTAAGTGAGAACGCACATGCAAGGAAGGAGATCAAGCATTTTCTCTTGTATAGCCATCCAGTACTCACCCGAGAAAGGATTTGCTCCAACCAAGCAAAAAGGAATGCACATGCATCCCATGCAGAAGCTTTCCTATGATTGGTGATCCTCTGCAGCCTTCAACCTCTTACCAACACCTTCATTCCTCACTTGCAGGTGTCTAGAACTAGGTTCCAAATAAGTAGAATGCTGTACTCCTTTGGTTCATTGGTTTCATCATTATATTTTCATCCTTTGTTTCCTTAGCCACCCATTGACCTCCATTCATACTCACCCCTCCACATACCCATTAAAACTTCACCAAATCCCACCCAATCCACCTAATACATCATTTCAGCCAATCGAGTCCTTTGTGAAATCACAAGGGAGACCCAAAACTCATTCTGTGGCATTCTCAGTTTTCCACAGTAACCGGCACTGGTTACACCCAACCGTCGTCGGTCACCCTTAACCAATATCGATCTCTATATTCACTAATACAGCCCAAAATAGTGACCTATCCACCTATTCCCACATCACCCTTATTCACTTATGATCTGCTTGAGACCTCTGTCAGACCTGCAAAGACCCAAAACAAGTTACTAGACCTTTGGATCTTATTTTAACTTAGCTTGTTGGATTAGATATTTCTTATTGTATTTTGGATGAGATACCCAAATCATTTTAATTACAATAGGGTTTACTTTATTATCCACATTAATTTTTTTTAAACATGGACTAACAACCATTTAGGAAGTATCACACTTCCCGGATCTAGCACACGCTAGGAAATTCACTACACATATTGTTTAACTCTTTTTGGTGGTCTTGCTTTTCATTACAGGTAGTTCCTCGTAGCCAAAAGGAAGCTCTCAGGATCAGCTATGGATTTAGAAGTTATACGTGCGCAACAACCAACCAACCAACATTTAAATAGGTATTCCTCCTACGCCCATTACCCTATCTATTTTGTCAATATTTCAAAGAAACGTCTAAGAATCAGGTGAAACATTTTGGCATGCCCCGTGTGACCCATTTGGGGTTCCTTGCATTTTATTCATTCCTAGGAAAAGTTGTGTGTTTGTTTGCCCTCTGAAAAAGCATACACATTAATTTTCTTCCTTGGTGACCTTCTTTTTCTTTCTATTTTCTCTAAAAGAAATCTTTCTTTTAGTGTACTTAAAAACAATCATTTCTTCTTGTTTTCTACATTTTAGTGAAAGAGCATCCCTCTTCCTATTCATCCATTTGTGTCATCGAACTTCATATTTCAATTTGGGGTTGAAATAAGTGCATTGCATTCTGATTTATCGCATTAGCTCACATTAATTGAGGGAAACCTATACGTTGGAAGTCATTCCCAGCTGATGGTTAACAAATGAATTGTAGAAAGCACATCTCTCTCTCTACATCTTGCCACATTGCAAAAATTCAAAACAAATACATATTCTTAAACAACATCTTTCCAGGGAATGCCTGTCAATGATCTGAGGAGTGGCAGGTACTCCCTAGCTCATTGCTCTATCGAGTCATACTTCAGAGTGAGGCCTGCCCCCACCATAATAAACCTGAAACCTCACCTTGTAGATATCATTTTTGTAGGAAGCCATCCTCACCAAAAAACTCTATTTTACAGTTCATGTGTCAGTCCTTAAATAGCTTAAGCTAAAAAAACATAATAGAAAAGGCACTCTTAGGATCACATTTTTCTTAGTGTTTCGGCTTGGCTTGCGTTTTGAGGTGAGAGGTCACATTCTTCATTTATTTTTGTTTTTCCTTGCATGCTCCTCGTCATAGTTGGTGTATTCTGGCTTCATCTGAGTGTGCCTGGACCATATTCTCATCATTCTCAGAATTCTAGGTTTGATTCCCCATCAGATTTTAATTTACAACCACTTTTCTTTCATCACTGTTTCAATTTCACAGTGACCGGTGTCAGTCCAGTGACTGTCTTTGGTTACCCTCCCACCGTCGTTGGTTACTCTCCCATCGTCTTCGGTTATACCCAACCAACGTCAGTTCCAGGTCCTTTTGTTAGCCTACCCAAAAGGACATTTTATTCATCTTCTTTAGCTTTTCAGAGTCCCTGTCACTGCTATCATTCCCATTGACCTTTTAAAACTCATCAGGTTTGGCATACCTGTTAGATTTGACCTTATATCTTTTTTTTGACCCAATGTTCACTCTCCACAGTGATTGACCACGGTTACCTACGACCGACGTCGATTTACCCTAACTGGCATCAGTTAGCCTGTGTCATTTTCCAGCCAACATTTGGTACCTAATCCATTTTTTACCACCTATTTCACCTATCCCTACTATTTTTCTGTGTCATTTACAGAAAATCAGCCCAACCTGATCATTACTGGTTCACATGGTTAACATCGTATTCCATGCAAGTTGTCAACCACTCCCACCTAGTCCTTCACCGCCTTCCATTTTATCACCCGCCATGGATCCTATCCAACCTATCACTATCGCTACCGGAGATGAGGAATTCGCATGACTCCTTGACCAAAACCCTACCACCTTATAATTTTACCTTTCCTACTCATCCACTCGAGATGCCTCGGGTCAGTTGATATACAACATGCTTGTATCTATCCCCCCGACTCTTGCTCCCACTCCTGCGTCAGCCCCATCTAGCTCCATGCTGCCCGCATCTACCTTACCCCCAGTCATTTCATAGCTAGGGCCTATATCCACTATGACTGCCACGTCTGCTATATCTATGACACCCGCCACATCCACCATACCTTCGACAACCACGCAAAACACAACCTCGTCTGCCCCTAATGTCTCGCATATACCCGTAGCTACACTACCACCTCTGGTATCGGTTAGACCTACCCCTTTTCAGAACATGGTCCTTTCCATTCCACAATCATTAGCCCCCATTGCCACTAGGGTTACCATGACCCTTCCACCCCCGTATACATACTATCAGCAGCCTCCCGTTTCATCTATTATTCACTTTGGGTACGTACCCCCTATTTCACTACCTTCTTCTCAATCAAACTACAAGAAAGCGCTATATTTTGGAGTGCCACCACCATTATATGCCCAAAACCAACCCTCTCACGCTACAGGAGGCACCCAATCATCGCAACCTACTAACAACCTAATCAAATTGATGTTAGACAAGATGCATACATTGGAGGCATCAGTTTTCGGCTCCCGCAACACTCTCACCTATGATGAGATTTACAACAAGCCCATCCACCCATCCATTCCTATTTGTCCATACCCCGTAAATTGGGAGATGCCTAAATTCAACCTCTTCTATAGTAAGGAAAACCCACAACAAAATTTGTGGTTATTCAAACACGGGTGCTACTTAATCGCTCACGATGATGCCTTACTCTTATGGACCTTTCCCACATCTCTGACTAGACCTATGTTAGATTGGTATAGTGGGTTACCTAGACATTCCATATTTTCATTTAATCAAGTAGCCCAAGCCTTCTTGGATCACTTCTCCATTAATATCGTCAAGAAGGTTACCATGATTGACCTATACTCCACGCATCAGTATGAGGATGAATCTATCGCAAATTTTATCACTCGTTGGTGTAGCTTGATCAATCAACTCACCTTCTAACTGCCATTAATATAATTCATTGAGCTCTTCACATGGGCTTGTGCTAGAAATATCTCACCGACCCTACAGGTTTATACTTTCTCAACATTTGATGAAGCATTCACCATGGCACGAAAGTTAGAGATTCAGGCCATCGAAGAGAAGAAAATCCAATTACGTAGTAAAAATTTGGCATTCAAGTCGAATGATACTTCTTCTTCTTCCAAACTGTAGAACAATTATTCAAAGGCCAAGGGCACCGCTAACGTAGTGGTACTCAAATCCGGTTAGACTCATCTATCAAATCAGGCTACCACCTCATCTAATCTCTCACCTATCCAGACTTTTCAATTCAGACGAGAACAACAGAAATACACCCCAATTGGGGAGCCTTACTCTTCTGTCTTAGAAAAGCTTATCAAAGCTGGGGCCATCACCCTTCCGCCTATAAAACTACACACTGGTTTTGACCCTGCTCGCCCCATGCCCGCATGGTATAAAGAACACAACTTTTGTAACTATCATCGAGTAAAGGGTCATAGTGATGGAAATTGCATCACTTTAAAAAATATTGTCCAAGAAATGCTCGAGAAAGGTGAGTTAACTGTGGATAATCCTAACACACCTGCCAATAAAAACCTACACATCTTCAAGAAACCATTTCCTAATCATGCCCCTTCGTCTGATCAAACCAGTGAGACCTCAACTCATGATACCCATACCTGCGATGTCCACACTATTTTTAGTGACGCACCTGTTGCTTCCCAATTACCCCATATTCCTTCCATAGAAGAGATTCTAGCCTAAAATCCTCCTTCCACATTGGAACCTACCTCACCTATTTGTCCACCCATAGAGGAACACCTTTCACCTCCTTCCTCACCTGTGGAGGAGCCCTTCACTAATATCGAGACCATTTCACCTCTAGCTTCTCCACCTAGGGAATCATCACCCATAGTAATTATTCAATCCATGGAGGATACTTGTTTACCTCCTCCACCCATAGAGGAGCACCCATCATCTCCTCCCCCTATCACATACCCAATAGAAATAACTTTACCTCTAGGTGAGTATTCTCCATCAGCTACCCAAGATCCTACAGACCTATTTTCGGCTCTCTTACCCACGTAAGCTAAAGCTAGCCAATTTCCCATCTCTAAGACACATTTTACGGGAATTGCCATTAGGTCCTCATCAATTCCACCTACAGATGTGCTGTTCTCGCATTTGGCTGATCACTTAGGTTTTGTAGATAGGGCCTTACTTTGGGGGCACCTTTTGCTTCCTGTCTCAACGCAGATGCAGATATCACTTGTTGATACCTCCACTAACTACCCAAAAATATTTCGACCAATCTAACCGAACAAAACCACCTCTATCACAACTTCTTTCATGACACCCATCATAACTCAACACGTACCCTTACCCATAACCCAACCTACATCTAAATCCAAACCCACACATACATCATCTTCCTCGACTAAACCTATAACTACCTTAGGGGTCACCCCAACCACCAACCTTACTCATCCACCTATCAAACTGGATTTAGCTACATCCTCCAAAGTCAACACCACACCTACTCCGACACCCAAACAAAATAACCAAATCCATAGAACTCATACTCCGGCTTCGCCAATCACACCTGCCCCGTTCCCATCCGTCTTAGGACCTCATCTTCCCAACATAGTTAAGAAACTCCCACCCATCAATAAACAAAAAACATAACAGCCCACTCCTTCCTTGCAAACCTCTAACCTACCCAAGTGCCCGACATGACTTACACCTACACCTGCAGTATCTTTACCAACCATACCCCCAATACTCTCCGTGACTTCTTCACTACCCACTACACTTCAATCTTTGTCTCTCACACCCCCTGTGTGACCCACGTCATCTACCTTCACAGCACCCCCGTTATCCCCTGGGTAACTCATCCTCTTCCCCCATCTACTTTTCCTTCTAGATCCCATGCACCCATATCACCTTTACCCAAGCAGGTGCAACCCAAAGAAAAAACTTCGCTACCTCCCAATAAGGTAGTCAAAACAACCACACACCCTCTTTCCCATTCATCTACCACACCCCTACCTAGACAAACATGACCGACACCCAAGACCACACCAGCACCCAAAACCGTAGCTTGACCTATTCCCCCTCCCGTGAGGACTGTTCCTCAACAATCAGTCATACCTACACCTAAACCCACTTTCACCTCTCATTGCGACCCACTAGCGGGGTCCTATGCCAAAGTTTTAACCAACCTTTTTGAGACTTCTGTTATCACATTACCGCCACTCAGACCTTACGACCCCCTCAAACCCAAGCCAAAAGGGATTGATGACACTAAAATTTTCACCTACCATCATGTGCCAGGGCATGATGTGGAGAATTGCAAGGCCTTGAAAACTATCCTTATCCAGTTGTGTCATTCGGAAGCCAACTTTGATGATGACAACCTTCTCGATGAGGAAACTTCTTCACCAACGCCCATTCCCATAGTCCTTCCTTCATTTCCCACTCGACAACCATGACCTCCACCACCACAGCTCCTAGAAACACCTCCAAGATTTGAAATTAACATGGTTCATATAAGAGAACTTGCCACACCATCACCAAAATGTCATTGCACCCAGCTCACCTCATAGGGTTTTTCTCCTCCGGTAGGTTTTTTCCCATCATGTCGTTATACCACTCACCTTACACCTTCTCTGTTTACCAACTCCCCTTATATCAACATGATCCACGTTACTACCAGTGCTCAGAAGGATAAAGGTAAGGAAAAGGAAACTGACCCACCAACCAATCCTATACCCAACATACCATCTACACCGATACCTAACATCACTAGCCGTGGCCCCATGCACCCCATTTCTAATGGAGTCACACATTGCACCATGATCAAACAATTACACCAATCTCCCCTCAAAATTTCCTTATATGACCTCATCCCATCCTCAGAATCCCATCGTCAAGCTCTCATGGAGGTTCTTCAATCTATTGAGGTTTTACCCAATGACCCTACACTTGTAGCCTCCATTATCACACCCCATCATGTAGCCTCTCTCACCAAATTGCCACCTTTATCCACACCGCACCCTACTCACCAAGTAGCCTCCCTTAGCTTTTCAGAGGAAGAGATCGCACCAGACCCAACCCTCTTCATCTCTGTCCACATCGATGATATACATGTACGACGTGTAATGATTGATGGGGGTGCTAGTATTGATATCATTTCATCTCACGCATTCGCTCAAATGCGCATACTTGACAATTACATGCATAAAAATCCTGTCATGTTACGTTCATTCAATGACACTATCACCTCCACATTAGGCGCTGTCATCCTCGACATTCACATGGGCCCTGCATTGTCTCAGAATTATTTTACGTCTTGGAGGGGGAATTCCAATATAACTTGTTGCTTGGCAAACCCTGGATTCGTGTCATGGGTTGCGTTCCTTCCACTTTGCATCATTGTGTAAAGTTTGAACATGAAGGACACACCTATACCATTCCATCCGATCCATCACCTTTTAAAACATGAAACATGCTTTACCGACCTAATGACATGCTTATACCCATTACAACATCTACCTCCACAACTACTACTGCTTCACCTACACTTCCGCTTACCAGTATAGTTGCCACCTCCACCGCACATACCTCTTTCATTCCTACCACCACCACAACCTCCACAACCAACCCATCAGTCTCCCAATCCGTTAACTCCACCTTCGTATTGACCTCCAAGATATCATCTATTCCTGATACCCACATACCAAGCACCGATCCCTTGGAAGGTTTTTTTCAATGCCTCACTTTGGGGGAATACCGCCTATATAGTGTCAACACATTCCTTACTCCATAAGAGTATGGAAGTCTTCACCAACACCCTCGCTATGATCACCGTATAGGAGAACACCTCCTTTATGGTCCTCCTCATCTTCGTACTAGTCTCACCTATGGGGGACTTGATACTACCATGTACACACCCGAACCACCGTCACAAACCCGCCCATTTTTTGTTGACTTACAGTCTCTCACCAATCACTGTTTTGCACACACCTTCCTGCACCGATGTGCATGGAAGGGTTTTGGTTTTGGATTTTACGAGCAAGGCCACCATACTGTTATTCCATGTACCACCCACAAACATAACAACCATAGTGGTATCGGCTTTCCTGATCCACCTACCAAACAAGCCTGCCTTGAACCCATCAAGGACATCAACCCTTCTCCACCTTCTTCACCCTCTCCGCCTTCATCACCACCTTTTCCAATGGAGTCGATGGATCCTGAATCTATCCCTCTTAACTTTTTTTTTCTTTTTTCATAAACACCATTTCATTGGGGCCTTTGACTTATCAACGTGAGGGCGAGGCTCCTTCCTCTCTTCCCTTCTTGTATCCTAAAATGATCGATAATGATACACCTTCAATTAACGTTGTCTAATGTCAGGATGATGAATCTATATTCACCTACCTTGGTTCAGAAGACTCATATATTCATCGGTTGTTACCTTTTGAGATGCAAACCATGTTGAATGAATTGACTATCGAGATCAACATTCATACTCAGGATGACCCGCACATCCTAAAGATTAGCCAATCTTTGGACGTTGCTAAACAAGAAGCCATCACTTCTTTTCTCAAAGATCATAACCACACTTTTGCTTGGTCTTATGCAAACATGCCCGGTATTGACCCCACCATAGTGGTCCACAATATCCTAACCATTCCCAATGCCAAACCCATCAAACAAAAGCTAAGGAAAATGCACCCTCGCATTGCCCTTCTTGTCAAAGAAGAAATTCAACGCCTTCTTTCTGTTTCCTTCATATTACCCATTGATTATCCTCATTTGATTTCCAACATTGTCCCTGTCACTAATGCAACAGGGGAATTCCCTTTACCTGGTATTGACCAACTGGTCAACCTTATCGCTGGTCACGAGATGCTATCACTCATGGATGGCTTCTTGAGTTATAACCAAATCCTGCTTACCTCAGAGGATCAACATAAAACCACCTTCATCACCCCTTGGGGGACCTTCTATTATCGCGTCATGCCTTTTGGCCTTAAAAACACTGGTGCCACATATCAACGGGCTACGACTTACATCTTCCATGATATCATGCATCATATATTGGAAGATTACATGGATGATATCCTGGCCAAATCTAAACACCGCTCCGAGCACCTTGCTGTCCTAAAATCCATTTTTGACCGTCTCATTAACTATTATGTTTTCCTTCAGCCTAAGAAGTGCGTCTTTGTGGTCCTCTCAGGAAAAATCCTGGGCTTTATCATTTCCCTACATGGTATAGAAGTTGAACCTGCTAAAGTCAAGGCAATTATCGAAATGCCTCCACCCACTAACCTTAGACAACTTCGTATCCTACAAGGTAAATTACAGTCTATTCACCGTTTCATTTTACAATTATCTGATCGGTGTCAACCATTTCATCATTTGCTCAAGAAGGATGTCTCCTTTAAATGGGATGATGACTGCCACAAATATTTTGAGGCCCTAAAATAGTACCTTCTCCAACCACCCGTACTCATTCCACCTAAAGACGATAAACCTTTCTACCTATACATCTCAACTACCAATCACTCCTTGGGAGCAATGTTCACTCATCACGATGAAAAACACAGGGAGTCAGGCAGTTTATTACAGAATTTATACTCTTATAGACTACGAAACCTGATATACCCATCCTAGAAAAACTTTTCTTAGCCTTAGTTTTCATGTTACCACCAAACTTTTCCATTACCTACTCAACCACAAAACCTATGTTGTGACCAACACTGACCCCCTACACTTAATGTATGCTAAACCTTACCAAAATCAGTTTGTCGCATGTTGGCTTATGCTTGTTAGCTAACCTCGACCTCGAATTCATTCATCAAAAGTCTCATCAAGGGCCAAGCTATCACTCGACCAATTGGCCAACACACCTATTACCGGGGATCAACCCTCTACTTTTGACTTTCTAAATGAGTCAAATGCTACCCTTACCCTAGTTGAACTCCCTTACCAAATGACACTCTTCTTCGATGGTTCAAAGTGTCAGCGTGGGGGTGGGGCTGGTATTATATTCATTCTGCGTTTGATGGTGAGCCCATGCTTTTTTCTTTCAAACTCGATTTTGAATGCACAAACAATATCACCGAATACGAAGCACTCGTATTAGGTCTCCAAACCACCTACGCCCTAGATGTCAAATCAATCAACATCTTTGGTGATTCTCAATTGGTCGTAAACCAAATAAATGGTATATATCAATGTTGTAACGAGATACTTCAAAAGTGTAAACATCATGTAGACATACTTTTGACCACCTTTGACTGTTACACCCTTCAAACCGTCCCACACTCAACCAAAAAATTTGCAAACACCATGGCCTGTGTGGCTTCTCAAATACCCGCTTCACCTACCGATTCTAAAATCTTTGTCACCATACAATGACTCCAATCACCCTCTTACTTACCTCACAATGTTTACTCTATTAAAACCACTACCCCCCGACCTGAGTAACCTGTGGTATAAATAATACTCTGACTATCTTTCTCTCTCCAATTTACCCCCTGATCTCACTCAGTAATGGATAACGCGCCTTACTTAAAAAGGTTTCTCATTATGTCATCATGAGAGGCCTCCTCTATAAACATGGCTTTGATGGTATTCTCTTACGATGCCTCACGAGTTCTGAAACTCTTTATACCATTAAGGAAGTTCATGATGGCGTATGTGGAGGTCACTTCAGTGGCCTTACTGTTGCTAAGCATGTCCTTCGCCTAGGCTATTGTTGGCCAACCCTAAACCTTGATTATTGTAACTACGTCAAATGTTGTATAAAATGCCAACAACACACCAACCTTCATCATACACCCAGTAATGCCTTATAGGTCACCCGTGACCTTTGGCCCTTCTCTCAATGGGGTTTAGATCTTCTCGGAGAGATTAACCCCTATTCTTCCCAATGACATCAATGGATCATCACCGCTACTGAATACTACACAAAATGGGTGGAATCCATACCACTCATCTCCATGAAAGCTAAGAAAATATGTGTGTTCATCAATCATCACATCATTTGTCGCTTTGGTGTTCCTCATTGCCTCATCATTGACAATGGAAAACAATTCAAAAACAAAACATTGCAAAAAATTTACGACGCCTTTGGTATTCAGCTCAGTTTCTCATCACCTTATTACCCACAAACCAATGGCCAAACCAAATCCACTAACAAAATCCTAAACAAAATCCTCATGAAAGTGGTTAACGATATTGGGAAGGACTGGCGTACGCACATTCCTTTCGCCATATGGGCATACCACACTAGTATTCGTACTTCCACTACCGCCACACTATTTTCTCTGGTCTATGGTATCGAAGCTGTTCTACCTCTCAAGGTCCAGATTCCCTCACTCTGCATTTATCTCCATGACATGCTCAATGATGATGAATTTCGTCAAGACTGTTTAATACAACTAGATTTATTAGATGAATGTCATCTTAACGCTCTGGGTCACCTTCAAGTTTACCAAAAACGTATCAAACATGCCTGTGACAAATGTGCCCATGAACGAACCTTCCAAGTTGGTGACCTTGTCCTGAAAGAAAATCAACACGTAACCAAAGTAGAAAAAAGTAAACAGAGAAAATTTGCTCCTAATTGGCTTGGACCATACATCGTGACTCATACTTATAGATCAGGTGCTTATCATTTATCTTCACTCCATGGTAAACCCGAACCTAAGCCCCTTAATGCCTTGCATCTTCGACTATTCTACTATTAACCTATAGTCCTACCTCACCTTTTACCTCTTTCCATGTTTTTCCCTTGAGCGCTACCCACTTCCTACATCCTCACCAACGATTAAACAAGAATTATGTGAGTACCCATCATTTTTCATCTTCTCTTGACTATGTGTACTACGTCGCTACACATAGCATGATTCTCATGGATAATTTTTGTCGTCTACCTTTAGATGAGATTCCCATGGTCATGTTCCACCCTACTTTTTGAACAAGAGTCTTATTCTTCAACTTGGTCTTGTCCATGACTTCAAAGCCCTTGCATGGGACCCAAATCCTTAAGTCAAACTTCTCAAAAAAAAGATGACTCCCTCAAAAGGAAATCTTCCTCTCAATAATTGCTGCTGTAAATAGACTACTCCCTCGAAGGGACAAACTATGCAAAGCTAAAAAAAAGAGAAGAATAGAAAAGTGGAAGCTTCCAACATCAATCAGCTTCACAAAGACCTCAAGGAGTTCAAACTCCTCATCCCATATAGACTTCCTGCATCGATCAGTCTATCTCAAATACACGGTCACAATAGAGAAAACATTTTTAGTCATGGAATTACCCATTGTGATCTTGGATCTCTTTCCTGAAAAGCATGCTACCTCATATCATATAAAAAATTAACCACATTTCTCCCTTTTTACCATTCTCTACTCCCATTTCCTACTACCCTCAAAGGACCTCTTAGAAACTTAGACATTTGGTGATCATGTGACTACTTTTGACCGTAGAACAATCAATAATGCAATGTCTTTAGGGTCTTACGTTCATTACCTCCTCCAAGGTGTGATCTACTCGGTATGATCCTAGCCAATTAGGTGGCTTTATTGCACCCTCTTATCTTTTATCCATCTTTGTTTATGTTTTGACTACCTTATACAAGACTTGGTCCTTGACGCTTACCTTTGGGGTAATCTTCTTCTTTTGCCACAATCAACATCACCTATATCACTTTACCTATAACCCCCCCCACACCTAAAAGACGTAAACCCACAACATGCCTAAAAACCTACCAACTCATTTTCATACCTCCTCATATTCTTCCCTAGCTTATGGGAGAACTACATCGGCCTGAGGTCCCTTTTCACCAGGACTATGTAGGTAGCACTCCGAGGGCATGGGGCCCTTGGAGGTTAGCTCGGCCACTCTCTACCCTAACCAATCCATTCATCTTCATCTTCCTAATCAATCCAACATTACATTCATACCCTACTTAGTTTCCTTTTTATATCAAAAATTGGAAATTAAAACACAAACAAACAAGTTGCTTAACATTTTTTTATCATCATCACAACATACATACATTTATTATGACTACCATTTCTCTACCATCATCATGTGTATATTATACTCACTATCACATCTCACACCCCCAATTTTATCATTCATTGCAAAAAATAATGAATCACAACTTCAATACTTTAAACACAACCATGCCTAAAAACCTGACTTGATCCATGCCTAAACCAACCTGACTCAATCCATGCCTAAACCTAACACAACCATGCCTAAAACCTAACCAATCCATGCCTAAACAACTGACTCAATCCATGCCTAAACCACCTGAACTGACTCAACCATGCCTAGACCAAAAACCTGACTCAATCTCAACCATTCCTAATACCTGACTCGATCCATGCCTAAACCAACCTGACTCGATCCATTAAATCATCGGCAAAAAAACACATGACTGATAACTGAACCTACCTAAAAAATGTCATCGGCACACAGGCCGGTCTCATATACCCTAAATCATAATAAACCAATCACAAAATATTTTTGGCGCGATAGGGTCCAATATATGCTGTCAAAATATACAAAAAACTCGGCATCGGTCATCCCTCTTACACAAACCCAACATTTTACCCTATTACCCCACCTATCCCTCCTTTTTTTTCCACACCTACCCTTTACCCTTGATCATTTACCCCACCTAACCTTTACCCAACCCATTTACTTACACCTTCCTGACCTCATCATTTACTACCTCCCTTTGTCCTCCTTTGGTGACTCCTTATTTTACCCTTCCCTCAGCCTTACCCGTGCTGTGACCTAGATTTTTGGCCCTGGACAATCGCTAGTGACCTTTGACCTCATGTGTTTGCTATACCTTGCAGCACTGTTACCTGTGTTGTTGACCTAATGACCTTACCTAGCCTATTTCCATGACTTTTTATCCTGACCCTACCTTTGGTGTACTAGAAACATACCTAAATGTTCCTGCACCTAACCTACATTATGTTTCCTAACCATATCCTATACCTTGGATACCGGAATCACTTCAACCTTGTTTGGATAAACCTATCGACCTTAGACGATGTAGAGTTTTCCTACTCTTTAAAACTGGTATTGTGCTGCAGTTTATATGTGTGCGTGTGTTTGAATGTTACTACCTTTGACCCTGATCCATTACCTAGATTTCCCACATAGACCTTTAACCCCTTTTCCCCCATTAACCACCTTCCCCTTTCTCACATTTACCTTTTATCAAACCACTCACCGATTCTGCCTGCTGCCTTGTCAGTTCCTGGTTTGAGGGGGATCACCTTCACCCACACATGGGGCAACCACATCTTATTTTTGTTAGCGTCGCTTACCAATACAAGCTACGTAACAAAAAGGGACAAAATGTAGACACTAAAATTAGGTCACACTCCCCTTTGGTCCCTTGACAAATAAAAAGAAAAATCTGTATAATACAAATTCATTTGTACGTTTTGGATTTTGTGAAAATGACAGAGCGTTGAACAAGTTGTGCTTTATCAGGAGAAAAAGACGAGGGACGATATCCTGCTGAGGTGGAGGGATCCGGTTGGTTAGAGGAGCCAGGTAGATGGGTTCACGAGCATAGGTGGATCGATTGTGATTGGGTGGAGAGCAGGAGGATTAGATTTGGTGAGTGGACATGGCAGAGGCAGGAGAGGGATTGGGTGGACCACCAGTGCAGTAGCCTGATGTGCCACCATGGAGATGGCAGCGCAATGAGGTAAGATTCAATCTCTTGTATTGGTTTGGGAGGTGAACTAGGTATATAGGTTAGGGAAAGAATACATGCTTTTTGGGGGGGGGAAAAGGGGATTTGAATTTGGGAATGCAAATTGGGTAGAATAGGAATGGGTAGAGGTGTGGTTAGGTGTACGAGGGGTGGGGAGGAGATGAGGGTAGAGGTAGGTAGGAATGGGTGAGAAGAAGGGAGTGTTTTAGGAAAAAGGGGGTTTGGGTGTCATGGATTTCTGTGCGACAGTGACCGGCGTCGGTCAAGGGGTGGCCGACGTCGGTGGTGTCTAAGTTGGTACCAGTCACAGATAAGGTGACCGATGCCGGTGTGGGATAGACCATGGTCAGTTAGAAGTAAACTGGTACCAGTCAACATGTGGAGAAAAAGGGGCCAACAGAGCCCTAGAATGGTTGGGTGAGATAGATAGTGGGCAAGGAAGATGTTGTTGATGAAAAAAAAAGCATGGGTAAGAGGTTGAAAGAGGTATGGTATGATCGATAGTGGGTTAGGGTTGGGGTGGGTAGATAGAATATGTGATAAGAACGTAAGGTGTGAGGGGAAAAAGAGGGAGGGTAATAAGTTTAGGTGAAGTGTTAAGAGTGATTGTGGGTATGATCAAGGTGTATTAATGTGATGTTTTGTTGGATACAGGTGAGAGACTAGTTGTGGATGCAAGATAGGGTGCCGCCCCTACTCGTGACAGTTCAAGGAGGTGCGACAATTGAGGATTGGTGACATGTTGCAGCAGTTGGTCTGATTGGGATCAGACGCTACTGGCATGGAGTTTAGCAGCCTAGTTTGATGGTCACCCTCATCGACATAAGGGATTCAGCAACCAACACATTCCATCTACCGATGGGTGAGATCACAGTCACCCTAGAGGATGTGTATATGATCCTACGGTTACCGATAGTGGGGGTGGAGGTATATTCGATCTCTTCAGAGGTGTCTGGGGAGTTGATGCTGACAGTCTTTGGTGAGGGGTTGGCAGAGATGAGATTTCATAGTGCCAGCATGAGCTACAGAGAGATGTACCAGGCCCATCCAGAGGAGACTAGGCTTTTTGTGTTATTTATGGAGGCAGTCTGCTACTTTACACTGCCTAGATAGAGGGTGGGAGATTCCCTCGATCATTGATGGGGGTCCTACATGATATGGTGATAGACAAGACCCATTTTGCATGGGCACCAACATTCCTAGTGCAATTATATAGGGAGTTATGGGCGTATGGGCGGCTTTGGAGGTTCAGTTTGTGTTGCACTTTCCTATTACATTGTTGGGCCTATGAGCACATTGTGTGTGTGCACCTAGTTGGTATGCCTCAGGTGGATGCATTCGAGCCAAGTTTTGTTCAGGTGGGATATAGGCAATGGGTGCCGGTTATTGGAGAGCATCGAGCGGGCAGGGTGACACATGATGTTTCCTACTACAGGAGGTTACTGGAGGTGTTGTCTGGCGTAGACATCATCTGGAGGCCCTATGTGGGTTATCCATCATATGGGTAGATGGTTGTGGAGCTAGATGGATTGCAGCTTCTCAGATGGATAGAGGGGTGACGTGTCATAGAGCACGAGATGATACCCATAGACATGGTTAGACGACAGTTTGAGCTGTCACAGGATATACCTCCACCCTTCCCATAGTACATGAGGGATAACATGGAGAGGCTGTTGCCTCTGCCCTAGCTGACAGTGCCTATAGGGTAGGAGGAGTAGGTGAGATACTGACGGATCGATGATGTCAGGGTGACTGACATATATAGACAGTGGTGGGTGAACACCTACGAGAAGTACCATCGAGGTCGGGGCAGCCGGATTTATCCACCATCACTGTTCAAAGGGACACCCTACAGGGGGCAGGTAGCCACGTTGATTACACAGCTGGGGATGGTGCAGGGGCAGTTGACAGGTGTAGGGGCATAGGTGGCTAGTTTACAAGCACAGGTAGCCAGTTTATAGGCCCAAATAGCACAAGGATAGGCACCCGCACAGCGTGGTGATGGTGATGGGATACAGGTGGCCGCCTTATAGGCATAGGTTACAGGTTTGCTAGGGGCCAGTTGGCAACTGCACAAGTGCAGGTTGCGACTCTTCAGTCCCAAATACAGGTAGGAGTGGGACAGGGTCCCTCAGGATAGGCACAGGCATGAGGATAGAGGAGGTTAGAGGCTAATGTGGCCACCACAGCCAGTACTCATAGCCAGATTGTGGGATGCCCTAGGTGAGGCTAGGTATTATCAGGATATTTTAATAGTGGTAGGGATATATTTTCTATCCTATGGAGAGTACAGGGCACAACAGGCCTTGAGTGAGAGGACCGGGCCATGTACCCATAGTGTGGAGAGCACAGGGGGCCATCAAGCCCCAAGACATGGTCAAGGTGAGGCCACCAGTTCATGGAGGCCGGCCCACGTGTAGTACTGATAGGGACCCAGGACGAACCATGATGGGGGGTGAGATGTTAACAAGCCGTTGTATAAGAGCCCAAGAGGAGGAGGAGATAGGTGAGACAGACGTGGATGATTTATAGATGATGATATTTATAGCCGTATGGACCTGGTGTACTTGTATAGTTATTTATTTCCATATATTACCGGCTTTGTGCCTATGTGAGTGGAATACTAGAGTTGAATTCAGTATGATCAGATATCAGGGTCATGCCAAGGCATGGTGATTGATGTCATGAGGGTCATAGAGCATTTTTGGATTGATTTGTATCAGTGTACATAAGCATGTATACGTAGAGTCGGGATTTATAGATGCATGATATGGAGTACTAGGGCATAGTGTATGGATTGAATTTCCAGGTATTACTTAGGTATGTGATGGAAACTAGGTGAATTAAGTATGTTTAGGGTCATTAGGTATGGATTGAGTCAGGTCATAAGCATGGATGGAGTCAGGTTGACTTAGGTATGATGAATTTTAGGTTGCTTTAGGTATGGTTGAGTTGAGGTATGGTTGAGTTTAGGTTGGTTTATGCATGGTTGATTTTTTAACTCATTAATTTATGCAATTAATGATGATGTGGGTCATGTTAAGATGTTTTGTAGGAAAAATGTATTGTAATGGTAAAGAAATGATAGACAATATGAAATGAATGCATGAGTGATGATGGTAAAGATGTGAAGCAATTTTTGTTTGTTTGGTTTAATTTCCAATTATTGATATAAAAAGGAAACTAACTAGGGTAGAATGTGACTAGGAAAGGGGGAGAGGGAATTAGTTAGGGTAGAGAGTGGTCGAGCTAACCTCCAAGGACCATATGCCCTCAGAGTGCTACCTACATAGTCCCGACGAAAAGGGACCTCAGGCTGATATAGTTCTCCCATAAGCTAGGGAAGATTAGGGTGAAATAATGGAATGGTCTAGTAGGTGTTAGGCATGGGTGATGTAGGTCATAGGTATGATTGAGTTTAGGTTGTAGGTATGGTTGATTGATTTTTAAATACATGTGCAGAGGATCTGGTCCTGTATAGGATAATCAATAGGTAATGAGGAAGGCGAATGGTAAGAAGTGGTAAAAGATTTGTTTAATTGATAAGAACCCTGATGAGTCTATCACACCTTAGATGGGCTTATGAATGTAAGACCCTATAGGCCTTGCATAATGGATTTTTTTAAAGGTGAAGAAAAGTCACAAGATCACAAAATTTCACATTTGCGGCAAGTCCCTTGAGTAACAAGGAATTTAGGTAGAAAAGACAAGGAGGTGAGAATGAGAGGTTTAGCGTAACTTAGTGTATGATGATGTATATTTCAGAACAAGAAACCCATAATCCAAAATAGGCAAGTCCATGACAAAAATTTCATCTTTTTCTTGATTTGTTTGTTTTTAATAGACTGATCGATATGCAAAGTCTATATGGGATGAATATATTATCTCCTTGAGGTCTTTGTGAAGATGAGCGATGCGGGAAGCTTCTGAATATTTATTACATTTTTGTAATGACCGTACATAGTTGTCCTTCAAGGGAGCAGTCTATTGATAGTGGTAGAATATGGAGAAGAGATGTCCCTTTTGAGGGAGTCATCTTTTTTGCTGGAAGTTTGACTCAAGGAGTTGTATCCCTTTTTGTTTTTTTTTGTTTTTTTTATATGTTTAAGTCGTAGACAAGATTATAGAGGATGATTAGGTTCCAGTTTTAGAATACAAGATCATAGTACACAAATATTAATTAGGAAAGAGGTGGTTTTGAGTGATGAACGACCATGGGATTCCATCTTGAAGAAGATGAAAAGTATCCATGAGAATCATGCTATGAGAAAAGTCGTGGTACTCACATTGAAGACAAGGCTAAAAGGTGACGGGTAATCACATGATTCTTGTTTAATCGTGGACCCTCAAAATGGGTAATAATGGAAGGTGAAAAATGCTCAAGGGGCAAGTGACCAATTGAAAAAAAGTGATATAGGACTTTATATCAACAATAAAATGGTTGAAGATATAGGGCATTAAGGGGCTTAGGTTTGGGTTTACCTTCAAGTGAAGACAAATGATAAGCACCTAATCCATAAGCATGGGTGATGATATAGGGTCCAAGCTAATAGCCTTGACTTTAGGAGCCTCTTAAAGTTACATGTTGATTTTCCTCCCCATTTACTTTTCTCCTCTTTGGTTATATGTTGATTTTCCTTCAAGATGAGGTCACCGACATGAAAGGTTCATTCATGAACATGTTTTTCATAGGCACGTTTGATACGTTTTTGGTAGATTTAAAGATGGTCCAGGTCGTTGAGACGACATTCATATAATAATTCAAGTTGCGCCAAACAATCCTAGCGAAAGTCATCATCGGTGAGCATGTCTTGTAGTGAGATGCAAAGGTATGGAATCTAGACTTCGAGAGGTAAGACAGCCTTAGTACCATAGACCAAAGAAAAGGGGGTGGCAGTAGTCGAAGTGTGAGTACTAGTGCGGTAAGCCCACAATGCGAAAGGAATGTGTGTATGCCAATCCTTCCCAGTATCATTGACCACATTCATAAGAATTGTATTCAACGTTTTATTGTTTGATTCGGCTTGACCGTTGGTTTGTAATAAGGCATGAGATAAGGTGATGAGAAAGCATTGAGTTGGTAGTGGTTTTTTTTTTGAATTGTCAAAAGGTTGAGGTCACATAGTTTGTGTAATACGGGTTCACATATTTTTTGGCTGATAGGAAATGAGGGGAATGACATCCATTTAGTGTATTATCCGTGATAATAATTGGTGATTGGACACCAAAGTGACATATCTTCTGTGATGGTTGAGTGAATTCACATATTTTTTTGGACTTTTGTTTGATAGGTTTGAAATTAGGAATCATCATGATATTGTTAACCACAATTTTAGGATCGATACCAGGAATATTGGCATAAGACAAAGTGAATGCGTCGTTATGGTCCTGAAGGAAAGAGGTGAAGGCTTCCTGTTCAGTAGTGTCTAAAGATCGGATGATCTTTAGAATGTGTGTGTTGTCTTGGGTATTAATGTTGATTTCAATGGTTGATTCATTCAACATGGTTTGTGTCTCAGAGGGTAAATACCAGGTGAATATAAGAGTTCTTCTACACCAAGGTAGGTAAGGATGGACTCATCATCCTGACATTGAATAAATTTAATTGAAGGCATATCGTCATCATTCATGTCAGGATACAGGAATGGGAGAGAAGAAGGAGCCTCACCATCACGTTGATAGGTTAGTGTTCCCATGGAAATGGTGTTTACACAAAAAAAGTTAGGAGGTATAGATTCAAAATCTATGGACTCTGTGGGTGAGGATGGTAATGTGGGTAAATGAGAGGGGGAAGATGCCTCTTCCTGAATAAGGTCGTGCAACCTTCTTAGAAGATGGGGCGTCAAAACTAATGCCACTACGGTCATTGTGTTTACAAGAGGTACATGAGATGATAGTGTGGCAACCTTGTTCATAAAAACTGAAGCCAAATCCTTTCCACGTGCACCTGTGGAGGAAAGTGTGAGCAAAATGATGGTTAGTGAGGGAGTGTAGGTTGGTGGAAAATGGTTGGGTTTGGGATGGAGGTTCGGGTTTATAGGTGGCCATATCAAGTCCCCCATATGCTAGGTTGGTGTAAAGGTGGGGAGGGCCATAAGGGAAAACGTCACCAATGTGAATTCATAACTGGGGTGTTGACGTAGATTCCCATACTCTTATGAGGTGAGGAAGGTATTATCAATATTGTATAGGTGGTATTCCCCCAGAGTGAGGCATTGAAAAACACCTTATAAGGGATCAGTAGTTGGTATGTGGGTAGCAGGTATAGATGGCTCGCTAGATGAAGGGGAAGCAGGGGTGCTAGTGGTAGAGGCTATAGCTGCAGTAGGGATAACAAAGTTAGATGCAACATATGTAGTAACAATTTTGGTGGATGGGCTCATGGGTGGAGGTGAAGTGGTTTTAGTGGTAGATGCCTTGACCGGTAAAAGCACATCATTGGGTCGATATAGCATGTTACAGGTATTGAAAGGTGAGGGGTCAGTAGGGATGGTGTAATTATGTCCCTCATGTTCAAATTTGAGGCATCAATGTAATGTTGAAGGGAAAAAACCCATAACACGAATCCAAGGTTGGCTAAGTAACAAGTAATATTGGAACTCTCCTTCTAGGACAAAGAAAAGTTTAGGGATAGTGCGGGGACCTATGTGGACATGGAGAACAACGGTACCCAATGTAGAGGTTATGGCATCATTAAAGGAACACAACATAATGGGGTTACTATGCATGTAATTGGTAGGTATTTACATTTGGGCATACCCATGGGAGGAGATGATGTTAATGCTAGCACCACCATTGATCATAATGTGTTGTATGTGTATATTATCGATAAAGACAGATGAAAAGAGTGGGGTTCAGGTAATCAACCTAGAAGGGAGTGATCTCTTCATCTACAAAATTGAGGGCGGCCACTTGGCGAGTGGGTGCAGGTGTAGAGGAAGGCGAAGACCTAGTGAGAGAGGCTACGTGGTGAGGGGTAATGATAGAGGCTACGGGTGTGGGGTCATTTGGTAAGACTTTGATAGATTGAAGGACCTCCATAAGGGCTTGTTGATGTGACTTTGAGGTCTGGATGAGGTCATATAAAGACATTTTGAGGGGGGATTAGTGTGGTTTTTTAGCATTGTACGATGTGTGGCCCCGTCAGAAATGGGATATAAAGGACCACAAATGATGACTTTGGGTGTGAGTGCAGAGGGTATATTGGGTACAGGGTTGGTTGATGGGCCAGTTGATTTCTCCTTGCCCTTGTCTGTCTGAGCACAGGTGGCAATGTTGCTCATGTTAATTTGAGGGGAGGTGGATGAAGAGGGTGTGTCATGGAAGGTATAGCGGCAAGAGGGACAAAACCCTTATGGTGGGTATGACCCTTGTGAGATGAGTAGGGTGCACTTGCATTTGGGTGTTAGTTTGGCCAACTCTCTTATGCAAACCATGTTAATTTTGAATCTTAGGGATGGATCTAAGAGTTTTAGGGGTGGAGATTTTGGTCACTGAGTAGGCAATGAGGGAAGATCTGTGGAAATTGGTGATGACGAAATGGGGTCCTCATCAAGAAGATCATCATCGTCAAAGTTTTCTTCCGGAGGACACAATTAGACAATAACAGCTTTCAAAGCCTTATAGTTCTCTACATCGTGTCCTGACACATGATGGTAGGCTCAAATTTTTGTTTTTTCAAATCCTTTTGGTTTGGGTTTGAGTGGGTCGTAAGGTCTAAGAGGTGGTAATGTGATGATGGAATTTTCAAGGAGGTTGGTTAGGATTTTGGCATAGGACCCTGCTAATGGATCACAAGGGGAGGTGAATGTGGGTTTGGGTATAGGTGCACCTGACTAGGTAGAATGACTCTTTGCAAGAGGGGGAGTGGGTTGGGCTACTAGTTTGGTGTGTGGTGTGGTGTTATATGTTGGTTGTATCTGCTTGGGTAGGGGCATGGTAGATGAACTGGCAATAGAAGATGTGGTTGGTTTAACTACCTTATTGGAGGGTAGCATATTTTTGGATTTAGGTTGTATCCTCTTGGGTAAAGGTGATATGAGTGCATGAGATGTGGAGGGAAAAGAGGATGGTGGAAGAGGGTGGGTTACCCATGGGGGTAACCGAGGTGTTGTGGAGGTAGGTGGTGTGGGTTGGGCAGGAGGCGTGAGTGAAAGAGAAGGAAGTGTTATGGGTAGTGAAGAAGTTATTGATGGTATTGGAGGTATGGGTGGTAAAAAGGTTACAGGTGAGGGTGGAGGTTGTGTGGGGTGCTTGGGTATATTAGAGGTCTGTGATGGGGAAATGGGTTGCTGCATTCTTGGTTTACCGGTGGATGAGGGTTTCTTGGCCAGGGTTGAAGGGTGAGGTCCTAGGATGGACAGAAGGGGTGAAGGTGATAAGGGTGTGGTTGGCGAGGTTGGGGTTCGAGAACTAGGATATTGGCTCTTCTGTTTAGGGGCTAGGTTAAGTTTGGTGTTAGTTTTGGAAGACGTAGCTAAATCTAATTTGATGGGTGGGTGAGTAAGGCTAGCTGTTGGTATGACCCCTAAGGTAGTGATATGTTTAGGCAAGGGAGATGATATAGGCATGGGTTTGGGTGTAGATGCATGTTGGGTTATGGGCAGAGGTGTGAGTTGAGCCATGAGTGGTGTCATGGGAGATTTTGCGATAGTTGTGGTTGTGTCCGGTTTGGTTGGTGGAAACACTTTTGGATAGATAGTGGAGGTGTCAGCGAGTGACAGTTGCATTTGTGTTGAAACAAGAAGTAGAAGATGCCCCCAAAGTAAGGCTCTATCGACATAGTCTAGGTGATCAGCCAAGCATGAGAATGGTACTGTTGTAAGTGGAGCCAACGTGGACTGAGTGACAATCCCCGTAAAATGTGTTTGAGATACTAGGAAATGGCTAGCCTCAGACTTTGTGGGCAAGAGAGCCGAAATTAGATCAATGAGATCTTGAATGTTTGATGGTGAATGATCATCTACAGTCGGTGGTACTTCCATAGTATCCTCCATGGGTAGAGGAGAGGATGGGCCAGCCAAAGTGGGCTCTCCTTGCATTGGTGTAGGCAGTGAACCTGCATCTTCTATGAGTAGGAGAGGTGCCACTGACAACTGCCCAGAATTTATAGGGGTCGAAGGTGGTGTGATGATTATAGGCTCTTTTACAGGTGAAGGAGAGGATGAAGGGGATTCCTTTGTGGGTAGAGGAGTAGATGAAATAGGTTCTGGTGTAGGTATGGGAGCATGGGATAAGATTTAATCTATGGAAGAAATATGAGGCAATTGGGAAGTAACTGATGCATCATTGAAAATAGCGTGGACCTCGTGGACAGTGCTATCTTTGTTTGAGGTATCACCCACTTGGTTGGACGATGGGGCATGATTAGGGAATGAATTTTTGAAGATGTGTAGGCTTTGGTTAGTGGGTGCATTTGGCCTATCTAAGACTAAGTCTCTATTGTCTATCATTTCTTAAACAATATTTTTGAAGGTAATGCGGTTATTGTCGTTGTGACCTTCGACCCTATGATAGTTGGAAAAGTCGTGTTCCTTATACCACACAGGAATGGGTCACTGAGGGTTGAAACCAATATGTGGTTTTATAGGTGGAAGGGTAATGGTGCCAGCCTTAACAATGTTTTCCAAAATGGAAGAATAAGATTCTCCTAGGGAAGTGTACTTTCATTGTTCTTGTATGAACTGGAAAGCTTAGACAGGAGAGAGATTAGAAGGGGGTTTGGCTGGGTTTGATTGATGATGGGGACCGGTTTTGAGAACTATGGAATTTGTAGACCCTTTGAGCTTTGAATAGTTGTTTTGAGGTTTTGAATACAAAGAAGTATCATTTGATTTGAACACAATTTTCTTGTTACGAAGTTGAATCTTCTTTTCTTCGATAACACAAATTTCCAATTTCTGTGCCATGGTGAATGCCTCGTCGAAAGTACAAGAATTTTGCACTTGTACGGTTGGTGATATGTGTCTAGGACATGCCCAAGTAAATAGTTCTATAATCTTGGTTTGAGGTAATTAGAATGTGAGCTGGTTTATGAGGTTGCGCCAGCGAGCGATGAAGTCATTGATAGACTTGTTGTCATATTGTCATGTGGAATAAAGATCAGTCATGGTAACTGTTATCCCAAATTCACCCCCTTGGAAAATTTGGTCAAGACAACTCCTGCACATAAGGAAATTATGAGTGAAAATGTTTCAGACCTACAAGCTCACATTCTAGAACGAGGTAAAGGAAAAAGTCAAAGTTTGAACCCGAGTCAAAGCTAATGCGGAGATGCGGGACTTTGGAGGTAAATTGGATTTTTTGAATTTTTGTAAAAAAATGTAAAATGGAAAAAGGAAGCCCTTGCCTCCGCTGACCCCAATGGATGCCACGTCATCGGTGGATTTGCGGGGAAAAAGTTCAAAATTCACCCAAAGCCAAATTTGTAGGAAACGTAAGGAAAAACGTAGAAGGCCATATATTTTGATCTAGAGCTCCATTTTTGACGATCTTGGTACCAATGGAAAGATATGGATATTCTCTTCATCATGGATTCTTCAATTTCTTATTTTGGTAGAGATTTGTGGGAGAAATTCACAAAACACGTTTTGGCATGGAAAAGACAAAAACCAGTTCCAACCATTAGATTTAATGAAGTATGGGTCATTTTCCTTAGTTTGCGAAGTATATACATGGAATTATGAGCTTTTGCATTGATCCCATCAATAGAGAAAGAATTAAAACACATTTTGAAAAGTGGTTGAAAGAAAAATTTTGGGATTCAATTTTTCCCTCTTCTCTCTCTCTCTTATTCTTTCTATATATTGTAACACTTCTCATTTTGAGAAAGAGAGACATTCTGGGCATAGAGAAACTCTGTCAAATTTGTTTCTCGATGCCATTTTTGAGTAGCGAACCTTCTCTCATGCTTGGAAAATGTATTTGTGCCTCTATTCTAGAAATGTAATGGTCTGTGCACCTTCTAGAGCAATAAAAACATGTTTTTGTGGTGTTCTTTAACCCTTTGCATTGTTTTGTTGTTTCCCCGTGCCTCTCCCTTCCAATTTTTTTTTTGTGTGCATGTATTTCACATTTACAAGTGCAAGATGTTGTGTTTCATGGAGTTTAATGGTGAATTTGAAGATCTGGGCCATGTCATTTCTATCTGACCTCACTCATCTCCATTTTCTCTGTTTCTTTCTCCCTCAATAGAATATCTCGCTACCTTCTCTGGTGTATCACCATTTTAGTGCAGGCTCTGTTTTCCTCACTTTCTTTCTCTTCTTGTCTCTTTGGAAGTTAAATTAGGATTAGATTAGCTTGCCTACACTGGAATAGCTTGTGGTAGGTAGATGAGGAAGAGGAACCAACCTTCTTTGGAGGATCATTCCCATTTTCAAGTACCACAGCTTGGGGAATGGTCCAATGTTATGCAAATCACACCAAATGACCCTGCCTTAGAAAGGTAGATCCATAACTCATTTGGGGATGCTATGATTTCACATTAACAGTAACCTTCTTAACAACGTTGATGGAGAAGTGATCTAGGAAGGCTTGGGATACTTGTTTGAATGAGTAAATGAAGTGTCTTGGTAGTCCATTGTACCAGTCCAATGCAAGTCCTATCAGGGACATTGGGAAAGTCCTCAAAAGTAAATTGTCATCATGGGAAATCAGGTAACACCCATGTTTAAAGGACCGCAAATGTTGTTGCGGATCTTCTTTGCTATTGAAGTGGTTAAATTTTGGCATCTCCTAATGTACAGGGTATGGTCGAATGGGAATGGATGGGTGAATAGGATCATTACAAATTTCATCATAAGTGAGGGAACTGCGTGAGCTAGAAACCAATGCTTCTAGTGTTTGTATATTTTCCATCATCAACTTGATGAGGTCATTGGTAGGTTGTGATGGGGGGACACCTCCCGTGGCGTAAGGAGGTGGATATTGAACCTAATATTGAGGTTGAGAATAAGGAACCGTCATGGGAGGCATATATCCAGAATGGGTGACAGACGAGATAGGGGGTTGTTGATAGTAGGTGTATGTAGCTAGGATGGTTGTCATGACTCTAGTAGTGATTGGGGGTAATGTTTACGGGATGGAGAGGATGAGATTTTGGAATGGAGTAGGGGTCACCAACACCACGGGTGGTTGTGTTGCAATGGGTATTTTTGAGACAATGAGTGTAGATTGTGCTATGGTCTGGGTGTTGGATGAGGGGATAACAGATACGACAGGCATGAGAGAAACTGATGATGCCGCGGTCATGGCGGGTATGGGTCCTAGCTGCGAAACTACAGGGGGTGAAGCAGGTGAGGGTAATGCCACATTATTAGGGGCTGATGCAACAACAGGAATAAGGGAAAGAGAGATTGTTACATGCATGCCATATATCAACTGACCAAAGGAGTCTCGAGTCTCGAGTGGGAAAGGTAGAACTATAAGGTTGTGGGATTTTGATCAATGAGTCGTGCAAATTATCTTTCGCCTACAGCAATGGTGGTAGGTAAGGTTGGATCCATGGGTGATAGGATGGAAGGTGGTGAAGGACTAGGTGGGAGTGGTTGACGACTAGCCTAGAATATGAGGGCGTTAGTCTGGATGTGAGTCAACACCATGTGAACAAGTGCTGACCTAGTACGACTGTATTCTGTAGATGAAAAAGAAAACAATAAAAATAGAGAATAATGGGGTCCGGGAGCTGAATTTGGTCAATGTCTAGATTTTGAAAATTAAACACAGGCAACCGACGACGGTCATGTTGACCGGTGACGATTTTGGGTAAACCCTTGCTGGTTAGGATGACTGGTGACAGTTGGGACAACACTGATGATGGTTTCTGAAACTGATACCAGTCATTGTGGAAGAAACCAGTCTTAAAAAATGAAGTGGGAATGTTGGATTTGTACTTGTGAAATTGTGTATGACAGTAAATATCAATAAGGGGGAAATATGATGATGTCCTAAGGGCTAGAAATAGAACAGAAGTAGTAATGAAAGCTGTTATATGTAAAGTAACTAGAAAGCTTGAAGTTGACACTGGTTAGGGTTTAACCCATGATGGCCAGATGTGAACCGACAAAGGTCATGGGACTAACATCGGTGACTGTGAAATGAGAAAGAAATGAAGAAAATTGGTTTTACAAATTAAATTAAGTGAAGAATCAAACTCAAAAGCCTGGGAATGAGAAGATGAGGCCCTGACACACTCAGAAAAAGTTAGAATACTCCAACTATGATGGTGGAGTGTGCAAGGAAGAAGAAAAATGGGGATTCGTAGTCTCACACCTCAAAACAAAAGCCAAGAAGAATGCTAAGAAAAAGCAAGATCTTAATAATGTTTTTCTTATGTTTGTTTAGCTTATGCTATTTAAGACTGACTGTGTGTATTTAGAACAAAATTTTTTGGTTGGGAAGGCATCCTACGAAGAAGGATATCTAAAAGGAGAGTTTTCAGGTATGTTATGGTGGGGGCGGGCCATCCTTTGAGATGATGACTCGATAGAGGCAATGAACTAGGGAGTACCTACCAACCAGATCATGTGATCATTGACAGATGTTCCTGGCTAAGATGTTGTTTAAGAAAGATGTGTATATTTAATTTTGTGCAAGTTTGGTAAGACACACAGAGAGAGAAAAATGTGCTTTCTACGATTCTTTGTTTCAACCATCAGCTAGGCATGACTTCTAGCATATAGGTTTCCCTCACTTTTAATGTGAGCTAATAATGCAACAAATCAGAATGCAATGCAAGTGTATTAAACCCAAATTGAAGTGTGATATTCGATGTAGCAAGAGATGAACAGGAAGAGGGATGATCTTTCACTAATGCAATGCAAAAGAAAGGAATATGTGTTCTTTTTAAAGCACCAAAAACATGATTGTTTTTAGACAATAGAAAGAAGGAGAATGATTCCAGAGAAGAAAAAATAATGTGGATGCCTTTTAAAGGGAAACAAACACACAACTTTCACCTAGGAATGAATAAATGAAAAAGAACCCCTGATGGGTCCCACTGGGCGTGCCAAAATGTTTCACCATTTTCTTTACCTTTTCGAAATGATGACATAGATAAGGGTAAGGGCCAAGGAGGAATACCTATTAAATGATGGTCAGTTGATGGTTGTTGTGCTCGTTCTGACTTCTTGATCCACAGTTGAATGTGAGAGCTTCCTTTTGGCTAGGAGGAACTACCTGTAATATAAAACAAGACCACAAAGAGATAGTTAAATGATATATGACAGTGGACTGCCTAACGTATGCTAGTTACGGGAAGTGTGATACTTCCTAGAAGGTTGTCAATCCACTATTTAAAACAAGTTAATGATAGAAATAAACAAGGTCCTACTATAGTTGATATGATTTAGGTATCTCATTCAAATACAATAAGCAAATCCAATCACAACAGGCTAGGCTATAGTTGGATATGAGAGGTGAGGTATCTATCAATGTACTGGGGCTGGTCAGGGTCAGATTCTAGGTTATTTGGGTCAACTGGTATGGTGATTATTGGGTCTGTTCTTGGTCAAGGTGTAAAACACAGATACCGACGTCGGCTAGATGTGATCGATGCCAGTTTAGGTAGAACCAATGATGGTTGTGGATAACCATTGTCGGTATGGTCGAGGTAAAAGAAACTTAAAATATGTTAAATGGCAGGGGTGATCTGAGGTTAGATAAAGTTTGGGCGAGTGAATGGGGAGGTTTGTCGAGATCAAAGGTATGCTCAGATGTACACGATAGGTGAGAATAGGTGATTTGGTGATGCAGGTGAAGGGATCTTTGGGTTTACAAGCAAGTGGGTGATGAAGCAATAAACATGCAAAGAATAGATTAATAACAGGAGTAATAAAGATTACTAACTGAAATAAACCATATTGGTTAGGGCCATACTTACTATGTTAAGGATATGATGGCTTAGTGGTGGAGGTGGTTGATCGAAGAATACATGAATGGTCCTATAGTGGTGCTTTCCCGGAGTGCTCCCGTGAATGCAATGGATCTCTGATTGATGCTGGTGATGGCTCTCAATGTCTGGATGTGTAAAAGGATGCTTGTTTTGCTTGCATGTAGCTCTGGTATCCTTTCTTGCTCTCAGAAATGATCCCACCTCAAAATAAGGTTACCAAAGGGAATAAAAGGTAACCGATGACAGTTCTGGGTTGACCGACATCGATTTAGGGGTGACCGGCATCGGTTAGGGCGGGACTCCCTAGGTTTACTAAAAATAGGAGATCATGGCAATGATTTCTACCAGATCTCTCTATTCATTCGGGAAAGAGTAGGAGTTACCTTTTCTTATGTGGGAATGTGGTTAGAGGGGATGCAGACTTTGATTTTTAGGGTTTAGTTAGGTCTTAGTTAGTTATGGAAATGTACTAAGAATAGGCTTAGGGTGAGATGGCTAGGTGAGGTGGTGGTGTGGGAATTATCTTAATTAGGATAATTAAATAATAAATATTGTGAGGACATGGATTAATTTAATTAAATTAATTAAGTTAATATTAGTGTGGGGTGTAAGGGGCCATGGTTAGGTGAGTGCATTCAAATTGATTATTTAACAAGGGGTGAAGGAGCGTGTGACCCAATTTTGGTGTCTACACAACATACAATTGCTTATAGCCCTTCGCAGAATGGAGTAGTAGAAAAAAAGAACTGTAGTCTTAAGAAGATGGCCACTTGTATGATTCATTCGAAGTATCTTCCTCTGCAGTATTGGGATGAAGCAATGAATTGTGCTAATTACATTTAGAACTGTGTACCACATAAGGTAGTAAGAGGGGTGACACCCTTTAAAGCCTGGTTTGGATGCAAGTATGATGTTGAGCACTTTTGTGTCTTCAGATCCAAGGCTATCGCTCAGATTCTCAAGAAGAAATGCAAGGCATTTGAACCACAATCCAAACCTTGTATCTTTGTAGGGTATCCTAATGGCATGAAGGGATATCGATTGTTGAATTCTACTTCTCATGAGCTTTATATTAAGAGAAGTGTTAAGTTCAATGAGTCTTCTTCGACTTCTACTTCTCTACCTATTGAGGTTATTCAACTTGCTGATTTGGATTCTGACTCATCAGATGATGATGTTGTTGATCCTACTCCTCTTTCTGATCCTCTTGACCATTAGACCGTTGAGTTTTCTAATTTTGATAGTAGTGATGACTAGGACTATGTCCCTTCTCACTCGAGTACCAAATCTTCTGACTCAAAGCCTGATCCTTCTGGTCCTCTTTGGGCTAGGAAAACCTTGTAAAGTGATAGAGATTTAGTTTGAGATACTTCAGATATGAGACATACTCACTCAGATTTCATTGAACCCCATTATTTATTCACCTCTACTTCTTATCCACAGTATTTCCTGGAGACTTATGGTATTCCTAAGTGGGATTCTACCATTGATGAGGAGTATTCCTCTCTCATGAAGAACGATACTTGGTATCTCACCCCTCTTCCGAAAGGAAGAAGAATTGTTCGGTGTAAGTGGGTGTTTTGAACAAAGTATCGATTAGATGGAGATGTTGAAAAGTTTAAAGCATGATTAGTAGCTAAGGGTTTCTCCTAGATAGCTGGGGTTGATTATACTAAAACATTTTCTCTGGTTGTGAAGATGACTTCTATTCAAATGACCCTTGCCATTGCCATAACAAACAGATGGAAAGTCCATCAAATGGACGTTAAGAGTGCCTTCCTTCACGATGACCTAGAGAAAGATATCTACATGGAACAATCTCTAGGTTATGTCCATGATCCCTCCCTCATTTATAATTTAAATAAGTCTCATTATGAACTTAAACAAGCCCCTCGGGCTTGGTATGCCAAGATAGACTCTTTTTTACTTACATCGGGGTTTACTAGGTATCACTCTGATCCAAATGTTTATATTCTATGACAAGATGACTCCATAATCATTCTTGTTCTCTACGTTGATGACTTGTTGATCACAGGAAGCTCTTCCTCTATCATTGATTCTGTGAAGATCACCTTGGCCAATAGGTTTTCCATGATTGACTTTGGTCTACTTCATTACTTTCTTGGGATCTAGATTTGACAATCTGAATTGGGAATTTTGATTTTGCAACTTGAGTATGCTCTTGACTTGTTTGCTTGTTTTTAGATATCTGATTGCAAGTCTTCTCCTACTCCTTTTCTTTCTGAGGTTAAGTTGGTTTCTGATTTCTCTACTCCCTTAGTTGATGGTAACCTTTATCGAAAGTTGGTGGGGAGCTTGATTTACTTGACTCACACTCGACCGGATTTATCTTATGCTGTTGGGATCATGTCTAGATTCATGTAGGAGCCACTTCTACTCGAAATATGAGCCAAAACATTAATGTCAATCTATACCTGTTTCCATCAAGCATGAGTGACTCAACCCATTAGATGATTCCCTCTGCATGTAACTTTAGAAAACTTTGTCATAACTCACCCAAGCTAGTTCCCCCATGGTATTATTTGAGCCATTTTACTCCCTTTGCTGAGTTGTGAGCTCCCTGCTCGACCACCTGAGATATTTATTGGCTTGATCCTCTACCTTCAAGCTCCTGGCTGACTTGATTCACAAGGTCTACCTCAACGATCCAAGCTTGCTAACCATGCATCTACTTCCTAACACTGAGACGTCTTGCAAACTCATAGGAAATGTATGATACACCAAGCCATCTCTGAGTTCCTGGTTTCAACTTGGTGCTCTGAGTTTCTCCCTCCAGTGGTGTGCTCTCTTTACCAACTGTGTACCTCCTACTGAATTTTGTCTCACTTATTTTCTCATTTTTTGACTCATCTCTGGCGATGCTTACCCCACCAAGTTTAACTCGGCTCACTTGAGCTCATACGGGTCAACTCCACCTTTAACGTATGAAACTAACTCACTTCCATTCTCAGACAAGCTCACCTTCGAATTACTTTTAATTGGTGCCGATCCAACTTTCTATCTCCACGAAAAAACTTGATTTCCCTCCTTTGTTTTGATCATGAGTTCGTCACCAGTTTTACCTCAGAATCTCGAGCCCTTCCTTATACGTGTGACATAACCAATTCATGAGTTGATTGAAGTTCCATAATCTTGTGAGCTCTTTGTGCATTCTATTTCCAAGTTAAGGACCTTTAGAATACCATTGTGAAAAGAGTGATCTATGATAACACCCTGCTTTGAACAATTTGGGACTTGCCCACATGTCCTCCAGTCTCCTGAACCATTTAAGAGTGTGAATAAATTCCCATTATACCACATCAACACCCTATTTTTGCATGCTTTTTTTGACATCCATTCTATTTTCCAGGAGAGCTCATTCGATGGTTTTTCAACTCGTCCTCTACGATACTTCTATGGGTTTACCCAAGTAACCTTGCAAATAAGCCATTAGCCTGTCTTGCTTAATCATGAGCTCAAATGACCTCATTTTAATACTTTGACTATATGCATTTGATCTTGAGCTCCAATTTTCCGAGCTCCAAAATATGTTCAATGCACAATTGTACTCAGAGCTTAACCATGAGCTACACATCCTAGTCATTCACGTTTACTCATTATGAGCTCATATCCCAATCCTTACCTTGGCTCAATGACTCATGTGAAACCCATTGGCTTGTAAGTCTAGCTTGTAATGATTCATGTCCGTTTCATCAATGCTTCGATCTCCCTCACACTCACTGTGTGTTCAGACCAAGCCTAAAGATGAGCTCATATAAGGAGTCATGCACCTTCTAAAATATATCAAATCGAGTATAGCTGGTTTACTTAAGATCAAGTCCCCATCTTCTATGGTATAGAAATTAACTCCATCGAGCCAACACCTGACCTATTACATTGACTCGTACCTCAACACTCCCATAGCTTGATGAACTATGCTTAGTTTTAACCCTATCCATCAACTACGGCTCAACCGAGCTATTAGAAACCTTAGGCACCATTTCCGATACAACCATTCAACTAGATCGACGAGATAGTAGGTGAGATATTTAGCTTGGTGGCTAGATTTTAAGTCATCTTTGCATAATTTCCTCATTTCCTTTTCAATTTCCTTGGGATGTTTATGATTAATGATCCATGGAGAATTGAATGTCAATCCTTCGGGTGAGTTACAACCTTTTTCCATTTTCACTCATTTTGAGTGGATGTGGGTCTACTGGAGGGGTTGTGTTTATGCTAGGAAACCCTGAACCGTATGAAGCTGTAATAAATACTCATTGTGTGAACTTGATTTCTTCAGTAACTCATAAGTCAAGATGGATTCAAAAAATTACAACCTCATTAAATTAACCAATTTCATGAATTGCTTCGTGAAGGAATTTTCACTCCCAATATGTAATTTACCATTGTTGTCCATTTTTATCTAAGAGGGAAAAAATTGACGACAGGAGGTAGAGAAAGAAACAACATATGAAATTCTACTATTTTTAATGCATTGGGAAATTATGGTGAGAGTATCTTGAGAAATATGGGCCCAAAAATCATCTAAGTTCATATGCCTCACATCACTATCTCCCATATCTGGCAAAGAGGTTTCAAGGGAAGAAATGTGTTCATATCCTCTGTTCTATAACGTCATTGTGGAGGTGTGTGAGAAAAAAGAGGAAATAGAGGCTCAACAATGGGTTTTTAGAGGTATTTAAAGGAGAGTGCCAAAAACACAAATAACTACCAAACTATAGCAAGAATGGATGAAACCACTCACCTTTAGAAAAAAAGGACGGTGCCTCCACAACAGTTCTAAGGAAACTTAAATTTTTGAATTTGTATAAAAATTGACCAAGCTATGGGAAAAAACTCTTTATAGGTTGCAGGAGTGGAAATGATAGTGCACAATGAGAATTTGAATTACAATGGTAAAAATGACCAATTTTTGTCATTTTATAGCAGTTGGGCTTAAAAATGGGGTTAATTTAGCATATGGAAAGTGTAATGTGGAGGTTTATAGGGTCGAGAAAATCATTAAATCATTTCCTATATTAGTAAGATATGAAAGATGACTATGGAACTCAATAAGGTGTAGGAGTAATGGAGTTACGGGGAACATGAGGATGTGGAGAACCAAAGGACCAAGAGAAAATTTTCATGCAGGTGGCCTATCTCTAAAATGGTTGTGAGGAATAAAGCTTTGTGGGTAATGTATAATTTTCAGAGAACTGAGGCTAGGACAGAACACTTCCCTGAGTTCCAAGATTTTCCACAATACCTGCAGTCAAAGGAATACCAATGCAATGTAACAAAAAATGTTATGTAGGGAACCATGAAATATGGGGAACCAAAACTCATGGAGAAAAAAGGCCTGATAGGAACTAGTTCCAATGAGACTTACAAAAGACACTCAACACTGTTAGGTAAAGCATTGTGGGTTTATCGGGAATTAGGGAAGAGGAGGAAAGAAGGGACTGTTCCTCATTTTCCTCCAAAGTCCGCAATATCTACACAGAGCACAAAGTGACTCAAAATCAATTAACTGTTGAGATTTTTTCACTCATTTGACTACAACAAAAGTAATTACATCCATGTATAGGGTCACTTAGCCCAAAATTTAAATTTTTTAAATTCCACATTTTTTGGATAGGTGACAACACCCTCGTTAAGATAAATATTCGCATTCAAAATCTAATCAAGTCATGTATCTAGCTCTTTTATAGCTTGATTATCTCTACAAGCTACTTTGTCATCGATTATGGAAACATTATCTTAACAAAGAAGTAGAAAAACCTTTGTGCTTCATATCCATACTTCATGTTTTACTTTTCTCCTTCTCTCTCCAAGACCATACAAATGGGTTAGGATGTGGGGTACGGTCTTGGATGGCATGTACCATCATAGATATTTAAGTTCTTATTCTTTGTTTTCAATTTGAATATATTCTTTGGATCAGTTCATCTTCCTAGGGTCATCCTTATCAAAATATTTCACCTATAAAAAACTATATAAGAAATTTAATATCACTTTTAAACTCACTTGAAACTCTTACAAGAACCTATTTCAAATATCATTCTAAAACCACTCAAGGATTCCCTAAATTTTCTTAAATAAACTATGCATTAGTTAGAGTAGCGTCTACTATAAGTATAATGAACTCGACCAAATTAAAGAGTATAGATTCCTCCATTTCTAAGCATGCAAATTTCATAGAGCCATGTCTTAGCAAGAGAAAATTCACTCCAAGCATTTCTCAAGGGTTTCAAGGATCAAGGGTTAGGTCATGTAGATGAGGAAGACCACATCACACTCCTACCACACTAGGTAAATTATATAATATATAGTTATCCCACTTCATTAGTGTCAAGATATATGAAGGATGCCCCAAGGGGTTGATTAGTTGTTCACAATTACACAAGTACCTAAGAGAAATACATGAGGCCTAATCCCACAATGAGGCCATGTAGTGAAACACATGGATTGGTTCAATAGATAGGAGTATGACCACCAAAGGAAGTCTATCCTCACCACAAAAAAATATTTTCTCCTATTGGTTTGTTAATGCTTTGATGAAGGGTTCTATAGATTTATATGGTTTCCACTTTGTTGTAGGTGATTACAGGTCATTACAAGGTTGTGCAAGCAAGAAAAACATACAAAAAAGGTCATTTCTAGGAAATAAAAACACATAGAAAGCTAAAAATCCAAATTGTCAAAGGGTCCAAGACCATACAAATCTAAGTCAAGACTGTACATTTCTAATTTTGACTATACAACAATTGTATTGTCCTACCCCTGCTTAGTTTCCATATCCAGAATCAATAACGAATCGTTTTAACTATTTAATCTACCTATTTCACTATTCTACATGCCTAGGTCCTCCTTGTTTTAACCTATACAACTAAGTTTATTTATCCTCTTGTATATTTGAGAAGTTACTTAATATTTTCGCAATCATTAAAAGTATAAAAAAATTATATTGATTGTGAATGGTTAATGTTGGAATGCAATTGATTAGAATAGTCCCTTGTTATAAACCCTTATATCCTCTTTATTTTTGTACATTCCCATAATATATATTTAATTAGGGAGTAAACAAAGAGTTTGAGGTTGTTAATTTGGTCAGAGATGTAAATGCTAAATCACACAATAATCATCTCAATTATTATTCAATAGAAATGATTACACATTTATAGGCCTTTTGATCTCTTACATTTATGGAGAACGGTTAACCAATTACTAAAAAATATATCTCACTTATATCTATATTAGCATGTTGTTGAAATAATAGACGTAATATAACAACCATTTATTTTTTATTTAGTCATAATAACATAATGTTCACTCAAACTGTTAAATATTGATAACATTACCCCTAGTGTGAACATGAGAGAAGAGAAGTATATCATGCAAATCTTACTCCTTGAAATCATTACTTAGACAAAGTAATATTTCATTTGGTTATAGCTATGAACCAAATTACATTGAGGTTATTGACTCCCTAAATTTTGAATCTCTGCTAGATTCCTAAAAAATCCATTGAGATAAATTTCTTGAGTTATTTGAGCCTTGAATTCATAATCTCTTCTAGATTCCTAAAGCTCCCTAGACAAATTATACATCATATAAGTTTTCTTTGAAATCTTCTTTAGTCCCCCAAGAGACTGATTCTTTGGAACATGTCTCTTTCCCAAACTTCACAACCTAGTTTTATTTATCAAAACATAACGAAAAGTATGAAAATAGGAACATACTAAAAACAAACTAAATTGAACACATTGAAAACATCCCACCAAATCTTAGTGCATCCTCATCACTAGTAGTTGACAAGAAGGGTTTATTCATTTCCTTCCTCCATTGGATCTATTCTCTAAAAATATGTCCAGTACATAAAATATTCATAATTAAACCTGTTATCCTCATTCATTGGTTCATTCTCATTATTTGATCCTTTGTTGGTGACCAAGTTATGTTTATTTTTTCCTTTGAGTTTTCCTCTTTGCCAATCATCCCTACAAATTTTACAATTCCATGACCCATGTCCTCTTTTCTTACAATAAAAACATTGTTGAATTTTATATAATTCTTATTTCTTGGATACATCAATTCATATCTTCTAGTGATTGGGAAGGCAGCTGGCCAAGAGTAAACACAACATTATTATATTTAGAAGGAAAATTATTTAATAATATAGCTTTTACATCCTTATCATCAACTTGAGCTTTGAATTCTACAAATCGTCTCCTGAGGTATCTCAAGTAATTAATGTTACTAAAGTTAGTAACCCCTTCATTGATCCCAATTTTTAACTTTTGAAACATAATGTTCTCTGTTCTAAATAAAACATCATTTAGAACACACATTCCATGCCAATCAATCTCATAACAGATAACCATATGTAGCTGTAATGACTCGGTATGCTACCGATCTCTCATTCCATGACTCGGTTACCAACCGATCTCTCATGTTAACTTAAAGTATAGAATACTTTATGTATACTACATATACTTGGTTCTCCTACCCTATTCCGGGTACTGAGTGATCTGTTTAAAGAACCTATCTAAATATTTGTTACCAATATTCATCTGACATCATGTTGCTTTAAACTAGGTGACATAGGACAATGCAACCAGTAGCTTGCGATACTTTGGCCAAATATTTTCAACATACTGTTCATGTTACTATTCCTAGATGGCATACTCGTCATTCCAGAATACGTCCTTCACCTCACTCTTTCATTATCTAGAATGGTCTTTACTGACTACCGTCAGTCCACTTGCCCAAGGTTTGACCCTAGCCCAGGTTAGAAACATAATTTATTATAGGAAGACGCTCACAATGACTTAGGGTATATGGGCATACTCGGTTGACCTAAGTCAACCAAGATGTGCCGAGGTACCCTAAGTCATTGAAAGCTACTACCTATCCTAAACATGCTACTAACTTGACCTAGAGAGAAACTAAGTTCAAGTCCAGATGTGCATAAATCTAGATGAACAAATACAGAAGGGTGTTGCCACATGTCAACTGCAACACTGTATCCTCAAGAAGTCCCAGGACTTCTCGAGGGTACAGTCCTGCAGTTGGCATGTGCCAACATCCATTAGAACTGATTCATCAAGATGTACATACCCCCTTAGTGGTCATTAATCATAATTAAATTGGATTAAGATTCAGATTACAGCAACCATGCCTAACCCTAATTCCAACATTTATTAAGTTCTTTACCCATACTTATCCTAATTAGGTATGGATAACTTAATTAAACCATGTTTGCATTATTGTTCATTAACATGACATAACAAGCATTTACCCAAAAAAAGGACAACAAACATCAACGTTTTAATTCCTAATGCAACTTAGTTGTCCAAATCAAGTGTGACATCCACCTAGATTTAGCTAGTGTTTACTTTATAAATGAAGTTATAAAGATTAAGGATCATAACCACTATTCATTTTATCTTTCATTCTTTGGGAGAGGAAGAGTCTTCCTCTACATGGTTAAATGTTAGGTTTTAACATAACCTTTTTATCATTCATTACACATATAGTTTAATTTTATGTCCCATGCATATTTCATTATTAAACTATAGTTGTTCAGTTAGAGAACGACATCTTTTGCAATTTAACAAGTTCATTATAATAAGGGAGATTATACTATCTCCTTAATCCAACTCAATATCTGATAACAAAAATAGTATACAAACAGATATAAAGAATACCGCCAAGATATCACTATTATTTCCGGCATACAAGTACAAAAGATTTCACTTCACAAATTGGAGTCCAACACAAAACCTTTCAATTCATGATTTTAAATATACATTTACAAGACTATGCATTTCAGACATTCTGCATGTCAATCATAATTAAGATCTTAAAAGAACATCACTTTTCTTTTCCAATACAACTCAAGAATGATTCGAAACTCTTTACATAAGATCCAGAATTAAATAAGCCAATACATCATGAAAGTTCTTGCCTTCTTTTATCACTTACGATGTCCATATGCAAAAATTGCTAGCATGGGTCAGTTCAATGAACTGAGCATGATAAGCACTAAGCATTAAAGTAAAGTGCATTCCACTAATTGTTCCATTAAACAACTCTGCTTTAATGAAACAATTAATATATATCATACAAACAATCATAAGTAATAACATCTAGAAAAGAAGTACAATTAAAGAGTCTGAATTCACTTTTAAGAAAAGAGCATAATATAATCTGCAACACCTGCATTTATATCATATGGTTTAATTGATCCTATCAATTACTTTAAAATAATCAACTGGTCTTGTCATCCAATTGTTTCATAATTCCATAAGAATAGAAATACACATTTATCTTTTCTAAGCAGCAAAAGAAGTTAATTACAACATAGCTCATATTAGGATGATTCATCTTTCCATATAAACAAAAGAAGAGAATCAATACATTCTTATTCCCCATACACAAATCATCTGAAGGATAGAATCAGGTTTAGAACACACAACACTGCCTCAGTCCAAAGATAACAATATAAGGAATCCATAAATAAAGAGACAACATCTAAACAAGAATCCCAATTCAATCCAAGAAGATTAGGAAACAAAACAGTCTAACTGAAAGTCTTACTAACTTCTATATGTTAGTAGATTATAATTCAAAGGTCTAAAACTAGACTGTCCACAAATCCAAGCTATACTCAAGAAAATAAATCTCTTAACCAATCCACAAGAAGTTCCCATCTCAGAAGAGAATCAATTAAAGAGAAGTTTTGTCAATGAACTTATACAATCAACAGAAAAAGGATCTCAAATAGAAAAGGACCCAATCCATAATTCATTTCATTTATACTATGAAATGAAATCCCTTATCTAATTCAAACTTAGAAATTCTTTAACTAGTTCCCAAAAGAGAACACAAAACCAAATGCACAGTCAAAGAATGCACACTACAAACTTTCCATTACAAAACTTACAAACTGGTTTCCTATTTCCATTCACCAAGCTCAAGTTCAAATTCAAATCTCAAAATAAAATTCATAGTACAGACTCTAAACAGTATACTGTCCCCAAGAGATCATATTCATTTCTCTATCTAAAACCCAGAGATTCATTCAATGAACCCAACAAGGAATAGAAATACACATCAGTGTAAGATATACAAGGGTCAATACAACTCACGAACTCAAAGACTAAATTTCCATTACAAGGCATCAACAACTTAATGCAAATGAGTAAGTAGTTCGTGATCCCAAATAATAACAATATTACAAAGCATTCTGAACAGTGATACTGTATCCTTTCATACAACACTCAGTATACTAGGTTTTAGATTCACATTCTATTAAAACCCAAGAATCAGATAAAAGATCAGAAGAGAGTAAGAAAACTAAACAATACGTTTAAGACAAGTACTGTCCCAAACTTCTTCCAAATCGACTGAACAGAATCACCACAAGCCTCTTGAGTTTGAGTTAAAAGCCTATGACAGAGAAGTATTTGTTTCAACATCAATAATAAGAAGGAAAGTAAATAATACATTCCATAACCCTCTAAAATTTTACAACTGATTCCAAACAAACTAAAAATCAACCAAACCCATAACAAGATATAATTCCAGTCCCTTAATCCTATGAACAAAACAGTCAAGCTTTCCACAAGACACGGGTTCGCTCAGGGTAGAGAAGAATAGGAAACACTTCATATTCACACGCCCTGTCATGCTCAAGAAGGTGGTACAGTCTCCAAAGTACACAAATTACTCTCAAGAAGTTAAAGAAGGAGATCTCAAAAAGAAGTTACACGGTCTACTTCTGACCAAAACTAAAATCTCAAGACCTTATCGAGCAGACAATCCAAAATGGATTTAAAGCTTTCAAATCCAATACCAACAATACTCCAGCTCAGAATACAAGTATAGAATCAAACCCGTCGATTCCAACACAAGTTCAAAACAACAATAATGGAATACCTATACAGTGTCAAATACGAGCTTCAACATAAGTTCAGAACTTCACAAGCTTCTAATACTGGCTCAAGACAAACAAATACGAGCCTAAAGTGAAACCCAAAGCCCTAAATACAAGCTTAGAACAAAACACCAATGCTCTATTATGATTCAAGAATTTCAAATCCTTAAAGAAGAATAAAACTTCCAGCTCAGAGTATATGTACAGAACAAAACTCAACAACTCGACTACAAAGTTCAACATTCGCAAAAACTGAATAAGAGTACAGTGTTGAATACGAAGATTCAACCAAAATTTAGAACTACACCAAGTTCCAACTCAGTCCAAACAAACACGAAGTCCCATTAAAAGCTCATAACAAATCACGAAGCTTCAATACAAGCTTAGAACAACCACAAAGCTCCACTACAAGCTCAACTGAAACACAAGACTAAAATAGAGATTCAGAACCATACAAGCAACAAGGCCATTTCAGTCAACATTAATCTCGAATGCAAGTTACACAGCTTCAAGTACAAGCTAAAAAGATTCAAATACAAGTTATAGAGCTTCAAATACAAGTTACAGAGCTTCGAATACAAATTCGCATGAATACCACTAATAACTAGTACAGAGAAAGTTTCCCAAAAACTACCATTAACAACAATGGATTCACATTCCAAAAACCACATAGATTTCATGAAAACATGCAAGTAAATAACCAGACACATCATGCAAAAATATATCTCAAGTGAGCAAAATTGTTTTAATGAATCATTTAGAAGAAAGCAAGAAATCTTAATGGGTAGAGCCTATCATGCCTGATAGTGCCTCTGCCAATTCGAAGGAGACTTCTAGCCGAGCTTCCAACCCTTTTTCTTCTCCACGACAGATCAACAACCAAACAATTTTTCTTCCAATGCCTCTTATACATTCCCTTGATCGAAAATAGACCAGAGAAACCAAAAATAGCCAAGAAGAAGAAGAAGTCAAACTGCTGGTTCAAAGAACCAGATAGCTCCATGCAGAGAAAAATTCACAATGCATGCAAAACCAAACAACCTCTCACAAACCTACCTCCTGAGTTTCCAAGATGGTTTGCACACAAAAACCAAGATTCATTAATGCCATAACTCCTAATTCTCCCACTTATCTCTCCTTGCCACCGCCTCCCAAAACTGGTGATACCAATTCCAAGTCCACATGCAATTCCATACTTAGCGAAGCCTCCACGTAAGCCCCACTAAAATTTAACTAGCCCTTGCCAAACTGGCAGTACTTCCATGTATTTAAATCCAATCAAATCAAATAAAAGCCATTGGAACCGTCACCGTAGTGACATGCGACCTTAGGCCCCTTTCAAATAGTTTAGGCTAGATTTCCCAAAACTTAGGTTAGTCCAACAATTATTTCCTAAATAATTTCCTTAGGTTTATAAACATTGCCATAGGTAGTACCACCTTAGGTTATATCAAATTCACAACCATTAGTATTAGGCATTAGGTTAACATAGTATAGTATCACCATAGTAATCTCCCTTTCCCTTATTCATTTAGCACAAGAGCTTAGGTTAGGTCACCCCCCAACACAATAGAATAAGAAGCTTAGGTTAGATTATAACCCAATTAAATAGACGTAGCTAGGAAGTAGGTGTTCTTACCTAGCTTAGGATACCGTTAGGATAGTCCTTTAGCTTTAGGACCCTGATCTCCTTCATATTCATAAGATGACTATATTTTGTTTACGCCAATAATGTTCTGCAGAGATCAATGCCAAAGACCCAACCACAACATACAATCGAATGAAGACATTTTCACACAAGTCCAAAGAATTTGCTAAAATACAAAAGTTCAGTCCGTTATGCCTCTCGAACTATTGAATGTCAATTTACCATTCAGTTTGTTAAGAAGATTTAAGACATTCCTTAGATCACTGAAATTGATCCAAGGATGAGTCAATCAAAAGAGATAAGTTTGCAACTCTAAAAATCTAGATTGCAGCTTATCAATAAGAAGTGAAAATGGATTCTTGAAAGCCATAACATTTCAGTCCAATGAATCCAAGAGTAGAGGTGATTTATCCATAACAAACATGATTTTCAATAATCAAGGAAACCCACCTCATTCAAGAAAATCATATGCCAACACTTGTAATGCAAAGAGAAATATAACAATTTGTTCAAGGTGTTACATACTTCCCTCCTAAAAAGAATCATCATCCCGATGATTATCTCATTTTAATCATTGCATTCAGGATAATCAATTTATTCACTTTCTTAACATATGTTTGCAACAATATCTGAATTTAAAGTTCCATAAATCAGCATTCACATAGTTGTTTATTCAAAAACAAATAGTTGTCTGTCCATAACTGGAAGACTTATTTTCATGAAAGATAAAATCACAATTTTTATCAGTCATCATAGTCAATTCTGATCAAATAAATATGGAAAAGTAGTTTTCATATCTTCCAGGTTTTCCCAGGTTACACTTTCTTCATTAAACTGGTCCCACTGGACCTTACATTGACTTATCTCATGATTTCTTAAATGCAACTGGTGAGTTTCCAGCACTCATATGGGTTTAACCATGATTATTCCTAGGTCTTGGACCTGCAAGGAATTCCAATTTAACACATGTGATAAATCTGAAATGTATTTCTTAAGAAAAGAAATATGGAAAACATCATGCATTCATGACAAAGCAGGAGGTAATGCTAAACGGTAAGCTACAGGGTTGATTACTTCAACTATCTCAAAAGGTCCCACATAACGAGGTGATAACTTGGCAGCCTTGCCAAAAGTTATAGAGCTCTTTTTCAGTTTAACCTGAAGAAAGAATTTCTCACCAAGTTCAAATTTCCTGTCAACCCGCTTTAAATCAGCATAACTCTTTTGCCTATCTGCTGCTTCTTTCAAGCACTCACGAATCATTTTAACTTGTTCCATTTCAGTAAGAATTTTAGATCCAATTACCTCTTTATCTTCAATGTTGTCCCAAGTAACAGGGGTTCTACATTTTCTTCCGTATAATGCTTCGAAAGGTGCCATCTTAAGAGAGGCATGATATGTGTTATTATATGCAAACTCAACTAGTGGAAGGTACTCTTCCCACTTATACTGCTGGTCCATACAATACATTCGTAACATATCCTCTAAAACTTGATTAACTCTTTCAGTCTGTCCATCCATTTCTGGATGATACACAGAACTGAAATTCAGCTTAGTTCCTAGAGCTGCATTAAGCATTTGCCAAAACCTTGATGTCATTCTAGGATCTCTATCCGATATGATTAATTCAGGTACTCCATGTAATCTGAAAATTTCATGTACAAATATTTTAGCCAACACAGGAGAATCATCCTTCAGATTACCAACAATAAAATGTGCTACTTTCGTTAGTTTATCCACAACTACTAAAATAACATCATGTTTATTTCTTGACATAGGCAACCCTTGTAAAAAGTTGATGCTTATCACTTTCCACTTGTTCTGTGGTATGCTATGAGGATACAATAAACCAGCTGGGTGCATATGTTCCTTTTAACACATTGACATTCAAGGCAATGTGTCACAAAATCAATAACATCCTTTTTCATTCCTTTCCAGAAATATTGTTGTTTTATATCAGCAAGCATCTTTGTAATACCAGGGTGTCCAGAAAAAGGTGAATTGTGAAATTCTGCTAACAATTTCTTTCTTAAATCATTTAGCGAAGGTATGTATACCCTGTTTTCAAATCTTAAGATTCCTTCATTATCAAAGTGAAAACCTTTATACCTCAAATCATTTGGATCTGCAGCAAGCACTGTCTTTACTTGCTGAAAGTAAGAATCAGATTCCATAACACTTTTTACTTCATCCTTAAATTGAGTTCTCAATGTTATAAGAGCAGAAATGTGCTTCCTACGACTTAGAGCGTCAGCCACTCTATTTTCTTTACCCTTGATATAATTGATGTCAAAATCATATTGAGACAAAAAATCTAACCATCTTCGTTGTCTTGCATTTAGATTTGGCTGAGTGAAAATATACTTCAGCCCAAGATGATCAGTTTTCAATTCAAAAGGTTTACCAAGCAGGTAATGCCTCCAAACTTGTAGTGCATGAACAATGGTAGCAAGCTCTAAATCATGTGGAGCATAATTCAACTCATGTAACTTTAGTTTTCTACTTTCGTAAGCTATGACATGATCATTTTGTAACAAAATACCTCCTAGACCTTCACCAGATGCATCAGTTACCACCATAAAGTCTCCATTAGGATCTGGTACTGCTAGAATAGGTGCTGAAGTTAACTATTCCTTCAAAGTTTTGAATGCAATTTCACATTTCTCACTCCAAACAAACTTCTTATCCTTCTTCTGTAAAGAAGTTATTGGTGCAGCCACCTTAGAAAAATATTTTACAAATTTTCTATAGTAGCCAGCAAGCCCCATGAAGCTTCTAACTTCATGTACATTCTTTGGTGCAGGCCACTCAGTTATAGCTATAATTTTTGAAGGATCTACAACAATTCCATTCTTACTTATTACATGTCCCAAATAGTGTACTTCTGTGTCATAGAAAGAACATTTAGATAGCTTACCATATAACTGTCTCTTTCTCAAAATTTCCAAAACTATCTTCAAATGCTCATGGTGTTCCTCAATACTTTTAGAATATATGAGAATGTCATCCAAGAATATGAGCAAAAATTTTTCCAAGTATTCTTGAAAGATATTATTCATTAAATTCATAAATGTTGTAGGTGCATTTGTTAATCCAAAAGGTAAAACCATGAACTCATAATGTCCATACCTTGTTCTGAAAGTTGTTTTATGAATGTCCTCATCCTTAATCCACAATTGATGATATCCAGATCAAAGATATATCTTAGAATATACCGATGCTCCACGCATCTGATCAAATAGATCATCAATCCTAGAGAGTGGGTATCTATTCTTGATTGTTGCTTTGTTTAACATTCTATGTAATCAATGCACAATCTAAGTGTTCCATCCTTCTTTTTCACAAAAATTACTGGTGCTCCCCAAGGTGAAACACTTGGTCTAATCAAACCTTTAGAAAAAATTTCTTGCAACTGAGCCTTAAGCTCTACTAATTCTATAGTAGTCATTCGATACGGTGCCTTAGAAATAGGCTCGGTTCCAGGCTTGATCTCAATTGTGAAATCAAACTCCCTTTTGGGTGGAAGACCTGGAAATTCTTCTAGAAATACGTCACTGAAGTCTCGTAACAACGGATATCATTCCATAACATCATTGTTCTCTTTAGTTGTTTCTACAATTTTTACTGCATATAAGGTACAACCTTTATTTTTGGCCTTTTTAAGTTGCATAGCTGACAGTTTTCTAACAGAAATCTCACGTTTCACACCCTGAATCTCTGTTGTTTTCTGCAGGTCATCTAAACAACTAATGTGTTTTTTAAAATAGTCCACTTTAGCCTTATGTTCTGCTAACCAATTAACACCTATGATTACATCATAAGACCCCAAAGGTGCAACATAAAGATCAACTTCAGTGGAAAAGTTAGGTAAATCAAGGACTGCTCCAAAAAGACACATACTAACTGTATGAACAACATTGTTTCCATACTGTACAGTCCATGTTTTATCCATGTTTCCAGCTTTTCTTTTTAGTTTTGATGCTAATTTACTAGAAATAAAACATTCAGTAGCTCTGGTATCAAAAATAATAGTTATAGGTAAACCAAATAACTTACCCAAAACTTCTATAGGCGTGGCCTATTTCTCAGCCTACTTGTCAGCTACTGCAGCATGTATCTTGTGTTGCTGATTATGATCATCCTTTTTCAAAGGGCATTGATTTGTGTAATGATCTTTGCCACAATTATAACAGCCTCCTATAGGTCCCTTTCTAGGCTTGGGTTTATTTCCAGCCTTAGAGTTATCATTCTGACCTCCATAGGACTTTTGTCCATTATTATTGTTCTTGACAAAGTTGTTTCATGCATTACCAACAAACTTGTTTATTGCTGCTTTCTTATTAGTATCAGATGAAAACTTACTTTTCATTCCGAATTTCTTCCATGGTCCTTTCTTAGGTGTAAGAGATGATGAAGAGGAGTTGGGGATTTTCTTCCTTACTTCCTCCTTATGAGCAGAAATTGCCTTCAATTTCTGTTCCTGCCTTATGGCCTTTTCAACAACCCCTTCCATCATGGTTGGGATGTGAACATCCACCTCTCCTCCTATAACTAGATTCAATCCCATGATGAATTTCCATATCCTGAACTTCTCATCAGTTTGGTACTGAGGTACATACTTAAGGAGTTTAGTAAACCACTCCCAATACTCAGTTACAGTTAGCTTTCCTTGAGCTAAGTTCTAGAATTCAGTCATTTTCTGATCATAGTAAAGTTGCGGCAGCCAACGTTGCCTAAAGTAACCTTTAAATTGATCCCATGTGATATTAGTTTCATCAATGTTTAACTCAGCCTTACGAATGTCCCACCATGAAGATGCCTCATGGGAAAGCTAATATGCTCCCCATATCACCTTTGTTTCTTCTGAGAAATTCCTTATTGCAAAGTATTTCTCCATTTCGCTGAGCCAATTCTCAGCTCCATCTCCTAATGTGGTGCCATCAAACTTGGGTGGACTTATCCTTTTTATATCATTAGTGAGTTCAGCTGTCAGCCTAGCCTTTTTGTTCTCAGGATGATCAGGTATGTTCACATTGTTATTATCAACACCTACATTGGCATTGTCCTCAGGAGGTGGCTGATTATTGTTATCAACATCTTCTTCCTCCTCATTTCCCATTACTTGTTGTTCAAGTACAGCCAAATGATCTCTTGTGTCCAACAGGGCAGCAAGGATCTCATCGAGTTTTTGGGTAGTTGCTGCTCCTTCCTCAGGTGGAGGATTATTTGCAACATTTCCTCTTGTTCTAACCATTTTCTGTTAACAAGAAAATTTAAGTTTCATCAGATTATGGACACAATAGGTCCAAGAGCTGCAACCTTCAACTCTGATACCAAGATGTAACATTCCCATTTTAAGACTTTAGAAACAAGGGAATTTTTTTTTTTGAAACATAATGTTCTCTGTTCTAAATAAAACATCATTTAGAACACACATTCCATGCCAATCAATCTCATAACAGATAACCATATGCAACTGTAATGACTCGGTATACTACCGATCTCTCATTCCATGACTCGGTTACCAACCGATCTCTCATGTTAACTTAAAGTATATAATACTTTATGTATACTACATATACTTGGTTCTCCTACCCTATTCCGGGTACTGAGTGATCTGTTTAAAGAACCTATCTAAATATTTGTTACCAATATTCATCTGACATCACATTGCTTTAAACTAGGTGACATAGGACAATGCAACCAGCAACTTGTGATACTTTGGCCAAAGATTTTCAACATACTGTTCATGTTACTATTCCTAGATGACATACTCATCATTTCGGAATACATCCTTCACCTCACTCTTCTGTTATCTTGAATGGTCTTTACTGACTACCGTCAGTCCACTTGCCCAAGGTTTGACCCTAGCCTGGGTTAGAAACATAATTTATTATAGGAAGACGCTCACGATGACTTAGGGTATATGGGCATACTCGGTTGACCTAAGTCAACCAGATGTGCCGAGGTACCCTGAGTCATTGAAAGCTACTACCTATCCTAAACATGCTACTAACTTGACCTAGAGAGAAACTAAGTTCAAGTCCAGATGTGCATAAATCTAGATGAACAAATACAGAAGGGTGTTGCCACATGTCAACTGCAACACTATATCATCGAGAAGTCCCAGGACTTCTCGAGGGTACAATCCTATAGTTGGCATGTGCCAACATCCATTAGAACTGATTCATCAAGATGTACATACCCCCTTAGTGGTTATTAATCATAATTAAATTGGATTAAGATTCATATTACAGCAACCATGCCTAACCCTAATTCCAACATTTATTAAGTTCTTTACCCATACTTATCCTGATTAGATATGGAGAAATTCATTAATCCATGTTTGCATTATTGTTCACTAATGTGGCATAACAAGCAATTATCCCCAAAACAGGACAGCAAACATCAACGTTTAATTCCTAATGCAACTTAGCTGTCCAAATCAAGTGTGACATCCACCTAGATTCAGCTAGTGTTTACTTTATAAACAAAGTTATAAAGATTAAGGATCATAACCACTAATCATCTTATCTTTCATTCTTTGGGAGAGGAAGAGTCTTCCTCTACATGGTTAAATGTTAGGTTTTTAACATAACCTTTTTATCATTCATTACACATATAGTTTAATTGTATGTCCCATGCATATTTCATTATTAAACTATAGTTGTGTAGTTAGAGAATGACATCTTTTGCAATTTAACAAGTTCATTATAATAAGGGAGATTATACTATCTCCTTAATCCAACTCAATATCTGATAACAACAATAGTATACAAACAAATATAAGGAATACTGCCAAGATATCACTATTATTTCCGGCATACAAGTACAAAAGAATTCACATCACAAATTGAGTCCAACACAAAACCTTTCAATTCATGATTTTAAATATACATTTACAAGACTATGCAATTCAGACATTCTGCATGTCAATCATAATTAAGATCTTAAAAGAACAACACTTTTCTTTTCCAATACAACTCAAGAATGATTCGAAACTCTTTACATAAGATCCAAAATTAAATAAGCCAATGCATCATAAAGTTCTTGTCTTCCTTTATCACTTACGATGTCCATCTGCAAAATTTCTAGCACGGGTCAGTTCAATGAACTGAGCATGATAAGCACTAAGCATTAAAGTAAAGTGCATTCCAATAATTGTTCCATTAAACAACTCTACTTTAATGAAACAATTAATATACATCATACAAACAATCATAAGTAATAACATCTAGAAAAGAAGTATAATTAAGAGAATCTGAATTCACTTTTAAGAAAAGAGCATAATATAATCTGCAACACCTGCATTTATATCATATGGTTTAATTGATCCTATTAATTACTTTAAAATAATCAACTAGTCTTGTCATCCAATTGTATCATAATTCCATAAGAATAGAAATACACATTTATCTTTTCTAAGCAGCAAAAGAAGTTAATTACAACATAGCTCATATTAGGATGATTCATCTTTCCATATAAACAAAAGAAGAGAATCAATACATTCTTATTCCCCATACACAAATCATCTGAAGGATAGAATCATGTTTAGAACATACAACACTGCCTCAGTCCAAAGATAACAATATAAGGAGTCCATAAATAAAGAGGCAACATCTAAACAAGAATCCCAATTCAATCCAAGAAGATTAGGGGACAAAATAGTCTAACATAAAGTCTTACTAACTTCTATATGTTAGTAGATTATAATTCAAAGGTCTGAAACCAGACTGTCCACAAATCCAAGCTATACTCAAGAAAAATAAATCTCTTAACCAATCCACAAGAAGTTCCCATCTCAGAAGAGAATCAATTAAAGAGAAGTTCAGTCAATGAACTTATACAATCAACAGAAAAAGGATCTCAAATAAAAAAGGACCCAATCCATAATTCATTTCATTTATACTATGAAATGAAATCCCTTATCTAATACAAACTTAGAAATTCTATAACTATTTCCCAAAAGAGAACACAAAACCAAATGCATACAGTCAAAGAATGCACACTAAAAGATTTCCATTACAAAACTTACAAACTGGTTTCCTATTTCCATTCACCAAGTTCAAGTTCAAATTCAAATCTCAAAACAAAATTCACAGTACAGACTCTAAACAGTATACTGTCCCCAAGAGATCATATTCATTTCTCTTTCTAAAACCTAGAGATTCATTCAATGAACCCAACAAGGAATAGAAATCACAAACAGTGTAAGATATACAAGGGTCAATACAACTCACGAACTCAAAGACTGAATTTCCATTACAAGGCATAAATAACTTAATGTAAATGAGTAAGTAGTTCAAATCCCAAATAAGAACAATATAACAAAGCATTCTAGAACAGTGATACTGTATCCCTTCATACTACACTCAGTATACTAGGTTTTAGATTCACATTCTATTAAAACCCAAGAATCAGATAAAATATCAGAAGAGAGTAAGAAAACTAAACAATATGTTTAAGACAAGTACTGTCCCAAACTTCTTCCAACTCGACTAAACAGAATCACCACAAGCCTCTCGAGTTCCAGTTAAAAGCTTATGACAAGGGAAGTATTTGTTTCAACATCAATAAAAGAAGGAAAGTAAATAATACATTCCATAAACCCTCTAAAAATTTAACGACTGATCCAAATGAACTAAAATCCAAACCCACAACAAGACATAGTTCCAGTCCCTTTATTTCTATGAAAAAAATAGTCAAGCCTTTCCACAAGACACGGGTTTGCTCAGGGAAGAGAAGAATAGGAAACACTTCATATTCACATGCCCTGTCATGCTTGAAGAAGGCAATACAGTCTCCAAAAAAGTACCACAATATATCCAAAAAGAATTTATAAGAAGAAGATCTCAAAAGAGATTACCAGTCTACTTTTAAACAAAACAATCTCTCAAGACTCTTTTTTGAATAGACAATCCTTAAATGAGATTTAAAGCTTTTCAAATCCTTAAAACCAACAAAACTCCATCTCACAATACAAGTAAAGAATCAAACACGTCGATTCCAACACAAGTTCAAAACACCACAATAATGGAATACCTGTACAGTGTCAAATGAGCTTCAAACAAAGTTCAGAACTTCAAAGGCTTCAATACTGGCTCCAAACACAAGTTCAAATACAAGCCTAAATGAAACAAAGCCCTAAATACAAGCTCAGACAAACACCAATGCTCTAATATGAGTCCAAGTATTTTCAATTCCTTAAATAAGAATAAAACTTCCAGCTCAGAGTATATGTATAGAACAAAACTCAACAACTCGACTATAAGTTCAGCATTCACAAGAACTGAATAAGAGTACAGTGTTGAATACAAAGATTCAACCAAAATTTAGAACTACACCAAGTTCCAAATTCAGTCCAGAACAAACATGAAGTCCCAATTAAAAGCTCATAACAAATCACAAAGCTTCAATACAATCTTCAAATAACCACGAAGCTCCACTTCAATCTCAAAGAAACACAAGACTAAAACAAAGATTCATAACCATACAAGCAACAAGGCAGTTCAGTCAACATTAGTCTCAAATTTATAGTCTTTCAAATACAAGTTACAGAGCTTCAAATACAAGTTACAGAGCTTCGAATACAAATTCACATGAATACCACTAATAACTAGTACAGAGAAAGTTTCCCAAAAACTACCATTAACAACAATGGATTCACATTCCAAAAACCACATAGATTTCATGAAAACATGCAAGTAAATAACCAGACACATCATGCAAAAATATATCTCAAGTGAGCAGAATTGTTTTAATGAATCATTTAGAAGAAAGAAAGAAATCTTAATGGGTAGAGCCTATCATGCCTGATAGTGCCTCTGCCAATTCAAAGGAGACTTCCAGCCAAGCTTCCAACCATTTTTCTTCTCCACGACAGATCAACAACCAAAAAATTCTTCTTCCAATGCCTCTTATACATTCCCTTGATCAAAAATAGACCAGAGAACCCAAAAATAGCCAAGAAGAAGAAGAAGTCAAACTACTGGTTCAAAGAACCAGATAGCTCCATGTAGAGAAAAATTTGTGATGCATGCAAAACCAAACAACCTCTCACAAACCCACCTCCTGAGTTTCCAAGATGGTTTGCACACAAAAACCAAGATTCATTAATGCCATAACTCCTAATTCTCCCACTTATCTCTCCTTGCCACCACCTCCCAAAACTGGGAAGTACCAATTCCAAATCAACATGCAATTCCATACTTAGTGAAGCCTCCACGTAAGCCCCACTAAAATTTAACTAGCCCTTGCCAAACTGGTAGTACTTCCATGTATTTAAATCCAATCAAATCAAATAAAATCCATTGGAACCATCATCGTAGTGACATGCGACCCTAGGTGCCTTTCAAATAGTTTAGGCTAGATTTCCTAAAGCTTAGGTTAGTCCAACAATCATTTCCTAATAATTTCCTTAGGTTTATAAACATTGCCATAGGTAATACCACCTTAGGTTATATCAAATTCACAACCATTAGTATTAGGCATTAGGTTAACATAGTATAGTATCACCATAGTAATCTCCCCTTCCCTTATTCATTTAGCACAAGAGCTTAGGTTAGGTCACCCCCCCAACACAATAGAATAAAAGCTTAGGTTAGATTATAACCCAATTAAATAGACGTAGATAAGAAGTAGGTGTTCTTACCTAGCTTAGGATACCATTAGGATAGTCCTTAAGTTTTTAGGATCCTGATCCCTTTCATAGTCATGAAGCAGACTATTTTTTTTTTTGTTATGCCAATAATGTCCTGCAAAGATCAATCCCAGAAGACCCAAGCACAAATGTACAATCAAATGAAGACACGTTTACTTAAGCCCAAAGAATTTGTAACATACAAAGTTCAGTCCTCTATGTCTCTCAACTAATGAATGTCAATTTACCATTCAGTTTGTTAAGAAGATTTAAAACATTCCTTGGATCACTGAAATTGATCCAAGGATGAGTCAGTAAAAGAGATAAGTTTGCAACTCTAAAAATCCGATTGCAGCTTATCAACAAGAAGTGAAAATGGATTCTTGAAAGCCATAACATTTCAGTCCAATGAATCCAAGAGTAGAGGTGATTTATCCATAACAAACATGATTTTCAATAATCAAGGAAACCCACCTCATTCAAGAAAATCATATGCCAACACTTGTAATGCAAAGAGAAATATAACAACTTTAGTACTGAATAATTTATTCAAATGTCCCCATATTTCTTTAGATAATTTTTCCTAGTCTACATATTTTATCTCTAAATTTTAAAGAACACGATTGATAATGGATTTTCCTTTATCATCTCTTCTTTTCCATTGTAGAAATTTATTATCATCTATAGGTTGTGATTGTTTTCCATTTCCTATACCTGTGTGTTTTTTGTTCATTAGTTACATTTGGATTTTAACTCTCCAAGTGTGAGAATTGAGGCCACATTTTTTTCTAGTGAGAAATCCATGTTAAAAAAAATAATAATGCAATAACTTTCAAGCATGTAAATTAAATAAAAATGCTTGAAAATAAAAAATAATAATCTCTATATCCAAACACACCAATATAGATTATATCCCAGCCGAGAAATATTTTGACAAATTTCTTGATGGAAATCATTTGGAATCTTGAACAAGCTTTGAGAATGCAAGTAAATTCTTGTTATGCTACCACTAAACTAGTGGAGAGAAATATAGTATTCTAGCTGAGATAGGTGAGACAAATATGCACTAAGAAATGGTGTTATTGCTGCCACCGAAGGAGATCACAAGATAACTCATGAAAAAGAGGAGTAGGAGGATGAATTGGCATGTTACATATTAAAAACATGTAAATGATACCTATAGTTTATGAGCTCAAGGATGCAAGTATAAATTTCACTATAATGTGAATGTGCCACAAGAGAAATCAAACTATAATATAAATAATCAGTAGAGCATATCACGGTGTATGCATATGGACCCATAGTTTCACAATTTGTATTGTCAACTTTACCATAATGGAGCCACTATTTTCTTAGTAATTATCATGAACATGAATGTAAATTCCAAACACTATCTTTATCCTTTGACAGATTGGATTTATACCTGGGAAGATTTATTTTCAAGATCAAACTAGATGTAGTAGTGAGATGGGCATTGAACACAATAAATATCTAGATCTACTAACACATGAGTATTGACCAATGTAAGATTAACATTCCTTGAACTTGTCTAAATCCAATGATCTTCCTCCAGTAAATGGAATTTCCTCTAATTTTGATACCTCAATCTAATACTATCTTAATATTCTAATTAGATATAGGATAAAACTAGATTTATTCTACATGAATCTCATTGCTCCATTGCACAAGATAAGATAGAATAATTATCTAATAGCAAATAATAATTTAGTTAGAGATGCAAAAGATAAACCATACAATAATCATCTTATTTATTATTCAATGGAAATGATTACACATATAGAGGCCTCTTGATCTCCTATATTTATGGAGACTAATTAACCAATTACCAACACACACACGCACACACGCATATATTAACTTGGTGTTAAAACAAGACAACTAATATAATAACCATTTATATTTTTATTCACCCATAATAATATAATGTTCACACTAACTATTAAATATTCCTAACAGGGGTGCTTAGTTTGACTAGTGTGCATGTGTCATCTTGACTCTATTTTTAGTCGTATTTAGTACAATTTAGTTTACTTAGGAATTTCTTATTATTAGTCTTTAGGTTCACATGGAAATTTAGACAAGTCTTGTTGTAATGGCTATATTAGCCTTGTTTCTTAATTAATTGAATAAGTGATAGTGGGGTGAGTTTTTACAAGTAGATATGTTTTTAAAACTAATTATATCTCTAATTTTATTTTTAGGTATTTAAAAATAAAACCAAAAATATTGGGATTAATTATTATAAGTTATAAAATGCATATGTTGTTATCAATCTCACTTACAAGTATAGTAGTTTAATAACTAGTTATTCTGGGAAAGATTGGATGATCACTAAATTCACTTAAAAGGCTATTTCAGATCTTATTTTCACTTCATCTACACATAAAAAACTTTCAATTTTATTTATCCAAAAATATGCACTCCCAAACATTGCATCAAAAATACTACTTGAACATCATGAACTACCTATCCAAAATTGAATGGTTTGGGCCGACCCATATGATAATGTGTCTCACTCTCCAACAAATATTCTCCTAATTTGGTATATATTTTTTCTTATCTTAAAGGTTAGCATTAATTCTATAATTAACTTAAAAAATTATATATAAGCAAGTATAATGCACTAATAAACTCACCTAGAATTATCAAGACTTTATAAGAAAAAATACACTCGTAAAGCATTCAAGGCTCTCCTAAATTTTCTCAAAGTAACAACACATCTTTAATAGAAACTAATACTCAAGTCCGAAGCACCGAAAATAGGTTTAAGAGTCTAAATTTCCCATCCACAAGCCTCTAGAGTCCTTATAACCATGTCATAACAAGAACAATTCACTATAAAGTGTTCCCAAAATTCTAAGGGATAAAAGGAATCAATATAACATATAAACACCACATAATATATCACTATCACACAATGTAAATTATACTCTATTTATAGTTACACTTGTTATTATTTGTGGCAAGAAAAAAAAGGGTAATATAGGCGGTTGGCTTCTACGTACATTCACTACAAGAACTACGTGAAGTTTTCTCTTACTTGCGAGGGGATGTAGTACATTGTGTGGATTGTTTAAACATGGGTTGACTTATAGGGTTAGTCCAACTCCACCACACAATGATTTCTCCTTTTTTATCTAATCATAGTCATGAAGTGTAAGTGCAGGTATGTAGGGTTTTATTCATTGCATGTCACTATAGGAAGGTGTCACACATTTGTGAACACTAGAAGTAGACAACAAAACATATTTATATTACATTGATGACCAATAGAATCCTAAAAACCCTAGCACCTTATACTTTAATATCGTACAACCTAAGACCAAATCATACTATACCCCAAGATAAGCTATACGATTTTATACAGGCTCAGTTTTTATTCATAGTTCAAGAGATGAAGCACTTATAGATATAACTAGCCTACCCATCTAATTTTCACACCCAAATCACCTCTATACCTCTATGTTTGGGTAAGTTCTCTTCCCTCCTCATGTTTTAATCAATCATTTATATCATTTCTATATTGCACATTATATTAAAATACACATTCAATTTTGTATTTAAATGTTTATTAATTAATTCAAAATATATAGCTTGTAACAACCTTGTGCGTTTTAATAAATAAATAAAGAACCTCACACCACACCCTTATTTATTTAAGGTATAAAAAGTTACCCTTTAATATCCTGACATCGACATGCTCATGGCTTCCCCACCCCCTCTATCTAATCATTAGTTAGTAAATTTTCACATAATTTTCAAAAATACAAAAAAAATCAAAATATTCAAAACTCCAAAAAAATAAATAATAAAAAATAATTAAAAATATATAAAAACTAGGACTTGATCATGACTTGTATTACTAGTTTTTTAATTTTTGTGTTGCTTATCACATGATTTTTTTTATTATGGATAAATAGTTTTGAAGGGACTATACCGAGAGTACAAAAAGGCTCAAAAAGCCAGATACCAGAAGGAGAAAACCCATCCAAGAAAGGCTAAATGCCTTAAACATGGAGGCTCAAAAGCCAGATATATTAGTAAAGAGAGTACAAAAAGATCAATTTAGATAGTGGTCTGAAGAAGAACAAAAGGTCCAAAAAACAACAAAGAGGGATCTAAACCAGGTCATCCCAGCAAGAAAACAACATCAAAACCATCGAAAAACAACAACTTCACAGCAAAAAAGTAGCAACTAGGCACTGCATCATTGGACTGCCCTGTCAATCTTGACCTTAATTTTGTGTAGAGAGGTGAAGAGCACAATGGCTCTGGCATGCGAAGGATCGGTCATGTCTGCCTGAGAAAGTGCAAGGTCACAGGTCTCATTAGAATCCTAGATGTTTTCATGAATGCTGCTAAGACTACACACACTTCTCACGTGTTGTTCCATAAAATTATAAACACCTTTAATAGAAGAGAGGATGCAATCCTGATGCCCCTTGGCATTGCCCAGCCTGGCATCAAGTGAGAGGCGCTTCTTGAAAATATTAGCAGTAGTATCAATCACCTCAAAATTTTGCAGCTTCCTCTTACCTTTTGTTTTTTCCATATTCCTCATAGCATTTTTGAGGTCTTTGATTTCCTCTTCAATCTTTCTAACCTTGTTATAAAGGTCCACTTCTCTGGAATTATCAATAGGTTTACTTATGTGAAATAAGTTCTCCGCAAGCTCCAAATCCCTATGACTACACAAAATCCTCTACGAAGAAGGAAGAGAAATCTTAGCCTTCTTTTCTTTCCTCTTCCTGTCAGAGGTAGTAGTGTCCATATCTCTGTCAGCAGGGAGAAGGATAATAACAGGGGGAGTAGGCAGAGGGTGAGAGCAGGAGAAGAAATGGTGGTGGATGAGTAGGATTAGACCTTGGTGTAGGGGAGCAACCCTGGTATGATTCTGAACTTCAAGAACAGAATTCTCCAAGGAATTAAGTAAATAATGTGGGAAATTGATGGTAAGATTCCTATGAAAATGATTTAGGAATATTAAATGTTTCAGGGGAATGGTGACATATCTTCCCTCGAAAGTGATGTACCTAACCATCATACACACAATCTCAGCAAAGGGCTCAGGGATAGAGTTCACCTTTATTCCAGCCGCAAAAAACTCGAGGTTCTCCTCGTCATCAAGAATTTTTTTTACCTCCACCTCTCTGTTGACTTGTTTGTTGAAGAACTTGGCTCCATCCAGGTTCAACCTTATGACCTGGGCAATGATTTCCTCAGAGATCTTGACCCTGACTTCCCCATACTCAACTGCACAATTTCTCCAACCATTAGTGAATTTCACCAAGATGTCCTAGTCAAATCCCTACATCTTTTCAATGAAATTTGAAATACCCCCCATTTGTAGATAATTCCAAAGAATTGTTTCATTTTTCCAATCTGGATCATGAATGGGTTTGGTTTTGCATGGAGGTCCCCCCATTTTGCTTGTATTGTTTCTACTCTACACTACGGTAAAAATTTGAATCCCATAAGACTCAACACCGCCTCTGCTTTGGGAGACCTCTGAAGCGTGTGAAATTTTAAAAAAATCATTAAGCTTAACTTTACAATTAATAAACACCTCCTTAGCATCTGCTCTATATCTATTAATGATTAAATTCAAAATCATGTATGTCTTTAGTGATGTCATCAAGTACTTTGACAGGAAGGGGGTTGCCACTTAACCAATTTTGCATAGTATTGTTGACCCCAATATTTGCTAAACTATTGGCCACTCTATTGCCTTCACGATAGGTGTGGATAATCTTATAATTATCAAAAAAATTGCATATTTCAATACCTTCATTAATTAAGTCCTTGATGGACCAGCTTGGAGGTTTCTTTTGATTTAACAAATTAATAATGTTCAACGAATCCCCCTTAATTATAATATTGGAAATATTGCAATCTCTAGCCAACCTTATTCCCCAGAGTGCTACTAAAGCTTCCGAGTAGTGATTTTTTTTCTTACCCATCTTGCAAGAAAAAGTAGAAACAAAGGAGCCTTTGTGATCTTTAATCACCCCACCACCTCCCGAATCCCCCAGGATTACCTTTTGAAGCTCCATCAAAGTTCAGTTTGTGCCATGTAGTGGGAGACTAGACCCATCATACAGAAGATCTATCAATGCTAATGTTGTCCTTATGCTTAATGTTATCAGTGCCAATGTTCCAAGTAGCAAGAATGTGCTCCTCTTCCTCAGGATAAAGTTTATTTTTGGGAGGCTTAAATCTTTCAATGTTGTCTTTCACTGCAATGATAATTTCATTAAAGACTTTTGTACATATATTTCTGGTATTTCTGAAAATAACATCATTTCTAGCTTTCCAGACTCTCCACATGGTGTGAGGGAGAACTAGTTACCATAGCCTCCTAACCATGCAGTGCTTATAAAGGGAGTTCCATTGTTCCCATGCCTGCAGACAAGTATGGGGGAAAACCCAATTTTGATTGAAAATTTTTAGAATAAGATGCCATATTTTTGAAGTATACTTACAATGCATAAAAAAGGTGTTTAATGTCTTCAGCTTCTTCCTTGCACATGCAGCATCTGTTAGGCATGATAACACCTTTCCTAATGAGATTCTCATTAGTGAGAATCTTAACCTTGATGATAAGCCACCAAAAGAAATTTACTTTAGGGGTTAGCTCGGGCATCCATAGCTTGTGCCATTTAATTTCACTATCAATAGAAGCAAAAAAAGAATTGTAACCAGATTTAACATAATATTCTCCATCAAAGGAATCTTTCCAAATAATCTCATTCTTATTATTATGTTGACTAATACATGTTAGGGAGATATGAGTCTGCATAGAGGAAACAACAGGCTACATATTTTCCTCATCAACTTTGAGTTGCTTCCATTTCCTTCTGTTGCCAGACACCTCTATATAGTATTTGACTTTCTTTCCATAGTTTTTAATTAGGTTGTATTTGATGTAGCTAAAAGTGGTATCCCAATTTATGTTAGACCAGATGTCATGCCAAAAATCAATGTCTTGCCCTTTCCAAGCTTCCAACTACAACCCTGGGAGAGGATATGCCTAATGTGGAGAAGATTATTCTAGAAAATTGATCGATTTGGAAGCAACTGGTCAAAGAGAAAGGAATACATGTTTTGATTGGAAAGGTATTTTACTTTGATCAACTCAGTCCATGGTTTCTTCTCTTTGATTAGCCTCCAACCCAACTTTGCAATTAGAGCAACATTCATATTTCTGATATTTTTAATACCTAAACCCCCAATCCTTCTTGGCTTACAGACTTGTTCCCATGATACTAAATGATATCTAAACCTGTCCTCTGTCCCATGCCATAAGAAGTGTTTTTGAATTTTTTCAATGCTATTCACCACTGTTGCTAGAATGCTGAACATTGACATGATATAGATGGGTAAATTTTGAAGAGTGCTTTTAATCAATAAACATTTTCCAGCACTTGAGAGGATAGAACCTTTCCATCTAGCTAGTTTTTTCTAAAATATCTTAAGTAGATCATTCCAAACCTCATTAGAAACTTACTAGTACTCATAGGGAGCCCTAGATAAGCAGCCAGGAGGGAGTTGATTTTGCAACCATGAATGAGAGAAATATTTTTTTGTCATTCAATAAGAGTATTGAAGAAGTAAACCAAGCTTTTATCAAAGTTTACTCTCTATCCCAAGGCTTCCTCATAGAATATGAGAATGGTTTTGATAGCTTTATCTTCAATGATGGAGGCCATAAGAAGAAGAATAGTGTCATCAACAAACTGCTAATGGGAAGAAATTTGATTGTCAGAAGTAGGTTGAAAGCATTTTATCATAGCATTGTGTATAGCTTTCATAATATAACGGCTTAAACTGTCAGCCATTATGATGAACAGCAAAGGGGACATGGGGTCCCCTTGGCGTATGCCTCTATTGCTAGCAAAAAATCCAACAGGTTCTCCATTGACAACCACAAAAAATTTAGGAGAAGAAATGCAAGCTTGGACAATTTTTTTGAATTTATGTTGAAACCCAAACTTGGTCAGAACCTCATCCATGAATTTCCAAGAGACTCTATCAAATGCCTTATACATGTCTAACTTGATTACCATCCCAGCTTTTCTACTTTTATCCATTGATTGAATTGTTTCATGGACCATAATTACCCCATCCTGGATAATTCTACCTTTTATAAATCTACTTTTATATTGGGAGATAATTTCTATGAGAAGAGGATGTAGTCTAGTGGTTAAAATCTTAGTGAAAATTCTGTAAACCACATTAACCAAGATGATTGGTCTAAAATCCTTAAAATTCTTTACATCTAAGTTCTTAGGTGCAAGCACAACATGCGTGTTATTCAATTCCTTTATTAGATTTCTAATTCTATAAAATTCATTTAAAAATTTCAACAGATCTTCTGAACATATATCCCAACATTTTTGGAAGAAATTAGCAGAGAATCCATCAGGGCCCAGAGCCTTGTCACCTTCAAGAGAGAAGACAACTTTTCTCAACTCCTCAATGGTAATAGCTTTGGAAAGGCTCTTAAATCTCTCTTTAGGGAGAAAATTGTTAGGAATGGAGTCTAAAAGAAAGGAGGCTGCTTGCTCATTATAATAATTGTTTTCAGCTAGAAGATTCTCATAAAATTTTAGGGCTTCAACTTTAATATCCTTAGCATCCTTAGTAATGATACCATTTCCCTTGGAGACTTCAGTAATTCTGTTGCAAGCCCTATGCTTGAGGGGGGTCATATGAAAATATTATGTGTGTCTCCATCCTTTAATCAAAGAGCTCTAGATTTCATTCTCCAAAAAGTTTCCTCACAGCTATTGATATTATGTAGGTCAGAAAGAAGCTTTTTTTCTCTTTGGTGATCCTCAAAGGTCATACCTTTCATTGAGACTTTAAGCTCAAACTCTTCCATTTGCCGCTTAATCTCTGTCTTTTTCTCAAAGATATTGCCAAAAACCTCTTTGTTCCAGGTTCTAACCTTTTGTTTCACATTTTTATCTTTTGAAGAACTTTGAATTGATTAGTTCCAATCCCTTCCCAAGTCCACCATTCTTTAATTCTATCAACCATGTCCTCATGCTCAAGCCACATCTTTTCAAATTTGAAGTTACAGTGAAAAGGATTAGACCAATTGAAGAAGTTAAGAGCAATATGATTGTGGTCTGAACTAGTTTTGGGAAGAGAGGAGAGATGAAATTTTTTATTTAAGATCTAGTTAGTAGAAATGAGAGCTCTATCTAATCTTACATAAATCAAATCTTCCCCAATTCTTTTGTTATACCAAGTGTATTGATTACCATGAAGTTCAATGTCCATAAGGTTGAGATATGAAATGAAGTTAGAAAAGTCTTCCATGCTAGTAGAGAAATCAAAGTTCCCTCCAAATTTCTCCCCAGGGTTTAGAGGAGTGTTAAAATCCCCCATTATCATCCAGTTTGATTCCTCAAAGTTATTTCTAAACTAAGCTAACTCTTTCCATAAATTCCTTCTACCAGTAGTAGTATTTGGAACATAGATATTAGAAAGGATCCAGCTAGAATTGTTCTCAAGATTTTTAAAATTTATAGCTAAATGATTTTGAGAGGAGAAAAACACATTACCATGAACAATTTTAGTGTCCCAGAAGACCTCTAAACCTCCAGAAGCCCCTTGAGAATCAGAAGTAGCAAAGGCTACATTCTCCTAGAAAGTCTTTTTTCACTCTTCAACAGCTTTAGTTTTCATTTTCATTTCTTGAATCAAAAGGATACCGGGCTTACTTGATCTTCTAAGTTCCTTAAGCCTTCTTTGTTTAGGACCCCCATTTAGTCCCCTGAAATTCCAAGATAAAACCTTCATTAAAAAAGGATTGGGGAGGCAGTTTCCGGATGGCTCAAAATGCTTTGAGTACCATCTGTGATTTATTTCTCAGTCTCTTTTTTGCTTACATCACTTTTAGAGGGTCTACCTTTTTTATAGATAACTCTAATATTCGTAACTCTTTTGGCAGTAGCTCTTGTGATTCTTGAGGTGGAAGCTTCCCAACTTCCTATTTGTTTCTTTTTATCACTATAAAGTGATTCTGGAATTTATTCAAAGCCTTTCAGTCTTCATTTCTTATGTCGAACTGTGATGAATCCATCCTTATGACATTGAGACAAGTTCTTTGTCGATGCGGGGGTAATTTCTCCTTCTTTTCCTTTATCAAAAACAAGTTATTGAGCTACAGGGGATTCTCTGTTGTATTCATTGTCCATGAGCTCCTCCATATCTGTAAACTCTTTATCCTCATTTAGATCTCTTGTTATGGATTCCAGGAGTTCTTTAGCTTTTCCTTGTCTCGTAGTTCTTCAACAGTCCTCCTTATCACATGATTAACTAGATGGTATAATCTATTTTTTATCCATACATGCATTTCACATGGCATTTGAGCATCATGCAAGACATAAAAAATCATATATGGATTTCGGATGTTGCCCTTGCATTTTTTCTAGTGGCCTTACCTTACTTTACCTAAACAAGGTTGTATCTTGTTATGCTACTTTACCTATATTACTATATTTCTAACACTTCTTTCTCATATTTACATCCTTCGTTGTGATATGATTCTAGCATGATTTTATAATAACACATATTTCTTGTATGGATTAGTTTCTCTTGTTTTATGCAAACATTATTTACTTATGTGTAAAATATATGTATTGTTTCTTATCTCTTATGTGTGCCCCCTTGGACTTGTTTATGTGAGAAACACTTTAGTGTCCATCATTTTTAACTCAACATCCTTTCTTATGTGTGTCTCTTGGCCCTTGATTATTTATACAACACCCTTTTCCCCCCTTGTATGCAACCTCATTAGCCTTCTCTATGGAATTGTATGTTACTTTTACATGATTGATTTTGTATGTTGGTTGTGCTTATCACATTTGGTGCCATGATTGACATAATGCATCCCTACACCTTAGTACCATGATTGAAATCATTCACTCCTTAAACATGACAATATCAATTAACAAGCATATAAATACTCTCTGGACATGTGAGTATGATAAAAATGTTGATATATTCTTCTACATGTCATGGTACAACTCATATTTTATTTTGAGATGAGTGATATACAATATATCTCCCTTATCTCCAAAGAGGGAAAATTTAGTGAGATTATTACATAATATAGATTATAAAATATAAATAATTGGATATAGATATTTATACATGGTCATAAAAAAGTCACAGATACAAAGTTAAATGAAATAAAAAACTATTATATTTAGATGGATCGAGTGGTCATTTTTTTCCTCTATCATCTTATTCTTCCAGTGTAGTTTGGCTAGTCAAGCTCGTAGTTTTCCATAAAATTATAGAGTATGGGATGGTTACAGTAGTGAATCAGGAATGATGATATAAAATTCAATACATATCAATACATTTTGTTACAAATGCAGAGGTACATTATACTAATTCAATGGTTAAATTGGATTTATAGATATAATTAACAAATAACTATAGCATATATTTCTATTTCAAATTTCAATATTATAAACTATGGGGGAAATAATATCTTCCATTCTATTTCTAGGGCTGTCAATTATTGTGGGAATGGTAGGGAAATGAGTATACTTCATTCCCTTTTCGTCATACAAACTTAGAACCTAGATTCTTTTGTAGTAGTATGGTTCAGGTGGAATGGGTGATGTACATCAGGTCTTGTGACACCCATAAACCTTAGCATCATTCCAATAAGACCATAACAACTCCCTATTTTTGAGTGGCACATTAAGTAATCCTCAAAATCATGAGTTTTGGGTATATTATCCCCCAACCTCATTGGATACCATTCATTTTTATAAATTGGTGATTGATCATCCCCAATTATCCATCTTGTTTAATGAGAGTCTCTTTCACCACGTTCCCCAACTAAGGGGGTGCAATCTACTCTAAATGTTTCACCAAGAAGCCTTAATATTTAAAGAGTAACCATTGGATTTTAACGTAAAGGTCTATTCCTTCCTTAATATATCTATTTTTTAATTCAATTTCAATTTTATATTTTAGAGTTAAATTTTAAATTTTAATAATATGGACATTTAATACACTCTTGACATGGATATTTTCACTTTGGACACCTCTCAAGAACTCAAATATTTCAACAAAGACGAATTATGTATGCACACTCATGTATGCATTTTCTTTATAAAAAAATCATTTATTAGATGAAATATGGGAAAATGTAGACACCCAAATTTGGCATTTGACATTAGATATTGCTAGTTTTTGGCTTATATACCTTGTGCATGACTTGTGTACACAAATAGATCTCAAATGTGGTAATTTAATAATTGTAATCCAACATTTAACTAATAATACATTTGTTACACCTTGTTTACCCTAACTAATTTATATGATGTGGAAATACACAACAATAATATGGATGTAAGGGTTTACAATTGGTAGACGATTATGATCTAATTAACTTCAAACATTAATTATACATGACAAGAATAATGCTTTTAAATTTGAAGTGATTGATAAATGATACATACTTGCTTAAAACATGAGATGAGATAAAATTATCTATTTAGGATGATTTAAGAATGATTTAGGTTTGCAAGGTAGTGAAACATGAGGATTCATAACTATAGATTATGCAATGTAGATTATGTGACTGAAAATTGAGTAGGGGTGTGACTATATAAATTATGTATGGTCTAGGATGAAATTGTACAATTATTTCCTAGACCTATACCATTTTGGACCCTTTATCAGTATAGATCTATAAATTCTTGTGTGCTTCACTTGTTTAAAAATGATGTATGTTATATGTCACTCTTGATTGCATAATGTATTGATTACCTGTAATAACCTGCAAAAAATTAGGAACCCTAACAATGTGTAAAACCTTTCATCAAATAATTAACAAACAAAAGGAGAAAAACATGTGTGTGCATTTGAGGCTAGACTACCCTCATAAATCAAACTCCCAACTACTGAACCAATCCAATTTTTGTGCTACATTCCCTCGCTACAAGATCAAGCCTTATGAAGTTATCATAGGTACTTGTGCAAATTTGTATAGCTAACCAACCCCTAGTGGTTCCCTTGTGTCTATTGACACCAATATAGTGGGCTAACCACATAGTATAGACTATATGAAACATAGTAGTGAGATTTGGTGTGCCTCAACTATGTGACCTCATCCTTTGTTGATTAAAACCCCTGTGTAATGCTTAGAGCAATTTTTCTCTTGCTAAAACACAACTCTATGATATTTGCATGCTTAGAAGTGAATGAAGCTAGACTCTTTAACCTAATTGAGTGCTTCATACTTGTAGTAGGGACTACTTTAGATGGTGTGCAACTAATTTAGGAAAAATGAGGAACCCTTTGAGTTCCTTTGGAGAGATATCTTCAATAGTATCTTGTAATAATGTCAAGTGAGTTAAAAAATTTCAATGAATTATCTACGCCTTTAACCCTAGTTCATATATTAGGATACATATAGCCGACATGTGGCTAACATAATCTCTTATCATGTCATATCATAATTATTTATGATTTCTTATGATTAGTGGGTCATCCTTAGGGATTTGGATAATATAGTAGGGTTTATATTGGAGTTAGAGAGTAGGATATTACTATCATATTAATCACTTTAGTCTTTTTGTGTGGTTTGAGGTTGCCCCCTCGAAGTGGTTAAGTCATTCTACTTGTATATTGAGATAATTTATATAGAATGACTTAACCACTTCGAGGGGGCAACCTCAAACCACACAACAAGACTGAAGTGATTAATATTATTATAATATCCTACTCTCTAACTCCTATATATATATATATATATATTGGTGTTCTATTACTACTGATATTTAGATATATCTAAGTGATTTCATTGCAAGTAGTATCAAAGCTTGATCCCAACTAGAAACATATAAAAACCCTGATTTTTAAGAATTATATACATCTCAAAAATGGTAAATATTTTTTCTGGATTTTTTTCCTGGTGTTGTGAAATCAGTCAAATAATATCCTCTCCAAATTTCAATATTTTTTGACCTGTTTTGCAAAATTTATATGATTTTTATGGGTTTTTCATAAATTTTCTACATAAGATGAAATTTTAAGAAATTTTATAAGTTTCTTATATTTTTGTAAATCTTGCAAAAAAATAGCTAGGATTTGTTCTCTAATTTTATCTCTATCCTGCCAATAACCTTGAAAACCCTAAGCCCTAAAATTATACCCTAACCCTAGTATCCCAAAACACAAACCCTACATCATGACATGGAGATCAAATAGAGGACAAGGGAAGGGTCAAAATACCAATAAAAAATATGTGGATTTTGAATCTTCAGCTTCATGGGCATTAGATATAGTATCCCACCTTGAGGATATGGTGAAAACTTGATTAATAATGTGCAAAAAGAGTTTGATCATAACTTGAACATAATGAAGGGTGAATTGATATCAGAATTTTATAATGAATTGAAAATAGTGAAGAGTGACATGAAAATGGAATTTCAATCATTGAAGAAGGACTTTCTACAACTTATCTCATACATGAAGTCTAGTAATAATTTCCATTCAAGTTACATGGGATCCTCATGAAATGCACACTTCAATTCAAACCACACCAACCAGGGTGTATCCTCTTTACATACCACTAGATATTCTAAACAATGGCTTAACATTATTCCTAAAGTGGAGATATGTAAGTTTAATGGGAATGATCCAATCACCTAGATTATCAAAATGAAGAAGTTATTTGATCTCCACCAAGTCCCAAATAGACAAAAGGTGGTGATGACATCCTTATACCTAGAACCAAAAAAAATCATTTAGTATAGATGGATGTATGATAAAAATAAAAATAAGGGTCTCTCTGTTACCTGGTCTATGTTCAATGATGAGCTCAAAACACACTATAGTATTTTTTACATAGAAACATTTTAGCTAGATAGTCAAGATACGACAAACAACTTCAATCAAGGATTATATCTAGTTCTTCCAAAATCCATCCTTACAAGTGCATGACATTTCAAAGGATCATCTAAATAATATATTCTTAGGTGGACTAAGGATAACATCCAACATGATGTTCACCTTCTTAATCCAATTTTGATATCAAAATCCATGATCATTTCTTGACATGTAGAGGAAATAGATATTGTAAAACAAAGGAGCGTCACTAATCATAAGGAACACACAAATCTAGCACCATCTTTTCCACAACCGACACAATTGACTCCTCAAAAAATCAAATAAAAAAAAGTAAAAATCCTATGTTACAATTATGAAAAAAAGTGGAGTAAAAGACATATATGTCCCGAGAAAAAGTTATTCTACATTAAGGTTCCTAATAAGGAAACAATTGATGAAGAGAAAGAGGTTCCCAAGACCAAGGTTGAATAATATCAACCAACTACCTCTTACTATGCTATTTCAGGAATCAACACCCCATAAACACTTAAGGTTGTTGGGTTTGTGAAGAAGAAAAGGGTGGTAATATTAATTGACTCAGGAAGTACTCATAAATTCATTAATCATAAGTTGGCCATACACATAAATTATTTCATTTATCCAACACCATAATTTTAGGTCATGGTTTCAAATGGAGGTAAAGTTAGTTTTTCAGGAAAATTCCATAAGATTAATTTATCTATGGGAGACTACTTTCTAGAGGGACCCACATATGCCATTTTAATGGGAAGATTACACATTGTATTGGGGGTATAATGTATTAATATTGTTGGAATGATGGAGATGAACTTCCATGATTTATTCATGTGGTTTTATTCTAAAGGAAATAATTTTGAGCTACATAGGATGAAAGCTAAAGCTCCACAATTGGTAAGTTCTCAATGGAAGCTCAACCATCAAAAGGATCTACATCATTAGATATATAGGCCATTATTTATGAACACTTAGTTATTTCTAGGGATATGCCAAAAGGGTTGCCACCTAAAATAGATCATGATCATGTTATTCAAATAGTAATAGGAATCCAACCACCCAAAATTCGACCTTATAGGTACCCTTATCTCTAAAAGAGTGAAATTGAGAAAATGGTACAAGAGAAGTTGGAAGAAATCGTTATTCTCCATAGTGAAAGTGCTTAATCTTCTCCAGTGGTGATGGTTAGAAATAAGGATGAAGGTTGGTGCATGTGTCCAAGCTACAGTGAGCTCAACAAATACGCAGTGAAAGATAAGTATCCCATTTTTTTCATTAAAGATTTTTTAGATGAGTTACATGGTGTTGTTTATTTTACAAAATTAAATATTTGATCAAGATACCATCAAATAAGAATTTGTGATGAAGATATTCATAAAATAACATTTAGGACATATGAGGGTCACTATGAATTTCTTGTAATGCTATTTTACATTACAAATGCACCATCTACTTTCCAAAGTTTGATGAATTAAATATTCTTGCCATTTTTTGGAAGTTTGTATGGGTATTCTTTGTTTATATATTAATCTACAACTAGAATTGGGTGGGAAATTAATGACATGTCAATAAGGTATTTATTGGACACTCTTAAACAACACCACCTTTATGCCAAGCCCTCCAAATGTGATTTTGGGGTAAGAGAGGTAGAATACTTAGGTCATACCATGTCTTGTGAAGGTGTAAAAGTGGATCCTCATAAGATCCAAGCTATGGTGGATTAGTTGATTCCTAAAACCCTAAAAAACCTTAGGGGATTCTTAGGGCTTATGGATTATTATTGTAGGATTGTGAATAATTATCATAAAATTGTATCACCACTCACATCATTATTGAAAAAATAATATTTTTATTGGAATGAGGTAGAAACCCATAAATTTTAATCACTTAAGAAGGTCATGTGTACCACTTCAATTTTGGCTACCCTAGAATTCTCCAAAACCTTCATTTTTGAATGTGATGCTTTAGGGTGTGGCATAAGTGTAGTAATTATGAAATACGTCCACCCAATTGCATTTTATATTCGTTGAATCAAAGTTAATAATCTCTTAAAACCAACTTATGAGAAGGAAATGATGTTTATTCTTTATGTAGTCAAATAACAGAGCATGTATCTCACGGGTCGTCACTTCAATGTAAATACAAATCATAACAAACGGAATTACTTCTTAGAGAAAATATTATCATCTGAAGAACATAAAAAAGGGTCACTAATATGTTGGGATATGAATTTGAGATCATTACAAAAATGGAAAAGAAAAGGTGGTAGTTGATGCACTATCGAGGAGAGATGAGTCCACAAAGGCATTATTAAATACCATGTCCATACTACATGTAGATTGGGTAGAATAGGAAATATATTAATGGTAGAATGACATAGAGACCAAAACTCTCATTCAAAATATCCAATAAGTTTCGAGAACTTCCAAAAAATTATGTGGAAGGGGGATGCATTTTGGTGTAAGGAATGATTGTACTTATGCAAAAACTCTACCCTTAAAAATTAGGTTCTCTCAGAGCTTCATGCTTCTCCAGTGGGTGGCCATTCTGGATTCCTAATAAATTATCATAGAGTTAAGAAATGTTTCTTTTGGAAAGGGATGAAAGTAGATGTCCATAAATTTGTGGCCAAATTATTGGTTTGTTAGTGTAACAAGGGTGAAAATATTAAATCTACAAAACTTTTGTAGCCTCTGCCTATTCCTAGTGAGTAGTGGGAAAAGGTTTCCATAGATTTCATCACAAAATTGCAAAAGTATAAAGGGAAAAGTGTGATTATGGTGGTTATGGATAGACTCACCAAGTATTCTCATTGTTTTACTTTGCCAAGTCTATTTTAAATGAGTATAGTTGTTATATATTTTATGGATACAACTCAAAAGCTACATGGAACACCCAATAATATAGTCAGTCATCATGATCCTATATTTACTAGAAAATTTTGGACCAATTTATTCTCATGTTTGGGTAGTCAATTGGCTCGTAATTGATCATATCATCCCCAAACTGATGGACATATTGAGGTAGAAAATAAATGTTTGGAGGGGTATTAACGACTATTTAATGCATATAAACATGTGAGATTGGTTAAGTGGCTAGCACTTTTAGAATGGTGGTATAAAACTTCATTTCACACTTCATTCATAATGTCCCTACTCTTGGAATTATATGCTTACCATACAACATCCCTCACTTACAATTTAAGGGTCCAACCTAAAGTAAGAGTAGTTGAAGAAAACATAAAAAAGATAATAATATTTTACTTAAATACTATGGGCCTTATCAAGTACTACAAAAAATGGTAGTGTGGCATATAAATTGGATATTCCTTAGTCAAGTATAATACATCCAATTTTCCATGTTTCTTTCCTAAATAAGCTCATTGGGCAGAAGGTGTATTCTCAATCAATATTATTAGATCTTGATGAAGAGGGACATAACATCTTGAAAGCTAAATAAATCCTATAAACATGCACTAAGAAGTTGAGGACAAGGGTCATCACCGAGTATATGATCAAATGGAAGAATTTGGATATTGAGGATGTAACATGGGAGGATGAAGCATTCTAGGAGAAATATCCAGAGATTACCAATATTGGGGAAAAATTTTATTTGAAGGGGAGGGTTATTTTATACCTTTAACCATAGTTCATATATTAGGATATGGATAGTTGACCTGTGGCTAACATAATATCTTCTCATGTCCTATCATAATTATGTATGATTTCTTATTATTAATGGGTAGGCCTTAGGAATTTGGATAGTATATTATGGTATTTATAGGAGTTATAGAGTAGGATATTTGTTGAGAATAGACAATGAATAAGTCCCTAAGAATAGAGGTTAGCACACACAAGAGGAATTACATAAGAAAGACGTATGAGGACATGCACGCGAGGAGAAAAAAGTTTGTGTGCTTAAGTTGGATAGGAACACGTGCAGGAGGAAGAATGGATAGACTAAACACTTAGCCAATTTTAGAACAAAAAGATAAATATAGACTTGGAGTAGTAGCTGACTGGTCATTGTATTACTAGTCATTTAACCAACTCATAGACAAGTTGGTGTCATTATAGCCAAGGTGGTGTCTAAATCTGTATACAAAAGGAGAAAGAAAAATCTTATTCAATAGTACTCCTTCCTAAGAAAACATACAGAAATTAAACATGCATGAAAAATAAACACACAACAACTAAACAACTGAAATAAATTTGCAATAACTAAACTATGCTAATAAATAATAGAAAAAATCCTCCTCCTTGGGGAAGAGTGGCTTTTGGCCATTCTCTTCCCTTTGGATTTGGATAAATTACAATTGACTTTTAAAACTGCACTTGTACTGATTCAAAACTGATTTACAAAATATGCTCCCTTTCCAAATATATGGAAGAGGTATTTATAGAAATTACTCCTAGTTTACTTGGTCCACACTCCAAGAACTAACTACCTATTCTTGGGAAGATTTATTCAAAGAAATAAATACTAAACAAACTTGACTACAACAACCCACTTATTATGGAGAATATTTCTACAACTCATCCCTTTAATCTAGGAACAAAAAGTGGGAGAGTACTTATTCAACATTCCTAATACTATTCCACTATTTACTCATCCTTGAAACATGGAGAGAAAATGGAGGAGTGTTAAGTCTATGAATTTGAATTCTTCTTGGAATGCCACATGCATGCATGAATTTGGATTGCCACATGTTTGTATCTATATTTTTGGTTGATGACGTGGAAGCAAAGAGTAGGCTGAATAGTTCGGTGCTCCTTTACATTATTTTGGAACAAACAAAAATACTTTCACTAGCTGGGCATTTCCGTATCTAGGAATTTCCATAGCTGTGTGAATAATTTTCATAGTTGGGCATTTCTGTAGCTGTGTGAAGACATTCGGTAGCTGTAATCTACGAACTTGGATTACAGTTGCTTATGACCTATTTTCTACACACTATTACATTATGAATTTATAAGAAATATCAAGAAATAACAACATTTGGATTGCAAATAGATTTCTAAAGAGATGATAAGATAAATCCTATATTCTATCTTAAATATGTTATCCATTATTAAAACTACATCTAAATTCACTTGAAAGCTTTATTTTAAGAGAGAGAATAAGAGTGCTATTTGGTGATATAATGAGACATATTTTGGTCTCATCATTTCCCTCACACTTAAATTCTTACATGCCCTCGTGCAAGCTACTGATCTTCTTGTAGAATATGCTTTTGTCAATACTTCTTCATCTTTCAAATTGTCTTCTCCTTTTTTCATGATAGTAACAAACTGAGATTCTAGAAGTAAAATTTTAACTTCTTTCTTATTCATGCTCTCATGAGGTTTTTCGTAGATAATGTAGAGATATTTTTCCCCCACACTTAGCTTTTTGTTTTCTCATGCATTCTTCAAAATACTTGGAAGAGAGTTAGTCTCCCGCACACTTAGCTTTGTGCATGCCCTCATGAAAACTATTATTTTTATTGAACAAATTATAGATCCCAATGTATGTAAACTAGAAATATGTCATTTGCATTATTTTTTTTTACTTGACTTGATCATCACATGTAGATCTTGAAAAATTTCTCTCTTTTTATTTCTCTTTTTTTTGTAAGCTTTCAAGAAGTGAATCTATTTGTAATTGAAACAACAAATAAAAATATTAAAAAATATAAAAATGGAATTTACCATACCATACTTAGTAGTTATCCTTGCTTTCATCATGTTGTATAACTTTGATTTCCATATGTAGCTGAAAAAATAAATAGATATGAGTTCAAGGTCTCTGCAACATAGAAATTTTCAATAGAAAATGATTTCATCAACCAAGTTGGCATAAGAGAAGTAGTCATATGAATCCAAGAAAGACTTTGAAGTGTAATTTTTTTTTTGGTTTATTTTTAGTAATTGGCCAGCTAGTAAACTGGTTTTCTAACCAATCACTATCCTTTTGAGAAATGTCAACATGATGGAAAATCAAGAAGCAATCTTCCAGAGCTTCTCTAGCATCCAGCCAACTTAGAAAGCTGATTACATTCTTCAACTTCTTCTTCAAAATGTAACCTTTGTGAGCTGAGAACAATATAAAACCATTGAAATAAATGTATTCTTTTCCAGAGAATCAATCAGCCCTTGGAATCCTCATATGATGAGTGCTCCATGAAATGATGAACTTTCTTTGAACAAAGCAACTGCTAGGAAGCTTATGCTGTCTTCAAATTGTGATAAAATGAAATACAAATATTAATGTATTAGATAACAAAAATATCAAAAAACTTCATTTGTCTAAGGTATGGTTTGGCATAGAAGAAAACTTTAGCTATAACTGTTTCTTTGAAGATTTAGGTGTACATGATAAATAAGAAGTTGAGAAACAATGGTAAATTGTTCTGGGAAATGAGATGGTTCAAGGAATTCTTCATTTACTGGGAATGGATGGTTTATTATGAGAGGTTGTGGGTATGATCCCTGAATACAAATGGTATGTTCATCCAGTACTTTCCTACAGCCATGAGACCATGGATAAACAGTATAAAAGAAATGAAAACTACATATCTAAGGAATTTTTGAAATAGCACCAGAAAAAGTGTGATGAACATTATCCGTTTTTAATGAAAAACTAGGAAAGAGAGGGTAGCATGGAATGGAATCTAGGCAGTCATAATGACAAGACCAATACATACATTCATCATAAGATTGGTTTCATGAAAAAAAACTAGAAAATGGAGTCTGCAACATGTTATGTTTTTAAGAGACACAAAAATCACACAATGTAAAACTAAAGGAAAGAAAGAAGAATAGAAACACATCAAGGCAAAAAATAACCAATTAAAATGATGCTTTTATTACTTTCAGGTATGCACAGTCAATTATAATGGTGTCTGAAGGCTAATATCCACATACAAATCACTAGAGTCTAGAGGTCTATGACTGCAAACTGTAGAGCATATGGATTCAACTAGTAGAACACTTCTATGATCACAAAAAATTCCCAACTCCTTTACAATGAGTTGAATCTCTTATATTTATAGACTGAATCGATGAGAGAAAAGAGGAGGAAAAAATTTCATTTGAAAACCTAACAACCAACAATAAATGCCTATAAATCTATCAAGTAATCTTCTCTATGTAATTTGTCTGGCATGTTGGACCTGAAGAAAGGGGTGAGATATGAAGTAAATAAGGTGGTTGGAGCAGTCAGATTTGCTCATTAATGGATAGAACTAGATGTTTTCCCATTTCTCACCTACATGAAATCCCATTGAAATTTGAATTTGACTATTCTAGCACTATAGGAAACATGTCAAATCAGATTTTGAATGAGACTAGGTGTGCATGTATCAGATTATTTGGAATAGAATTTATAAAGATGTCAGAAGTCTACAAGTTGCTCTGATCATCAAAATCCTACGTGGCGCGTGCTGATTGATTCCAATGGACCAACCAAATGTGATATCACTTTGTCATTTTCTAGCCACGTGTCAATCAATTATTGTGTCTATCATGGATAGCTGGGTGCCCAGTTGGTGCATTTTCCATCAGTTATGTGCCTAAGCACACTCAATGTTTGAAAAATGTCACGTGGCTCAGAGAGGGCACAAAAGAAGGCGCAGAGGCATGCACACAGGTAATAGTGAAGCTTTATACCTATGCTAGGAAGCTTACAAAAGAAGCGGTCTTATGAAACCCCTGATGCGCATAGGGATTTAATATTTAGCCAGAAATAACTTTAGGAAGAAACATATGGTTGAGGTGCAAACCATGGTATAAATTAATGTCGAGGCACACAAGGAAATGAAGTGCGAGGAGGCCAAGGACTTAGCTGATTTGGGAAGCAAGTCTAGGGCGCGCGCATAGGGTGAATGACAACTGCTAGAAAGAAGGTAAATATAGAAGGAGTGTGCATGGGGAGAAGTAAAATAGATAGAGGAAAAGATGGAAAGTAGATAAAGAAAGAAGACGTGCTAATGAGCGCACAAGGAATTGTTACCAAGGAAATGTGTCAAGGAGAAAAATGAAATGTCCGCAACCTGTAAGTAGAACCTTCAAAGCTAGAATGAAAATACAAGTTATCAAATAACTGGGGAGTTATTTTGAATAACATGTAGCATTGAATGAACTAGGTACTGAAAATGAGGAGTATTAGTAGAATAAATACATGCATCATAAGATTATTTTTGTATTTAAACCAAAAAAATAGTGTTTAATATGTTTTTTTTTTAGATGTGTACATTCAAAATGTGATGTATTGTGCATTTATTAACAAAAATGAGTCATTCAAAATTATCTGGAAATATCATAATGTGTAGAAAAAAACCCAGAAAACATTTGAGCTATTTCTGTGTGAGTTGTGATCAGTTTGCATAAGAAAATGTTACTATTTTTCACATGAGAACTCCTTATCAGTTGAATCTTTTTCTTTAACCTCCTTTGCAATGCTTCATTTATTTTTGCATTTTTCCTTCCAATCTATTTCTAAAAATATTCCACATAAATCTTTGTCTCTGCTAACCTGCACAAAGTTATTTTGTATTTCGTGCATGCATGAACTGTTATTTAATATTTGCAAAAGTAACAATACATGTAAACAAGAAATATTTTAGAATAGGAAATCCACATTGTATGAAAATAATAGTATAAATAAGAGTATTCATTTAAATCATTCATTATTCTACCAAATATAAACATGAAATGATGTTTCCATTTTATTGATGGGGGGTTTGTTGTCAGCAATTTTTGATAGGTTTATAAATCTAACTACAGAAATAAATTTAATCTATTTGTAGAAAAACAAAATGCTGAAAACAAATTTATAGGAAAACAAATTTGCAGGAAAATAAAAAAACTTGAAATAAAATTCTAATATGGATTTTATTTGATGTCAATACATATTTCTATTATGAATTTTCATCCATATATTGATTAAGGTAGTAAATCTTATCAGCAATCTACAATATCATATTGAAATGATCAATATGAATATAATAGATATATTTCTTAATAGAATAAATAATTGCACAAACACATGTCTGGTGGACTAACATGAAATGGTGCTTCCATTTTATTGAGGGGGGGGGGGTTTATTTTAGAAATATCCATCAAGTTTCTAAATCTAATTGCATAAATAAAATTTAATCTATTTGCAAAAATAAAATTGCAGGAAATGAAATTACAGAAAAAAATTTGTAGGAAAAGAAATTGCTGGAAATGAAAAACTTGAAATCAAATTCTAATCTAGTTGCATGAAAAGAATTTCTAAAGAAACTATTGAATAAGAATCTCCTGTCACAAATATTGCTAAGAGGTATTGTACTGTCACTAGAATACTCTTTTATTAAAAAATGACTCTCCTAATAACACCATAGTCCCCGGACGCGGCGCCAAAAATGAGGGGTCATTGTATTACCAGTCATTTAACCAACTCATAGACAAGTTGGTGTCATTATATCCAAGGTGGTGTCTAAAGATGTATGAAAAAGGAGAAAGGAAAATCTTATTCAACAATACTCCTTCCTAAGAAAACATATAGAAATTAAACACGCATGAAAAAATAAACACACAACAACTAAACAACTGAAATAAATCTACAGTAAATAAACTATGCTAATAAATAACAAAAAAAACCTCCTTGGGGAAGAGCGGATTTTCACCATTCTCTTCCCTTTGGATTTGGAGCAATTATAATTAACTTTTAAAACTGCACTTGTATTGATTCAAAACTGATTTACAAAATATGCCCCCTTTCCAAATATATGGAAGAGGTATTTATAGAAATTACTCCTAGTTTACTTGGCCCACACTCTAAGAACTAACTACCTATTCTTGGACGGATTTATTCAAAGAAATAAATACTAAAAAAAACTTGACTACAACAACCCACTTATTGTGGAGAATATTTCTACATCTCATCCCTTTAATCTAGGAACACAAAGTGGGAGAGTACTTATGCAACATTCCTAATACTATTCCACTATTTACTCATCCTTGAAACATGGAGAGAAAATGGAGGAGTGTTAAGTCTATGACTTTGAATTCTTCTTGGAATGCCACATGCATGCATAAATTTGGATTGCCACATGTTTGGATCTATATTCTTGGTTGATGACATGGAAGCAAAGAGTAGGCTGAATAGTTCGGTGCTCCTTTACATTATTTTGGAACAAACGAAAATACTTTCACTAGCTAGGAATTTCCATAGCTGCGTGAAGAATTTTCATAGCTAGGCATTTCTGTAGCTATGTGAAGAATTTCAGTAGCTGCAATCTACAAACTTGGAGTACAATTGCTTATGACCTGTTTTCTACACATTATTGCATTCCAACTTTAGAAGAAATATCAAGAAATAACAAAATTTAGATTGCAAATAGATTTCTAAAGAGATGATAAGATAAATCCTATATTCTACCTTAAATATGTTATCTGTTATTAAAACTACATCTAAATTCACTTGAAAGATTTATTTTAAGAGAGAGAATAAGAGTGCTATTTGGTGATATAATGAGACATATTTTTGTCTCATCCATAGCCAAGAAAGGTTTTGAAGATAAGATTAAAGCAAGAAGATTTGAAGTAAAAGAAAGGTCTATTTTGGGAGAAGGTCTCATATGAAGGAATATAAAGTGAAATGCATAGTTTTGATCTAATAATATGATTTGAACTAGGAGTTAACTATTGAAAATTGGTTATTAGGAAAGCTTGCATGATTTTGTGATTATCTTGTAGTGGCACGTGGATATTCTTAGCATGTAGCCTATTTTACAGAGTGCATGAGTAGTGAAGGGCAAGTCCCCACTAACTATATATATGTATTGATTTGCACAATTTAGTGATCATCATCATCATCATCATCAATCACGTTTAATAGAGTTATAATGTTGGTTTATGTGAGAGCATGACTTATAAGGATATTACTATGTATGTATTCATATTCTATGTTTTATAAAATTTATTACAATGGATCTTTGTGGTTGGATATTTCTTGTAGACACATCTGTGACTAGTTCTTGCATGGTAAATTTAATCTTAATGCTTGTATGAGTTAATATTGAATATGGTTAAAATTTAGATCTAGTTCATGTTATGCTTTATTCTAGAATGGATATTATGGATCTAGAATATGTGTATGATCATGCTAACTCCTTGAACAAGCTGCCATATAAGAGTGACTTGATGCACATGCGTGCTTTGGGTGAGCACTCAAGTTTTGTCTGGGCGATGTGCCAGCGCGCCTTAGGTTATTTGCTGAAATAGTAAGACTACATTTTGGTTCCATTTTTGGGACCTATTTTTCATTTGTTTTCCAGCATTGAGGATTGGCTAGACAAGTTAGAGGAAGAGTATCCTCACATATTTAACACTAGACCTAAATTTAATGCACCCGCATGGGTTGAACATAATCTATATCATGAGCTCTATGAGATGTTTTTCTCTTGTTTTCCCATAGAGTTGTACGAGTGGCTGGTAGCATATGCTTTAAAGAGAAATTGGAGGTTTCATACAATTGTTTGGAAATAGGAAGAATTCAAGGCTCTACATGATGTTGATTTGACTTGGACACGCATTGTAGATCATTGGTGGAGTGGTGTTTTCAATAGTTACATTTTGGAGTACGTAGTTTCTACTTATTAATGTCCAGAGGTCACTAAGTTTCAGTTCCTACGTGAACCTAGACTATCTTATTTGCGCATTATCCCTTTAGCAATTAATATCTTGATCGTGACCCTGGATTTGGAACAGTGTCATATGGCTAGCTAAACCCCACCATGCGCAGGGGAAGGAGCATGTGTGGTGAAATATGGTGGAATTGGTGGAAGAAAGAGAGAAGAATGACAACTAAATTTAATGAGGTGCATAAGAGGTATTTAGAGAAGTAACGTGAAGTTGAGGAATGAATGGCATTGTGGAGAGATATGGCTTGCGAAGGATTTTGAGCTCATGTAGAGGATGTGGAGCCGGAGCATCCAGAACTCCCCCATTTGGGTAAGCATGGTAGATAACCCTCTTTGACCTTAGATGAGAGTGTGCCAGTAGAAATTACAAGGACCGTGGGCATGCATTTGATTCCTCCTAGTGACCTAGACCTTTCGCTTGGTTTTCCAGTTTCTACGATAGTCATTAGTAAGCAAGATAGTGTGGGCAGTAGAGTAGTCACAGATAGATTTAATTTCAATAAATTTCAGGAGTTATCCAATAGTTTATTCATCTATGGCATCACAATCATCATTTGTGTTATTTGGAGGTCTGGTCGGAGGCATATTTTCTAGTGCTTCATCATTACAGAATGTGGGCACACAAAACATTAGTATTACGTCTAGAAGTAGTACAACTTTATAGACCGTGGGAGTTCATTTTAGTAAAACTATTGGAACACAAGGTAGAGCATCCTCTAGTCTATTTCCTATTACAAGAGGAGGATCAAGGGGATCAGGGGATTATGGATCTAGAGAATCTAGAGGTTCCAGAGGTGGAGGAAACATAGGAGGTAATATAGGTTCTGGATCTAGTGGGCTCAGTCCACACCAACCCTAACAAGTCTATTTGGAGATGTCTCTTCATCTCCCAGAATATAGAGGAATTGAAGATGCATCTGAACACATGCATATGTGTGAAATATTATAATTCACCAAGGGGATTACAACTCCATTACATAAGGTAGTCTTGTTTACAACTAATTTACAAGGGCATGCACATAGTTGGTACAAGAAATATGATCCAAACCAGACTTGTGTGGACTATATCACGTTACGTGATGCTTTCTTAGCAAAGTTTCACATACATGAGTTTGAGCAGAAGAGCATAAGCACGTTGAAGGAAATCAAGCAAGGCATGGCTATAAGTGTTAGGGAGTATGATGTGTGATTCAAAACTCTGTTATCAAATTTATCTTATGACATTCACCTGATTCAACATGCTCAATGTTTTGTTGGAGGTTTGATCACACATTTCCAAAGGGTGCTCTCACAAAAGACTTATACAGACTTGTGTGAAGTACTTGAGGAAGCCTTGTGTGTTGAGGTAGTTGGGATCATAGATATTAGAGTTAGCTCATTTTTGGAAGATCAGATTGTAGCGATGGAAAAGTAGTTCGAGAAGTTGTCAGCTAATTCAACTCATGAGATGCGTAGTGGTATTTGGTGCACAAATTGTGAATTAGAAGGACATACTAAGGATAGTTTCCCTCACAAATTGGTGTGCACCATGTTGCTGGACTATGAGATATGTCACTTGGATCATGATTCAAGTAGGTGCCCACTGTTGCAACACACGATAAGAAATAAGGTGTCTTGTTACCGCAGTATTTGCAGGTCTACTACTCATGACACCAAAAATCATAGGTTGATTATCAGATTCATGATGTCATTGATACTGGTTTATGTCATACCAGTGTTGCAAACAATTCCAAGGAGCAAGATGAGCATCATGATAATTACAATGAAGGCTTCTCTAATGGAAGTGGTAGAGGTAGAGGTCAAGGATACCATGGAGGATTCAAAGGCCGAGGTCACGTGGTTGGTAGAAGAATTGAGTTCCCTCGTAGAACATGTTACACATGTGGATCCCCTTATCATTATAAGCATGAATTCCCTCAGAATGTTATTTGTTCCTTTTGTAGAAAGAAACACAATTATGAAGAATGTTTGAATTTGTTTGAGCACCTAAGAAAGAAGCACAATAAGGATAAGGGTGTGTGAATGGTTAGTGTAAATTGTGTTATGGGAGATTAGTGGATGCCAAAAGTAGTGCCTAATCCTGAGATGTTTTCTGTGTTAGTCACTACACGCGTTGAGGCTACGCATGCTAGGGAAGTTTCAAAGTAGAATCCTATTATTAAAAAGAGGAGGTATTGAATGTAAAGTATCCAAACCCTACTCATCAGAAGGAAGTTTATCAAGAAACCATGGAAGTTATTAGAAACTTGTAGGGTGAGATACAATGCTTAAAATATTAGTCGCGGAAGTTGGAGCAAGAAAACATAGTTGAGCTTCCTCAGAAGGATGTTGAAGATTTAAAGGAGGTTTGTAAGATGTTGCAACAATAAAACATCATTCCTTTGTTGGGGGAATGGCTAAGGGAGGAATATGTCCATGTGCTGGAGTTGAGTGCATCAGAGATAAATTTTACATGCTAACTTACCTCCTCACAGTCTTGATTATGAAAAAGAGATCACTCTGAATGCAGTTGTCTATGGATGGTTGTTGAGTAACATTTTGATTGATACAGGTATTAGAAGTAAATGTACTCACTTTGGATGCGTGGAATCATATGGGGAGGCCACCATTGCAACCATCTTAAACTTTTTTATTTATGGAAAACAGGACTAAAGCCATGCCAATTGGAGTCTTGAAGGATGCTACTATTACTATACAAGGGGAAAAGTTTATTGGGGACTTTGAGGTCTTCGAGCTTGTAGAGGCATACAATTTTTCCAACATTTCTTGGATGCACCCACGGTGTTATGCAAATAATGTTGATTGTGCACTTAATAAAGGATATATCAATTTTTAGAACAAGGAAGAGCACATCATCATTCCTTTGATAGATGGAAAAGTTGCACCTTATGTGGAACCTTTGATTGAAGAGGATTTGAACAGAATTTATGTGAGCACCATTAGAGACCCTGAGGTACTTGAGCCATCAAAGGAAGGGGTTATTCAATGGGATGATGCATAGTCTATAAGTGATACAACTATCATTTCTTGTGAAAAATAGGCACATGGGACCTATGAAATGATTAAGCATGATATGATTTTTTTTTCACGTATGTAAGTAAGATGCACTTTGTTAGGTGCTTGGGAAGTAAACACGTACCAAGGTACACTGGTGAGGGAAATCCTGAAGTATTTCTCACACTATGGAAGACCAGTGGACAAACCAAGTGGAAAGGAGGAATATGCTGGTATATACCCTATGTGGGACAGTCACACACTAGTGGATAGTACACATATATGATCTTCTAGAGTGATAAGAATCAAGAATCACCTTCTCTGCTAGATTTATTCAGAGTAATGCGCCTACCAAAACATGTGAATTCCATAAGAATGATTCTTCTTCGCATCAAATTCAACAATGTGAGAGACTTTGGACAGAGGGGTAGGAGACCTTACCACCTTCACTATGGGTGCACAAGATCTACTTCACCTTGCGAGATTACACATGTGCATGGTATGTTTATGAAGAATTGAATAGACACATAGGGAATTGGCAAGAATAGACTACAGGTATGATTCAAACCTTTGACTATTTTTCCACTAAATCTCTAGTGAATGTGGCATTACAGGTTATGAAGTTCTTAACTATGGGAGATAGTGCAAATCCTGAGGAACTTATTCAAGATTTATTAGGTGATTTAGATCTGGAGGTGCATTTTTAAGAAGAAGAGACATATGAAGAATAGCTTTGGTGCACATACCTAGAAAAAGAAAAAGGGAAGTGGTTTACATGTTTGATGATGAAGAAGTGGAGAATCTATGTTGATCATATTGTGGGTACGCGTAAGGCCATACATAGTGTAGATGAGAAGGCACACACATATCATGAACCTATGAAAATGAAGAAGGTCAACATTGGAAAAAATGTTGAACCTAAGGAGGTCATCATTGGTGATTACTAGTATAACTTAGAGGTTAAAAATATAATTGAGTTGTTGCGTGACTTCCAGAACTTATTTCCAAGAGACTATCATGAATTGAAAGGGGTACATCACTCTTTGGGAAAGATGAGGATTAAGCTAAAGGAATGTGTGTGCCCAGTTAGGAAGAGGCCTTACAGGATGAACCATAATTTGTGCATCAAGGTAAAGGAAGAGATTGATAAGATGTTGAAATTTGGGATCATTAAGCCCATTGAGGAGTCAGAGTGGGTTAGCCCTATGGTAATAAGCATAAAGAAAGATGGAAGGATAAGAATTTTTGTGGATTATAGGGAGTTGAATGATACATGTGTAATAGATCCTTTTCCCACACCTTTTACCAAAGATATTCTAGAAGGCATTACAGGGTGTGAGATCTACTCCTTCACTAATGGATTTTCTGGATATCATCAGGTGAGGATTTACTAAAGATGATCAAGAGAAGTTTCACCACTGGGGGAATCTTTTCATACATGGTTATGCCTTTTGGATTGAAGAATGCACCTGTCATTATCATGCATTTGTGCAATTCTAACTTAAGACAATTTATGGGCTGGTAAAATATCATTGTTTGAGAGGTTCCAATAGTTGAGCATCTCATTAAACATTAATACATGTGTTTTTTGCTACACACTTTGGGACGTTGTTGGGGCACATTATCTATAAAGAAGGCTTGTTATTAGATCTTGCTAAGGTTCTTGTTATCTTGGACTTAGAGGAACCTACTAACCAGAGTGAGGTATGGTGATTATTAGGGAACACAGGCTATTACTGGAAGTTTATCAAAGGATATACTAATATATTCATGACCTTAGAGGAATTATTGAGCTGTAAAGGAAAGTTCCATTGGGGTGAAGCGTAACAACGCGTGTTTGAGACATTGAAGGAAAGGCTTACTATAATGCCTATTTTATGCTTTCCTTCATGGAAAAAAAATTTTCATGTGCATGTGGATGCCTCTAGACATGGCCATTGGCATGGTATTAGCCAAATCTGGTGAAGGTATTGTTGATCATCCTATTTGTTTTACAAGCAGGAAGTTTCCTTCAAATAAAAAAAATATACAACTATAGAGCACGAGGCATTTTCCATGATCTACGTGCTGCATAAGTTTAGACAGTACTTACTAGCTACCCCATTTATATTTTATACATATCACATGACACTTAAGTAGTTGGTGAATAATCCCATTTTACAGGGGCACATATGTCGTTGGATTCTATTCTTTCAAGAATTTGACTTTATAGTGGGGGTTAAGCCATGAAAGAGAAATTCTGGACCAGATCATTTATCAAGGATTAACTTTGGAGAGGATGTGCAGAGCATTGAGGATACAATGTCAGATACCCAACTATTCATATTGAACCGTGTGCCCTCTGACTTAGAGGAAGTTGTTATATTTTTGCATACTGGTGTGGTACCTGCAGGGATGAAGATTTTAGAAAAGAATTAACTTGGCATAAACATTGTGCCTTACATCTTGATCAGTGGAGATTTATATAAACTAGGTCATGATGAAGTTTTACATTGGTGTGTACTTGAGCATGAGCATGAAGCTATTATGGAGGAAGCTCATGGTGGAATTTCAGGTGGACGTTATCGAGGAGATGCTATTACATGCAAAATTTTATTGGTTGGCCGATGGTGGGAAATAGAGTATAAGGATGGTAAAGAATATTATAAGACATGTGACCATTTTTAGTGTCTTAGAAATCCTAGGCATAGAGATGAAATTCCTTTGGTGCCTATTATTAGTATAGAACCTTTCTAAAAGTGGGAAACTAACTTTGTGGGTCTTGTTTCCCCACCCGCTCGCAGGAATGGATTGCACTAGATTATAACTTATACAAATCATCTTACAAGGTGGGTTGAAATGGTTCCTATAAAGGATTGCATGATAGCCACAACAACAAGGTTTATGTGGGAGAACATTATCAGTAGGTATGGATGCCCATTAAGTTTAACAAGTGATATGCGTAATCAATTTCTTAATGAGACTATCAGGATATTGTTGGTAGAATATATGGTGGCACACCATAAAAAAACCTTATCATCCATAGGAAAATGGAACTGCGGAGGATTTAAACAAGATATTGGGACATACATTGACTAAGATTTATGATGTTGGAAGGAAATAGTGGGATGATAAAGTCTCTGTTGTACTTTGGGCATACAAGATAACTTATAAAAGATTAAATAAGGCCACACCCTTTCATTTGGTGTTTGGCATGGAGGTTGTTTTACCAGTGGAATTCATGTTACCTTATTTGTTTATTGTGCATGCAGAAGGTTTGGCTGATGAGAAAGCACTTGAAGAGCGCGTTGATAAATTGATGTAGTTAGAAGAAAGGTGTGCCATTACCAAATGGATTTAGAAGACTGAAAAGGCCAAGAAGAAGACATGGCATGATAGGAATATTAAGGATAAGAAGATTGAAGTTGGACAGATGGTTCTTCTTTATGACTCCAAGTTCTTGTGCCACCATGGAAAGCTCAAAGTACATTGGTTGGGACCGTATATTGTGACTTACATACTTGATTTAGGCACTTGTCAGTTACATGCACTAGATGGGACATGGTTTCCCAGTCACTTCAATGGGAGTAAGAAAATTCCCTACTATAAATAAGTCTTCTTGGTGTTTGTAATAAGGCAGTATTTCCAATTATCTTATATTTCCTTAATGCATTTTCTTTATATGTGTTTCCTTTCATTGTTGATATGTTTTGTCAATTTAGTTCAGTGTTTGTGTAATAAGTTCACTTATGCACCAAGAGATGATTACTATCTAATTACATTCATGCGTAGAGGACCATGTATACCTTTAATGTGGGGTAGGGTAAACGAATAGAAAGGAAACAAGAGAGCACGATAGGAGTACTAAGTACTGGAACAAAGTGCATAGCGGTGGTGATAATGGTTGTTGGAAAATCATAAGGTGTCATAAATAAGATGGTGATAATAAGGATGATATCAAAGGAAAAATCCACGTATAGGAATGAACGCATAGAGAAACGTGATGTAGGTAATGAAAGGGAGAACTAATTGGAATAGGACACAGTGGTTGATGTACTTCATCACTAAGAGCATGCATAAGGAAGTCTGTGGTCAATGTAGTTTTACGGGGCCAGAAGGTTACAGAGGAAACACACTTGAAAAAGTAAGAAAAGCATAATTTATTACGGCAGTATGGTGCTAGATATAATAGCAGTAAAAATGGAAAAAACTATAAATAAGGGATTGTGGTAAATCATTTTTACGTTGTGAAAATTTGAAAATGTGCTTGTGTGAATTGTTGACAGTATTCGTGAAATATCGATTGCAAAGGTAAATATTTGAGAACCGGATTGCGAAGAGGAACACAACCGTGTGTAGATTGAGTTTATGAAAGAATTTCTATAGGTTTTAATGGTGCAGTGTGAAGAAAGGAAGGTTTTCTGGTTAGGGTTTTGAAAAATAGTGCACAACTTGCATAATTATCAAAGGATAGTTGTGGTTAAAGGTTTGAGGCATCGAGGAAACTGAATCACAAGTTAAAACTAACAAGTTCCCGACTGAGAATGGCACCAAGGAGGGCAACAATTATTTCACCTAATAAAAGGGGCAAGGGAAAGGAAAAATCAAGTGTGGCAGTAAATTTCAATGAGGAGTGTTATTCAAAGATGCAATACCCATATGGGGTATTGATGGGGATGGAGTGTGTGTCCCACATAAGGAAAATAATTATAAGTGACTATAAACCTACAACCAATCAAACTGAGAAGCACATGACTTTAGAACTAGTTTGACCTACAGGAAAGAGGATGGATGATGATAGACTAGTGTATGATGACTGAGTGCAGAGGAATCTGGAGAAGGATAGATTATTACAACTATATAAACTACCATTTTTCAGCAAGCCTGAGAGATTGTACCAGTGGCTAATGTCACACGCACATGAAGATTATTTTTACTTCACTGGAAGGAGAATGTGCATAGCCCTAGAGTTAATCTCAAATTTCACTGGACTCATCTATACTGGGGAGTCATTTGATGATGACTTGGGTGATAATGAGGTTTTCAAATAAAAATATAAGGAATACGAGTATAAGAAAGGTGGACATGCCTTTTATATCTCAAATATCAGTAATCTTGTGATGAAGATGGCCGCACACCTTCCTACCAAATTAAGTATACAAAAAAGGTGGACCCAATTTAATAAGAGGTGGTTGAATGTATGTAGAAAGATGGTTGATGGGACCATCTACAACATCTCAACCTTCATTTCAGAAGATATAAATGATGCCACACAAGATAGAGAAAGGATAATGTATGGAAATATTTTTCTCTTGATCATATTCTATGTTATGGGTTAAACAATAACATATGGGAGTACCTTGAAGAAGACCCCTCCCTTGCTAAGATATTTGTAGCTTATACTTGTTATAATATGACACTGACATACAAGACATGCATAGATAAATGGTACAAGAAGATGCATGATGCCTTTAGCATTGAGTGGAGGATCCCAGAGCAACTTCCAGCCTTGGTAAAAGATGAGGTTGAATTTGTAGTTTACTAACAATTTTGAATTGGCAGACTCACTCTTACTGATGCCACCAAAAGACCATGGGGTAAATTACTATTTTCCTTTATAGCACATTACTTCCAAAGCACAATTAATAGGTTCAAAGAGGAAAATAAGTTGAGATTTGATCTAGGCATTGAAGATCAGGAGCATCGTGAGCTTCTCCAAAAGATAGTTTGCCAAAAGAAGCACACATATTTGGAAAGGTAAGTCTCACATGACATACATATGATCAAGCCTATTACAATACCGATTTTTGGGGCCACTGCAACAAGGGTGTATATTTATCTACGACTGAAGTTTGAAAAAGGTGTGTATTTAAAGGATGATGTAAGCATACCTGTGAACCCTCTAGGGAGAAAGAAGGTAGAGAAAAAGAAGAAAGATAGAGAGGAGACTCCTACTACAAGTAGGGCGCCGAGCACAAATGAAGGCCGAGCCACAATGAAAAAGTAAATAGGTTTAGGTACAAGTACTTATACTCGAAGGAAGAGGTCCCCAGTACAATAAAAGTCTCCAGTGAAGAAGAAACCAAGGGTAGTTCAGAGTTTTGACTCTGAAGAAATGAATATCTTGAAGCACATAGAGACAAAGGGGGAGGAGGAAGAACAAGAGATTGAGAAGAGCCCCCCCATGTAGAATGTGCATGAGTTTGATGAGGAGCAGAGCATGCCTTCGAAAGAGGTTAGAGAAGTAGAAGTGGATGGAGAAGAATAATTTGGAACAAATGTGTAAGATACTACGCGCGTCTCTGTCCTAGAGATAGAGACCATTATAGAATGAGAAGTTGTAGGGATTATACAGACCTTGGTCGATCAGGAGGTGGAGCGCAACGATGAAGAGGAAGAATAAAAAGATAAAGGTGGGAGTCTAGGAGGAGAAAAAATTGGCAATAGGTTTCCCAAAGGATGCGCGCATGGGTGGCAGATGCACATACATCCTGCAAGGTCTTATTTTGTCCTAAGATATAAATCCTAAAAAAATATTGTGTGCTTGATACCAAAGTACAGTACCGGTGGACAAAATTTTCTATTGGTCATATTTTGATAAGGAAGGTGCGTTGCCATGCATGAGAAAGATGTTTTCCTAGATGTTTGAGTCCCATGTCAATGAACCAAATTTTGAAGTAAGAGTAGGATCCTTAATCGATACATGTACTTCACCGAGCTCCACAACAGTGAATCTGTTAGTGGATTCTCAATAATTAACTAATGAACAAGTGTGTAATGCACTAAATAAGGTATCGGTGGAAGTGGAGGCTAGATTATTTGGGAGGAATAACATAATAAAATAATTGGGAAAGAAGTTAGTAGAGAAGAATAAGGATATTATCGAGATGGATATGGAGATAAAGGGGAAAGAACATATTATTGTGCAGTTAAAGGTTGAGTTATGGGAGGAAAAGGGAAATTTACATGAGGTGTATAAGAAGGTAGAGTTGATAGCATATTCTATCACACTAGCATGCCTCGATTTAACCCCCTTACAAAGACGTATGAGATGGACCTCCATTGTTTAGAGGATTTAATGCGCATAATCACGATGAAAAAGTAACCCCTGACACTAAAGTTTGTGGAATAAGTTATGGCATGGTAAAAATAACATGAGAAGGAACAAATCAAGGTGACCATAACTTAGTAAAATGAGCTTCTTACGTCAGTTAAGATCACAGATCATATGACCAAATTTGTCTATGACAACTATGAAGGCAAGGATCGAGTGCCAAGTGTGTTATTTTCCACTCATGAGGCATAGTTAAAGGAGTTTTAGACCAAGAAAAAATAAAATTAGGTGTAAAGAGATAGGATCCTTGCACAAGTCGAGAAGAAGAGTGACTTTATTGATATATTAAGGACCTCTATAAAGAATAAGCTTAAGGAATTTTATCCCTAGGTAATGTGCATAATGGATGCACAGATGAACCTTGGCAAATAGTTGGAAAATTTGGTTAACACATTCAAATCCAAGGTTAAAGAGATAACATTTAAATAATTTGGTACAATGATGGAGGATCTATTCAAACAAGTGCAAATTGAGGTAGAGGGATGGAATGCAATTGAAGCATCATTGAATAAAGATTTTCCCATCCTCCTTACACAGTGAAAAACTTTTTTATTCTTTGGTGATGACATAAGGTATTTTATTATTTAAGGTCACAAGATTCTTTATTCTTTATTCATGGAGAGATTAAACAGATTACCCATTTCTGGGGGTGAAAATGAAGCAAGTGTGGGGTAATGTTGCACATAGAAAATGATTGAGTCCCGAATAATAGAGGTTAGCATGTGCAAGAGTCATTGTAGAAGAATTGCACATGAGGACGTGCATGCGAGGAAAAAAGTGTTTACATGCTTAAGTTGGACATGAATACACGCAGGAGGAAGAATGGACAGACCGAACACTTATCAAGTTTTGGAACGAAAAGCTAAATATAGACTTAGAGTAGCAACCAAGTAAGGTTTTGAAGATAAGAGTAAAGCAATAATACTTGTAGTACAAGCAAGGTCTATTTTGGGAGAATATCTCATGTGAAGGAATATAAAGTGACATGAATAGTTTTGATCTAATAATAGGATCTGAACTAGGAGTTAACTATAGAAAATCTATTATTAAGAAAGGTTTCATTCTTTTTTTATTATATTTTAGTGTTGCATGGTTATTCTTAGTATGTAGCTTATTTTGGAGAGTGTGTGAGTAGTGAAGGGAAAGTCCCCACTACACACACACACACACGTATGTATGTACTGATTTTCACGGTTTAGGGATTATCATCATCATCCAAGTTTAGTAGAGTTATGTTGCTAGTTTATGTGAGCGTATGACTTATGGTGACATTACCATGTATGTATTCAGCTTATGTGTTTTACAACAATTAATACAATGGATCTTTGTGGTTGGATATTTCTTGTAGACACATTTGTGACTGGTTATTGCATGGTAACTTTAATATTAATTCTTGTATGAGTTAATCTTACATATGGTTAAAATCAATATCTAGTTCATGTTATGATTTATTATTTAATGGATATTATGTATCTGGAATATGTGTATGATCATGATAACTCCTTGAACAAGATGTCATAAAAGAGGGACCTAGTACCCATGCGCGCTTTGGGCGAGTGCTCAGGTGTTTCCTAGGTGATGTGTCAGTGTTCCTTAGGCTATTTGGTGAAATAATAAGACTACAATATTGTGATCATATTTATAATTTTAGTCTTATTGTATGGTTATAGGTTTCCACGTTGAAGTGGCTAAGTCATGCTACTTGTATATTGAGACCATTTCTCTATATTTTAGTGTTCTTTGATGTTCTATTGCTATTGATATTCAAATCTATCTAAGTAATTTCATTACCAAATTTCTCATATGTCCTTATGTAGGTGAGATATTCTAATAATGTTGGCCCTAAGAAGATGAAATGATCCATATAAAGTTTTAAAATTGAATTCAAATTTAGTGATTGTGAAGGTTTGAGAGCATATAGGTCATCCAAGAATAGACCTTACATCCCAACCCTTATGTATATTTTCAAATCAGAGTGATGAAGAGATAAAATTAAATTTATGTCATGAATATCATATGTTTCTTTGATTAAATAATATTCATAAAATTAATGAAAAAGTAAAGTGTAACAATAAGAAAGTTGTAGAATGGCTAAAGAGATGAGAATATTGGATTCCAAATGTGAGCATATGTATTAGCAAGAATACATGGTTAGACTTGACATTGCACAAGGATATGTTACAAAAATTTAGTTTCTATATTCCCCCCTTTAAAAGTGTAATTAAAAACTACATTTTTAGAGGAAAAACATACCTCAGTGTTCAGACACACTTTACCTACACTCGACTCAATGTGTAACATGGAGTGTAGTCACTATATTTGATAGAAAATAAAATTTAACTCAAAATATAGATAATTCTTGTAACTTTGAAGATTTCAAAAAGTACACAAAAGAGATACACAACATGGAAGGAATACACATGTTCATTTTGCAAGAGGAGCTCCTACAATTTCCTTACCTTGGAGAGTTGGAATTTTCTTATAGAGATGTCCAAGGATTGGGGGTGATCAGTCCCCAATGTTTTTTTATAGGAGATAGTAGAGAAGAGAAAGGATTTATACTACAAAGAAATAATGTGCTTTGATGTCTTCCCCATTTGAGAAATTTTTGAGAGAGAGGAAAGAGTAGTATACGAAGCTTGTAGTTTTGATTCAATAATTTCCTTTTTTGGGAATTTGGCGAGAGAAGAGGATAGAGTAGTCTTCAAGTCTCTCAATATTACTTTGAATCTTTCCACTAAACCCACATACCACACCATTGTAGATGGATCTAGGCCCACTTTTCTACAACTTGAAAAAAAAAAATTTGGAGGGAATTTACATTGTCATGCCTCCACAAAGTTCTACTATGAATGAAATAATTATTTAGAATTTTGAAATATTAAATGGGAGAAGGATGCCCATGCCCCAAAACTCGGTTTTACAACTAAATATAAATAGTAATGTACATAATGATTGAATTACCCATGCCCCTATAACTTTCTCTAAATTGTGTCATTTGTATTTGTAACTGTGTATAAATCCTATAAACTAATCATAAAATGTGTAGACGTTAAAAACTTGAATGAAACTACCCTTTTTCTGGTAACACGTGAAATGGTTAGGACTATACCACAATCTTGACGGTATTGTACAATTTTTATCATGTATGAATTCTGCCACATTTTAGTATTTGTGACCTTTAATAATTGGATTTGATCCCTATAAAAATCTATTCTTGTATTTTGTAATCTATCTGAATTTTAGAAATATCCTAATTAATGCCCCCTCTTTTAAGACATGTTTGATAAAACATTTGAGTGTGTGATGTAAAATAATATGTGTGTACCTATATAACATATGTTTGATAATACACAGAGGATCGCATAAAAGGCTAAAGTGGTGGCCACCTTCAAGAACATGTACCTGTAAAATTGGTTGTGCATGGTGACAACCATGACATAAATAAAACATAACATTCAACAAACAACAAACAAGAATACATGTGTAAAACAAGTAGTAAAAACATAAAAACTAACAATCATGTCCTACCCCATAGTAAAATAAGTATAGGATAAACATGGTAAACGTGTCATAAGCCATAATAGAAAATAGTAATGCAATCATCAAATTAATCTATAAATAGTGAAGTAATAGGAACAATAGTGTACAGTCAAGTAAGTTGTAACATGTAGAGTAGTAGTCACATGTAGGCATAAAGCCATAAACATGGGACACCCACGTTGTCAAAAGATAATGAGATTAGAAGGCACAATGTACTACAATCATTAAAACAAGTGCATACTTGTAAAATAGGCACGAAGCCACAAACATGGTAAACTCACAGTGCAATAAGAAAAATAAATCCCTTAGGTAGTATAAAGAAAATAGTCATAACATTATAATCATAGAACACAACTGAGTGAATCCATCTAGTAAGAAATAAAGTAATGAATCTACATGGATATGTACTAAAAACAACATAGAAATTTAGTTTAGCAAATAATAGTAGTAACAATAGTGATAAAAATATTAGTTAGCATTGCAAAAAACACATTCGTTAGTCTTGTTGATCCAATAGATGGAAATAAACATTGTGTATGTAAACAAGTGTGAAGAGGAAGGTGTATAACAACATATAATGAAACAAAATAACATGTATATGGTGGATCGATGCTCCTAAGAGAGTGGTGTAAGGAACCAAGATAGCTCTAATCAGCATGTATCAATTTATGAATGTCTTGCATTAAGCTTTATATACCATGTGAACATGTGTGTATAGAATAGATATGGGATCTATCAAATCAATGTGACAAACATCATGTATAAAGTAACAAGCTAGCCAAGTAAAATAGGACATGTCATGATTTTTTATTTTATCCATATTTGAATGTTTCTATATGTAGACACTAAAATATACACAACATCTTTATTACACCATGTTTTCGGTAAGATTTATACTTGTGGATCTTGAATATTGTAACTAAGTCTTAGTGGAGCAAGTCCTTTTTGTTTTAGTTTTATATTACTTGATCTATCTTATGATTTGGATTTTTTAATGGTTGATTATGCTTTTATGTTGTGTCATAGAGATCTCTATCTTATTTCACTATTTATTTTCCTTTTGCTAATGTTGGGTCAAAATCATACATATTGGTCAAGATAGTACTATGGTCCTGACCAAGTTGTATGACCTTGCCCCTTTTTATGTTTTGGGTCCTTTCTACATATTGGGTCTCTTATCTACATTTTGACTTTCAAAATTTATATTTATGGTCAGCTTTTTAGGTCACTAAGATTCAAATTTCAAAATGATAGACTCCTATATATACGAATTCACCTTAAGCTTTTATTATCTAGAAAGCACCTATCTATATACTAATAAAAATGCCAAGTATTCAAGAGTACAATATCCATAGGAGAAAATTATCATAGCCCACTATTACTAGGGAAATATAAGGGAAACACTAGGTTAAGGGTTTTAATTTGCATGCACATTAACACAATGCACTAAGAGAACTATAATGAGTCTCAAATGTAGTACAATGAGTCTCAAATGTAGTGCAATATTTGGTTATTCACAAACGAGATAACCACAAAGGTCAATCTAAATTAAACATTTTCATCTCTAATTTTTATATATAATGAGTTCTTGAGGCTCTTTAAGTAAGTTAGGTTTGTTTCACATGTACACGTGCAAAATATAGGGTTACAAGTGGATCTAAACATATAAAATTGTTATCCAGACAATAATGAAGGAACCAAAAAAATTAGACTTCAAAGAGCTAAAGATCCAATATATTATGAAAGGTAATTTTTGGGATTTGATCCCGACATTCTGTATGGTCCTGCCCTTACTTGAAATTTGTAAAGAACAGTCAATTTGGGTTCATTCATAATCTTTCACATTTCCTATTTCTAGAAGTAGCATTGTTTGAAACTAATATAATACCAAAAAAATTCCTTTTCTAACCTCCCTTGTGTTTTTAATTGCTCTATTAGTTTGGTATGCTTACACATATCCTACTTTCTATTGTAAATTTATAAATGACTATGTTGTTCTATACCCTGTAATATGTAATAATCAATCCTAAACAAATCAATTGAAATAATATATTACAATTAATTCAAGGTTAATACAATATGTTATATTATGTTATTATTTAAATGTTTCTAAAGTATTTTACAAATAAATATGTTCAAGAAAGGGGATAACCCAAGATCTACTTGATAACAGTATTATGAAGAGGCATATCATATGTGGTGGGGGGAGGGGATGTAAGCCCTTCAAGTAATATAAGAGACAAAGGATGTCTATGTATGATTTGTGTAGTAGTCATAATATATGCTGTAGAATGACTAGTGTAGGCAAACTAATGGAAGGTAATACATGTAGAACATGATCAAATAAAATATCAATAAGAAATAGTACATGAATTGAATGATCGGTGAGTAAGAGTGTGATGGGAGAACCCTGTGGAGACAAAAGGATTAAGCACATTTCAAATAATTATGGGTATATTAGCAAGATGAATCCAAGGATATAAGAAATATGCAAGAGGCTCAATGGTAACCAAGTTTCTTGTATTAACATCAAAAAGAGGGAGAGACACAAGGTTAACCACAAGTAAAAGAGGTAATTTATAATCATTAGGAGAAACAAAAACATATCAATGTGTCCAAAAAGTAACATGAGCATGGGTGGTATTATACATATAAGATGTATCCAACATAGAATATTTGAGTGCATTATGTGTAATAAAATAAAAATTAGAAGAAATGGGTCTAGCCTATTTCATAGCAGTAGATGAGGACTTAAGCATGTGCATAACAATGTGTAAAGTTCATTGTAATAATTGGAAGGGGGATAATTTTTTTTATGAAATATATAGGTATTATTGATATATTATAAGTAGATATAGTCATAGGAGATGATTCACTAGGTAGTGGTGAAAGTATAATCATATGAACTAGGAGTCTAACACCACTTGCAGCTATATAAACACTAGTATCATGTAAATTATTTGTAACAATAATAGGATAAACACATGCATTAGTTGAAACATTTTTAGTATGATCTATCACAATAGGAGAAAGATATTAAATGTTAGTAGTTTCCAAAACATCATGTATTAATAAAGTAGTACAAGTAAGATCATCAAGTTGAATTATACATGTAATAGGAACACTACCTATAACAAAGGGGTGTGTAAGAGTATCTTTTGTTATTGTAGTAATTGCATCTTTTTTTATTGAAATATAAGATGTAGAATCATTACCAATTCTTATGACATTATCATGTAAAATGGGAGAAGAATTATCATCATGTTCAACCATTAGGATTTATGTTAACATCATCATCACAATAGTCGCCACCATTAGAGTGTATATCAAATCCATGTTGAAGAGTAGGTAAAACTGCTAGCTCGCTAGTAGGAGGATCCTTATGGGAAGGATGGTGAGGGATTATACAAATAATATATTTAAATGTGGAGAATATATGTATATTATGTTGGGTTTGTAATCGTTAACACTCTTGAATAAATATATATCCCATGTTCATGGAAAGATATGGTATATTTATTAGCATGGGCCATTGATATGAATATAAAATGGAGAAATGGAACCCTAGGGTAACTAAGTTTTGAAAGGATGTGCAAGGTTAAATCACTCATTGCGTTCACCAAATGTTTACATGCTAATTAATTTCTATGATGTGGAAATGCACAGTAATAATAAAGATGTAAGGTTTTGCAACATGTAGACTATTTTGATCTAATTATCTTCCAAATTTATTATACATGAAAAGAATAATGAATTTAAAATTAAAATAATTGATAAACCACAATTACTTGCTCAAAAAACAAGATGAGAGATAAAATTAGTTGTTAAGAATGATTCAGGAATGATTTGGGTGTGCAGGGTAGTGAAATGTGAGGATCTAGAATTGTAGATTATGTAATTGATATTATGGGACTTACAAATCAAAAGGGGATTTATTTATAGCTAGTATATAGTCTAGGATGGAATTTTATGCTTCTAACCTATATTTGTATAGTTTTAGACCCTTTGACAATATGGATCTATAATTTCCTATGTTATTCACTCATCTAGAAATGATTCCCATTGTATGTCTATCTTTCTCACACAACTTTGGGATTACCTATAATAAATTACAACAAATTGAAAACCATAACACCCTACAGAACCATTAATCAAAACATTAAAAAACAAAAGGATAAAAACATGAGTGTGTGTGTTTTTTGAGGCTGGATGTCCCTTGGTAGTTAGAATCCTAATTGTTGAATCAATCCAAGTGTTACACTACATTACCTAACTACAGGATCAAACCTCATGTAGTTCTACCATGTTCTTATTAAATTGTGTATAGCTAACCAACCCCCTAGGAGTGACCTCACATATATTAATACCAAGATAGTGGGATAATTACACAATATAGAATGTACCTAGCATGGTATAAGTGAGATATGGTGTACCTTAACTATGGGACATAAAACTTGGTTGATTGGAATCTTTGTGTAATGCTTGGATTGAATTTTCTCTTGCTAAGACATATTTCTATGATCTGTGCATGTTTGGAAGTGGATTAAACTAGAATATTTGACCAGGTTGAGTCCTTTAGACATATAGTAGGGAGCACTCTAGATGATTTGAAACTAATTTTGGAAGATTTAAGAACCCTTTGAATGATCTTGGAGAGATATTTATAACAGTAGCTTGTAAGAATTCTATGTGAGTTATAAAGTGGTAATGACTTGCTTATATAGCCTTCTGTAGGTGAGATATTATAATAAGGTTGACCCTAGAAAGATGAAATGACCCAAGGAGAAATTTGGAATTGAAATCAAAGCTAGTGATTGTGAAGGGGTGGGATTGTATAGATCAGCCAAGATCGGACCCTACATCCCAACCATTATGTACCTTTTCGAATTGGAGAGATAACAAGATAAACTAAATTTTTTCCATAAAATATAAATGTTTTATGTTCCTTTCATGAAATAATATTCCCATAATTAATAGAAGAGCAAAGTTTAAAGATAAGAAAGTTATAGAATGGATGGAGAGAAGAGGATATAGGATTCTGAAAGTGAGCATTTGTATTAGTAAGGATACATGGTTAGACTTGGCATTGCACAAAAAAAGTTACGAAATTCTAGTGTCTACACACCATAAATAAATAAATAAGTGTTTTTTTGTGATGTATTTCTTATTAACTTAAAGGTGTTAGAGTAGTACAAGTTTTATATTCAAATCACTTGATAAAAATTTGTAGACATCTATAATTTGATCAAAGAAATTTTATTACTAAAATTTCACTAACTATTCTATTTCCCATAAATCAACGATACTTTCTTAATTAACATATTCTCCCCTCAATTTTCATTGATTAGTTAGACTTTTCTAACTAATTATCCATCCTTCCGTTAAGGATTCCTATTAACTACCTTCCGTTGATAACATTCATCGCCACCTAAGTTAGTTAATTAGTATTAATTAACTATGCTACTAACCCCAAATCAATATATTAACTATTTATTTAATCCACTTCCTCTAAATTTCCCCCTAAATCACACTAATATTCTTCTAAGAGACTTCTACTAGAGTCTACCCCTATTAATTGATCATTTTGATTTAATTATATGTACCCTAGACTTCCATAAAGTGTTGACTCACCAAGCCTTGGTTAACTCAACTAGAGTTATTTTATCCTTTTGCCCCACATGCACCAAAATCATTACATTCTTGGAATAAGAAACCTATAAATATAACCCTACCCCTTACCATTATTATAAGAACACTTTTCTCCATTAGCCTAAACTATGGGCATTTAGAATATTGAACACTCCTATCTTGATCTTGAGCTATTATCTTCACCATTACATATTCAGCTCAAGCTTTGAGTAATATGGAGAGAACCATATGGTCTTATAGCCACTGTTGGTGAGACTCCATTCTCAAAATCTTGAGAATCATATCAAACAATCACATTTGATTGCTAGGGTCTTCATAGGTTCATGTTTTTATTAGCATTCAAAGAGTAGAGAGTAACTTAGACATGTTAGTTTGATGCTTTTCAAAGTTATATGCATTGTTAAATAAGTAGCTCTCTTTAAGCTCTTATCATGATGGTTCTTGTTATATTAGTTTGAATTTTTGAAACTCTGAGGTGTCTAGTTTCATTTCTTAAGCTTTCTAATTTACACATGAGTAGATTTGGAACACCCGGTGAGAGCTACTCCATAGTCCATAGAAGTTGATTTCAAGCTTTTGTAATTTAAATAATTTTTTCTAACCATTTCCATGCATTTTGAGGATTGAATAGGTTTTTCTAACCTTATATGTCATAAAATATTCCTTTTTCATGCAAATTTAATGGGTTTATGTTAGAAAATGATTTAAATAACAAAGTTCTGACTTTTTGGAATTTTTAGAAGTTAGTTTTCTGTCCTTTTTTATGCAGCTCCAGGCATACGCACATGCATTAGAATGGGGTGCGCATACTTCCAAACTCACACGCACTCATTGCCTAGGGTGCGCATATGTTCCCCAGTGCGCACATACGCTTATAAATGTGTGCATATGCATCATTGTGCTTTTGACCCTCTTTGGTAAAATTTACTTGAACGTGCACATATGCCAAGAAGGGTGCACATACACTTGCAAAGGAAAACATACGTCTCTCGGGACGTGCATATGCTAATACACCCTATGTGTTATCTTGCTTGTTGAAATACACATACATATAATCACAAGGGATTGCATACACCAAGAAGGGCGCACAAGTGCTTCTCAACCCACGCATACACAAAATATTGACTGTGTTTTTGACAGAAGCATGCATATGTTGTTAGGCATGTACATACGTTGTTATTCCCATCCACACGTCCTAAGGGGTGTGTAGGCGTGGTGATAAAAGAGAGTTTGGTTGTAAAAAAATTTCTTAGGTCTTTGACCTCAAAATTTGATGCTAAATTATCAGCTATAGAAGAAGCCAAAGACCTGAATGCTCTAACAATGAATGATATTCATGGTATATTGACTGCATATGAGATGAGAATTAGTGATTCAAAATCAGGGAAAAAGGAGGCAACCTTCAAAGTAAACAAAGAGTCATGAGAAAAGAACAAGATAAATGATTCTGACATGGACATGGATGATGACAAAGTAGAAGCTATGTTTGTAAGGAAGCTAAAGAGAGGTTCAGGAAAATACAAAGGTAAGATCCAATTAAAGTGTTTTAGCTATGGGAAAATTGGTAATTTTTCATCTAAAGGTCCTAAAAAAACACAAATAAGAAGAGGAATCCTCTAATAGAAAAAAGAATAAATTAAAGAAATATGATGGCAAAAATAAGTACTCCAAGAATAAGAAGAATTTCTACTCTCAAGAAGATTCAAGCTCTTCATAGTCAAGTGACTCTAAGAGCTCTAAAAGTGATTATAAAGGTATGATAGCTGAAAATTTATTTATGGAAATTGAAATAAATGAAGAAAACAAATACAAAGGAAAATTTCAAACTCAGCATGAGAGTTTGGATGAAGAAAAAGTAGAAGTAAACATTGAAGCTGAATTGATAAGTTTTCTAGATGAGATAGCATCATAAGTTCTCATGGTTAAAGAATATGAAGGGAAAATCAAGTCTCTTGAAGAAAATTAGAAAAAGGAATCCAAAGAACATAAAGAAATAATTAAGGAGTATGAAACACAAGTGAAACTAGTTGGAGATACTCTCAAGACTAAATAAGAAGAGAATTTAAAGCTAAGAACTGAGATACAACAATTGAAAACATAGTTAGATCAGACTTCCACAAAAATGTATCATAAGTTTGAGAAAAAAAACTGCTGATTTGAGTGATCTTCTGAGCAAGAAAAAGGATGCAAATGATAAATCTAGTTTGGGGTATGAAGAGAAGAAGTTAGATGACAAATTAGTGATTAAAAATATGACCAAGATAAGTGAATATCCTCTTAAAGTCAAGAAAGCTGATTTTAGGAAGAAGAACTATCCAAGGAGACATTGTGCTATGAGGTATGCTTACTCATTTTATGGATATTGTTATGCTTGTAATTAATTTGGTCACAAGGATGTTAAGTGCAGGATGTACTCTAGAATTCATGGTAGGCACATGAACAATTATCATGCTAGAAACAAGGATGAGATGATTTGTTATAACTTTCAAAATTATGGACATGTTGCCAATTTTTGCTATCAAAGACCTCCACAACAAAACAAGAAAGTTTATAGGGTTAAATCATATCCTACAGACACTAAGGAGCAAGGATTAATAATTCAAACAACCTTTCATTCACAAAGTGAAGAAATGGAGTGGTACATTGATAGTGGGTGTTCTAGCCACATGACAGGGAACAGAAAAAAATTCATATTTTAGAGGAAAAGGCATTTGGCACAGTGAGATTTGAGGACAACACATCAAAAAATATTGTTGGAAAAGGTATGTTAAGTCTTGACAATGGAAAAACTATAACTGAGAATTTGTTGTATGTTGAAGGCTTAAAACACAATCTTCTGAGTGTTAGTCAAATGTGTAAAAGAGGGTATATTGTTCTTTTCCATGATAAAGGATGTGATATAAGAAAAGGAGAAATAGGAAAGGTGGTAGGAAGAGCCAAAAGAACAAAAAAAAAATGTTTATGCTTAAGGAAGTAAACAAAGAAAGGTGTTTTACAAGAAAAGTGGCTGATATGATGGATAAACCAGTGCCTAGAGCTAGTTGTGAGCATTTGAGGGATAAATTGGGGGTATTTCTAACCCCTAAACTTCACTAAAGGTATCATAAATATAGGAGAGAAGCTAAGGTGCAAAATTTGCTCTAGAGGGCTCAATTTGAATCCAAATAGGGGGGTTGGTTTTCCAATTATAGGCTCAAAATAATGGTCAAGTAAAGACAATTTTTGAAGGCTGATTTTGAAAGCTTATCAGAAGGAGTATTGCAGATGTTGTATGGAAGAAAAATAATAGTAATTCTTGGGCTTCTTCAGACAAGAAAATAACACCTTTCCAGGGGGAGTTCATGCAAGGCATGAACATTCTCTTTTTATTGAATTTTTCCAATCTAATCAATTTGGTGTGCTTGTGCATATTTTTCATAGATGTCAAAGGGGGGAGAGAGTGTGCTGGAAACTTGTCTCACATTTCAGTTTTCCATCAAGTTTCAGAATGTTGTCATCAATGACAAAGGGGGAGATTGTTGTACCCTGTTGTTTTGCCAATTATTGTCATTGATGTCAAAGGCATTGATGGAAAATGGAGAGTGCAAAAGCATGCCTCTCAGGTTTTTTTCAGAGGTTTAAAGTGAATTCATGAGGTTTCAAGAAGACATGGTCTTGGATGGTGAGTGGCAATGTCATTTCAGAGTGGTTTCAAGTGCCTAATGAAGTGAAATAAAATGGTACAAGTCATAAAAATCATGGAAGAGGTCTTGAGAGTTTATTTACAGCATGTGTGAGCAAAGGATATGATTATTTTAGCTCCAAGAGTCATTTTTCTATGTTGGTCAGAAATAGTGTTGAGAACAAGTAGTGTTATGACATGTAAATGAGATGGGAAATAAAAATTTAGACCTATTATTTTCAAATAAATCATGGGATATGATGGAGGAAGTGTCCTGATGCTTCATGAAAAAATTTAGGTCAATGTTAGGTCATTTGTTTAAGTTATGTGAGATTTTGTAAAACATGATTTTTGAAAAACTCATTTTGAGTTGCCTGGCTTCTTAGCCTTAAAAAAAAATTATACAGTCTTTTTCGAATAAATCATAGAAGAAATTTTTGGATTAAATTGGCATAAAAATCATGTGCAAAAATAATTTTCTCAAAATGAGGCATGGTTGAAAAGTTATGAATATTTTGGTAGAGAAGTGTTTTCTCTCTCCTAGTTATGCACCAAATCAATAAGAGAAAAAATTTGAATTTGGACTCCAAGTCTTGTTTCATCATCTCTATAGTATCTTATTAGATCAGTCATGATGTTTCTCAAGCTCAAAAGGCACTTAAAGGTTTCAATTCTTGAAGGTACAGGTAATTGCTCTTGACACCATGTCTTAGTATGAATGCATCTGGTATATGAATGTTCTAGTTGGTTCAAATGGATAATTGGATCAATAAGTGCTCAGATAACTTCCACATGTACATGAAAATGTTTTTGAATTTTTTTAAGTCCTCTTTGTGTATTAAATCATGTAATCCATGGTGGCACATATTTCCCTGAAGGGAATTGGTCTCAAAGCACTTAGAACACTGCTTCAGGAGTCTTATCTCCAAATGAAGTGTCTTGATCAATTTTTCATCTTGAATACAAATAAATTAGAAGACCATGGATATTTTTTGAATATGAGTTCACTCATTTTGATTTAATATTATGTAAATTCTAGTTGACTAATTTTAGGGCAACTAATTGAAGTTCTTCACTGTCATGATTAAAGACCTTGCCAACTTAGGTCCATAACGTTGTGTTGTGAGACAAAAATACACATAGGAATGGAGAAGCTCAAGGATACTCATTCACTATGAAATCTCTCTTTTGGTTGTAGAAGTGAGTAGGGTCTCCATCAAGTGTATTTTCTTTAATTCAACTATATAGTCAGATCTTTCATCTTGACATGCAAAAAGAAATATTTTTCAAGGAAATCCCATCAAGTTAATGACTATACTTGTGTCAGAAATAAGGTACTAGTTTTCAAGGACCCTCAGAAGCCTTCTTTCTGGAAAACCATGCAATTTTTTTGAAGAAATTGGTTTTTTTATCTTTGGTATAAAATTTGTTAATACCCTCATCTAGGGTTTCTAAAGAGAGTATTTGATCATTGTGATGGTTCCACCCATAAATTTTCAATGAAACGTGCAAAATATAAGTGTATGAACTTTTTAAATATTTTTCCAACGTTTTTGGGTCATGAAATGATGTCTAATATGAGATTTTCATCTCTGTCTTCTAGAAAACCCATACACATTCTGCTGGTTAAATGTGACTATATGATTTCTCAGTATTTTTTTGGAGGAATTACTTGGAAACCTTTGAAAGAGAATTCTTCAAGAAGATCATGTGGAGATTAAAAGTATTTACAAACCTTGTTGAGATCAAAATCCCAAATTTGGAAGTTTGAATATCTTTCAAACTATGACAGTGACAAGGAACTCTAGAAAGTGTGTTTTTAATCATGTTTCAAACCCTAGAAAGTATCAAAACATAAAATATTGGTGGATTTGGATGATGTGTCGAGTCACAAAGATTTGCAAACTTTCAAGTAAGTTTGATCAAGTTTCAAAATCCCTAAATGATGATAATTATTGGTTGTTCTCAACTGGTGATAAGGGTCTGTTTTGATCTACTTATGTATCTGAGAATGGTATGAATAATATCATGTTGGTTAGTATTTGTATGGAGTTGAACACCTTCAATTGACCTCAATTCAAATGAAATGATTTCTTTGAGAATCCTAAAAGACTTGAACAATTACTAATTTGTGTTTCAAATGGAGAACATGGCATAGTTCAAAAAGTATGAGGAATACTAAGAGTGTGGTTAGTTACAAGACCTTTTCCTCTATCATCCTCCTCGAATTGGAATGTGGAAGGTTTGTAAAGTACCTTGTCATGCAAGAACAAATTGGTGACTCTTTGTATTATATTGAAACATTGAAGAGTTTTTTTGTCTTCTTTGTGCAAATAAGGAAGTGCAAGTGTTGTGAGAGTTAGAATTGAAGGGGGTGAGCTGAGTAAAAAAAAGGAATGAAACAAATCATTGTGTGAATGAGATGAACAAGTTTCAGAGTTTTTGAAAAAAAATAAGATTGATAATAAATAAAAAATGAATATGTTCAAGAAATGTTTAGTAGAAAGTGAATGTGATAGGTAAGATTTCATGAAAAGAAGGAGTTACTTATCTAGACATGAGAATTTAGTAAAAGAACCATGTAGAGAAACATGAATGATCATGTCTGAATGAGACAGTAATGGAGCAGTGAGTTGGTTTGAGAATTGTTTTGTTGTAAAAAGTAGGAGAAATCAGTGAATGATCTCAGTAAATGAAATCAGTGAAGGAACTCAATGAATGTATGAGTCTAACATGTGAATGGAACACTGAGGTATGTTTCTTTGTAGCAAGGTATGCTTTTGAGAACATTTGTGAGTGAGAAAAATAGAGATGCAGGCGGTTGATTGAGTGCATGATTTTAGAGAGGATTCAGGGTGTGAGAAGAAAATTTAAGAAGAGTGGAGAAACAAAATATTGATTTGACCAAGACAAAGTGAACTAATACAGAAGAGGTTAAGTATAGATTTAGGATCATTATCAGATGTTAAAGACATCATTTTGACGTGTGATCAAGACTGAATTGGTGTACACCATGGATTTGTTTCTTCTTACAAGTAAGAGCTTGCAGAAGGCTAGTTACAACTAACTAAATTATTTAGGAGGTTGATGCTTCCTTCACCAAGTTGCAGCTTGTGTGAAACTGAGGTTCTAGCCTCAAGTGTTGAGTTTTAGCTCAAAAAAATTCTTATAACCTTTACCACATAGTGGACTAGCTCAATGGGTTTTCTCCCTATTTGGGTTTCCCACTTAAATTTCTTGTCTCTTGTGTGTGATTGCTATTTTTTAAATTGTCTTTCAGATTAAGTGGTTAAGTTTGTGATTGGTAAAAATTGAATTGAACAATGATTCACCCCCCTCTCAGTGTTCTATTTTCTAACAGTAAATTTGGGATACACCAAGTACTAGTCAGTGAGGCTTTCTTAGTAAATCAAGCTCACATAGGTAGTTTGTGACACCTAGTTGAGAGAAATAAATAGGAAGCCATTTTGTCTTGGAGCCAAATTTATCGTATCAAGCCATTGTGTTTCATAGAGCTCTCACAAAGTAATAACTTTATTGGAGTCAAAATCTTGTTATTCTAACAAAGAGAGAGTCCACTTAACTTTAAATTGTGTGCTATTTATAATGGGACCTACGACGTGTTACTTTGTCCTAGTTTTTTCACTTGTCCTATGACAAGGCAAAACCCTGACAAAGTCACACTTATTTTGTTTCCTCCTCACTTGATCTACACCTTTGCTATCTTGTTATCCATTTTGGGACAAAAGAGAATGCACATGTAAATACCGCTAGAAATAATCATGTCCACCAATTTTTTAGTCTTCTTACATGACTAGGTTACAATGCCAAAATGTAAGTGTTGAAAATGTGAATGGCACGTCTTCATGTTATAGTAGGCCCTTTGTCTCAAACCCACATTGAGATGCATTATCATCGTATATATGTTTGATTCATCATTAATCCTCCTTAGAAGTGTTATGTTGTTTGCATCACCTCTCCATAATTATGATACTTACATCTTGTTTCTTGAAAACGTAATCTAAGTGTTTCAATTGTGACTTTATGCTACACACATCTTAGCAAATACTCAGCATATTTTGACTTGGTTTTATTTCAAACACTACATCGATCTTAAAAGAGTGTTGAGTACTTTGTTTATCTTGTATTGATACTAGTGTGATACTAATACCTCACTTTATCGCAAAGCTTTGATAACGTATCCTATTAGTATTGATGCAGCCTAGAATTCACCAGTAAGACCCCAGTGCGCTGATACATCACTCAGCCTAGAATGAGTGCTCACGTACAAAGCACACAAAGGTACCAGGTCCCCCCTTTAGGGTTGTTATTGTTGTAGGATGTTAGCATGATGAAGACTTAATACATGTAGTTCCATTATTAATACATCATTCTACAAAGCATGCCATATCTATATCTAAAGGAGAATAGAATTATGTATTAACCATGATGAAATCAAGAACATACTAGATCCAAATACACACAGAACTAACACTTAGATTCAACCCATATCCTCCATTATATTAAACATGAAAATTACACAGAAGCTTCTTATAACAATTCCATTCTATGCCCATATGCGCATAGATATTATACAATAGTCTAGTCTTGTACACATATATACATATATCTGTATCTCTACTCATTCTCTTTATTATCTACTCTACTATGCAATTTGCTACATATTTATAAGGGTGGGGACTTTACCTTCACCGCTTATCCAATCCTAGAATGGGGTGCATGCTATTATTAGCTACGTGTTTTTTACAACCATAGCCCCACATGTAAATGTGCTAATAATAAACTTCCTTTAGTTAACTGACAGTGATAAAACTATTCTTAGCCCGCATCCATGCAAATTTCTTTGTAGCCGATCCTCTAAAAATAGACAATGCATGGCACACAAGTCTCTGCCTCGTTTATGTGCTCTGCACACCATCTCTAAAAATAGATCCTTATGTGCAAAAATGGCTAAGTCCTGAAATATGAACTTATCCTCCACGCACATGTTTCCCTTAGCCATTCACACCTTTAAACATGCCCTATTTTCCCGTGCAGACCTTCTGTATTTTCTCAACTAAGTGTGAGAGTTTGACTGATCAACATTAGCCCACACTAGTTTCATTTTCGCCTTGGCAATGGTTGTCTCCAAAAATGAATCAAAGAATATGAATAAAGGAATAAAAATAATTTGGATGAATGAAATAATGTCTTCAACTTGTAGTATCCTCTTCTACAACCGGAATAATCGATTCTAGATATTCTTATTTTATCTCCACCTCTAAGGTTTTTCAGTCATTGACTACGTCCTTTGCTTTCTCTGGAATATCTACTACAATTGACTCCAATTCATCCCTTGCAATATCTCATTTTTCATTTTGTAATACCAACACAATGCTAGACATGTCAGTCATTCTCCCTTCCAATAAGTCCATCTTTTGAGCAATGAGTTTGCTAAGCTTATCCAGCCTTTACCTGTGAGGCTCCTGAGCGGCTATAAGGGCCTCATGCTTCTGCTTAACAAGTGCTAACCATTCTGCATGGCCCAATGTCTCATCCTTCATGGCCTTTAGGATCTCATTATATTATAAAATGGTCTTGGTCCTTATAACATCCTTTGGCATTTTACAAATATTCAACGCTTGATCCACCTTCTTGAGTTCTTCCTGCAAGTTTTGAAGCAATCCTTCATATGATGCTATCTTTTACATCACTAAAGCCTTTTTGTGCTCTAATTCCTGTGCTCGATCCTTTGGCTCAAGCATGCACAGAGGTTCATCTTCAAGTACTAATTCCACCAACATACTAACATAATGTATTTCCGAAGGAAACATCTTGGGTACCTTTGGCTCTAAGTGCGGCCTAGCCTTCATGACATTATCACCAATCTCCTTTGCCATGTTGATAAACAAAACTTTCTTCTTCTGTGCCAGGTCTTTTTCCTGTTTCAGTTGCCCTATGTCCTCATACTTAGTCTTGATCTCCTCCCTTAGCACCCTAATTGTGGTAGCTTTTTCCATATTCCAATGTGTGAATTTTGTTGACACTTTCACTAAAGAATTTCTTACCTATTCATATAACATAATAGTAGGCTTTACTGTTATGTGTCTGTTCTGAGGTGTCTTTTTCAACCTCCTTGACACGCATGACTCCTCACATACATCAAATTCTAGTTCATCCATGTGTGTGTGCATCGACCATGATAATTTCTTCCTTATGCACATTGTCGTCATATCTTCATCCATTAATTCCCAGGTGTATAACTCATTTTGTGCCATTGTGCTCTGGAAATGGGCACATATAATTTTACCTGTGTCCTCCATTTATCCCATGGTTAGTGGAACATCTAGGCTTCTTAGGAACTTGGGCTTCAAGATTGGGAACTTGTATTGCTATGTCCCCAGAAGTCTCTATTGTTGTCTCTTCTTCCCCTTTTTCTTCCTCCTATCCATCCTTCATTTCTTCATCTTTTTGCTTCTCTACATTCTCTGGAGGTGTAAGAGAATTGGACGAGCTTTCCTCTGAATCTCATGCTTCCTCATTCAACTTTAATTTCCTTCTCCTTTTCTCAGTTGTCTCCTTCTGTGGGGAGAGTCAAGGTGATATGCGCACTGTTTTTGGAGTAGCACCTTGAGTCCTTGTTCACCTGAATACTCTTTTAAAGTGGCACTCTCCTTGAAATGATTTTGGATCCTCTTCTTCTCCCAGCCCATGAGTTTGCGTAGTCACACACTTTGATTCTATTTTATCTGATGGCTACCTCCTCCTGTGCTCTAAACCACCACTATCCTTGCGCTCATCCTCTACTTTGATTATCTCTATGGGCTTAGGCACTAGAATGTTCTCCATGGTATGCTTACCCTTCGGAGGCCATGGGAGCGCAAACTCATCTTCCACATACTTATTGTTTTCTAGCTTGGGATTTAGTTGGAGGTACACAAGTGTTGCTCCAATGTCTCCAATAGCCAAAATTACTGGATTTATACTCAACATATCTGAAATGAGACTTTCAATATATGAATTATGTCCTGGATATACATACTTCTTCCTCAATTTGTGGTAGTCACAGTCTACCTTGTCTGTATTGAATGTTAGGTGGTGCGCGTCTGAGAACCTGTGAAATGATTCCTAAAAATACCTCGATGTGAAGGCATACGATAGTTTACACCATGGGATCCAAGCCCCGTCCTTCATTGCAAATCATGTAATGTAAAAATGTTGGTAAACTACAAAATGTATTACCTTACCCACCACTGAAGGAAACTCTTTAGGGATTTGCCATTCCTCTGCAAACATCACGCGGAGCCTATCGTATCACTTCTCAGCCCTCTGCTTGACTTATTCAGTCATCGATCCTTCACACAAGTACTTACTGAATCATTATGTAGGTGACTTGATCTCCATAGGATACTCCCATATCTTCTCCTTTGGTCCATCAGGAAACCCAATCTCTATGAATACCAGAGACAACAGAACAGCCCTAAAACTAATCTTTCCTCCTGAATGCACTTCTTCGACGATAGTTTTTGCAATGTAACCTAAAATGTTGTAGACCACTCCTTCGGACATCCTTCTAGAAATGTGTAGCCACATGGTATTCACTTATGACCACCTCTCTTGGTCATTTAATTGTGTCACAAGGTGTGTGGCTTCCTACACAACTAGGTACTTTTTCATCTTGTCTATGTCCATACCGTACGGACCCTTAGTGTACCCCAGCTCCCTCCTAGTCTCTAGAATTGTGGCCTTGTTTGTTAAGTCCCCATTGAATTCTTCACCTACCCTTCAACCTTTTCACTGTGGAGATCAGCATGGCTAAAATCCTTACTCTGTGTCTTGTAAAGTAGAAGAAGTCTTTGTGTAGTCTTCTCATGAGACATTGGTACAAGGGCTCATATTTTCTGAAGTAGGGGATCTTGTATAAATGATTAACTCCAATATTTTTCAATAACTTCTCCCCAGTGTCTTCTTAGACTCGCATGTCCTCCGACGTGTGCTTATTTTTCTTCAAGTTTAAAAATGCATCCAACTCCTTCTTATTTTCTGTGGTACGATGGTTGTACTCACTTATCTTTCTTCTCCGAATGTGGGAATCCCATTCCTGTCCTACTATAACGCCCTCTAGATATTGCATCTTTGAAAAATTGCTCTCATGGGTCATTTCTTCTTCCTCCATGACCACCTTCTTCTTTCCCTTATCACCCATTGTAGCTACTATATTTGGTGTCATTTCTACCCTGCAATCCTCTGAAAATACTTGTCTTTTAACTTCTGTAATGTGTAACTCAAACAATAGCTCAAATCTCCATGCCCTAGTGGAAATTATGTGCCTTAGCTCGTTTGTAACGTGTCTTCTTCACTCAAACCTTTCTCCTATGGGAACACAAGCTTCTCCTTCACACAAACCTCCTTTCCACGTCTAGTTTCACACTCTTCGCACCTCCACACGATTTCTTGGCTCTTTGCACTTAGCTCTTTTCAAATTCTCTTAATTGCAACGGTAAGAATGAACTCGCATCCCATCCTTATATAGATTTTTAAATTTTTGATGTGTTTATTGCTCCTTCACCTACCCAATGTCCTCTCATTTATTGACCCATTTTACTTATTTCGTGTGGTACATATTTGCATCCCAACTATAACCTTCTAGAGTGCCTTCCTACCCTCTAGTCATAGAATTCTCTTCAGTGTGCTTCCTTGCACCCGAGTTCCTTGTCACTGCACCTTCCACTGGTAGTTGTTATGGCATCTGCTTACCTCACATTATATTGTCCCTTCATTCATCTCCATATTTGGTAACTTTTTAGAAGCAATCCTTTGACTTGAATAACACCCGTAGCAGCTTATTCCTTTCATCGTTCAATTCAAACAATCTTATACCTGGATATCAACAACCACCCCACACTAAAATTATGTGCAGTCCTCTGCACATAGAAATTCTTCAAAATAGTAATCAACTTCACGTGTGTAAACGTGCTTATTATACAAGAACAACAACTAAATTGACAAAGCATAGTGATGAAGCAGGAAATACATTAAGGAACTACATAATTGAAATCCTAATCTAAATGGAAACACTGCCTTATTACAAACACCAAGAAGACTTATTTATAGTAGGGCTTCAGCCTACTCCTATTGAAGTAACCGGGTAACCGTATTCCATCAAGGGCCTCTAACTAACAAGTGCCTGATTCGAGTATGTGAGTGATAACATATGGCCCCAACCAATGTAATTTGAGCTTTCCTAGATGGTGCAAAAACTTAGAATCCTAAAGGAGCACTGTACGGATGAAAATGAACACATGATCTTCAACTGCACTTGACCCCTTGAGGTCGTGCTGGAGTAGCCTGTGTTGAATCCGTGTGGCTAACTATAGGAAGATCATTGACAAAGATATGGTAGTGTGATCTCCTGGTAGCTGAAGTGGCAAAGGGGATATTTAGAGGCTATGAATGGGTAGCATAAATTCCCTATGGTTTGTTTTCCTAAATTGGATCTAAGTGTTGATATAGTTTGAAGTGTCCAAATTAACTAAGCTGAAACTAATAATTTATGCTACTACTGAAAGGGAACTAATTTAAAAAAGTCACAAAACTAAAATATTACAATCACAAACAACAGTTTTCTTTTATTCTAAATAATCAAATCTACTTCTAAATTAAAACTAAACAAGCGAGATAACCCGGTGTGGTTATTCACAAGTGCTGAGTGTATGGAAACTAAAATAAATTAAAACAAGAACTTTTCCAAATGATCTATGATATGTAGACAACCTCCTTCAGATCCATAGGGATGGGAAGAAGAGAATCCATCACCGGGGATTTCTATGAAAGATTCAAACCCTCTTGGAAATTAACTAACTACTTGTAAATGAAAAGAAATTGATTTCTACTCTATTTGATATGATGTAATAAAGATAAATTGTAAGAATAAAGGAAATCAAACAACAAAACCAACTTGGAATTCACAAAACATAGGTAAATCCAGTTGTGTAGTAAATTTTCCCCTTAGTCTGTTCTTTCTTTCTCTGAGTGTTCATGTGAGTCCAAGAGATTGGGAATGCAAAGAACAACAACAAGAGGATGGCACTTGAGTAATGGCAGCTTGGAAGCAATCTGGATGCAATGCAAGTAGAAGAGAGATAGCACAAGATATCTAAGCTTGGCTATGCAATTCCTAGCAAGATTATGACAGCACAACAATACAAGATACAAAAAATTCTCAGGCCCTTTGCTTGAATACAAGCATGGAATATAAAGGAATGGAGGATAGGAGGTTACTTCATGCATAAGGCAAGAAGGAGGAGTTCCAACCAATTAAATCTATTTAAAAATAGAAGAGGAAACGAATACCATGCAAACAAGACTATTTTTAGGAAATTTGGTTCACAAACGCACCCTAAAAGTCGAGTTAAGTGAAGCGTTGTGTGTCAAAAATACACATGAAGAGTTATGGAAAAAGTGTTTAGGACCACCACCCTGTGCAAGGAGGCGGTCCTAGGACCACCGCCCAAGCCTGGGAGGCGGTCCTGTCACTAAAGCCAAAAAATTCACAGAAATGAGAGGGAAGCTGGAAGAAAGCATGGAAAGGATAAGTAAGGAAGTCTAGGCTACAAATATACACTGCAAATGGGTTTTGGAGCTCGAACACCTTCTTGAAAGCATTTTGAATCATCATTAGGGACCTTTGTAACTATTTTCTGACAATGTAGCACATGTAATTTTGGGTACGTACAAGCACCATCTGTCCTATCTCCAAATTTTTACCCCTGATGTGCCTATCATTCCATGCTTTCTTCCTTTCCTTCTCTTGTTTTTTACTCCAACATGCTATGGCTCATCACTTATATAACTTTATTATCTTTTCAATCCTTTCTTCTAAAGCTTTCTCATCAACTAGACCTCTAGAGCACACGATATGCAAAGAAGGTAACATGAATTACATAGGAAGGATGGCTTCTGCGCCAAACACTAACTGAAATGGTGTGGCTTTGTTCAACCTCTTATAAGTTGTTAGATATGCCCAAAGTACATTAGAAACTTTATCATCCCAATCCTTTCTTCCAACATCACAAATTTTTGTTAAGGTCTGGCTCAAAATCTTGTTGAAAGCCTCAACAGTTCCATTTTCCTGAGGATGGTAAGGTGTAGTCTTGTGGTACGCAACTATAGACACCCATAATTACGCCTGAGCAATTTAAATACTTAAATTGCGCTAATTATCTCCTTTCTCACAAATTGATGACATATCGTTAAAAGTGATAATCTTCTCTCTTATTTTCGTTAATTAATTACAATACACTAATTAGTTAATTCACCTATCCAATAACATTCTGATTAACGACCTTCCATTAATTATTCACCCCTTCTATCTAGACTAATTAATTATTATTAATTAATTAGCTTTCCCCTTCATTTAACCAATAAATCAATATTTAATTGATTTAATCCCCTTCTAATAGCCTAAATCATACTAATATTCCTCTAATTAGCTTCTATAAGCTTACATCTACCTATTAGTTAATCACCTTTGATTAATTAAAGCACCCCCCAACTCCCATGACTTGATAAGCATAAATTAAACCCTTCTAAAGTAAGGTTACCTTTTATAAAGCAACCTTATCCATTCCTAATCATGTTTTACCTTTATCCCACATGCAAAGGGATGAAGTGTTTCCTTTATCCATTGGGCTATATAAGGATCCCTCCTTCTACCTTTATACCTACACCTAAACTTCTTGAGAAGACAAATGCAAAGCATATAGCAAAATAGACTAAAAGATTTCCTTTGTTTTCTTGAGAGTTCATCATCTTGGAGAGTTAAGCCTCTTTCCTAAGTGCTTAGGTCATATGGGAGGTGTCAAAAGGGTCTTGTAGCCCAACTTTGACAAGCCCTCATTCCTAGGTTCTTGGAATACCAAAGACAACCATTTTTTATTTCCATGGAGCCTACTTAGGTCCATTCATTTATTTGTTGTTAGAGAATAGAGGATTTAGATACTTAACATTGTTAGTTTCAAAGTTTTGAATATGATGAATGTTAGTATCTAACCCTTGTTTAATTCTTATCTTGATGGTGCTTAGTATTTTGTTTAATTTTTGCTAATTAAGGTTATTTAGGTGTTAGTCTTTACTTATATTAGCATTAGTTTAAAAACAACTCATGCACACATTTGGCACGCCCGGTGGGACCGCTAGTCCCTTGACATTTTAGTTTAAATTTCATTGTTTTGGCTAACTTTTGATATGCACATGTAGTAATTAATGTCCATTTTCTTGGAATTTTTACTAATTTTATATGTGTAAGTTCTTGTTCATAGCCATCATTTTAATGGGTTGTTGCCATTTTTAAACTAACTTGCTAAAATTTGAAGTATTGTGAGCTTTCTTGTGTTTTTTGCCATATTTTGGTTACAGGGGTGGTGCAGGCACACTACTGAGAGTGCAGGTACTTTTTTCTCGAGTGGCACAGATGCACTATCAGAACCTGATTCTTTGTTTATCAACCCTGGCGCATACGCACTAACCCCAACGCACATACCCTAACCAGCACACAGATGCACTAACCTAGGCGCAAACACATTTTCGTAATGTACCTTCACTGTAATTCAAAACCTATTAGATCAGGCGTGTACTCCCTACCCTGAGTGCACACACTATTTTGGTGGCATAGACACATTTCTGGTGGTGCAAGCGTTCTGTCGGAATCTGAGACTATTTTACAAAGCAGTGGCACACAAGATTTTTCGATGGTGCATACACTTTTATGGTAGCGCAAGCACTCTATGCAAAATTTTAGCCTATTTTTATCAAAGGTAGCGCATACACTCTTTTGGTGATGGACACACCTCTCGGGTGGTGCAGGTACACAGTAAGCCAGAAACACACAGAGTGGCACACATGTCTTTTTGGTGGCACACACGCCTCTTGGGTGGTGCAGGTGCACTGTAAATCAGAAAAAACAAAGAGTGGCATATCCACCCTAACCCGTGTGTAGACGCCAAAACAGGGGCATAGGTGTCATTTTGTTTTCTTGAAATTAATGTGTTGAGGTGCTAACATTCTTGCAGGTTTTATCTAATCACATACTCATTTTTGTAAGATGTTTTTACATGCTTTTACTTGATTAGATAAACTTTGCATGTTCACTTATAGGAATAAGATCACGTATGCTCTTCCCTCACGTCCCTTGGGGTGATCTTGGGAATCAGAAACGATTCTTAAGTCCTTTTTGATGCTTTGAGGTTGTTAGGAATATTTGAATTGGAATTGGTTAACTTGGTGTGTTTGAATTAAAGTGTTTTTCCATTTGATATCTTTTTGGATTTTGGAAACATCACGTATGCTCTTCTCTTGCGTCCTTGGATGATCTGGAGAATCAGAAATGGTGTTTACTCTTTTGATGGAAAACTACTAAAAATTGTCATACAGGACCAAAACACCTCGCTTGTCAAAGAAAGGAGGAATCAAAACGAAGTCAAAAACTACTAATACAGTTGTTATATAGGTTGTCAAAAGGTGTTTCAAGCAAACCACACCTAATTAAACAAGATAAAAAGAACAACATATTCAAAACACTGTATTGTAGGTTTTAGAAAAGGGTACGTCCCTCTCTGCTCAACTGGAACATAACCCCTTTGGCATAACACCTTAAGCTACAACAATGGGGGTGGTTCCAGGAACCCCAAAGTAGTCCACACAAGAGGGAACCTTGTGGATGAAACGGGAAGTGCTCTGCACTACCTATCTGACTAGTGATTCCTTTGTGAGATAGCATTACAAGTTGTCCCTATGTGACCCTTTTAAGTACATGATGGATGCATTTACTACCCACTGTGCTTGAAGGGGGAAAAGTTGAGATACTCCCAAGATAGTCGGGACTATTTGGGTAAATCACCCCACTCATGGACAATTTTGTAACACCTAGGATGAGAGAACCACCTAGGAAAATATACTTTGGCCAGGAGCCCACTTTGACCATTCTAAAACAGTGTTGAGTTGTGAACCATCTTTTCATCTGTGAAACGTGTGACGCGGTACTTTCACTTAGTTTTTTCACTTTCCTTAAGGCAAGGTGAAACTCTGCCGAAGTGAGGCCAACATTTTTCATCCCCATTTTGATTTTCTTCCTTCACATTATTTTGACACTTTGTTGATCAGAAGAAGGGTGACTACCTCTGTGTTACCAATCGATTGTTTCTGCCACTTTTTTGTCCGTTTACGCCCATCCATGTTTGCGGCTGGGTAAGTTAAATGTCTAAAGTGCATGGAGATGTATTCATATCATTGGTGGCCATTGTGATCTTGATACCCACGTCAAGATCATCATTGTAGTTAGGTGTGGTTCATCATCTTGAACTTCCTTAGAAGGGTTACCTTGTTTGTATCATATCAATAAAATTTTGATATTTACGTCTTGTTTCTTGTAAACTTGACCTAAATATCTATATTTTAAGGTTATCCGTTGTGCACACATTTTAACTATTCCTAGCTATACTTTGAGATTTTGGTTCGATTCTATTATTACCTCGATTTTGAAGAGTGCTACGTGTTACCACTTGTGCGTGTTATAACAATAGCATCTTGATATCAATACCTTACTTTCTCACGAAGTTTGGTTAACATATCTTGGTGATATTGTTGTGTCACTCACAAATTGTAACTGGCACTTTTTGGGATATAGGTCTTAATCAAATTTGAACTCACTTTTAGTATATCTTGTTAGGAGGTCACATTAACTTTTTGTATTTACTTACGTCTTGTTCATTCTCTTGAACTTGGCATAAGTGAGAACATCTTGTTAATTATCTTGTGACACTAAACTAATTTTTGAGACGTAGTCTAGGAAGTACTTCATTTGATAGGCTTAGATACCAAACATTTGTGTCACTGGTGATTTATCACTCTATCACATTGGTATTCTCACATTGTTATTCATTCATATTCTTGACAATTTATCTTGCATTTCACTTAGGTGTGGTCACAAAGTTTTGAACACATTTACAACTTACCCTAGTGAAACTATCACAAATCATGGCTCCTAAAACATGATTAGGACTCAAGAAACAAACATACAAGGAACAACAAGCACAAGCTTGGGAAGCCTCTAACAGACAAGGGTCAAACCCCTTCATTGGACATGATCTAGGGCCTCTGTTTTCTATGGAAAAAGAGATAGAAGATATGGTCGATCATAGTGGTAATGAATTGGAATCCCCACACACAAAATTTGACTTTGACCCCACTTTATTAGATGAGTTTCTTTTCAGAAATAAGGATAGAGTGCTAGCATGGGTCGTAGAATTAGGGGCCAAAATGCCCACTGAAAGTGAAACAATCCCACCTGTGAATAATGCTAATGAGGAAGAATGACCCCTTATCAACATGGAGGATATTTTGATGCATGGACATGCCTCTACCTCCAATGCAGGAAATAATAAGATAGTGGGACATAGAATACCCTTTATCAAAGTGCCATGTAAAAACATGACGGGACATGAGAATGGTGAAGAACCTCCACAAAATGAGGAAGAGGAGGAACCTTTAGAAGAAGAAACCACAATTCAACAACAGATTAGTAGCCTAAGCCGAAAATTAGCTTTGCTAACCTCTCATGTATAGAAGGAAGCAAGAAAAAACATTCAAAATTCAAGGCCTAAGGTTAAGATCAATGAATTCCATAGAGAAAATCAAGAAGAAGATGATACAGGGTATCGGTCGAGTATATATCCCCACTTCTCCCACTAGAGAACAATTGCTCACACAAGAGGTACAGTCTATGAAAGTAACACTCGCAAGCCTTCAAGAGAGCAATATAGGGAGCATTAGAAAGTATCAATATGAAGAATTATGCCCCTATCCTTTTGACAAGACTATGACCCTTCAACCCTTTCCTAAGAAATTTGATATGCCAAAATTTGACAAATATAAAGGGAAGGGAGATCCATGGGATCATGTCAAATATTTCTATATGGCATGTCAAGAGGTGTCCTATAGTGACAATTATCTCATAAGACTTTTTCCCAAGAGTCTAGGAGGTCAAGCCTTGGAGTGGTTTACACGTTTACCTCGGGGATCAATTTTCACTTGGCCAAAATTGGCAGAAAGGTTTGTGCGTCACTTCTCATACAACATAGAGAGTGATGTCACCATGGTAGATTTATGTGGCACCAAACAATGCCCTAATGAGACTTTCACCAGCTTCCTCCAATGATGGAGAGGGATAGCTAGCTGCTTCCCTTGTGCTTTCCCTGAAAAATAGCTGGTTAGTATTTTTGTACTTAACCTCAATCCGGATATAGCTTTCCACCTCCAAATGCATTGTGTTCACACTTTTGAGGAGGTCATCAAAAAAGGGGTTCAAATAGAGAAAGCTCTCATTGCAAAAGGAACTCTCAAGTCCCAATCTAGAGATAATCAAAATGTTAAACCCATGGAGAAGCTGAAGGTTTTTAACAAAAAAAAAATGTGGTAGGAGACAGGGATCATTGATTCCAAACATGTACAAATGGTCCAAATAGGTCAACCTTTTAAACTAGCCAAAGGACCAATTCAACCACCACCAAAATGAAGAACGTTCACCTCTCTTAATGAACCTTTGTCAGTTATACTAAAACAATTGGATGCGGCTCACATGATGACATATCCTACGACACAACCATTTGATGACAATGTTCCAAAACCTTCATGGTATAAGGAGCATGAATATTGCAAAATGCATCGTGTCAAAGGACATAAGATAGAAAAATTTCTGTGATTTCATCATTATATCCAAGACTTCATCAAAAATGGGGAAATAGAGGTGGACAACCCAGGAAAAACTCAGACACCTAACAAAAAAATGGGGATATATAAAGAGCCATTCCCCAATCATGATAAATCAAAAAAGTCAAAGCTAGATTGGGGAGAGTCATCCCAAGGTTATAAAGTAGTGAATTACTTATACACCAAAAAAGACAACAATCATTATGATTTGCTTATTGGATGTATTCGCTCTCCTACTGACCATGTCAACACCATCTGAATCAAGGGAAAGGATTGTGCCACTGGTAACAAGGCGTGTTCCCACCTCGTGATTCCAGAACCTTCTCCATCAACCCCACAAACTAGTAAATACAACCTCTTAGAGCAACTTGAGAAGACATCTGCTAAGATTTTGATCTTAGATCTTCTTAAGATATCCAATGTACACAAATACATTCTATACCAAACTCTTCAGGGGTCAGGAGTGCCATTAGAGGTCGATCCTACACATCTTCAAGCCGCAGTGGCCAACATCATACCAAATGAACATATTGCCTTCAACCATAGGGAGATCCCTACTGAGAATCCAACACATAATCTTCCTTTGTACATTGAGGTAGTTGTTACCCGCAGGAAGATCAAATGGTGCTTGTGGATAACGGATCAATGGTTGAACATCTACACACTAAAGTTGGTTAAATAGCTAGGACATACTGAGGAAAATCTTGAGTCAAATATCATCACTATCACCGCTTATGACAACGTGGAAAGGGAGTCAATGGGCACAATCACGTTGCCCATGGAGGTGGGTCCCACTTTCCATCAAACAAAGTTTCATGTCCTAGACTTGGAACTTCCATATAATATGCTTCTAGGCCAACCATGGATTCATGCCATGCAGGCCGTGCCATCAACGTTCCATCAGTGCATTAAATTGAAGCATGAGGGACACACCATTACAATACAAGGAGATTCAGAGCCCTTCACTCACTGCAGAGCTCTCAATAGCTTTACACATAAGGGCACATATACATGTCCCTCCATCGATATAATTGTCCCTCTCCAATATGAGGCCATGGAATCTTGGGTAGATTCAGATTCTCTCAGTTCTTGCGCTCATGGTGCGTCAACATCAACCTCTCCTTTTGATTCGTGGTAGATAAAAATACTTGAATATGGTTGTGGAGAATATAATGTACAGTAAGCTCTCTTGGTTTCAGACCTCTCATTGTCACCCAAGACTAGAGGTCGACCCAACTATCGCTTCAGAAGACCTAGAAATGAACACACTATTGGGTCATTCTTACCTAGAGGCTTGTTGGCTGAAGAAAAATTGTTAGATCCACCTACAACTTGGGTCCCAGAGGATACTCAGCCAACCTATTATCAAACCCCTAATATGATAAATCTAGTAAAATGATGTACTCCATGGGCTACAAGGGCCTAGGATGTGCAAGAAATTAACAAGGATAGAGAGAACTAGTGCCTCTTCCACATTTCAAAACAGAAAGATACGGAATTGGGATTCGCCCTTATGGAGCACACCCTAATGATCAAGACGCTACTTGTTCTAAACATGAGGATAGTTTTGACTATCTAGACAGTGATATGAATTCCCATTGTAGCCAATATGAGGATCTTTCCTCCACAAACCTATTCATGAACCACATTGTCCTAACCATAACCCCTATGGAACCAACCCTTGACCTTGTTTACCCTTCCCTTGTTAAATGGTACCAACAACATCACATGTCACTAGATTTGTTTGAGAATGAAAAGGTTATCGCAGAGTTCATGGGCATAAGGGATATAATTCCCATTGGAGACCACAAGAAGGGTTTCTTTATTGACTTGGATACTTGCGCCTACTTTAGTGAGGAGGCTGAGCTTTGTGGTCAGCAAAACTTAAGAAAAAGAAAGGGCAAAATGTTCCAATGTAAAGCCTTGACAAAAATCAAAGTCCAATTTGCACAATGAAAACCTATTTGAGGCACTGGCCAATAAACAAGTAAAAAAGTCAAAGGAAAATGAAAGTGACAACACCAAGGATGAAAATCTCACGGAGAACGTCCTTAGATGAAGATCTCAACCTTCCTCCCGATCCTATGCATATGGAGGAATTGTCAAAATTACTAGTTGAGGAAACCATTGATGTAAATATTGGTACAAAAGAGGACCCAAGATAGTAAAATTGGGAGCTTCACTCTCAGCTTGAGAACAGAAGACATTCACTATGCTGCTACGAGAGTTTATAGATGTGTTTTCATGGTCCTACAAAGACATGTCAGGCTTAGACCAACTTTAGTCATGCACAACCTAGTTGTGCATGCAGATGCTAAGCCTATCAAACAGAAAGCTCAGAAAGATGCACCCAAGGGTATCCTTACTAGTTAAAGAGGAACTAGAAATATTGCTTGCGGTAGGATTCATCTGGCCTATTGATTATTCTGAATGGATATCCAACATCTTCCCTTTCCAGAAAAATCCTGTCAGTATTAGAATCTTCATGGATTTTAGAGACATTAATAAGGCTTTCCCTAAAGATTATTTTCCACTGCCAAATATTGACATGATTGTGGATTCAACATTGGGATACGAGATGCTATCTCTCATGGATGGATTTTTAGGATACAACCAAATCAAGATAGCTAAAGAAGATTAGCACAAAATAGCTTTCATGACTCCTTGGGGTACCTTTTGTTATCACGTGATGCCATTTGGCCTCAAAATGTAGGAGCTACTTATCAGCGTGGGAAAATGACAGTAATTTTTCATGATATGATTCATGACATCATGGAGGACTATGTAGATGACATCTTCAGAAAGTCTAAGACAAGAGAAGATCACCCTGTCATTTTGTGGACTATCTTTGAGTGCTTACGAGAGTACAAGGTCCGGCTGAATCCAAACAAGTGTGTATTCAGTGTGCTATTAGGAAAACTGTTGGGCTTCATCGTATCAAGAAGAGGAATTGAGGTAGACCCTGCTAAAGTGTCTGCTATTACTGAAATGCCTCCACCTAAGAATATTAAGCAACTACATAGCTTACAGGGGAAAATCCAGGCTATTCACCGCTTCATCTCCCAGCTTGCAGATAAATGCCACTCATTCACCCACTTGCTTAAAAAGGATGGCGCCTTCATTTGGGGACTAGAGCAACAACATGCCTTTGTTTTTCTTAATCAATACTTGGCCAATCCACCTGTCCTCATGCCTCCAACTCCTAATGAGCCACTCTTGCTTTATATCTCTGCTATGTAATTTGCTATTGGTGCGTTGCTACTCACCCAATACAACCTTGGTCATAAAGAAAAAGTGGAGTATTATATTAGTCACACTCTCATTGCTTATGAGCTCAACTATCCCCAAATTGAGAAAGCTTGCTTGGCTGTTGTTTTTACTTTTCAAAAACTTCACCATTATCTATTGAATACCAAAACCAAGCTGATATCCAAAGTTGACCCACTCAAGTACTTGTTATCTAAACCAGCCCTCATAGGTAGAATGGCTAATTGGATCATTCTACTAAGTGAGTTTGACATAGAATTTGTACATCAGAAGTCAGTTAAAGGAAAAGTACTTGCTGACCAACTAACAGAATCACCTTTGCAAGACACTGAACCTTTGAATCTAGATATGCCAAATGCCTCATTACTATACATTGAATAATATGTTGTATGATAGATACACTTTGATGGGTCCTTTACTTTTCATGGTTCAGGTGTAGGGGTAGTCCTCATTACTCCTTCTGGTGACCCTATACCATAGAATTTTCACCTAGGTTCTCCTTGCACAAACAATATCACAGAGAATGAGGCACTTATCGTAGGGATGAAGCTCGCTATCAAGTGGAACATTCACCATGTCAAAGGTTTTCACCTGATTCTAGATCGTTTCTTTGAAGTATTGATAAACAGAGCAGGGTTAATAATAGGATGCAAGGTTAAATGTTGGTTGATGGGTTGTTACATGCGTACACTTCCAAATCCATAGTTGAGTGAAAGCTTCCTCTTTGGCTAAAGGAAATACTGTCATGGAAAGCATTACACCAGAAAGAGTTAAACAATACGTGCAGTGAACTGCCTAGCGTGTGCAGAACAGGAAGTCGTGCATACTTCTAGATGGCTGACAGTGGGTTCTATGCTTAAACATTTAAGGGTAAATAATGAAAATTCTATTATAATTGTGAAATGATTTAACTCTATGCCAAAAACATATAAGACAATGTCAGAGTCTAACCTAACTGGCTAGGTTAGAATTGTTGGATCCAATCAAATAACATGGTATGAGCTGGGTCTTTGCAGGTCTGACAAGGAAAACTTAGTTCCCTCCAGGTGAATCTCCTGTTCCGAGAAACAAATCCTGATTAGGTGGATAGGTCACCGTTGTATGGGTTTTAAGAGTACACTGATGCTAGTTCATGGCTGACCAACGGAAGTTAGTTAACCTGGTGCTCGATATGACGGAGTTTTGGGAATGCCACAGCGATCAAAGAAGTACATGAAGGTCTCCTTGTGGAGTGCATACAAATGGAATGGTTTTGGTCAAGAAATGAGGTTAAGAGTAGGCTACTATTTGGCCTACCATTTGGTGACTGATTTAATGTAATGGAGGGGTTTCACACAAAAATTGGTGGCTTCCATTCCCCGGACAAAGTTGATAATATACTTTGATTCCTGGAATGAACCAAAGAAGTATAATGTTTACTTACTTGGATTCTGGTCTTGGAATACCTATTGAATGTGAGAGGGATGTGCGCGTGACCGTATGAGAGATTTGATCGGCTGCAAAGGTGATTTTTGTCTGGGAAGGACTATCCTCTGTATGTAAGCAAGTTCATTCCTTTGTTCTGGTTAGATCAGATCATTGTTGGGACTGCCTTATGCCCAGGAAATATGAGACTTCCTTTCGAAGGTCTCAGTTCCCCTACTGTGTGTTATCACTAAAATTCAATTAACACAAATTCTAACAGAATATGCGATATTCTCTGGAATTGTTAATTTTTTTGCCAAATTTTCCAATCTTTTTCCAACCTTAGAGAATAAGGTTGGTCTTGGTTTTGAATCACAGGGTAACCAACGATGGTGGTCAGCTTCATCGGTGCCGGTTGATGGGTAACCGATGTCGGTCAAGGTGTAAGTGATTTCCTAGGTTTGGTAAAAGGGAGCCTCTTGATTTCCTCATGATCTCATGTTGTTAACCCAATTATACTGGGAGCTTCTTGATAAGCATGCGGTAATGGGGTGAGAGAGAATGCTAGAGCATGGAGCTTTTAGGGTTGGGGTAGTCTTAGTAGTTATGGCAACTTACTAAGGAATGATAGTTTATGGGGAGTTAGCTTGCCAGGTGTCTATCTGAAGTGTAGTGTGATATATGTAAATTACTGATGATTTAAATCCAATAAATATTATTAGGATAATGTAATAGACTTACTTACTAGTTCCTGAGGTGAAAAATGCAGGGTCATGGATTAGGTGAATGTGATGAAGGTAGTGCTTATTTGTAGGAGGTCTGACAATTCGAGATGAGCTATCTGTGACCTCTCCTGATGCTTCTACAGTGTCAAGGTTGTGGGTGATTCAGTTGCAGTTTGGGCTTTCAAATAGGTTAATGATGAATACCAGGTTAAGGATGACTTGTCTCATACCCAACAAAAATTTGGTCAAAACTCTAAAGGAGTACTTCGTGATTCATTACATTTCAACAAATTCCAAGAGCGTTTTTGGATGGGAGAGATGCATGGTGACAATGGCGTTCTATGTTTCATATTCGAGTAGGGAATAATGACATGTCAAAGTGGGCTTCTTTGTAGAAAAATTATGCCAGCCCCTCGTATGACATGCCAGAATCTTGTTAGGCCTGTGATGTTGTTGGTCCTCATTCCCCATGGTATGAGCCCATTTTAGGTATCTTCAAGGAGTAACACGTTCCCTCATGATACCTCCCATTCCAGAAAAGTTATGATTCACCAAATAGCCCATTACACCCTTTTAGGAGGTACACTTTATCATCGTGGCTAAGATGGGAATCTGTTACGTTGTAGGTGATGGACGATGTCGATCCAATTAATTATCAAGGTAATACATGAAGGGGTGTGTGGAGCACATACAAATGAATGGTTAGGTTGGCCAAGAAATTATTGAGAGTAGGCTACTATTGGCGTACCATGGAAACCGATTGTTGCAATTTTTTCAAGTAGTGTGTACTCTATGAGAAGTATGGAAACTTCATCTATGCTCCATCGCAACCATTGCAACCTATCACGACCCCATGGCCATTTTCTAAGTGGGGACTTGACTTGATAGGGAAACTTACTCCTACCTCATCTAATGGTCATACCCACATCATCACAGCTACTGAATACTTTACAAAGTGGGTGGAGGTTTTCCCTTTAACCTATGTAACATGAGCTCAGATTTCCAAATTTATCATGAATCATATCATTTGTTGATATGGCATTCCTGCAACCATTGTTACGGATAATGGAAATTCATTTAAGAATAAAACTATAAAATGTCTTTGTCAATGGTTCCAAATCAGGTTAAAATGGTGTACACCATATTACCCCCAAGGTAATGGACAAGCTGAATCCACAAACAAGACTTTGGTGAGAATAATGGAGAAGATGGTCAGAAAAACAGGTCATAATTGGCACTTGCAAATCCACACAGCTCTTTGGGTTTACAAAACCTCCATTCTCACTCCTACAGGTGCGACACCATATTCTCTAGTATTTGGGACAAAATCCATCATCCCATTAGAAATTGAACTTCCTTCCCTGAGAATCTCTCTTAGGGACTATCTTGGATAAAGATGAGGATTATCGGGTTGCAAGACTAGCGGAATTAGAGCTCTTAGATGAGAAGCACATCCGTGCTCTTAACCACCTCAAAGTGTACCAGAACAAAGTCTCCAGAAACTAAAACAAGAGAATCATACCTCATCAGTTTGAGGTTGGTGATTTGGTCATGAAGGATAATCGGTTCAACACAAGAGTGAAACGAGAAAAGAAAGGAAAGTTTGAACCACATTGGTTAGGACCCTACATTATTATAGCCAAGTATGGCATGAGGGCATACAAACTCACTCACCCCAATGGTGATGAGCTCTGTGAGCCCATGAATGCCATGCATCTTAAGTGGTTCTATGCTTAAACATGGCACAAAAAGTCAGAAAAGTAAAAAAGTAAAAAAGTAAAAAAACATGGTAAAATGATCAAAAATACAAAAAAATCAAAAAGAGAAAAAGAAAAAGAGAAAACAGGTCATCCACAAGTGAAAACCATGCAATTGTGGCACTTTGGATAAGTCCTTGGGTGAAAACCAGTTTTTGGCACCTTGGGAGGTTTCATTGTTCACAAGAATCTTGCATCTAGAGGGTACTTTTACTTGGCCTAGCCCTGGTTTTGCCTTTGAGATTCCCTGTGAGCCCAATCCTGTTGAGCCTTGATCTAGATTTTTCTTCTTTTATTCATCTATGAGGGGCATGGTCTTTCGCTATTCCCCATCTTATGTTGGGGGCATTTCAACGACTTCACCTTCTTGTTCATATGTACGTGGCCTCTACCCTTGTATATTCCCCATCTAACGCTGTGGGGCATCCATGCTTTCTTGGTTACCTGTGCATAACTCTGGAAAGCCGTTAGAAAAAAATACAAAAAAACAATAGAAAATTGTTTCAAAAAAATAGAAAATAAGAAAAACACTCAGAAAATTGTCAAAAACACAAAAACAATAGAAAATTGTTTCAAAAACCCTAAACAATAGAAAATTGTTTCAAAAACCAAAAACAATAGAAAATTGTTTGACATAAATCACAAAAACAATAGAACATTGTTTCACATAAATAAAAAACAATAGAAAATTGTTTCATGAAAACAAATCTTACAAAAACATTTACTTATTTTACTTGCATTGTCTTGTTTCTTGCTTTGCTTGTTTTACTTGTATAGTTGCTTCATGTTTTTGCTTTTGGGTTGTTTGTTGCTTGGGCATACTTTGTTTAGAATTCATCTTTTCTTGCTTAGATTAGATTTATTCTTGCTTGTGCATATTGAGGTATGTTTTTACATGCTAGTGAGTCATGGTGCATTATTATGTTAATTCATTGTGTTCTTTGTTAGCATTTGATTGTGTTTATTGCATGTGCAGTGTTTTGTTATCACATCATCACATTACCATCATATCATCACATCTAATCTCATCTATACATCATATATCAATAAAAATCTAAGTATACATCATACATGAATGCTAAGCTAATCATCACATATCGTATCATCAAATGGGGGCAAGAGGGATCGAAAATATCAAAATATATCCCCCCCCACACCCTTATCATCATATTATCCCATCCACTAAGTATGGCACAATCACATAAAACAAAACACATTTGATATATTCTACAAGATCAATCATCTAGAAATCAAAACACATGTGATACATCAACAAGATCATGATACATATACATGTCAAATCACATCAGAATGCATCATAAACACATCTATCTATCCATGAGAAATAATAAACAAATGTCCATCTCATATACACATATGTCCTGTCACAAATGTCCAAATCATACATGTGTGGTATATCTGTATCAAAAATGGATATACATCATGGCAGTACATCAAAAAATCCTTCATCTGAGGCATGTGTCAAAATGGAACATATACATCAAAAATTCCTTCATTAGAGGCATGTATCAAAACTGCTATACATCAAAAATGCCTTCATCTGAGGCATACAAAGGTGATACATCTATAACATAAATAAAATCCTTCATCTAGAGGCATATGTCAAAAGATTGGTACATGTATCAAGGAAGAATAGCCTTCATCAAGAGGCGTATGTGGAAGTACAAAAATATCAGGGCTGACTCGAACCCTCTGAGGGAGTAGCTGGACTATCTCATGGAGGTAGCATAACATGAGCATCATTGGCTCTCTCTGGTCATGGCTGCTCCACTGAGGCCTGAGGCCTCTCCGATCTGGTGCCCCTACTTGACTGTTGACTGTAAGAAGGTGCTCTCCGCTCATCCGGAACCACCTCAAAATATAAGGACATGTAATAGGAGGCCCTGCCCTCTGGTGTGGCAAGATCTCTATGAGTATAGAAAGTCACCAATGTCCCCTCTGTACGTCAGTAGGATGCTATCTTTGTTGAAGCTCGGGCTAGCTCAGCCTGGCCCACTACACACTCTGCTATGAGCTTATCTCACTCTAGTATCATAGGCTGTAACTGGGCCTGTGTCTGCTAGTATAAACTTGTCACTTGGGTCATTTGGGAGGCCATCTGTCAAATCTGCTGGAAGTGCACAATGCTATCACCTCCTGGGCTAGCCTGGGCCCGAGCCTGATCTCGCTCTAATAATAAAGTCACAATCTGTGTCCGAGCCTGATCTCGCTTGGCTGTCACTATCACACACCATCCTCGGGCCTCATCTCTCTCTGCCCTAGCCTGATCTCTCTCAACTAGGGCCTGCTGTAACTACTGCTACAAGGTGGTTGTATGTGCCACTGGCTGTACCACTAAGGCTGGTCCCTGTGGTTCTCTAGATGACTGGCCTTGCTCTAAGACCCTGGCTCTCACAATCTATGCTGGTACATATGTCTGGACCCTATGGCCTCGGTCCCTATACCTGTGGGGCACCCTGATCATCATGAGGTAATCCATCAAATGGATCCTCTGGATTAGGACCTGCTACTCTCTCTCTCCACTCAGAACCATGCCAAATCTCTATGGGCGGTTGAGCGCCGACTGCCCACGCCTCCTCCGAGATATTGAGACGCCGAGGTAAGACAATGACATACCAAGTCAAATAATCTACTATCAGTACTTAGGTCCTTGACATGTTGTGCTAGGTCCCATGTATGTGGGACCACCTGTGAGAAAATCACCTTAGCTCAGGCCACTAGTATGCAAGGCCTCATAGTATGCCTCTTTGAGTCTCTGCGGGCATACTATGTATCGGGCTACGGAACCCCCTGTACTATGCCAAGCTGCCGTTGGCACCTGTAAACTCTATACAAATCTATGATATAGCTATGACTGCCAAGGATAAAGTGCTCTACTGAGCACACACTAAGCTCTATGGCATCCTCTAGCCACTGAATATGTCTATAAGGTCTCCATATAATGTCTATCTCCAACATCTCATCGAACTCTCGCCGGTATCTATATAGGCTGCCTAGGTGGCCTCTACATCACCACCTACTGATACCCACACCATGTAAGATGGCTCCTCTGGGTCTCTAACATGCAAAGTTCCCATAGGGTGTCCGATCGTAATGTGGTCCCATGACCAAATCTGTAACAGTGAGGTTGGCCCCATGATCTTCTAACCATGGTAGGTAATCAAATGTAAATCCCAGTATAAGTGGGAAAGTATGCACTACCCCCAGTAATATTGCTCACCACTGAAAAATGCCGTGTACAAATGGTAGTAATCCTCTTGGGAAAGATTTCCCCATCTTATCAGTGAGAAAAAACCCACTGATAAGTGACATGATGTAAAGGGGCCCCCGATGCAGTGTCGGGTCAGAAATGCACTCGTGCAAAGCAATGGTCATACCGTCATGATGTATGTCATCTATGTCAAATAGGTCACTGCAAGTTGCTCTAATCTGCCCTACATCAGAGCTGTACTCAATCAAAGTGCCCATGATCAGCATGTAGAGAATCCACCATACGTCCTCTAGGGTCACAGTCATCTCCCCAGTAGGTAGTCTAAAACACTGGCTCTTGCTATGCCATCACTCGACTAGCGCCGTCAGTAAACCATGGTCTAAGGTGATCAAGGGCATCCGAGACATGGGGCCTAGCCCCACCGCCTCGAGAAGTATAGACATAGCCCACCAGTCTCACCGACGCATGCTCCCCTCTAACTCAGCAATCTGGGAGTGGTGCTCCCACATCTATAACACTAGAAATCGTCTCTACAAAATATCAATCCACTCATCAGTTACTAACATTTCTTCTAAAAATTTATCTATCATTTTAGGGTTAACCAAAAAATCCTAAACTTTTCTTCTAAGTGTCATCTTTTTGGCATTTTTATTCTGTCTATCCTCCACCGGCCTAGGACACCTGAGCACCCTTTTGGGTGTGTGTGCCTCCCTTTTGGTGTGTGCACATGCGTGCGAGTGTCTTGGGGCACTTGCACTCTTATTCATGCACCTGTACACCCTTTTGGGCATGTGTGCCACTTATTCGACGCTTGTGCCATCATTTGTGTGCATGTACTTGCGCATGTATATCCCCCCTAGTGTGTGTGCCCTACCTTTTGTATGTGCACTTCCCTTCTGGTGTGTGCGTGTGCATGCACATGTGTAGTGTGTGTGCGTGTGCATGCACATGTGCAGTGTGTATGCATGTGCGTGGGTGTGTGGAGTCTATACTTGTACATGCACACGTATGCAAGGAGACTCCTGCACCCACAAGGAGATGCCTACGTGCCTGACTTGACACCTGCACTTGTGTGCATGCACACCGACGTGAATTCCTAGCCTAATTACTAATTTTAGGTCATTAATGATGAAATTTGACAAGAAAGGTTTGAGTACTCACAAAGGCACTGTCATCGGCGTGCTGCTGGTACCCTCAGACTACGTTTGCTTGCCTCAATCGGTCTCATGTGATCACCATCGTCCTCGTCACTATCAGAGCCTCATAGTAAAACCTCAATAGTGCTCGGTTAAAATGAATTGGTTGTGGTGATTTACCCCCCTAGGTGGGGTATATCAACTTGTTTTTCACCGCCGTGAAGGCCTGGAGGCTTGTTTTGACCGCCGTTTTCTCCTCTGTTCACTATGGAATAATTATTTTCCTCTTATTTTTCACTGTATTGGGGCATTTTTTCTGTCCATTACCCCTTTCTTCCCCCTAGGGTAATTTTATTACTCCTTAGGTGATTTTTCTTCTTATTCATACTCTCGTAAATAATTATTTTTCAAAAATAATTATTTTATTAATTTTTCCACTAAACAAGGACATTATTTGTCACTTGTTTCTTCTTTCTTCCACCTAGGGCACTTTCTGTTGTGCCTAGGCCCTTCATTCTATTTCTTCTATTTTCTTCTACTATCCACCGCATTTTAGAAAATAGAAAACAAAAATAATATATATATCTCATTAAAAATAAAAAAAAAGGGCAAATTTTTTCACAAAATCCTAAAAAGTAAAAAAACCTACAAAAATGGTAACTTGCTTATTATGGTTGAAACGTGTGTCTTGCGCATGGTACTTTCTCCATATCCTACTGGTTTGTTTCACATTTTCCTCGATTAATACAAATCACGGATCACTGGATTCACAACCATTCACATAGCTAGCTGATTGCTTCGTTTGTACTCTAGGGCACATTTGTTGCCTGGTGTTGTTTCATTGTGCACAACACTTTTTACTCAGACCTCGTGCCCATTATCATTTCCCCTTGCATATAGCCTTGCTCGGGGCATCATTTTTAACCCTTATCGTCAATCACGAACATGTGGATCTCTTCAGCTTGATAACAAAACATTTGTACAACTGTCTTAACTATTGTTGGGTTGGATATGTGTGTTCGTACTTGTTTTCCCTGTTAAATGAGCTTGTTTCCTTCTCGTATTGCATTGCATTGTTGTATGTTGTGTGGAGTTGGTATTTTCAGCAATGGAAAATTGTTCGTAGTATGGCTTTTCATGTCATTCTACCTTTGTTGTATGCTTATATTTTTCATAAGGACCGATGACGTAGCTCTTATGGAAATATAATGACACCAAAATTGTTCCAATAAACAGTGCCTAGAGGCTAATCTCTTCTCTCCACTCCTCCATATTTCTTCTGCATCACTTTCCTCTCACCCCTAATCTTTTGTCTTACCGGGGCATCCTGCCCCTTCCCATTCTTCTATCTATTTCTCACCTTTTTCGATCGTCGATCGTCTTCCTTCATCACCCCATCGACACTTGAGGGGGCATCTCTCCCTCCTACTAATTTTTCTTCTATCCCCTTCAAAATTTCTTCCATCTACTATCTTTGAAGTGGCGTCACTTACGCCACCCCAAAGAGGGGAAAATATAGACACCCATAATTATGCCCGAGCAATTTAAATACTTAAATTGCACTAATTATCTCCTTTCTCGCAAATTGATGACATATCGTCAAAAGTGTTCATCTTCTCTCTTACATCATCATTAATTAATTACACTACTGCTAATTAATTAAGTCGCCTATCCAACTGACACATACCTAATTAACGACCTTTCATTAATTAATCACCCTTTCTATCTGGACTAATTAATTATTATTAATTAATTACCTTTCCCCTTCATTTAAACCAATAAATCAATATTTAATTGATTTAATCCCCTTCTAATAGCCTAAATCGTACTAATATTCCTCTAAATAGCTTCTATAAGCTTACATCTACCTATTAATTAATCACCTTTCATTAATTAAAGCACCCCCCAACTCCCATGACTTGCTAAACATAAATTAAACCCTTCTAAAGTAAGGTTACCTTTTATAAGCAACCTTATCCATTCCTAATCATGTTTTACTTTTATTCCACATGCAAAGGGATGAAGTGTTTCCTTTATCCATTGGGCTATATAAGGAGCCCTCCTTTCTACCTTTATACCTACACCTAAACTTCTTGAGAAGACAAATGCAAAGCATATAGCAAAATAGACTAAAAGCTTTTCTTTGTTTTCTTGAGAGTTCATCATCTTGGAGAGTTAAGCCTTTTCCTAAGTGCTTAGGTCATATGGGAGGTGTCAAAAGGGTCTTGTAGCCCAACTTTGACAAGCCCTCATTCCTAGGTTCTTGGAATACCAAAGACAACCATTTTTTATTGCCATGGAGCCTACATAGGTCCATTCATTTATTTGTTGTTAGAGAATAGAGGATTTAGATACTTAACATTGTTAGTTTAAAAGTTTTGAATATGATGAATATTAAGTATCTAACCTTGTTTAATTCTTATCTTGATGATGCTTAGTATGTTGTTTAATTTTTGCTAATTAAGGCTATTTAGGTGTTAGTCTTTACTTATATTAGCATTAGTTTAAAAACAACTCATGCACACAACAACCATAAACTCATATAATAATATCCTGATTGTCTCATTCAAAAAATGTGTGCCCCTATCACTTGCCAGACTTAGAGGACATCCATACCTTGTAAGAACATTTTCCCATAGAAACCTAGCTGATGTAGTTTTTGTACAATCCTTTGTAGGTGTTGCTTCTGTCCACCTTGTGAGATAATATGTGCAAGTAATGATGTAGTGTGATCCAATCCTATGCGTGGATGGTGAAATAGGACCCATGATATCTATATCCCATTTATCAAATGGTTCTTCACTAGTAATGGTTCTTAGAGGAATTTCATCTCATTGACCTGGTTTTCCAAGATGTTGACAATGATCACAAGCTATACAAAATTCCTTACAATCTTTATACAGGGTTTCCCACCATAATCCAATAAGTAGAATCTTACACACAGTGACATCACCAGCATAGTGGCCACCTGCAATTCCACCATGAGCTTCTTTCATAATATCTGTGCGCTCATGTTCCAATACACAACGACACAATAATTCATCTTGGCCTAATTTGTACAGGTCACCGTTGATTAACATATAGGGGGATGCGCATATAGAAATTTGTTTCTTCTCCAAGGATTTCATTCCTTCTAGTGTCATCCCTATTCGTAGAAAGACAAAAATGGCCTCTAGTTCTAATGGCGCTTGTTGTAACCTGTATAAATGTGAATCTGGAATGGTATCCTCAATTGCATGTACTTCTTCTCCTGACTGTATTCTTGATAGATGGTCTGGTCCAGAATTACTTTTCCTTATTTTTACCATAATGGTGAAATAAAATTCTTGAAATAAGAGCACCCATCGACATATGCACCCTTGTAGAACAGACTTGTTTACCAAATACTTCAATGTCATGTGATCTGTATAAAAGATGAATGGTGTAGCTAGTAAGTACTGACAGAATTTATATAGCGCATAGATCATTGAAAAAGGTTTGCACTCTATAGTTATGTAATTCTGTTCTACAAGAGTCAGCTTTCTACTCACAAAATAGATAGGATGATCTACAATACCATCTCTAGGTTGAGCCAACACATCGCTAATGGCCCATGCTAGAGGAGTCAACATTTACATGAAAGGGTTGGTCCCAGGAAGGAAAACACAGAATAGGCACGGTAGTAAGTTTTTCCTTTAATGTCTCAAATGCGCACTACTGCGGTTCTCCCTAGTAGAACGTACCTTTCCCTTTCAATAACTCCTCCAACAGTGCGGTAATTTTGGCATATCCTTTTATAAACTTCATGTAATATCCTATATGACCCAAAAATCTGGCACCTTTCTTTGACTAGTAGGCTCCCTTAGGCCTATAATGACCACAACTTTGGATGGATCAACCAAAAAACCCTCATTACAAATTATGTGTCCTAACAGTATCCCAAATAGTGTAGCAAATATGCACTTATTGATGTTCAACGAGATACTCAATTGTCTACATCTTTCAAACATTAAGAACAGATTGTCACAATGATCCTTAACTAATCCATACACCATTCAATCATCTAAAGAGACTTGTAAGAAGTTGTGAATAAATTCCTTTAATGCTTGAACAACTATGTTCAAAAATACAACATGTGCATTTTTCAAACCAAAAGGCATTACAGTATAGGCGAAGCTACCCCATTCAGTAGTAAATGTAGTGTTTTCCTAATCCTCCTGGGCAATCTGAACCCGATGATACCCAGAGAACCCATCTGTAAATGAATAGATTTCACACCCTGCAACACCTTCTATTATTTCCTCAGTGAATGGTATGGGAAAGGGATCAGTCACACATGCATCATTGAACTCCTTGTAGTCTATGCAAATCCTGATACATCCATCCTTCTTGATACTTCAACATTTTTTCAATCTCTCCTTTAACCTTTTCATACAAGTTGGGGTTCATCCTGTAGGGTCTCTTTCTAATTGGGCATGCACCCTCTTTAAGTTTTATATTCATCTCCCCTAATGATTCATGCACACCTTTAAGTTCATGGTACCCCTAGGGAATAAGTCCTAGTAATCCCTTAGTAACGCTATGATTTTTGCCACTTCAGATTCTGACCAATAATCTCTAATTACGGCTTCTTTAAGCTCATCCTCTGATCCAATATTCACCTTCTTTGTCTTCATAGGTGCATGATAGGCGCGCGTGGTCTTATTTACACTGTTCAACACCTTCTACCTACCTGTTGAATGATTTACATCTAGATTTTCTACTTCTTCATCATCCACTAAGTAGACTATTTTTCCTTTTTCTTTCTCAAGGAAAGTGCATTGAAGTAATATTACATCAGCCTCTATTTGTCAACAAGATGGGATCCTGAGTCTCCTTCATCCAATAAATCCTGAAGGAGTTCTTCAACCTTGGCACTATCTCCCATAGTTAAGTGCTTTACAACTTTCAATGATTCTTCCACTGGAGGCTTTATAGAGAAGAATTCAAATGTCTAGGTCATCCCTACAATTAAATCTTTCCAATTTCCATTCTCTTTATGGAGTTATGCATATACATATCAAGCACGTGCACATCCTTGTAAAGTGGATTAAAACTTGTGCACCCATAGAGAAGGTGGTAAAGCTTCCTGCCCTTCTATCCAGAGTCTCTCACACTTCTGAACGTGATGTTAAATAGGTTGATTACCATAATAAGTGCATATTTGAGTAGGTGCATTACTCTTGAAGAACCTAGTAGCAAGAGAAATCCTAATTTCACCCCATCCTACAATTTTATCCTTGTGGGCCATCCACCAGCATGCTACTATCCCACGTATTGTATATGCTATCATGTTTCTTATTTCCAGCGGGTCTATCCATTTTTCTTCCATGGCGCGCAGGAATACCATAAGATCTCCTTCTCCAGTGTAGCAAGGTACCGGGTTGTTACCTATTCTCTTGACATAACGTGGTTATCTACCTCTAGGAAATATTCTCTTTACTTCGCTCCCTACCAACTCATAAGTGCTATGAGCCCAATTATCACAAACAACACTTATAGTATCACTAATAGACTGTGCATCCTCCTACTGAATTATTCCTTCTTTGGTTGGTTCAAGTATCTCTAGATCTTGAATGGCGCGTACATAAATCCTATTCAGATCTTCTTCACTTAAGGGCTCAACATAGGGCATGGATAATAACTCTCTCCTCCTTGTTTTTGAAACTGATATAGCCCTTATTAAACCAAATATCAGCATTATTTGCATAGCACTGAGGACGCCCTAATAGAGCTAGGAAGCTATTTGACTTTTTCAGTGCTAAAACCTCAGAGTATCTAGTGAACTTGGCCTCTTGTATAGTAATGGATGCATCCTTAAAAACCTCGATGGGAGTGGCCTTAGTTTGATTAGCCATGAACAATATATTAGAGGATGGGTGCAATGAGGTTCTTCCCATTTGTACCCATGCATCTAAGGTAAGAACACTGACTTTTGTGCCTATATCAATCAGTATATTACTTAATAGTCAACTATCCACATCATAATTCAGAGTGATTTCCTTGTCATAATCTAGGCTATGAGGGGGAAGATTCACATACAAGATCTGTCATCCAGTCTCAATAGTTGTGTATGGAGTGTTTCCCTTTAACCAATCTCCTAACAATGGAATGATATTTTCCTGATGCAACATTTTACACACTTCCCTTAAGTCATCTATATCAGTTGGGACCATATCTGATACTTTATTTTTCTCGATCTTCCTTGATTGCTCTTTTAAGTACTGCATCTCACCCTTAAGATTCCTAAGAACTTCCATGGTTTCTTGATAGACCTCCTTCTGATGGGCCGAATCTGGGTACCATGTATGTATAACCTCCTCCTTATTAATGGTAGGCTTCTGTTGTAATGCTTCTTAGGTGCATGCTGCCTCAGTGCGGGTCATGATATTCACTTGCAACTCCTCAAACTCTACCTCCAACTTAGGCATCCATTGATTTTCCACAATGTGTTATATCCTAACCATTATGGTGCCCTTGTTTTCTTATTTATGCTACTTACTAAGGTTCTCATACAAATCTGGGAACTCCTCATAGCTATGGTTCTTTCCATAAAACAAACATGTAATATTCTGAGGACATTCACACCTGTAGTGGTCTCGATATCCGCATGTATAACATGTTCCACGAGAGAACTCACTTCTTCCACTACCATGGCCTTATCCTCAAAATCCACTATGGTATCCTCGTCCTCTACCATGAATGCCTTCAAAATGCCCTTCATTCCGCTCATAGCACACCTAATTGTGCTCCTAGTCCTGATGTGTGTTCTTGCCCTTAGAGTTATTTGAAACTCATGTTTGTCATACACCAATATCTATAGCATCATGGATCTGACCAATCACCTAGAAGTCTTCCATGTCATGAGTTGTGGACCTATAGATTTTATAGTAGCTTGAAATGTTCTTTCTTATCACGTGTTATAGTAATGGGTAGTGGATAACAACATGGTTCAAATGGCATATCTCACAATCTAACAGCAACGAGAATACTGATCTACAAGGAAAACTATCCTTTTTGTGACCCTCTACTTCATAATATGTACACCAAATCCCTGTGCACGTCTCATGTGCTGAATTTGCTGATAGTTTTTCCAACTATTTTTCCATAGCTACGATTTGTGCTTCTAAAAACGGGCTCATCCTAGTATCTATACTTCAACTTGCCTCAACATATAAGGTTGCTTCAAGTGATTCACGCGGATCAGTGTATGCCTTATGTGATAATGCCCTTCTAAAAGGGGTAATTAGGCCCCTAATGAACCACTATGCATGTTGGCTTACATGTATATCATAAGAAAGATTAGATAACAACATTTTAAAATGGGCATCATATTCTCTAACACTCTCAATAGTGCCTTTCTTAATGTCCTTGAGTGCACTTATGCTCTTCTGCTCAAATTCTGGGATATAAAACTCTTTTCGGAAAGCATATTTCAATACTGCATAATCCACGCAAGTTTGATCAGGGTCAAACTTTTTGTACTAGTTATGTGCATGCCCTTGTAATGTAGTAGCAAATTGTCTTTCCATATGCTTAGAAGTTGTGAACCCTTTTTGTGTGCCACAATATTTCACACATGTGTACATGTTCAACAACATCTTCTATGCTCCAATACTCTTAAAGACAAAGAGACATCTTTGTGTAAATATACTGGAGTTGGTGTAGACCCTACCCACTTGATCCAAAACCTCCTAGGTTTCCCCTACCTCCAGAACCACCAGACCCACCGGAACTAGAGCTATCTATGCCTCCTAATATCACACCTGTAGTTGGTGTCAGACTAGAAGACGTGCTTCCCTATGTCCCAACAGTAGAACTGAACTGTACCCCAACAGTCTGTGAAGTGTTACCACTTCCAGAAGTTAGTCTAAAAATTGGCATGCCTGAGTTCTGTGTAGATGATACACCTAAAAAGGTACTCCCATATAAAAATGAAGCCATTTGCGCTACCATCACTGCGTCTTTTATAATACTCAATCCTACTCTTCCAATGCTTGAATTAACTAGTTGACTATTTGTTGTACTAGATGCTGATAAACCAAGTGTAAGAGCAAGGTTACCAGGTGGATTCAGATGCGTTCCCATGGCCCAGGTCATCTCTGCTGGCATACTTCTACGTGAGGCCAAGGAGGGTTCCCTATCATTTTTTTCCAAATGGGGGAGTTCCTAAGGCTTAGGTTCCATGTCTTCTACGTGAACTTCAAATCCTTCCCAAAATTTTTCCACAACACCATTTTCTCTGCAACATCACATTACTTCTCGATCTCCCTGTCATGTGCCTCATTATACTTAAGTCACCTTTCCTCTCTCTTCCTTTCTACCACTAGGTCTACCATCTTTCACCAAACCTGCTTCTGCCCCTACGCGTGGTGGAGTTTAGTTATCCATGAGGTTTACTCTCCAAATTAAAAGTTACCATCAAGATCTTGATCATGAGTGGAATGCCTTCCAGATAAGTTTCCCTTAGATATCATAAAAATTGGAATTCAGCTACCTCTAGGCACGAATAAGTGGAAATTGAGTACTCTAAGATATAACTATTTAAAATGCCATGGAACCACATATCCACACCTTGAGTCCAAATCAGATCAGCATCATAAAGGTCCTAAAATTCTTCCTATGTCTAAAAAAATGCACGATACCTCTAATTCCACTTAGATACATATGCAATAAACCACTCATACAATTCTACTAGAAAGATAGCAAAAAATATCTCATATAAACTATCATACAGGTTCTGTTCCACCCACACACGTGCATTAAACTCAGATCCAGTGTTGAACCGTCACACGTATTCTTCTTCCAGATCATGTATCCACTCTTCAACACTTGCTAAGGTCAAGTGGTATGTATTCATTACGAACCATCCTGGAAATAACTGAAAAAGAGGTCCCGATAATGGAACCAATGATGCAGCCTAGAATTCACCAGTAAGACCCCAGGCACGCTGGTACATCACTTAGCCTAGACTGAGCGCTCACCCAAAGCACACAAAGGTACCAAGTCCCTTTTGAGGGTTGATGTTGTAGGATGTTAGCATGATGAAGACTTAATACATGTAGTTCCATTATTAATACATCATTCTACAAAGCATGCCAGATCTATATCTAAGGGAGAATAGAATTAAGTATTAACCATGATGAAATCAAGAACATACTAGATCCAAATATACACATAACTAACACTTAGATTTATCCAATATCCTCCATTATATTAAATATGAAAATTACACAATAGCTTCTTACAGTAATGGAATTCTATGCCCATACACGCACAGATTTGATACAGTAGTCTAGTCTTTCACACATACATACATATATTTGTCTCGTTACTCATTCTTTTTATTATCTGCTGTACTATGTAGTTCACTACATATTTATAAGGGTGGGGAATTTCCCTTCACCACTTATCCAATCCTAGACTAGGTCCCATGCGATTATTAGCTATGCGCTTTTTATAGTCATAGCCCCACATGGAAGTGTGCTAATAATAGACTTCCTTTAGTTAATTGATAGTGATAAATGTTAGTGTAGGTTATTATTAATCCTTTTATTTATTTACTAGGATAATTCTTACACTTGTGTTAGCCCTACACTTGTTGGGTCAACTTGCTTAGGTGTACTAGTTGTGTGGAGTTATCTTACTAGTTGTGTTGAGTTAGCTTCTCAGTTATGTGGAGTTAGCTTACTAGTTTTTTGGAGTTAACTTAACTACCAGTATCAGTGGGAGTTCTTCACCACTGATTTAGGTAGTAGTTGCACTTCCCTCCTCATATATGTACATTTTTCTTATTGAATAATTTAAGTCATTGTATTGTAATGTATTGAGCATTATGGATTATGATGGATTTCCACATATGGTATTTTAGTTCTTCTGTTTTGCAAATCTAATGTGGCGTGTTATTATCATTTGAGATCTCATGGCTTGGAAAAATCTTCTTATCATTCCTTTCATGGCATAAGAGTGATAGATGATGTAGACATCCATCTATAAGTTTTTCTTTGCAAGCACGGGTTTATTATTTTCATGTATTTGGAATTTGTTAGTAATTTTCTACAGCATGCTTTTTATGTAAAACAGAGTGCATCATTGGATTTGGAAGGTGCCAAAACCCTAGAATCGACTGTAAACTTGACCATGTTTTGAGATAGTCAAATATGGATGCAAATCTATACCCTCTAGGTACATTCTTTTATCCATTGGATATAAGCGTGTAACTTCCGCATGCATTCTTTTACCCTCTAGATATTTCTATTTTGGATGCAGTATTTTATCCACTAGTCGTAGATTTATACCCTCTGGGTGCATTATTTTATGCATTGGATATAACTGTGTACCTTCCAGATGCATTCTTTTACCCTCTGGATATTTTGGTTTTGGATGCAGTCTTTTATCCACTGGACACAGATCTGTACCCTTTGGGTGCATTATTTTATCCATTAGATATAAGCGTGTACCTTCTAGATGCATTATTTTACCCTTTTGATATTTTAGTTTTGAATGAAGTATTTTATCCACTATATGCGATCTGTATCCTCTGGGTGCATTCTTTTATCCATTTGATATAAGCGTGTACCTTCCAAATGCATTCTTTTACCCTCTAGATATTTCAGTTTTGGATGCAGTATTATATCCACTAGACGCGATCTATACCCATTAGGTGCATTCTTTTATCCATTGGATATAAGCATGTACCTTCCGCATGCATTCTTTTACCCTCTGGATATTTCGGTTTTGGATGTAGTCTTTTATCTACTGGATGTAGATCTGTGCGCTTTGGGTGCATTCTTTTATCCATTGGATATTGACGTGTACCCTCTGGATGCAATTATTTACCCTTTTGGAAATTTTAGGTTTTAGGAGTAGGATTTTATCCTTTGTTTGCAAGCATGTATCATGTGGATGCACTCTTTTACCCTTTGGACATTTGGGTGTCACGTGTGTACCTTTAAAAAAAGATCAACATTAAAATATTATTTTAATAACAAAACCTTTTAGAGCTCATAACTTTTGATCTATAGCTCAGATTAAGATGATCTTTCTTTTTAAATTGTGTATTTTTGCAAAATCTACGCATTGGTGACATTTCTAAAAAATATTTTAAATTTAAAAGGTAATTTTCCTCATTGTAATGTTTACACGCACTCAATTATAAAGTGCCAAATTTGGGAGGGTGTTGTAATCACTTGTGGATGTAATTTCGGTTTAGCCCGATGTCCTCAAATTATGGGTGTTAAATTCTTGTATCTATGGGTGTATGAATTTATATCTCTCTTTTTATTGAGATATTATGGATCTGTATTTTTGACACTTTATTTTCTGGCATGTTGACAATATCTCTTATGGGGGAACTATTCTAGTGAAGCCCAATGTTAGTTTTTCAATGTTCGAGTAGTTGATTTTGGAAACTCATATAGATCTATGATGTCACTCAAACCATTCAGTAATATGGGAGGGTATGGTGTTGATACCGATTCTTTGGGTTTTGTGTCCTTGCCTTGTTATGTGTTGATACTGATTCTTCAGGTTTCGTGTCTTTGCCTTGTTACCTTGGATTTTCTTGGATTGTGGCACTCCTATTTATTTGGATCTTGTGTCCTTGCCTCGTTTCCTTTGTTGTTCTTGGATCGTGGTACACCTATTTGTAACAGTTGATCAAATTATGTTTGGTGTTTTTTTACACTTTCGACATCACTCCATTAACATTCTCCTTGCATGGTGCTATTCTGGTGAATCCCAGTGTCAGTTGTTTTTGAGTTCTATGATTGAGTAGTGGATTCAGACCACAATGCGCACCAAAATTTTTCAGAATTGTATGAGTTTTTGGAGCCAAGCTTCTTGGGATATCTTGCAACATGATTTTTCTTTCTACTTTGTTATTACTAGTTTTGGGTACATTTCAGTGTCCATTTTTCCCAGTTGTTGTACGTGGGTACCACATCAGGCCTTATTGTCGGGACCCACCTTCTTTTCCACCCACCTAAGCTATGCTTAAGAGAGGGTGTTAGTGTAGGTTATTATTAATCCTTTTATTTATTTATTAGGATAATTCTTACACTTGTTTTAGACCTACACTTGTTGGGTTAGCTTGCTTAGGTGTACTAGCTGTGTTGAGTTAGTTTCTCAGTTATGTGGAGTTAGCTTACTAGGTTTTTGGAGTTAACTTAACCACCATTATCAGTTAGTGGGAGTTCTTCACCACTAATTTAGGTAGTAATTACACTTACCTCCTCATATATGTACATCTTTGTTATTGAATAATTCAAGTCATTATATTGTAATGTATATTGAGCATTATGGATTATGATGGATTTCCATATATGGTATTTTAGCTCTTCTGTTTTACAAATCTAATGTGGTGTGTTATTATCATCTGAGATCTCGTGGCTTGGAAAAATCTTTTTATTTTTCCTTTCAATAAACCTATTCTTAGCCCGCATCCATGCAAAGTGCTTTATAGCTGATCCTCCAAAAATAGCCAATGCGTGGTGCATAAGTCTCTGACTCATTTATGTTCTTTGCACGCCATCTCTAAAAATAGATCCTTATGTGCAAAAATGGCTAAGTCCCGAAATATGAACTTATCCTTTGTGCATGTGTTTCCCTTATCCATTCGCACCTTTGAACATGCCCTATTTTCTTGCATGGACCTTCTGTATTTTCTCAACTAAGTGCCAGAGTTTGACTGATCAACATATCCTGATAGTATTGTTGTGTGGCTTGCATAAGTAACCTCCATTTGTTTTATGGTTTGGGTCTTGCTTATCTCTAAACTTTTCATAAGTATCCTTTGATTTGAGATCGCGTTAACTCCTTAATACTTATGCCTTGTTCATTTTAAACTTGATATAATTATTTACATTAAGTTGATCATTTGACATCAAACTATCTTTGAAGAATTTACATAAGGTGTAGTTCATTATTGATTGATTGGTTTACCAAACTTACATGATTATTTCTTGCATGTTGTCAACCTTGTATATAATTATCACACATTTTACTTAAGTTTGGTGTATTCTTGACCAAATTAAACTAAACCTTTGTAGTCCTTAGTGTTGCTAGAATTTTGATTAATCATTTTGCAACTTACACTTGTAACTTGTTGTCCAAACCTTATTAGATTGTCAAAAATTAAAATGTCTATTTTCCTTAGAATTTCTTTGTAAAATCACATGAGCATCCCCATATCTTCCAAATGTCTGGTTGGATATTACTATGCTTCCCTGAATCGTTACGGAACTTCCTTCCCTTTGAAGGAGTTCAATCACACTATATAGGTCTAGGCATTTATAACTAAACAATGCAAACAATGACCAACTATCACATTGTTCCTCAAACTTCTCATAACCAAGTGTGATCATAATCCAAAATTCTTTTTGAAGATTCTGATATGAACTATCATTCACAATTCTCTTCATATTTTGATGATTTTGATCCAAACTACTATTCTGATTCCTATAATGTGACTCTTGAGTCATGATCCTCATTTCCTTCATAGGACCCCCTTTATCAGTCACCTCAACGACCCCTTCCTCCATCAAATATCTCTACAACACAAATTTCCACTAATCAATCACCCAATTCAACCCATATATCTCAATATACTGCCTGGATGAATGATCCTATTGTTTTCTCAGTAATATTTCATCTTCTAGGTAAACCAATGCCATATTCTTCCACTCACAAGACATCTTCTAGGTAAACCAAGTGTACTTTGTCTCTCGAGTCATCTTCTTCCACTTGTGAGATATCTCAATAAAAATATACTTCATCTCTGAAGTCATCTTATTATATAAATCAGAATCCAATCCCTCTTCAGCCCCTAATTCATTTTGATCATGCGTTATTCTATATTCATCAATCTTCTAAAGATCGATGTTTTTATCTACATCAAACCATTCGCAAGAAACGATGTGCTAAGATATCTTTTCAATGCACTATTCTCTTCCTTTGTAGACACAATAAGTTCAACCCTTCCCCTCATCAAACATCTTATCGATCTTCTACACCTGTTGAACCTCTTTCTTCTAATCAACCTACTATAGTTGTAGAAAAACAACCCATACCAATTGATTTATTTCAAAATGAAGAAGTGATCAGAGAATTCATCAGGCTACACGATAGCATTCCTCTAAAGGATAATGAGCAGGGATTAAATTTTGAATTTGATGCACTTGCATATTGGGAGGAAGAAATTGATTCCTTTTTTCAGAAAATAGAGGAAGACCCTAATATCATCGAACATGATCCTCCTCTTATTCTTTCATCTTCACCTTTCTCTGTGCATGATGAGATGCCTAGGTCTAGCATTGATCCATGGCATATCTTCGCATTGCTTGATCATTATTCTTCTTCTCCTGGTAGCCCATCTTCTTCTCCTATGTGTGGGCCACCACCTGGTAGCCCTCCATTTTCTATTTATGGGTCACCTCTAGGTAGCCCATTATCTTCTATTCTTGGGCCGCATACTGGTATCCCTCCATTATTTTCTATTTATGAGTCACCTTGGGATAGCCCATTACCTTAAATTCTTAGGCCACATCCTAGTATCCCTTCATCCTCTTCTATCCATAGGAAACCTCTGAGTAGTCCCTCATCTTCTATACTTGGGCCACATCCTAGTAGTCCTTTGTCTTCTATGTATGGAACACCTCATAATACCCCATTTTCTTCCATCTTGGGGCCACATCATAGTAGTCCTCCTTCATCTATCTATGGCTCACCTCTTAGTAAACCATCAACTTCAACCCTTGGATCATATTATCTCCATCTGTCGTATCATCGTCATATCAATGACTATGGAAAGCTCATCGTCATTTCTCAAATCAATCCTAAACATCTACTTTCTTCTCCCACTTCTTGAGATCAGATGAGTCATGCCTTATCTTATACAAAACCCAAACAGTTTCTTTATCAAGCTAAGGTAAAAGGCTTAAAGAGCTCCAAAGCTCCAACAAATCAAATAACCATAAAGTTAAAAATTAAACGTGATTTAAGAATTCACACAAACAAAACCATCAAGTATGTCATAAAGTATATAAACCTCTAGATATGGAACTCAAACTCCCACATATAAAATCCATGTTTCAAGATAAATCTTAGTCATTTTTTGAGTATGAGCTCACCAAAATCATCGAGATCAGAGATAATATGAATCTTGAAAATCAAGCACACTTAATATCCCTTATCAAGGAAATCATTAACATTTCTATTGGATGTTATCATGTTGAGTGATAGTGTTGGTCCCAACTTCCAAAATCCATCAATAAATATAAAAACATCATAAAAGAGTCTTAAGTATATATCAATATATATAATATATAATACAAAAATGAGAAAACAATTTAAAATAAAAGGTACAAAAAATCAAACATTGTAATCAGGTATTACATATGCACATGAATGTTCTTTATTCCCTTTCTTATCTATTCTCTTTATAGGTCATCCACCTTTTTCATCCCTTTGATCATATTTTTGGGTTAGTCTATTCACATGCATTTTGTGACACTTATCTTTATGGCATCCATTTGACCTTGGTCTTTCATCACCTTGGTAAATTAAAGAACGACTGACCTCTTAGAAATCCTATCACAAACATCATCTAATAAACCTGTTGTGAAGAAATTTTGGACATATTTGTTGACACTATCCAATGTCATCATCACAATCACTTCCACATCCTTCCATCAAGCCATAATTTATTTTTCACCCATTTTCAAAATATTCAAGAAAGCTTAAATAATTTTTCACAAAGCAAATAAAAACAATCAAATTAAAAGCAAAAGGAAAAGGAAAATTGATATATAACTCTCTTGGGGTATTTCCAATAATCTCTATCAGGGATATAGATGCCTGACTGGCAGTAGAGAAATGTTTTGATTATAATCAAATACATCTCCATCGAGGCTATAGATGTATGGTTGGTAGCAGAGCAATGCATGACTCTCCTTCCACCCTTCATTCACAAATCAAATTTAAAAATAAATCATTCCTACACATTGGCTAGGGTGTCTTCACTTGTTGTCTATCGTGTCTTCCCTCCAAGAGGTAATGAATTTCCATGTGCATACACTGGATCTCTATGAGATAACATGATTAGTATGTTACCAAGTGTATTTTTTTGTACCTTGTTCAAACTCTTACTTTAGTCCTTATCTTGTCTCATGATTTATGCCTTGGGCTAATCACCTTTTCATTACAAGAATTCTACCTACATTTTTCATATCTTTTCATAACATTTCTTATTCTTTTACTTCATTCTGAACATGTGTATAAGATTGTATTTTTATTAAGTTTGAGGGAAACTTTGTTCCTTCATTCAATAAACAATATTCTACTTCTATCTATTAGCGTCTTCTTGGCCAACTTACGATGGGGGCATATTTGCTCCTTCTCTACACTTCATTATTTGGTGTTCATCATCATGTTGAACATATCTATTTTTGCCTTGATCCAACATATCCTCTTATATGTGTGTGTGTGTGTGTGTGTGTGTGTGTGTGTGTGTGTGTGTGTGTGAATAACTTTCCTTTGCACATTCCCATCTAATGCTGGGGTAACTTCACATCTTCACCTTCTTGCACATGCACATGGCATTCTTCCTTTGTACATTCCCACCTAATGCTGGGGGCATCCATGCTTATTTATTTTTCCTATACATAGATTTAGAAAATATTTTCAGAAAATCACAAAAACATTCAAATATGTTATAAAAAACCCAAAAAATTTATTAAAAAAATCATGGAAAAAACTCTAAAAAACAATAGAACATTGTCTTGAGATAACATAAAAAAAAATCAAATTTTTTTCAAAAAATCGTAAAAAATCATAAAAAAATAAAAAAATTGCAAAAATTGGTAAAACATTGGTACATAGCTAAAGCCTATGTCAAACACATTGTATTCAAATCATATCTTTCTTTAATTTTCACTTGTTTCTATAAACAATGACTCATGGATCATTTTGATCTACCCTCATTTACAAAGCTAGTTTTCTTGCCAAGTTTGTACACCTTTAGCACAATGAGTTGTTGGGTACTATTTTGTCATGCACGAATGATTTATCATTGGATCCATGAGTCCTCCATTAATCCCCTCGCATACATCTTTGCTTAAGGCACCAATTTTAACCCTTGTCATTGTGCATGAACATTTAGGAGCTGAAAGCTTGATAACAAAACATTTGTGCAAATGTCTTAAACGTTGTTGGTTTAAGTATGTGTGTTTGTACTTGTTTCCCTATTAGGTTAGCTTGTTTACTTTCTCATACTGCATTGCATTTTTTATGCTTCATGGAGTTTGTGTTTTATCAATGGAAACTTGTTCGTATTATAGCTTTTCATGTCATTCTACACTTTTTTTGTGCGCTTATATTTTTAATATGGACCGATGATGAAGATCACTAGTAATATGATCAAATAAAGTTGTTTTAAAGGAACTGGATTGCTGTTATCTCAATCCCCTTTCCTCATAATATTTTCTAAACCCCTTTCTTCTCTCCACACTATTCTAATACTTCACTTGGGGCATCTTACCCCTTCTTATTATTTTATCTATTCCCTTCTTCTTTTCGATCATCGATCGAATTCTTCCATCACCCCATCGACTCTTGAGGGGGCATCCTTCACTCTGTTAATTTTTTTTTCCACCCCTTAAAAAATAATTTGTTTGTGCTTGTCTACTTTATTTGAAGTGGTGTCTTTTATACCACCCCAAAGAGGGGAAAATGTAGACACCTATAATTTGATCAAAAAAAATTATTACTAAAATTTCACTAACTATTCTATTTCCCATAATTAACAATACTTCTTCAATTAACATATTCTCCCCTCAATTATAGTTGATTAGTTACACTTTTCTAACTAATTATCCCTCCCTTTGCTCAGGATGCCTATTAACAACCTTCCATTGATAATGTCTGTCACCACCTAAGTTAGTTAATTAGTATTAATTAACTATGCTACTAACCCCAAATCAATAGATTAACTATTGATTTAATCTACTTCCTCTAAATTTCCCCCTAAATCACACTAATATTCTTCTAAGATACTTATACTAGTCTATTAATTGATCATTTTGATTTAATTATATACACCCCAAATTCCCATAAAGTGTTGACTCCCATGTTGACTCACCAAGCCTTGGTTAACTCAACTAGAGTTACTTTATCCTTTTGTCCCACATGCACTAAAATCATTCCATTCTTGGAATAATAAACCTATAAATAGAACCCTACCCCTTACCATTCCAAGAAGAACAATTTTCTCCATCAACATAAACTATGGGCATTTAGAATATTGAGCACTCATCCATTGATCTTGATCTATTATCTTCACCATTTCATCTTTAACTCAAGATTTGAGTAATATGGAGAGAACCATATGGTCTTGTAGCCATTATTGGTGAGACTCCATTCTCAAAAGCTTGATAATCATATCAAAAAATCATATTTGATTGCTAGGATATTCATAGGTTCATGTTTTTAATAGCATTCAAAGAGTAGATAGTAACTTAGACATGTTAGTTTGATGCTTTTCAAAGTTATATGCATTGTTAAAGAAGTAGCTCTCTTTAAGCTCTTATCATGATGGTTCTTGTTAGATTAGTTTGAAGCTTTGAAACTCTTAGGTGTCTAGTTTCATTTCTTAAGATTTCTAATTTACACATGAGCACAAAAGCAACATTTATCTTCCACAAAAATTTACAATATCTAATGATAAGTCCAACTATTCAAAACACAAGATAATAAGTGAACTTAGATAAATATAGAGATGAACATGTGATCTGTGAGTGCAAAGTGACTATTCAAGCTAGAAATAACCTAGAGGTGATTTGATTCTATAACTATGGAAAACAATTTAGGTTGTATGAAACCATATGGTTTGTCTTAGAGTGTGGTGAGGTATGATCCTAAGCTACATAATTTTATATGATAATGTGTAGGCTCTCTATAACTTCCTTTTTGGCTACGATGCTCTGTGATGACCTCCATACCAAAACCATAGTTGTCACACATCTTTGAAATGTTTTATGTGATTTAAAACACCATCAAGCCCTAACTATAGATGGGAGACTATTGTAAAAAGTTTGGTGTTTGGGTTGAAGTAACCTTACACCACCTACATAAACATTATTTCAAAAAAAATCCTCAAACCATACTTATTTCTCCACCTAGCATGTGATATCTATATAAATACAACTACTTTGGCAACTTGACCACTTGATAATGAGAGATAATGGCTTGTCGCACTTAAGTTTTGCCTCACTTGTCTTAGAAGGTCTATATAACGAGAATCAAGGCTCTTGAACCTAGTTTTTTTTAGCTTCTTAACTATGTGTGGGTTACTCCTAGTTTTTCTACTAGTGTGAATGAATTTAGGAGAGCTTGGAGTGCTTTAAGAATGTATTTTTCAATTATTGTTCTTGAGATTCTTAGATGAGTGGTAGGTGTGTAAATAAGTGAGTTAGATTGTCTTTAATAGGCATTCATAGTTTTATTTTTGTATTAAGGCTAACATATGGGATATGAACTAACTCATGACAAGATGTCAAATTGGAAAAGTGATTTTTGGGGGTGAGAGATAAGTCTATTTGGCCTAGGACCAAATAGTGGGATGGTTTGGTCCTATCCAAATGATCCTATAAAGGAAACTTATGTGAATTTTCAAATTTCTAGGACTATTACTTACAAAGATTATATAGTTGTGGAATGATTTGATTGATTTTATGAGCATTTGAGTAGTCTGAAAATATAATCAAGTCATGAAAGAGAGACAAAGATAATTCCCCTAGGTTTAGAATGTGAACATAAGCATACCTTAGGTGTTAAAACAATGTTGTCATTTCCAAATGATTAATTTCCAAATTAATGTATCTAGATTTTCCCCCTTTAGTGTGAAATGAAAATTACATTCTTAAAGGAAAATATACATGAGTTTGTATACACACTTTTTCTTTTATCTGAATTTACAATTTCACTTGATTATTAGAATACTCCACTATGAAACATGTAACATAAAGTGTAGTCAATGTCTATAAAATAAATTGAACTATAAGAAAAATATTTATAACTTTGAAAATTCAATCTATAATTAGTAAAGTAAATATACAAAATAATGGAAGGAATACACTTGTTTTCTTTACTAAAGGTGAATCTCCCGAATTCATTACACTTGGAGGTTTGAATTTGAACTGAATTATTAAAGGATTGGTGGTGATGAGTCCATAAATGTTTTGAAGGATATGTGGAGCCGCATAGGAATTAAGTTTCATATGACCCAAAGATGAATGGTTACATAGGATTTTAGTCCTAATAACCTCAAAATAAGCGTGCCAAAACTATTGGTGGCGAATCACAGCACCCATGAATGTTAACAACTTGATGGGTTGAGACTCTCAGTGTGATTACATAACATGGAGCTTTTCCCAAGTGTGGGACCTTGCGAAATCGGAAAAGCTCTCCGAATGAAGGCCGGTTCCTATTCCTCTATTCAGATGCACACATAAAAATGTAGAGGGTTTACTCAAAAACCTAATCTAACTTGCCAAGGAGACAGGGTAAGAAGATGCGTAAAAATAAACCTAAACTAACAAAGGTGATGCACCGAGGAATGAAGAACACCTATCTTGCCAATAAACACAAACCATTAAAATGCAATGCAAGATCATGCACAGGTAACCAAATTTGCAATGAAAGATCAGGAGGATGAAAATGAACACAGAGAGGGTTAAGAATCATCCATAGACATGCATTATTTACTCTAAAGATTGATACAATACACCGTAAAATGCTAAGAGGCAAAGTTGCATTACAGTTTTAGATGGGAGGTTTGAACTCCATAGATTCACTTGCCAAAGAGAAGAAGGGAGGGGCAAAACAAGAATGTCCAACCTTTAGAAAGAAGCCCCTCCGTAAAATTTATAGGAAGAATGAGAGAGGGAAGAGAGATGAATTCCAAATCTACCCCAACCACCTCCGGGTTGTATTTAATTCATCTCATTATGGCGGTAGGTGAGAACCTAGCAAACCCAAAAAATGACGAACTATATTTTACATTTTTGAAGAACTTGTTCTCACCCAATTAAAGATATCTGAAAAGTCCAACCTTGCGTAGAGGACCTTGTAAGATTTCTGAAAATTCCAACCTTGCGTAATCCGATCTCCCTGTGAAAAGTTATGGCCATCTGAATATTTCCTGTATCAAGGTCTTCTTCCTGTCAGGTTTGGGGTTCTCCTCTGCATTTACATCAGGTTTGGAGGATGCCTCAACATGTGTTTGATGCTTGTGTTTTCCCGAAACCCACTTCCACCAGTATTTCCAATATTTCCTTTGTTTTGGGTTCAGAAATTGGACTTGCATATGCATCGGGTTTGGAGGATGGCTCGACATGTTTTCACCCCATGCTTTCCTGACTTGTTTCCCTGACTCTAAGACCCGATTTGCCTAGGTAGTGTTTTGGGTTTGCGAAACTCTCAAGCATCAGGACATGCCTTGCAATCTACATGTCTCATGTTTCCTGAAACCCGAAACCCGAAATCCTTTATGTCGGGGTTTTTGGACTTCTCCGACATAAATTCCTTTGTGTCAGGTTTTTGGACCTCTCCGACATATTTCCGTTGTGTCAGGTTTTTGGACCTCTCCGACATATTTCCTTTGTGTCGGGTTTTTATATTTACCAGGGGGTAGATATATATAACAGTTACCACATATATTTCTAGTCATCCCAATATCTTCTAATCCCATGGATCATATTGTTACATATGGATCTAGGCCTAATTATAAAATAACAAAAATTTAAAAGGGAGGGACTAGTATCATACCCCCACCATATGATATCTTATGACTCTGAGATGTGTAATGTTTAATTTATAACAAGGAGAATAAGGCTCATACCCACATACTATTTATTAATTGTGTATGAGTCATGCAGTGCTGTAAAGGAATGAAATTATCAACCCCCACATTTTATAACAAATTTTAATAGAACCTACCCTAAACCATGTAATCTATTTATAAAATTATATCATAAATCTGTAACTATATGTGAGAATTTATGAATTTTATAATCTATTAAAAAACTACCCCCATGATGAAAATTTTATTCTTAGACATGTTATCCCAATTTTTTGAGTTTCACAATAAAATTGAGACAAAAAATCAAAATTTTCATCTTAGGGTATTATTTTACTTTTGCGTGATTGTCATAAACCAATTTTCTACCTTGAATTTTATTTTCCAAGTTATTTTTGGGTTTTTGGGATTAACATGCATTTTTGCATGTTAAATGTTATTTGTTTCCTGAACCCCAAAACTTGGCACATTATAGTATTTTAGGATTTAGGTTTTGAAAGAATCAAAAAATGGAGGCAAAAAATCATGCCTCATGCTCGATGTTTTCCAAACTTGAAACATTGTAGTGTATCGGGTTTTCAAGATTCTTTTGTATCGAAACATCTCAAAGTTTTGACATGTATGATGTGCAATGTTTTCCAATCCCAAACCCCAATAAAACTAGTGTGTAGCATATATTTTAGACTATTCAAGCATCAAAACATATCAGGGAAAAATAATTTCAGATGCTTAATGTTTTCCAATCTCGATTCGTATTAACCACTTGGGTTTCTTTGTGTCAGGTTTTCGGGACCCAATTACATATAGGTATGTCATGTTCCCTACAATCAACTTTCCACCCCTATGTTCAAATATTTATTATCAGGGTGGATTTAGGTGTCCACATGTGTTGTCTTATGTGTAATTAATGTTATGAGGTTTATAAATAAATATACTCTCCACATCATTTGTACTTATACGAATTCAAAATTGATCTCGTGGTTCCTACTTTTGAAGCCTGAAACCCTGATTTTATTTTTCTTGGCATGTTGATTGGATTTTTTTCATTTTTTCCTTGAGTCCTCCTTGTGAATATTTAGAAGAAGAAAATAACAAGTATGCTCCCTATATGAAAGCAAGAAAGAAAGAAAGAAACCCGAGAAAGGGTCCCACTGGGCGTGCCAAAATGTTTCGCACAAAATGTTTCCGTTCTTAGAATAGAGTTGCTTCTATCCTTTCATTCTCTTGAGAAATAGATAAAGGTTAGGGCTAGGAGGAATACCTGTTGAGTGTTGGGAAGGTGTGCACGTACCATCAGAGAGGGATTTCTTCTAAATATTCACAAGGTCAATTTCTACCCTCCTTGCTATTTTCCTTTGAGTTTTTGTCATTCTTTGTTTATCTTTTGTTGTTTTTTACCTTTTCTTATTTTTACCTTAGATATTGGGATAGATTTTAGTTTTTCTTTTCTTTCTTCTCCTCTCATTACCTATTTTACTATGTAGAGAAGAAACCTACAACTATAAACTTCATAATTTTTCTCTTGGATTTTTCACAATGATAAACACGTAAAAAATTCCAACATGAGTTTTTCAGGATTTTTGACATGTTGATCATGGTGATAAACCCAAACTAATAAGAAACACTTGGTAAATTGTTAAGTTTCAAAATATAACTTCATTTTTTTGAAATTTTGAGGTGTAAAACAACAAAAAAGTTTTGATGATGTTTCAAAAATCTCGAGATGTAAAACATCAGGAAATCCCTGTGTAGACACCAAATTTGTGTCTTACGACACCCTGTGCCTCGCATCTCATTTTGCAACCTAACCTCACCACCTAAACCTTACAAAATTATTTATTAATTACCTTATAATTAATAAATCCACATCTCGAAACCTGCCACCTCATTTTTACACCTCATCATGACCTAGCCCTAACCCTAAACTAACCTAATTAAGACCTATAACTTGGTCTACATCCACACCCATGACTAATTACTCCTCACCCGCACCAAAACCAACCTAATAATGACTTGACCAAGCCCACAACTAATCCCTCGGGAGAAAAGGAGGGAAAGTTGGCTATTTTACTAAAAATAGCCCACTTTGACTTAACCAACATCGGTTCCTACTCGACCGCCGTCGGTTACGTAACTGCCATCGGTTCGTTGTAAATGACCTCCCCCAACCAAAAACAAAGGATCAGATTTCATTTGCAAAGATCCAGAATTCACTTGGCAGAACAAAGACAAGTGAAGGAAAGAGAAGAGTTTGCAGAGAAGGACATCGAGCCCATGACTGCAATTGAGTAATTAGAGCATAGTGACACTCATCCAAGCATTGGGAGAGAAGATAGCTTCATAAGCTCACTTTTGATTGTCAGATCATCCCACCTGAGCCTTGCCTTCGTCATCATAGTCCTTGGAACTGTACCTTCATCAGGAACTAGTAAGTAGTGTCTTGTACGTTTTTAAATACCATTTCTAGAACTTCTGATTCATAGTAATTATAAGTTCACTCCTAGATCTACTACTCGATAGCACCCTGCATTTAACTTTCATTCCTCTACCCCTACATTGCCCCAAGAACAACTCCCACACTGTTTGAGTCTTCTCCATCACCCTATTTCCTACCCCTAATCATTTACCAACCTTATAAACACCATAACCACCTTACAGCCAACCTTCATTGAAAGCCCCTAAATCACTGCCCCTACCGATATCGGTTATCAGCCACCGGTGCCAGTGTTATAACCGCAGTCAGTTATATAGTGACCGGCACCGGTCACTGTAACTCAAACCAAAACCAACCTTTCCTCTATTGCTTTTTAACGAGGTAACTAAATCGTAATTTTGCAATAACTTCTTTGTTATCATTTGTGTTAATTCGTATTAAAAGGGGAACTAACCACCTTTGAAAGGAAGTCTAATATTTCCTGGGCCCAAGGCAGTTCCCTCATTTATTGTCTAACTAAAATCTAGTGGTCTTGTATTCTTACTTGCAGGTAGTCCTTCCCAGACAAAAAGGAGTTCTTCGCAATCGATCTGATCTCTCTCTACGGTACGTGCACACCTTCCCAACACTCAACAGGTATTCCTCCTAGCCCTAACCTTTATCTATTTCTCAAGAGAATGAAAGGATAGAAGCAACTCTATTCTAAGAATGGAAAAATTCTATGTGAAACATTTTGGCACGCCCGGTGGGACCCTTTCTCGGGTTTCTTTCTTTCTTGCTTGCTTTCAGATAGGGAGCATACTTGCTATTTTCTTCTTCTAAATATTCACAAGATATTTTGTCATTTTGGTCAAAGAATTTGTCTTTCTTCCTCATCTTTGCATTAGTGAAATTCATCTTCTTTGTTCATCGAATATCATTTTCGATTTGGGTTTAAAACACGTGCATCACATTCTTGCTTGCTGTTTTTAATTCTAGTGAACGTAGATTAAGTAACAGGTCATACACGTGGGGGTGATATCCATGGTATTGACAAGAAATTAATCTTACTTTCACTACACAACACATACCAAATCACATCATAATCAACACAACAGCTCAAACATCCCCCCTTTTCCACGGTATTCCTCCACCCGATTGAGGTAACCTTATAAGCCAAAACAAACTTGACATCCCCCTTAGGTATTTTGTTTAGGATTGACATCATCTTGTGTCTAAGACATAAGCCCACAATAATTAAAACTAATCCGAGGGTTAGTCTCTTGATTTGCTTGTGCATCTTGCTTGTTTTTAGTTCTGTTTCTCTGTCATACACTGTTTCAGTGATCACTTCAGAACAGTTTGGTGGGTATACTAAGCATTGTTAACCCTAAACCAACATCTTCTTACATCTTCTCTTTGCTTTCATAATGACCGACACTGGTCCTATTCTACCGACATCGGTTAACTGACCGACGCTGGCTATAGTCTGACCGACATCGGTTATCAGACCGATATCAGTTACTGCCTTTCACAGTTCTCAGACAAACCAGCAACCTACCAATACCAACATTTTGCTGTTTCTGTTCCTGATAGATTGAATCCCTGCTGTGTACTCTTGTCCATGGTTGTTATCACTCAGAAACAAGCCGCAGCCATGGTTTCACATGCCTGTTTCGTGCCTTTTCCTAAATCACCCCCTTCACATCCTATGGGGAATCCTACAGGCACCAGTGATGTTCCCAAGATCCCTGTAGGAGATAAGGACTTTGCCAAATTTTTGGATGCTAATCCTAGCACCGTACAGTACTATTTGTCTCATACCCTTGACCGTACGCCTGACGGTCAACTCCTTGTTGGTATGCCTATTAGTATATCAGCTCATTTAGCTCCTTCCCCACCTAATAGCTCCACTTCACCATCTGCATCCTTAGCTCCGTCTCCCAGATCAGTGGCTTCGTTAGTTCATACTGCACCGATTAGCTTTCCTTTGGTTAATCTGGGGCCCCACATATCACTACCATCCACTGCCCCTTTCATAACTTGCTCTCTGCCACCTATCCACATGAGCTTTCCTTCTCAAGCTCCGCCCACCTTTTCATTTCCACAAACTTATCTGGTGGCTTCAACATCTTATAGAGGACATCCCTATTCAGTCACCTCAACATATTCGTCATCAATACCTTATCAAAATTTAACCCCACCAGTGTCTAGTAGTGGCTCTTGGCCCAATCCTCCTCCGTTTACAACAACCACACCATCATCTTACCCAACCACTGATTTAATCAAACAAATGATGGACAAGATGCAAAATTTGGAGGCTTCTGTTTCAGGAAGCCGTAGCGCCCTGACATACGAGAAAGTTTTTCGGTAGCCTATTCATCCTTCTGTCCCCCTTCATTCATATCCTCCTCAATGGGAATTACCAAAATTTACTCGTTTTAATAGTAAGAAGGATCCTCAACAACACTTGCGATCGTTTAGACATGCCTGCATTCTGATTGCTCATGACGCCGCCTTGCTACTCCGCACCTTTCCCATGTCCTTATCAGGACCTACCTTAGAGTGGTATAGTGCTTTAAACCAGCACTCAATCTTCTCCTTTAACCAATTATCCCAATCTTTCTTGGATCATTTCTCCATTAATATTGCCAAGAAACTATCCATCACTGACCTCTATGCCATCCGACAATTTGAAGACGAATCTATCGCAGATTTTGTTGGATGATGGCAGGGCCTCATCAACCAACTTACTTATGTCTTACCTCAGGCTGAACTCATCGAACTCTTTATGTGGACTTGTGCTAAGCACATTTCTCCCACCCTCCAAATTCAAACTTTCCACACCTTTGATGAGGCCTTTATTATGGCTCGAAAACTAGAGATTCAAGCCTTAGAGGAGGAGAAATTGAGGTTGCGCAACAAAAACCCCAATTTTCGAACCCAAGACTCCACCATCAAACCCAACACCACTAATTCTCACGCATCGACTGCTTCAAAATCAAAAGGATCTGTACACGCGGTGATGGTCAAATCCCAAGCACCATCTAGTACCCCGCCAAAAACCACCTATAAGTATAAAGTCGATCCCATCAATTACACTCCTTTGGGAGAAACTTATGGTGTGATCTTGGAAAAATTTCTCAAAGCAGGAGCTATCACCTTGCCTCCTGTTAAACCTCACTCCGGGTTTGATTCCACCCATGCTATACCTTCTTGGTACAAAGAAAATGACTTCTGTAACTTCCACCGTGTGAAGGGACATAGTCACGAAAACTGCAAGATGTTGAAAAACATAGTGCAAGAAATGGTTGATGTAGGGGATATAACCCTCGATAATCCTAATGCCCCTGCTAACCAAAATTTGAAAATCTTCAACAAACCATTCCCAAACCATTCATCTAATAGTAACATAAACCAAGATATCTTAGCCGAGGAGAGTGTACATGAAATCCATGCAGTCTTTGACTCCCAACCAAAAGCTTCTATCGAGGAAATTCTGAATCAAGCCTCTTCACTAACTTAGGGATCTGCACCCTCTTCTCCTCCATCAAGACAAGACAATAACCTTGCCATTCCTTTACCCATAAAGGAATTAACCACCCAGAGTTCTCTTCTCACGAATGAGTCTTCTTACACCACATCCCTGCAAGACTGTGAGCAGATGTTATCTAACTTATCTATTTCCCAAACATCTCCTTCCGTCACTCTTGTTGTAAAAGAAGAAGGCTCGCCACTTTTTCTATCATCCCTAGAAGAGAAACCCCTTGAAACGACATCACTAAATTCTTTAATTATGACGGATCTCCTTAAACATGCCCTCCTACCTATTAGTTCTTCATCGCCTAAATCTTTTCAGTGACCGGTTAACCTCTTAACACCCATTGATACAGCACCTCATTTACCCCCTGTATCACACCCACAGTGGACTGGAATCACCACCCACCTCTCTTCCACATCAAAGTTCCTATTCACACCTGAAGATTGTCATCCCCTAGAAGATAGACGGTTCTTATGGGAACGTTTGAGTACACCATGCTCTACTCAAATGTAGATGACCGATCCAGATACCTCTACCATATACCCGAGGTGTTTACAAAAGCTCAAAATGACTATATCCTCATCTTCACCATCCTCATCTCTACCAAATACCTCATCCACCTCTATTAACCTAACCAAACCTTCCCCTATGCTTGGGACTTCACCAATACCCAGCCTGACACACCCACATAAACGGTTAGACTTATCCAAGAATAAAGCCATCAATCCACCTAGGAGACAGACCCAATCTCCTCAAGTCCAATCTATGCCTCTGGCACAACTAAAACCCTCGCCGTCACACCTACCTTCTATATTGGGGCCTCACCCCTCCACCTTACCTCAATACAGCAGGCCTCCCACATTTTCTTTAGAAAGACCTGCACCTTCTGCACCCATACAGAGATCCACAGGCGTATCAACACCATCACCCCAAATAGCTGGTCCACCTACCAACCCTAAACAAACTCGATCGTCAAAGGATTTGTTTACTGTCACTCCTCTTTCCCCGTGGTTGTTTCCTACCACCACGTCATCTATGACCTCATCATCTAACCAGCTAAACATGACTTCTGCGCCAAAGAAGCCACGCTTAGTTAAAACCAATCATCAAAACCCCTTGTCTAAACCACCACCCATTCGAACCACCCATACCCAACCATTACCAAAACCCTCCCAATCAATAGCCTCATCTTCCTCTAACTTTGACCCGCTCAAAGGATCTTACGTCATGATCCTTGATATGTTGGTGGAGAATGCGACCATTTCCCTACCCCCACTTAGACCCTATGATCCATCTAAACCTCGACCTATAGGTTATGATGAGTTTAAAATATGCGCTTACCACCGCACACCAGGACATGATGTCAAGGGATGTAAAGCTTTGAAAGCCATCCTTCGTCAGTCACCTATCTCGAATAGAAAAGTTCAGAAAGACAACTTACAGAGGGGGAAACCTTTAGCTTCAATCCCCTCTCCTATACCATCTGTCCCCGCCTAACCAAAATCTATCATTATTGCAACCCCACCTTTCGAAGACAATGACTTATCCCGGCCATCTTCCTCCTCTCGTGTTCATGAGATCAACATGATTAGTATTGCTACTCGAGGTTAGAAAAACAATGGGAAAGCTAAAGAAAGCACACCTACGGCCTCTCTTTCTCCATCCGCCATCCCGATCGCACCACCACCTAAAGTGGTTATTCATGGACCTGCCTACCGCGTCTCTGATGGAGTTTCCCATCGTACCATGATCAAACAGCTTCACTAATTGCCTATAAAAATGACACTGTATGATCTCATTCAAACCTCTGAATCTCATCGACAAGCTCTCATTAAAATCCTTCAAGGTATAGAGGTCCTACCTAACGAAACCTTGCTCGTTGCCTCCATCTTAACACCCAACCACGTTACTTCTCTAACCAAACAATCTACCACTTTTGTCCTTGTACAACAAGCCGCTGCTGTCAGTTTCTCCGAAGAAAAAATTGTCAACTTTGGTGCAGAAGATCATGACCCCACTCTTTTCGTCTCGGCTTACATCTAGGACATCCGAGTACGTCGTGTTATGATTGACGGGGGCGCTAGCCTAAACATCATATCTTCCAAAACCTTCCAAAAAATTAATATCCCTTCTAGCTGCATGTGTGCCAACCCCACTATGTTGCGTTCATTCAATGATGCTATTACTTCTACCCTAGGCACCGTGATCCTTAACATTCGTGTAGGGCCACGTACCTTACCTAAACTCTTTTATGTCCTCGAGGGAGAATTTCAATACAACATGTTGTTAGGCCGCCCTTAGATCCGAGCCATGGGATGCATTCCCTCCACCTTACATAGATGCATAAAATTCAAGTATGAGGGGAAGTCATACACCGTAAAAGCTGACGCTCCCCCCTTCAAAACCTGTAATATGTTATATCACCCTAATGATGTGCTTGTACCAGTAAAGACACCCATTCATCCAACCCAACCATCTACTTTGACCACACCTCAACCATCCATCTTAGCCGCACCTACACCTTCAACCAATGAAACCGCCGCCGCAAATGCCACTTCCTTTCCCGGGAACAACATCCCAACCTCAGATCCTTTAGTAGATGTTTTTCAACACCTTACGTTGGGGGAGTATCACCTATATAATGTTAGCATTTTCCATACCCCAAAGGAGTACAAACAGTTACATGCGCATCTTACCTACGACCATCGTGTGGGGGAAGTAATCTCCTACGGACCACCTAATTACTGCACCAACCTAACTTATGGGGGTGTCGATACATCCTCTATCACCCCTGAACCTCCCCTTGGTGTGGTTCCCTTCCAATCTGATTTTCAATATCTAACTAATCGTCATTTCACCCTCACCTTCCTGACACGTTGTGCTTGGAAGGGCTTTGGTTTCGGTCTTTATGAACAAGGCCGACATACGATCATTCCTGTGACTACACGCAAACACAAAGATTTTCGTGGTCTTGGATTCTTTGAACCACCTACACCAAAAACACTGCATATCCATTGTATCCAAGAAGATGACGAAGTCACCCCTTTCGAACCATCATCACCCATTTTACCATTGTCACCCACAGAGTCGATAGACCCAGAATCTATCCCTCCTAACTTTTTTTTTTTCGTAAACGCTATCTTCCTGGGTCCTCTCACTTATCAACGCGATAATGAAGACCCATCTTCTCTTCCCCTTCTGTATCTAGACATGATCGAAGAAGACTCGCCTTCAATTAATGTTGTTGAGTGCTAGGATGATGACTCCATCTTCACTTATCTTGGTGCGGATGACTCTTATATTCAACGCGCCTTACCATCTGAAACTCAAACCATGTTGAATGAGTCGGCTATAGAAATCAACATCCACACAAAGGATGATCCTCACATTGTGAAGATCGGACAATATCTTAACACATCAGAACAAATTGCCTTCACTACCTTCCTCCGTGCATGCAACCAAGCTTTTGCTTGGTCCCTACGTTGACATGCGAGGAATCAATCCTGACATTGCTGTCCATAACATTACTCTGAAACCCAACTCCAAACCAGTTAAACAGAAATTGTGAAAAATACATCCACGCATTTCCCTCTTGGTCAAAGAAGAGATTCAACGACTCCTTTTTGTTTCCTTCATCTTACCTATTGACTATCCTCAATGGATTTCTAACATCATACCTATCACTAAAACAACGGGGGGACTTCGGATATGTACGGATTTATCAAGACCTTAACCTCACTTGCCCAAAGGATGACTTCCCCCTACCTAGTATTGATCAACTTGTTGATCTCATTGCGGGCCATGAGATGCTTTCTCTCATGGATGGCTTATCGGGATACAATCAAATTTTTGTAGCCCCAACCGATCAACATAAAATTGCCTTCATAACTCCTTGGGGAACCTTCTGCTATCGTGTCATGTCGTTTGGCCTTAAGAATGCTGGTGTGATCTATCAGCGGGCTATGACTTACATTTTTCATGACATTATGCACACTATCCTTGAGGATTATGTCGATGATCTTCTTAGAAAATCTAAACATCGCAGTGAACATCTCGATGTTTTAACCATTATTTTCGATCACCTGTTACAATACTGTGTTTGTCTTCAACCAAAGAAATGTGTCTTTGGTGTCCTTTTAGAGAAAAATCCCTAGTTTTATCATCTCTTTGCGTGGCATTGAGGTCGATCCAGCTAAAGTCAAAGCTATCCTAGAAATGCCCCCACCCACTAACCTCAAACAATTGCATAGTTTACAGGGAAAACTCCAATCTATCCGATGTTTCATTTCACAACTCTCAGATCAATGTCAACCTTTCCATCATCTCCTTAAAAAAGAAATTGTCTTCCAATGGAGTGAAGAGTGCCACCAAGCGTTTGAGGCTCTTAAAGCCTATCTCTTGCAACCACCCGTGCTTATCCCACCTCAGGATGATCGCCCTTTCCACCTTTACCTTTCTACCACCGACCATGCTGTAGGAGCCATGCTCGCACATCATGAATCCGAGCATTGAGAACAAGCCTTTTATTACATAAGTCGTACTCTTGTGGATTACGAGACTAGGTATACGCATGTAGAAAAGTTGTGCCTAGCCCTATCATTCATGGCCACCAAACTCCGACATTACCTCCTGAATCACAAAACTGTTTGTCATCACCAACGCTGACCCCATCCATTATATGTACGCTAAACCTCATCTAAACCAACGCATCACCCGATGGCTTATGCTCCTCGCCAACCTCGACCTTGAGTTTGTACACCAGAAATTAGTCAAAGGACAAACTATTGTAGACTAACTCGCATGGAAGCCCCTTTACCTGGGGAACAATTTACCGATTTTACTTTCCCTAACAAACTCATCGCAACTCTTTCACTCACTGAGGTGTCGTATCACAATGACTCTCTTCTTTGATGTCTCCAAATGCCAGCGCGGTAGAGGGGCCAGGCGTTATTCTCATTCCTCTTGATGCTGAACCTATGCCTCTTTCATTCCAGCCTCGATTTCCCCTGCACTAATAATACAACAGAATATGAGGCCCATGTTTTGGGTCTCCAGGTTGCATTACACTTAGGTGTAAAGTCTATTAACATTTTCGGTGACTCTCAATTGGTAGTCAATCAAGCCATAGGCATCTACCAATGTAAAAATGAGGAACTTAAAAAGTACAAACATTACGTGGATTCACTTTTGACCTTATTTACTCATTATTCTATCCAAACCATTCCCCGCTCAACTATTAAATTTACGGATACTATGGCTTGCTTGGCCTCGCAAATTCCTGCCTCACCAACTGACTCTGACATATTTGTCTTGGTCCAACAACTCTTTACCCCATCTTACTCAGTCCCAAATGTTTGTATAGTAAATAATGTATCTACTAATTCGCAGGATACCTGGTATCACCAATTTCACAACTACCTTACAACCTTTTTTCTCCCACCTGACCTTACTAGTAATGGCAAACGTGCTTTTCTGATAAGTTTTTCTCATTATGTCGTCATGGGGGGACTCCTCTATAAATGTGGTTTTGATGGCATCCTCTTTCGATGTCTAACTGGCGCGGAGGTCACCTATACCATCCAACAAGTCCATGATGGTATTTTTGGTAGAAATTTTAGTGGCCTTGCCGTGGCTAAATGGATCCTTTGCCTAGGCTATTATTGGCCTACTCTTAATAATGATTGCTACGAATATGTTAAGTGTTGTTTTATGTGTCAACAACATTCCAACCTTCAACATACTCCTAGCCATCCTCTACAGGTCGCACGAGATCTTTGGCCTTTCTCACAATGGGGTTTAGACCTTATTGGTGAGATTCACCTGCCCTCTTCGCAACGTCACCGTTGGATAATCACAGCAACCGAATATTACACTAAATGGGTGGAGGCCATTCCAATCATTTCAACCAAAAAATAGAAAATCGTAGAGTTCATCAACCATCACATTATCTTTCGTTTTGGTGTTCCTCATTGCCTGATAATAGATAATGGAAAATCTTTCAAAAATAAGTTATTACAAGACGTTTGTGACAACTTTGGTATCAAACTTAGCTTCTCATCACCTTACTATCCACAAGCAAATGGTCAATCCGAATCTTCTAACAAAACCCTAACCAAACTTCTCATGAAAGTCGTTAACGATTCTGGGAAAAATTGGCCTGATCACATCCCCTTTTCCCTTTGGGCTTATCGTACTAGTATTCATACCTCCACTAATGCCACACCATTTTCTTTGGTATATGGTACTCGAGGTTGTCTCACCTCTCGAAATACAAATACCCTCCCTAAGAATATCTCTTCAGGATATTCTCACCAATGATGATTTCCCACCAAGAGCGGTTAGCCCAATTGGAGCTTCTTGACGAGCGTTGTCTTACAGCTCTTGACCACCTTCAAATCTATCAAAAGCGCATCAAGTGTTCTTATGATAAGCGACTTCATGAGTGTACCTTTAAGATCGGTGATCTTGTCCTCAAAGAGAATCAACATGTAACCAAACTAAAAAAGAACAGAGCATGGAAAATTTGCTCCAAATTGGATTGGGCCTTACATTATCACTCACACTTATGGATCAGGCACTTACCATTTAGCTTCGCTTAATGGTAAACCTCAGCCTGAACCCCTTAATACCTTGCATCTCCAACCATTCTACTGTTGAATTTAGTGTTATATCACTTCTTATCTACCTTGCGCTCGTCCCTTGAGCTAATTTACCACCTCATACACCTTGTTTCATGCCTCTCAAAATATAATCAAGCTCACGTGGTTTGATCATCACCTCCTCTTAACGACGCCTTCCCCTTTTTCGTCTGATCCATGACTTAAAAGTATCAAAATAACACATCTCAATTATACAATTCTGGGATATTCTTGAGTCAAACTTCCTGCAAAACTAGATTCTTCATGCCAAACGAACATATAGACCTCTAAGTTATACATAGACTACTCCCTCAAAGGACAACTATGTGCAAAACCACATCTGCTATTATACATAGACTACTCCCTCGAAGGACAGCTATACACAAAAGCCACATCTACTACTATAAATAGATTGCTCCCTTGAAGGACAGCTATACAAAGTCAGCCTCTATCAGAAGCTTCTTGCATTGATCAGCTTCGTGAAGAGCTCAAGAACAAACAAACTGCATATCCCATATAGACTTCCTGCATCGATCAGTCTATATTCTAGAAAAATAATAGTAGCATTCAAAAGCACTTTTGAGTCATGGACTTGTCTATTCAGGTTTAGTTCTCTTTCATTAGAATAATAACCTTATAACAAGTTCTCCGTGCCCCAGCTATACTATCCACTTCACCTCACCATTCTTCAAAACAACAAAACTCAAGGGATGTGACGTATATCTGATATATTGTGATTATACAACTCTTTTCACCTATCAACTTCTCGCCTATGCAAGGTACCTAGGGATTCAAGCTCATCCTCCGATATTACATGGTTTGTTTAGTTCTTTCCAACTATGAGACACTTTTCCCTCTTTTACCTAAATCTAGGATTATGTGTTGACCTTAATCAGGAAACGGTTCCCTAATACTTGGGTAAGCTAACCCTCACTTCACCTATACCTACACCAATACCACCAATACCTTACCAAAACCAGCAACATTACCTTACCAATATCAACATTTTTACCAACCAACAAATTGCCTAAGCAAAACCGAAATTGCCTGAATTCACCTCTCCCTGGTCTTGAGGTAGAACTACATCGGTCTAAGGCTCCTCCTTGCTTTGTGCAATGGGCTATGTAGGCAACACTTAGGAGACATGGGTTATCCCAAGGTTAGCTTGACCATCCCCTACCATAACCTATCATGTGTTGTTAAAATATAAATGATTTTTGCATATTTATATTTGATAACACTCACCTTGGTCCTTTATCAGATTCAAAACATTCAAGACACAAATATTCTTATTATTATCGTAAACTCAAATCAACATACATATTCAGTTTTATTTAGATGTTAAAGAAATACATCTTCTCTATCATCGAAGCGTAGGTCGGCATCCTTATTTATTCTTCTACCTCTATGAAATTCACTTAGACCCTTGTGCCTTATCCCGAACCAGGTGATGATAATGATCATCGATGTCGCTCACTTGGCCTCTCCATCCTCAAAGGTGCCACTGCTATTGGTTCCTTCCACTGATCCTCCAATCTCTCCTGTAACATATGAATACGCCCTCTCGCGTGGAGGAATCTCACTTCTAGTCTCTCCACTTGTGACTGCGCAACCGTTAACAATCTTGTTGTCTCATTCACCTGCGTTTGAAGCTGGTGAACTAAACCCTACAGGCGATCTCTATCCACTGTAATCACAGCTATATCAGGATGATTGGCCCTTTCACGTGAACCTCGCAGCTTTGCTACCCACCATAATCTATAAGCCTCTATCGCTCCTGCATCCATTACCTTGTGATCAGCTACTATCTCTTCTGGTCCTTCTGGAGGTGTCGGCCGGGGAGGTGAGAATGATGCCTCGACGTCGATCCTACATATATGGTCTATAAGCCATGGGTATATCCTGAACAAATCAAAATTTTCGCCGCACGCGATCTAGGGGAATCCTCTCGTACTCACCTGGCCTGTGTCCCACGATCCACCTTAATCACTCTACACCCCTCAAATCCTCATCTATGTTCTCTGTCACCATATAGTTCCCGTAAGGCCTCCAACGGATATCTGCAATCATCACCATCTCCCACACCTACCTATAATACTTGATGTCATCTGTCACGGCCTGGGATCTTGCCTCTTGTTCTTTCTGGACCCATTGTCTGAATCCCAACCTCTGCACTCCTGTCTCTCTTTCCTAGATTTTTCGGCCTATTGGTCGCACACACACAATGTGCTCATAGGCCCAACAATGTAATAAGTATGCATAATCTAGTGTAGTCCTGTGATTTCACCTGTAGGCCCATAAACCCCTGTATAGCTCCGCCAGATATGCGGGTGCCCATGCGAAAGTCATGCTCCTTTCTATCATTTCCCAAATAATACAAATCAATGCTTTTGGAAATCTTCCCCCATCCACCCTCGGTAATTCATAATACCCCACCGCAATTATTAATACCACTTCCAACCTTATTGCCTCAGGGTGTGCTGGCAAACATTATACCATCAGTGAATATCAAACCTCGTCTGTGTCAAATCTCGTGCGTACTGGACCAAATACTACTATTATCACTCCCCGCGCCGTGCTAGGCCCTGCCTGATACACTGGTCTTCCTGTAATTGGGAGTTTCAAAATTCGGAACACATCTTCTAACATCACTATCATCTCCCCTATTGGTAGATAAAAGGTATTCTTTTCTGGATTCCATCTCTCAATCAACGCCTGCAACATAGCATGATTACGTGCGATTCGTGAATAATAGTGGATTTCACTTAACCCCACATGGTTTATCAATGCCCACTTAGCTGGTGTTACATCCACTCGGACCCCTGACAACAAAGCTGGCACCCTATCATTCATCCTCAACCCTGCCTCTGCCTGCATACATCAAATCAACAGACAACAAATCAATAAATAACATCTCCAGGTGTTTTTTAACACAATCTGGAATTTTACACAGTAACCGATATTGGTTATATCTAACCAGATAGCGGTTACCTAAGCGATACTGGTTACTTATAACTGATACCGGTCACTGTTACTTCTGACCACCCTTCTCAAAAAACACCACATATGATAGCTTTCTCGCTCGTTTAATCCTCTCTTTGCCTATGAACATATCTCAAACACCTAATTTTCCTACCCTATAACACTCACCCCACCCCAAACTCTTGCCTAATCACCTTTCTACCCATTTACCTTACCACATTACATTTTTAACCATGTAAAATCTAATTCTAACCAAAAACAAATTATACCTCTGGGGATCCAGCAATTTGAGGTGGAACCTGTCTTCTTTCTCCTCTCTGCCTGCACTGGATGCTTCTCTTTGTTCATCCATGTTCACCACCCTTTTCAATATAACTTGCCTTTTTGCCTTCTTAATCTAAGCCCACGATCACTTTACTTATCTCTTTCCTCCTTATCACTCAATTCTCCCATGCAATTACCTGTATAAGCCGTCAACATCGTCGCATTCTCGTATTTAACTTGTTGCATGACTCTAAAAATAAGAACTTAATTTGCCTCCCAAGCTTTTCTATTTTTAGAGAAGCTCGTTTTAGCATAACCGATATCAGTTACCTAACCGGTATCGGTCGAATGACTAACCGACATCGGTTACTAAACTGATATCGGTTACCTCTCTCCCTTTGGGTTATCCTAGGCCCTTTCTTTGATTTTACAAAATTTTGGGTGGTGCACGCCTCTTTTCCCTGCATTAATGACATCACTATCAACATCCATCATCATAATAAACATCAACATGTCAAAACATATTCCTATCATCAAAACATCATCACCATCATCTATATATATATACATCATATTCCACTACCATCGACAAAACGAATACACAATTTTAATATATACATCAAATCAACCATTATACACACCATGTGGATCAAACTCATCATCTATATATATATCAATGTCAAAATATACAAATTGCCCTGTATGGGGCCTCTGTGATCTAAAAAGTACAAAGTCGGCATGCAGGCTGCTGTCTCTGTCAAAATCTCGACTCGGCTCACAGGCCAGTATATACAACAAACATGAATATATACATCAAATGGGGGCACACAAGCCTCTATATACACACTCGGTTCGCAGACCGGTGTCTCTACCAAATAAAAAAAACCCAGCTCTACTCCTGGGATGACTCATATCTCTTCCCCTCCCCCGACTCATCTCTCAGCTAGCCTCTGTGCCAGATCTCACCTCCTACCCACCACGAAGTCACCGGCTATGGCTGTGGCCCCCTGTGACCTGTGACTCTGGGACGTCTCGACTCTGTACGCTACATATGGCTAATAGTCATCCCCGGTACCATCTAGCACCTCCTGATAATATCAGGCCTCCGCTCTCGCCTCCATATAGCGGGCCCGTGCCACCATGGTTGGTGGGGCTGGTCCCCCAGCTCCTAATAGAAGTGGCCCCTGACCTGCCTATACACCCTGTGCCTGAGGTGGTGCTTGTACCTGCACCGGTGCCTGTGCCAGTGCCAGTGCCTGTCCCTGTACCTGTGCCGGTGCTTGCGGCTATGCCTGTGCCTGGGCTAACTGCCCCTGTAGCACCCCAATCTGTGCCTGTGCAGTAGCAAGATGCCCCTGTAATAAGTGCACCTAGCCCAAGAGATGATCCCTCTCTGCTATAACAGCTGCCAAATCTGGCTGTGTGGGCTGTGCTCTCATGGCTACCCTCTGCCTTGCCCACCACACCAAAAATGAACCTGTACAACTGGCGTCGTCCACTGTATCATCCGCTGGTCTCTCTGCTACCCAGACTGGGTCCCATGGCTGTGGTACAGGTAATGGTGCCTCTACATCCTCCCTCCAATACTGTGGGATGGGAGGTGGTTCATCCTGTCATAGACCCATCTGTCGGTGTACCCTCTCTAGGGGAATCCGCTTATGCTCCCCGGGTCTCCGTCCAGCTATCCAAAAGATATATTGGATCCATCGTAGCTGTGCCCAGGCTCCTCCTCAGGGCTGATGGCCTCTATATAATATCGAGTGCGGTCAGGCCCTCTAACATATGCCGGTAGTATGCCACATCTCGCCCTGCAATCACCACTCGTGGCTGGCCCATGACCCCCAACCACCTCTGGAACCCATACCTATATACTACCTGCAGCCCTGGCTACTGGGGTAGCCCTACAGGTCGTAAACACACAATGTGCTCGTAGGCCGAGCTATGTAGGAAGAAAGTCGAGCATATCTCGAATCACCTCATACGGCAATAGCCCCAGAGATCTCTATATAGCTGCACCAAATACACCGATGCCCATGCATAGCAGGTATGCTCCTCCACCATCTCATGCAATACTCCCATCAGTACCCATGGGAATCGACCTCCCTCTGAGTCCAGGAGGGCGAAGCAGGTGATACCAATCATCATCAGCATGGCAAGTCGTGTCTCCTGTCAGTGTGCACAATACATATCACCGTAGCAAATGCTCACGCTGTGATATGTAATCAATGGGGCTGCATCCCCGAATACCTACAGGATGATGTCCATCGTTGTCTCCACATCCACTTGGAACACCACCTCACCTATGATCGGCAGTCTCAGGATGCGATACACATCCTCTAGTGTGACCGTCATCTCTCTAGTAGGGAGATGGAAGACATTGGTTACCAGATCCCATCTCTCGATGAGGGCAACCATCAAGTTGTGGTCCCTATCTACAGCCCTATATCTCTGGACTCCACCAAGTCTAACCTCCTGCATGACTGCCCACTATGCTGCAGTCACATGTGGCCGCATCCGCCCATAGAGGTGGCATCCAATCCCGCATCGTCAGCTGCTGGCGTGCCTGCAAAAACAACACACTCCATCAGGCCTACCTTTTAAAAAACAACTACCTTAACCCTCTATACTCACTCCCCAACCCTATAACCCCAATATCACTAGCCCCACCCAACAAACACCTACAATATTCCCTTTACCTATTCCACAACCTACCAACTACCCCACTCATACTCCACCCGCTTTATTCTCGTCTTCTAACTATATCCCAACTCATTTAACCCCTCCTAATTCATCCACAACCCATAACCTATCCTACCCGCACCGGCCCCCGACCACCCGATTACCCCCCACCCCACTCACTTTTCCTAGCCACTCTAGCTTCTCCCCCTTCACCCCAAAACTCTATCCTACCCACCTACAACAAATCCATATACCTACTTTCACAACATTACCTCATGCCCATAGTGACCGGTACCGGTCACACATGACCGCCGTCGGTCGACATATGACCGACACTGGTCTCGAAACCAACTAGTCTCTAGTGGTGACCGCTGCTGGTCACTTAGTGACCGACATCGGTCACTAAGGGATTTCAGGGCCGAATAAAAAACGGCCCCCAAATCCCCTATTTTCTATTTTTAACCTATCTACCCAGCCCAATTGCCTAAAAACTTACCCACCCTACCGTGTTGACTTACCTAACTTATCTACCCACTCCATTTTACAATTTACCTTCATTTATTCATTATTTTATCACATTTTAGATTCCTACCCCCAAACCCACATCCTAGCTAGATTCATCAACTTCACACAAATAGGGAGTTAGAACCTACCGGTACGACTACACGTCGTCATGGTGGGATAGGTGGTGGTGGTCTAGCACCTCCTTCTCCTCCAGCCTATGCCATAGCTCCAAATCTCCTCCACAGGGTCCTCCACCAATCAAACTCTGCCTCCTGATCGCTGGGGCCTACCAATAATTCACTCCTCCACTCCACTAGTGCCAACTCAGCCCACAAACTCAACACAATCACTTCACACCTCAGACAAGACAAAAATGGGCACTCAAATTCACAAAGTGACAATGACATGCCATATTTTTCTTTTTATACGTTTCGACATATAACTGATGCCGGTTATGGTGCGCCCTAAAAGACTGGTATCGGTCTTGTGACCGATATCGGTCACATATAACCGATATCGGTTACCCAATTACTTAACCTGACTTCTACCCTTATCCACCAATCTACCTTTCTCACCACATCACCTATCCCCAACTTTGCTAAAAAGCCTTATTTTGACTTCATCGGCCCAACTCACAGCCGCAACAAACCAACCAATTGGCCCGACCCAAGGCCGCACCCAACCAATCGGCCTGACCCAAGGCCACAACCAACCAATTGGCCCGACCCAAGGCCGTAACCAACCAATTGGCCCTACCCAAGGCCTCACCCAACCAATCATCTCGACCCAAGGCCGCAACCAACCAATCAGGCCCGCCCAAGGCCGTAACCAACCATTTGGCCCGACCCAAGGCCGCAACCAACCAATCGGGCCCAACCCAAGGCCGCAACCAACCATTTGGCCTGACCTAAGGCCGTAACCAACCAATCAGGCCCACCCAAGGCCGCAACCAACCATTTGGCCCGACCTAAGGCCGCAACCAACCACTCCCGCCTGACCCAAGGCCACACCCAACCAATCAGGCCCGACCCATGGCTGCAACCAACCAATAGACCTGACCTACAGCCACACCAATTCATCCCCTCGAACGAGTTCAGCAAATTACGATTCTCTCCACCCATCATGTAGCTTTTTGTTCAAACGAGCTCACCTATTCGTGTTTTAGCATGATTAGGATACTTGACTTGATCAATCAACCCACTTTGCCTAGACCGAGACCGTGACATTTATCTCAACCAAACCAACCATTTGGTACTGCTGAACATGCCTAAACGTTGCTATACCTTACCCGTTATATCCCCTGGAGCTACTTCCTATGCCTTGGATACCAGGATTCTATCACCCTTGTTTGGATAAACTATCGACCTTTGCCTATGAATTGCTTGTTTGCTCTTCAAATCATATACCCTGGTCGCACTACTGCATTTCAATGTGCGTCTGCTTCCTTGAACTTACCCCACCATCTTACCATCATCTCAACACCATTCACCCTTTATCAACCCTATCCCTAATTTCGCGTCGCCTCAATCTGTGATACATTTGATGGGGATTACCTATACCCTTAACGGGAGTAACCACTTCTAATTATTTTCAGTGCAGCTTTACAAGACAAGCTACACGACAACAAGGGGCTAATGTAGACACCAAATTTGTGTCTTACGACACCCTGTGCCCCACATCTCATTTCGCAACCAAACCTCACCACCTAAACCTTACACAATTATTTATTAATTACCTTATAATTAATAAATCCACATCTCCAAACCTACCACCTCATTTCGCCACCTCATCATGACCTAGCCCTAACCCTAAACTAACCTAATTAAGACCTATAACTTGGTCTACATCCACACCCATGACTAATTACTCCCTCACCCCGCACCAAAACCAACCTAATAATGACTTGACCAAGCCCACAACTAATCCCTCGGGAGAAAAGGAGGGAAAGTTGGCTATTTTACTAAAAATAGCCCACTTTGACTTAACTGACATCGGTTCCTACTTGACCGCCGTTGGTTACGTAACTGCCATCGGTTCCCTGTAAATGACCTCCCCCAACCAAAAACAAAGGATCAAATTTCATTTGTAAAGATCCGGAATTCACTTGGCAGAACAGAGACAAGTGAAGGAAAGAGAAGAGTTTGCAGAGAAGGACATCGAGCCCAAGACTGCAACTAAGTAACTGGAGCACAATGACACTCATCTAAGCATTGGGAGAGAAGATAGCTTCATAAGCTCACTTTTGATTGTCGGATCATCCCACCTGAGCCTTGCCTTCGTCATCACAGTCCTTGGAGCTATACCTTCATCAGGAACTAGTAAGTAATGTCTTGTACATTTTTTAAATACCATTTCTAGAACTTCTGATTCATAGTAATTATAAGCTCACTCCTAGATCTACTACCCGTTAGCAGCCTACATCTAACTTTCATTCCTCTACCCCTACATTGCCCCAAGAACAACTCCCACACTCTCTGAGTCTTCTCCATCACCCTATTGCCTACCCCTAATCATTTACCAACCTTATAAACACCATAACCACCTTACAGCCAACCTTCATTGAAAGCCCCTAAATCACTTCCCCTATTGATATTGGTTATCAACCACCGGTACCGGTGTTATAACCGCAGTCGGTTATACAGTGATCGGCACCGGTCACTGTGACTCAAACCAAAACCACCCTTTCCTCATTTTCTTTTTAACGAGGTAACTAAATTGTAATTTCGCAACTTCTTTGTTATCATTTGTGTTAATTCATATTAAAGGGGAACTAACCACCTTCGAAAGGAAGTCTAATATTTCCTAGGCCCAAGGCAGTTCCCTCATTTATTGTCTAACTAAAATCTGGTGGTCTTGTATTCTTACTTGCAGGTAGTCCTTCCCAGACAAAAAGGAGTTCTTCGTAATCGATCTGATCTCTCTCTACGGTATGCGCACACCTTCCCAACACTCAACATGTATTCCTCCTAGCCCTAACCTTTATCTGTTTCTCTAGAGAATGAAAGGATAGAAGCAACTCTATTCTAAGAATGGAAAAATTCTGTGCAAAACACCCTGACAGTGTGTTAGATATTCCAAGGTATAGATCAGTGCTTAATTTCTTGCATTTTTTTGGGTTTTCCATAGTGCAAGATAGAATCTAACTCCCGAAAGTGTTTCATGAATCCAAGGGTGTAAATTAGGTATTAAATTCTAATAGACTATCAGATTTTTCAGAGTGTCCAGTATGGAGGAAAACTTGATAGGGTTTTTTAAACTTTCAGGGGTATCGATCAAGACAAATTTGTGGTTTTTTCTCCTAAGCATTCATAAGGGTTATTGGACTAATTTATTTAAATCATTATCCATGTCTAATACAGGAAAAGGAAAGGGAAAGGTATAATCCTCTAAGGAAATGAAGTACAAATATCAAGGGGTTGTTCCCCCTTTTAATATTGATACTAGAGATACAAAATTAGGACATGTAGACATAGATGACTTCTAGAGTAGGATAAATATTTATACTCAAATGGAATAGATACAATGCATCTATAACAATGGGTTTCCTCTCAGTGTGGTTACTCAGTTCCCAAAATTCATTCTCATGGCAACTAGCCATTACGATTTTGAAAATAGGGACGTCAAGAATCAAGATGGAGAAGCAGTGGTCCGTTTGGATGCTAACTATTTTGAGGATATCCTTAATCTTCTTGACCTTGCCACATATTTTGAAAATGATCTCAAGTCCCAATAAGCATGGGATGATAACTCAATAGATTGCATAACATATGTTAACAAGAAATATCCTTTGAAACAAAATCCTGTTGTGAGTAGGTTCCCAAAAACCTTTCCCTAAAGTGATTTAAATCTCAAAATCAAGGACATTATCACATTAATGAGAAGAGTTTTTTTCCTTCATGAGGTGAAGGAATTCCAAGAATGGATGTATTTATTCATTACCATTATTCACAATAATGACCAATTCTTTAGATGGGGTGAATTTATCGGTGATATATTGGATAACCAATTGAAATAAGTAGTGATAATGAGGAAGTTCTACATGACATCATATGTCACCTATGTGGAAAAAGGTATGCAAATTTATCCTGGGTTAGACACTCAAGGAAGACAAAAATCTTATCATGTCTACAAATTCTACCCCCAGTCAACATCGAAGTAAAGCTTGAACCATTTCAAGAGGGTAAATGATGTGTTTTTCTATAGCATCATCTTTAATTTTGATAATGATATCTCCAAATTTTGGTATACTAATGCAGCTTGGAATGTTGTATCACAGTGGGGATGCATTTTCCTTCAATTTCTAGTGTTCACCTACCTTTGGGTAAGATCATTTCAAGGAACCCTATACATGTTACCTAGGTTCCTAAGTGACAAATAGGTTCTAATGGAGTTAGTAAGATAGTTTCTCTTCAAAATTTCCAACAAATTAATCATAAGGTAGAAGTTCATTTCCCAATATCCATTGGCCGTTACACTTGCACATCGGTGATTAAGGCCAAGAATGTAGAACTAAAATGTAGGAAGTAATAAATAATTCTCTCCATTCGAAAACTGATTTCAATTTTTGAGGAGTGTTGAAGAATGTTGGAACTATGAATCTTCATTTTTCTTATCTTGAATATATATGGATTGATTGTGGGGATGAGATAACAATAAGAAAGAAGGATTATAACCATCTGACTCTAGATGAGGTAGAAAAGTATAACCTTACAACTATTCTTCGAGGTTTCATTGATGATGGGGATGTATTGGATCCCATTTATGGTCAGATAAATGTGGGAAGTTTGTGTTTTCCCTAAATAAATTAGTCACTCAAAAAATCCACACCCATCAAGGAACGAGCTACCAAGATTCTAATATGAACCAATTCTTGGCTCTTTTCAATCTTTATTTAGCCCAATAATCCCAACTTCCCAAAACTAGAAGTGACTTCTACATAAAAGGTGGGCCCCTTTTAGGAAGATAAAGATATAAGTGAAGTTCATGGGAAGAAGTTGAAATTAATTTTCTTCAATAGTGGAGGTAAACCTTATCAATCCTCTTATGCTCCTTTCATCACCATAGTCAATGTTGATTCCCCTTACCCTCAATGAACACAAGGGACATTGTCTAAAACCTTGGCTACCCAGTCCCTTCCCATTTCTTCCCTTCTCATCATTCATACAGTTCCCATTGTGACCTTGGCCCCACACATGTCACTTCCTCTCATTTATCCTCTACATGTTCCCTTTCCTTATCCATTTTCTCCTCCTCATTTTCCCTACCCTCCACCTTCATCATATTTCCAGATCTTATTAGTTATTTCTTCATCCACTCAATTTTTTCATCCACGACCTTCCTCTCCTCCATTGTCACTCTTGGCATAAGTCTTCTCATCCCTTTCCACTCTCTCATATGGGATAAGTATGACCCTGGGTTCTCCTCACATAACCGAGTTCCCTTATCCATCCTTATCTTTTTCCTCCATTCCTTCCTCTCCTCCCCATCTTTAATGATTTCCATGGACATTTTTTCCACTCCTCCCTCTTTGGTGACCACATTGCTTACCCCTCCAAGTACTATACTCATGATCACGCCCCTTAGTAAGCACCTCCTTCTTTTGTCCCATCTTAGCTAGTTAGCCAAACCCCAAAGAAGAGGGAAAAATTGTCCCTCATGAAGCTTTTTATTTCAGTTTTTTGACTCCTACCCCATCTCACACATCCAAGAAACCCAAGACAATTTCTCACATCAGCATTGATGTATTTGGAGAAAGGTTTTCCAAGATCATTTTTCCTGCTACATATAAGATAAAGGAATATATCATTGCTTCTAACTACTAGATCACCAAAGTGGAACTTGGGTAATTCACTACTAAAGGAGCCTAGCAAGATTCTCAGGTGGCCATGGATAACATGTTCAAGAAACTTAAAGAAACCAAGGCCACAAAAGATGAATTTAAAGATAAGGTAGAGTAGTTAACAACTATCCTCCTTAATATCTCCAAACTAACTACGATCTCCTCCATGGATCAGGATATTTTTTATGCTTCATCCTTCTCAAAGGTTGAGAAAATTGGTTAGAAGGCTCGTGTAATAGATAGTTGGATCTACAAGATCCTAACTCAAGGAAAGAGGTTGACCAAGGATGTCGTGGAAGTCCATAATGATATTGAGAGAGAAATTAGTTTTTGAAAGAATGGGTAATGAGCTCTAAGAAGAATGTAATAATTGAGAATTGACCCTGGAAGCCTTGAGTGAGCTTAATAAAGTTGATCCTGACACCCTTTTTAAGAAGGGATAATTAGAAAGAGAGAAAAGCATTTTGAGTTTTACAAAGCCATTGAATTTTGGGTCAAGACCTTATAGGAAGTTGGTAAGAAGATGTAAAAATATCAAGAGGAAGGTACTAATTCCACCAATGATATTAGCGATGAATTTTCTAAGGTACTTATCCATGTCTTGAATGACTTTAAAATACTATTCACAGATGATATCTTCGAGTTCAAGGATATAGTTAAAAAATAATCCTTGGCTTATGGTGATTTTGATCTAAAATCAATTGATAAAATGATTTTATGCCAAAATGTGTTGAGAAATCTAGACAAAACCATCAGAAGACTCCAGAAGCTCCCTAGAATGATGATTAGTGTGCTTGACACATGTGATGTTTTGACTTGATACTCATGCAAACTAGATGAAAAGGAACCATATGATAAGATTTAGAAATTCTATGAGTATCATACTAAGGAAGGTGAGAAGGAAACCAAGAAGGAAACATTTGATAGATGATTCATCATGTTTTTCCATTTTGACATCGAGCATGTAAATTTTTGAGATGTTGATACATCGTTTGGATTTACAAGTTGACTTGGTCGTTTAGTAAGAACCATTCAAGAAGGATTTAATGTGTTTTACTATTTTCATAATGTAGTCCAATCTTCTTCCCCTTTTCTCTCTTCTCCTTCTCTATAAATATAAAATGATGAAGCATTATCTAGGATAAGATCTTTTTTAACAGAAAACAAGGAATTTGGTGTTGTAAAGAAGAGAAAACTTTGTGTTTTCAATATTTTATTGCAAGGAATATAAGAGGTGCATTATAAACTGTGTTAAGTGTTATTTATTTATTTAATGCATTGTTCTTAAGTACAATGTGTTATTATATTCTTTAAATTCCAGTTCATTTTTCATTATTTCTCAAATATGTTGATTATTGTTTTATCACGTGTTAGTATTTTCATATCTATGTTTTCTAAAGAAATAACATGTTCCTTCTTTCCTTTATTTTCATTCTCCTTTCTAATCCCACTTCTATAACTTTCCTCCATTCTCGCTCTATCTTTCATTCCAAAGGAAATAAATATACCAGGATGAGATCCCTCCCCCAAATGCTAAATTATTTTGGATTTTGTAAATATTCTCTCATGTTATTAGAATAGTAATAAATAGGGTGCCTCCCCTTTATTTGAGGAGGGAATTTTTCCTGCATGTTGTTGTTAAACCTCATATTTTTTCCTTGACAAAATATCCAACCAACAAGACCATAATGTCACGTGACTCCTTTTGGATGGTTCTATCATTGTTAAACTTTATTCCTATTTTGTGTTTGATCCCATTTTTTAGTATCTGTACCCTGTGTCATTTCGTTCCCAATTTTTTATTTGTGTTTGTGTGTTTGATGTGCTTAGATATCCATGTGATAAAGCCCATTAAATTTCCCCTCTTTTATGGTGAGTGTTATGTGAAAATAAAACACTCATCTCAAAATTAAATGTGTATCCATGTCAAGTGTGTCTAATATTCAGTGTTAGACCACATATAGGGATATTTTTGGTGGCCATCATTGAGATCCTATTCCTACAAGGGTGTTCATGGTAGAAACCATGGCACACAAGGAGAGAAAATGAGAAAACAAGAAACAAGTATAAATATAATCATGTACAGTAGTGAATAAGCAAGCTCACATGTGTTAGTCATAAATAAGGCCCAAGAGGTTGCAAGTACTAACAAAAAAGTATCACATTAAAAAAAAAAATCCTAAGCAAGAGGATATATAATACACAAGAAAGGGACAAAAAAGTGTCACAAAGACAATCATGTATAGGGCCATAGGATGTGTACATGAATATAAACATGTGAGTAATCAAGTAAGTGAACATAATGGAAATAGTAGCCCAAAGTAAAATAGATCAAGCTAAGATAACACTACATAAGACACATGTGTTAGCCACATGTTGTCACCTTCAAAATCCCCCCCTCATTTTTAAATGCAAATTCAAAAATTTTGAGCTCATGCCCTCCAAAAGTGTTCAAGTAAAGTTGGAATTCTGAAAAGATAGAGAAATTCATGCTTTGAAGTTGTTTAAACTCTCCAGTTTGCATGTTTTGATAAATTTTCCGTTTTCCTGTCTAGACGCATGAAAATTTCATTGTTGTCCTCATTTGAATGAAATTTTCAATCTTTCTATGGTCATTAATTTTTGAACCTTGTATTATTTTCAATTCCTTGGTTCACGAAAGAAATTTGAAATTCAGATGTACAGGTGGAGTTTTTCATCTTCTGTTTATTTCTTCCCACAGTCGGGAATGAAGGGCATATCTTCCCCATTTAATTTTGCCCCAGCATCCATGAGTAGTACATGGATATCTTTGATTGGATGTGGTATGGCCATGTTTCAAGAAACAGCAGGATCCTCCACATGTCAAAATGATGCAACTCCAAGGGACATTCCATAAATAAGCGCAGGTTTTCCACGTGTCCAGGGTCCAAAATGAAGACAAAAAAATCCCAAATCAGCTACGTATGGAAGGTTCAGAGGACAACACCATGTGCTTCATTGGTGAAATTTCAAGGGTCGAAGCTAGGGGAAATTGTCAAACTTGTGCCAATCCTCCATCTGTCCCAGGTCCAAAAAAAGGGACAGAGCCGATTTCTTAAATTGACTAAGTATGAGTGGGCTGATAGAGCTTTCCACATGTCAGCTTGGTGCAACTTCAAAGGAAAAATCCAAAGGTAGGTTCCAAATGAGCGCCATCTCTCCACGTGTCTAGGGTCAGATATATGGTCCCGCCAAAAAAAAGGGAGAAAGTCAAATATTAAGCTTGAATAGAAAGTCAAGGCAGGGAAGCGGGATATTAGGGAGATTTTTGTTTTTGAGCCTTTTTGTAAAAAGGGCTAAAAGTCATAAACTGACGCGCAGCCCTGATCATGCTATAAGGAAAAATTCAAATGTTGAGCCTGCATTGAAAGTCAAAGTGGGGAAGTCGGTCGGTGGAGAACTTTGAGGTTTTGAGCCTTTTTATAAAAAGGGATAAAAGTCATAAAGCGAGCCACAATTCCTTCACCAATTAAGTGAAGCAACGTGTCAAGATTATATCAAAAGTGGAAGGGTGGAACAAAAATGTGAAAAATTCCAAATCTCTATAAAGTCACAAAATGCAAAAGGCATCCTCCACGCCCACTCCAATAAATTTCTCCCATGTGGAAAACTTTGGTTTAAAGTTTCAAAGGCAAGATGAATGGTTCAAATTCAAAGTTACAAAACGAGTGTAATGGCTGCAATATGAAAAGTCTAGTTTTTCTCACCATTGGTGTTTCTTCACGAATCAAGAATCTGAATGGATGTGAATGATTGAAAAGATTATAAACCATTTCTTGCTAACAAAGAAGAAGTTGTAACCGTTTCTTGCAATATACTTAATGGTTTCTTCACGCCATTGTAAAGGGGTTGGTGATTGATCTTGTAAACTCAAGAGTGCATTGTACCTAGAGAAAGCAAAGGAGATAGCCAATTTTCTTCTACTTTCTTCCACTTCTCAATTTCTTCCATTCTCACATTATGTACAACTTTGATTTGAGAAATCAATACAAGAAGAAGGAGTTTCTAGCTTTCTTTGACTAAAGGGTTTCTTAATACTTGGTGATCAGTGAATTCTATTTGGTGTTGTTGATATTCACGGAGTTGTTTCTTCCCATAAATGCATGTGTTGAAGTTTCTAACTAGTGTGTGTGTAGGAATATAATTTTCTACCTACATTATTAGTTCTCATACCTCTATTCTCAATCCCTTTCCCACCTTCAAACAAATTCTTCCCTAGCAAGAGATTGGTAGCTTTGCCACAGGGTTAGTGGAGTGCCTGTTATCCAAAATGTGCCCCTGCTCATTTTTGTGGCTAACTCCTTGTGTTCTTGCCTCTCTTGTGCCTCAGTCTCCATTTTTTGATTTTTAGGCACTCAAATCTTTTGGAAGTGGCACCATTAGATAGAGCTCTCTCTCATCTTTCCAGAAAGGTAAATTTTTCCTCCTAACTCCTCATATTTTTCAAGTTATGGCTTGGCCGAGTTTTTGTGGGAAATTTTCCCCTTGGAAGCCCACAGCCAATAGGAAGCTGCCACATGTCCCAGGAGGTGGCGGAGAAAAGAGAAAAACTTAGAAAAATTTCCAAGTTTTGGTCAAAATTTGCAAAAGGAAATTTTTTGCCCACGGGCCCACCAAGCCAATCAGGACGTGACACGTGTCAGAAGGGGAGGCGGAGTGAAAATTTTGCTAAGTGTTTTGCGCAGGAAAATTTTTGAATTTTGGCCCGCAGCCAATAGGAACTCGCCATGTGTCCAAAGGAGGGTCGCAGACGTCGGAGGAACGGTTAGAAAATTTCCAAGTTTTTGCCAAAAAACTCAAAAGTAAATTTTCACCCGCATGGCCCACGGCGAATTGGATTGCGCCACGTGTCTTCATCAATCAGAGCGGCGGGGGGAGAAATGGAAAAAATGCTAAGGGTTTTCCGAATTTTCCAAAAGGAAAATTTTTCTAGGAGGGCCCGTGCCCAATAAGATTGTGCCATGTGGTAGAAGGGGCCGGGGAGTTCGGTGGCCGGAGAAAAAATGAAAAAATGCTAAGTATTTTGCCAAGTTTTTCAAGGGGAAATTTTGGAGTGGCCCCCGGCCAATAAAAACATGACAGGTGTCCTATGGTCCCAGGGGAGTTCCGAGCTCGGGGAGATTTTTTAAAATTTTGACTAAGTTTCACCAAAAAAATTGAAAGGGAAAGATGAGCCCGCAGCCCTGTCAGCTAATCAAACGTCGACACATGTCTCGGACCAACGGGGCACGGGGGGAAAATTGGATTTTTTCCAAAGCAAAAAATGCCAAATTTTCAAAGGCAAAAATGCGCCCCTCAGGCTCGAGCCAATGAAATAGTGCCACGTGTCCAAGTGGAAATAAATTTTAAGGGGGCAGGTCCACATGAAAAATTTCGAGGATGAGCCCGCGGCCAATCATACGTTGCCACGTGTCATCCTAGTGGCGGATGCGCGGGGAAATTTGGAAAAAAATTCCAAATTTTTTCCGAGGAAGATTTTCAAAGGAAGAAGCCGCAGGATTTTTTGGAGAGCCTAGCCCGAGCCAATCAAAACCTGACACATGTCATCCAAGTGGCAGAGCATGGAGATTTTTTGGAAAATTTTCCAAAATGCAAAAAAGGGTAAAAATAAAAAAATTTCCCGCCTATCCATTTTTGGCCCTGTTTTTGCCCTAAATCTTCAAATGGCCATAACTTTCGATCCAGAGCTCGGATTTTCACGTTCTTTATATCAATGGAAAGATGATGAAATTATCTACAAGATTTCAGGGTAATTTTTTAATTTTGGTTTATTTTTGAGAGAGAAAATCTAAAAACACCTCTGGCACGTGGTCATGGCCAGAAATGACGTTTCAACAACCAGTTTCAATGTAAAATGGGTCGCATTCCTCTTCAGCATGGTCAAAAATGTTAGGGCATGGGTTTGTAAGGACCTCTATGCTGTTTTAATGCATCTTCATTCAATGGGGAATGGATCCCACGTTTTTTACACGTTTTCTCTCTCCTGGGTTCGACCCATGCACTGTAAAAGCCAGATTTGGCTCATTTTTCAAAGGTTGAACATTTTTTTGCTCTGTAACTTCCTTTTTCTTCCTCCTTGGCAGAATTTGTGAAGAGATTTTTACCTTTCCATGTAATAGAGCACCTCTTCTTGCTTCTAGATCACTGTAATGCATTGTATTGGACATGGAATGTTGATATATGTTCTGTGATTAAAATCCCTCAATCCTTTCATATATCTATCATTGTTTTCCTGATCTTTCATTTCATTTTGAGCATTTTGTGCATGTTTTGTGCTGTGTTTTCTTGTGGATTGTGTATTTTATGCAGCATCAAGTGTCTACAACTCCTTTGGTGCATCACCTCATTAGTTTAGTTTCAATTTTTGCACTTTCTATCCCTGTCTCCTTGCAATTTAGGATAAAATTAGGATTCAAACCTCTATAATTATGCAAATAACATATCTAATCAGAGGAGTTTGAGGAACCAACCTCTAATATGGAGATTCCTCTCTCATTTTACAAGTCCCACACTTGGAGAGAGGTTTCAATGTTGTGCAATCACACTGGATGCCCTAAACATTAACTTAGAACCTTGATCTGCATCCAGGGGTGCTACTGATTTGCAACAACAGTGCCCCTGTTGGATCCCCAGTCGAAATGCCATCACAGAAATCCACCTTTTCACATGCATGCATATACAACAGCTACACCAGTTAAGTAGAGGGACTCAGATTCCTAGAGCGTTGGCAAGAAATCCATAAATTTCTCCACCCAAAAAATTTCCTCGCCAACAGTTTTTGGTGCCCACTGTGGGGCAAATTTAGTAGCATCTGCACCCAATATATGACTGCAAGGTCTGAAAATTTAAAAAAAAAATCAACTATTGAAAAAAGAAAAAAAAGAGTTCATAAAATTCCATTGCTAAAAGACACACTGCTGATTTTTGCACGTTTCTTTTCATATTCCCACTTCAAGAATTTCAAAAAGCTGGCTGAAGGAAGACACATCAGGTTGAGTAGGTCAAGAGGTGTTGATGATTTCAATTTCGAGGCTTCACAAAATCAGAAAGAATGAATTAGAGATAATCCATATTTCTTTTCTCAAGCCTCCTCTCCATCTGGCTCTTCACAAATTTCATAAGGGAAATCCTATCAAAAATCTTATGGATACTCCCCCTTTAAATTCTCCCATTTTTCGACCACCATTGAGCATTGAGCTCCTAGAAGAAGAAGAGTTTGAACAAGAAATAATAGAAGAAAGAGCATAAGTAGAAACAAAAAAATGGCAGATGAAGAATAAATATCTCAACCCATTACTCCATGGGGAAGGAATACGGGCCCACTTGATCTTGAGCCACCTCTCCACGATCTACCAACAAGATCCCATAAGAAATTTCCAAATTTCAAAGGTGACAACACACAACATCCTGAAGAACACATTGTTTCTTTCACGACATCACATGGAATTCTTGGTGTCCAACATGAAGATGTTTCCGTGAGACTGTTCATGGAGTCCCTCCAAGAAAAAGTAGTAGAATGGTTCTACCTCCTTATTTCTCGATCCATCACTGGTTGGGATGACATCAAGATTGCATTTGAGGAAAGATTTAAATCAACAGAAGAGTATCAATACCTCTTGGTGTAGTTGGCTCAAATGAGGAAAGGAGAAAATGAAACCATGAGACACTTTGTGGCTCGTTTTGAATGGTTGCTTCGCAGGATACTGAAAGAGGATTCACCATCTCAAAATAATGTCAAGATATTCTTCATCAATGCTCAATCATCAGAAGTAGGATTTTTTCTGTGAAGAGCCCAACCAAGAAATGTTGTAGAATCAAAAATGATGGGCCATTGAACTTGGATGACGATCTCATCCTCTCTAGAAAGATCAAGAATCCAGCAAAGGGCAAGGCCCAACATCCTGAAGATGAGAGAACCAATCCATTGGTGCAAAAAGTTGATGAATGAGATGGCCTCTTTGAAGAGGGAATTATTTGAACGAGTTTCTTCTCAAAGAAGCAACAAAAATCAAATTATAGGAGCACCCCAAAGACTTGCCTTGGAGGCCCCACCCATGAATGTAAATTGCAAATTTCAAGAAGAGTGAAGAAGTGCTTGAACAAGAAAGTGAATGTGGTGATTTCCTAGAAAATGATGAGTTTGAGAATGATACAAAAATTAGATTCTGTGAGTATTCTGGATGCTGATGAAGGAGATGAAGAAGATACACATAGTTTCTCATGTGCGGTATTCACTCATTCTTAGTCTGAGAAAGGAGCCTCTTCCTTCCACTGGTCTACTAAGATAAAATAAGGTTGATGATCCTCCTATGGTGACTCTGCAAAATTAAAATAATCAGTCAAGGATACCCACTTCCATCCTCCATGAAGTCTGCATTGTTGGAACCTGATCCTGTAGCAAGTAAGAAGATGCTCCTGCAATCATAAGTAAGTCTTCCTAATGTCTCTTCCAAGTCTAAATCTAAATATTGTCTTGTAAAATCTAATACCTTGAAAGCTCCTAGCATACCATTCAAAATATCATCCATTCCTCAAAAACCAAATCATGCTCCCAAGCCTATCTAGACTCAAAAATCAATCCCTTCACCCCCCTTGTCCACATCTGCTCCCTTTGACTTTATAGAATATGCAAACAAATCCAAATTTTAGATTACCAAAACCGAATATTTACGGACTCATCTTGAACAATTTGAGAGGTTTGTTCGATATATCAGGAGTGGTAGTATAACACCCAATGTTGTAACATCTAGTTCCAAAGGCATGCTACCAAACTCACCTACACCTCCCTCACAAAACATACTTTCTCTGAGTGCATCAAAGACTGATAAAGTTGAACCTTTCTACATCTCCCTTCTTGTTGGAGAATATGTATTGAACAATTGCATAATAGATTATAGTGCCTCAGACAACGTGATGCCTTTGAAGTTTGCCAATGCTCTCAAACTTTCTATGACTCCACCCAATGGTTCTTGTTACTCTTTGGAGTCAAAAGAGGTCCCACTTGTAAGGAAGGTCAAAGATGCATAGGTGGCTCTCACCAGATTTCTAGACAAGAAAGTTTCAGTGATGATTTTGGTAGTAGACGTCCCAGCCTCGTTCAGAATGTTGCTGAGTAGAAATTTTTAATGAGAGTTGGGAGGGAAAATTCAGATGAGTTGGTCTTCTACAACCATACCAGTGAAGGGATACATGGAGAAACTACTTCCTGAAAAGAAGATGAGGTACATGGTATGAAATTTTGGAAGCCCGGAAGCTAACATCTTGTATCAAGGTAGCAGGCATATGAATCACTTGGTGACAACTGAGGAGGAAGAAGATATTCCCATATTTATAGGGATAGATATGCCTTCTCAGAGAGATTTGGATTTTGAAGAAGCATTGAGGAGATTCGAGTTATAAGAGGGCATCCTAGAATTTCCAGATGATGCAGACCATGAGGAAGAGGAGATGGTTATCGATGATTTTCAAGAAGAAAAATCAGCCTATATGTTTTTCCAAGATAAGGAGTTATTCTCATTCCCATTTGGGGATGAAGATGATCTCAGTCAGACCATCTATGGAGAGACAAAATCAGCTTGCGATGAGCCTTTGAAAGGCTTGAAATAAATCTCCATTAAGGACTACTAAGAGTTGCGGAAGAAATAGAAGACCCTAAGATCAGTCTTGATCTCTTGATACAAGCCACAAATCTAGAAGACAAGTGTGAAGCTGATTTGGAAGTCTTAACCAATGTCAAGGTTGTCCATATTGAAAAGTATGATGCCTCTTTTGAGCTAATGATCTATGGATGCAATAATAAAATGGAGGTATTTTCTTTCCCATTTGAAGAGGAAGAATATTTCCATGATGAACAAACTAAAGCAAGAAGTTTTGAGGCCTTTGAATTTGAAGCTCCTCTAGACAAAGGAGTGATAAAATGCAGCAGTTCCTAAGATGATGAGGTAATCCCTCCAAATAGTTTCCTTAAGCTGAAAAATAAATATCCTTCAAAGGAATACAAAGAGGAGCTACAAGAAACAACGAAGCATAACTTTGTGTAAAAAATATTGGATGCAGTAGAAGTTGTGAAAGATCCTGAGTTGATTCTTGATCTCTTCACTAGTGTCATGGACATACAAGAAAAATATTATTTTCCCTCTGATCCTCCAGTCAGTACTGAAATGCCTCATAGTGAAGTAGAGATAAAGGATGAATCAAATGTTTCTCATGGAGAAGATGTCAATGAGCATATACCCAAAAACAAAAGTAACTCGGAATATACAAGGAATTTGAATGAAAAGAAGACCTAGGGAACCAATGAGATGTTTGATGGAGAATCAACTATATGGAGAAACATGGAAGGAAACTAGCAAGGTGAAACTGATTTTAAAGGGCATGAAGGAAGTGGAATTTCCAATCAAGGACCTGAGCATCAAGAAGCTCACCTGGACTCACTCCTACAAAGTAAAAGTACAATCATAGAAGCGTCTAGCTTCTATAAACAATTGAGGAGGGGAGGGTACTTTCTAGAACCCATCAATGACTTTGCAGAACATCATCACTCAGTGTTTCCCACTCATGGGTAACTTTTGAGAAACAGAAAGTCATTCAATGAAAGCAGGTTTTCCCCTACCTTATACTATAGGTGATTGTTAGGTGTGTTTCCCTTTTCGTGTGTTTCCTTTTCATGTGCATGTTTGTTTCCTTCTTCTTTCTCTATTTTTATAGGTTGTACATGACTCTGCAAGGCCCAATGGATAAGGCACTGGTCAACAAATTATAGGGTCTAGAGATTGAGTTTCTGGATTCCCATGTCATGTCCTTAAGCTAGAGCTAGATGTTGTCACCCTCAAAATCCCCCCCTCATTTTTAAGTCAAATTCAAAAATTTTGAGCTCATGCCCTCCAGAAGTGTTCGAGTAAAGTTGGAAGTCTGAAAAGATAGAGAAATTCATGCTTTGAAATTGTTTAAACTCTCCAGTGTACACGTTTTGATAAAGTTACTATTTTCCTGTCTGGACGCGTGAAAATTTTATTGTTGTCCTCATTTGAATGAAATTGTCAATATTTCTATGGCCATGGATTATCAAACCTTGTATTGTTTGTGAAAGAAATTTGAAATTCAGGCATACAGGTGGAGTTTTTTCTCTTCTGTTTATTTCTTCCCACATTCAGGAATGATGGGCATATCTTTCCCATTAATTTTTGCCCCATCATCCATGAGTAGTACGTGGATATCTCTGATTGGATACAGCATAGCCATGTTTCAAGCAACAATGGAAGCCTCCATATGTCCAAATGATGCAACTCCAAGGGATAGTCCACAAATAAACGTAGGATTTCCACCTGTCGAGGGTCCAAAATGAAGACAAAACAAACCCAAATCGTCTAAGTATGGAAGGTTCAGCGGACAATGTCATGTGCTTCATCGGTGCAATTCCAAGGGTCAAAGCTAGGGGTAGTTCTCAAAATTACACCAATCCTCCATGTGTCCCAGGTCCAAAAAAGGGACAGAGCTGATTGATTAAATTGACTAAGTATGAGCGGGCTGGCGGAGCTCTCCAAGGGTCATCTTGGTGTAACTTCAAAGGAAAAAACCAAAGGCAGGTTCCAAATGAGCACCAACTCTCCACGTGTCCACGGTCATATATACGGCCTCGCCAAACAAAAGGGAGAAAGTTAAATATTAAGCCTAAATAGAAAGTTGAGGTGGCAAAGTAGGCCATCGGGGAGATTTACATTTCTGAGCCATTTTGTAAAAAGGGCTAAAAGTCATAAAGTGACCCGCAGCCCTGATCATACTATGAGGAAAAAGTCAAATGTTGAGCCCACATTGAAATTCAAAGCGGGGAAGCAGGTTGGCAGAGAACTTTGAGGTTTTGAGACTTTTTATAAAAAGGGCTAAAATTAATAAAGCGAGCCTTGATTCTTTTGCCAATTAAGTGAAGCCATGTGTCAGGCTTATATCAAAAGTGGAAGGGCAGACCAAAAATGTAAAAAATGCCAAATCTCTATAAAGTCACAAAATGCAAAAAGGCATTCTCCACGCCCGCTCTAATAAATTTCTCCCATGTGGACAACTCTAGTTTAAAGTTTCAAAGGCAAGATGAACGGTTCAAATTCAAAGTTACAAAATGAGTGTAACGACTGCATTATGAAAATTTTGGTTTTTCTCGCCATTGGCATTTCTTCGTGAATTAAGAATCTGAATGGACGTGAATGATTAAAGATATTATAAACCGTTTCTTTCTAAAAAAGAATAATTTGTAACCATTTCTTGCAAGATACTTAATGACTTCTTCATGTCATTGTAAAGGGTTTGGCGATTGATCTTGTAAACTCAAGAGTGCATTGTACCTAGAGAAAGCAAAGGAGATAGCCAATTTTCTTCTACTTTCCTCCACTTCTCAATTTCTTCCATTCTCACATTATGTACAACTTTGATTTGAGAAATCAATACAAGAAGAAGGAGTTTCTAGCTTTCTTTGACTAAGGGGTTTCTTGATACTTGGTGATCAATGAATTCTATTTGGTCTTGTTGCTATTCACAGAGTTGTTTCTTCCCATAAATGCATGTGTTGAAGTTTCTAACTAGTGTGTGTGCAGGAATATGATTTTCTACCTGTGGTATTAGTTCTCATACCTCTATTCTCACTCCCTTTCCCACCTTCAGACAAAGTCTTCCTTAGCAAGATATTTCCAGCTTTACCGCAGGGTTAGTGGAGTTCCCCTGTTGGATCCCCGGTCAAAAGGCCACCACAGAAATCCACCTTTTCATGTGCATGCATATACGGTAGCTGCACTGGTTAAGTAGAGGGACTTAGATTTCTAGAGCGTTGGTAAGAAATCCACAAATTTTTCCACCTAAAAAATTTCCTCACCAACACCACATTAGTTTTAAAAATATCATATTACATTACATAATATCAAAAATGAGCATAATGACAAAATCAAATTAATTTTATTAAAAACACCTAAATAGTGTAGAAGATGGCCATGGATTAGTAAATCCACCAAGATAAACTTAGGAAAATATATGTCATCATGTATAACATTAGGTGTGTCTTGCATCAAGCTCAAAATACCTTTTGAATATGTGTGTAGAGAATATAGAAAATATGATATCTACTAAATTATATGACAAACAACATATGTAAAGTGAAAATCCAATAAATAAAATCAAATGTAGGTCTTGATTTTGTATTTTTGTAGATATTTAAATATTTTCATATTTTATAATTTTTGTTTAAAAATCAAGGGTAAAGACATAGTTATTCAATAGCTAACAAATAATCTACACCGGGATCAAATTCTATCGGTCCTAGATTAACCATATGATCAATCTTATGAAAATAAGGGCAATTTAACTATCCATTTTCACACAGTTGATAGAGTTTCATCATGGATTCCTCATTAGTGTAATATGGTTCATGATTTCTAATAGTATGTTTCTAATGTGTCATATAATATTGGTAATAAGAAAGTCCATCATGTTGAATAGTAATAGAAGTGTGAAGTAGAGAGAAAATAATACTGACATTATGATCAACAATGGTACCTTTCAATAATTCCAACTAGGATCATCTCATGGAAAGGTGGGTGGGTTGAGGGTCAAGATAAATTTCTACTTTAGTTGTGATGACACGTAATCCATAATAGATAAGGATAATAATATAACATTGAAAGGTATAGGATGATAAAATGAGTGGTATGCTATCCAATGGGGTAATACCAAGGGTGAGTAATGCCTCATCAGTATATATATTCTTGTTTGTGTTCAAAATAAGTGGGATATGTTTTGAATATGTGCCATTAATATAAAGTGTGATATTAACTGTATCAAAGTTAGGTCACTCGCTTATTTTTTTGTATCAAGAGAATATGATTGTTTCAATAATGAAGATACATCATGAAGTATGTTAATCATACAATTATATTTTATTATATTGATTTCAAATTCCAAGGCTTAGCAATGGTCAATTTCATGTCCATATATATGAAGATAATCACAAAAGGGCATGTCAAGTTACTAAGAGAGCTTGTCAGTGCAGAAATAACATGTAGTGTGTAGTGTTATAAGCTTGTGATCAAGAAATAGAATCAAGAGCTCTTTTGGTGGGTTAAGGTATTTAGGAATAGTGACAAAGTTAAAAGTAGGGATAGGATCGAGCAAATTAACCACATGTTACATAATAATATGGATAACAATAATGGATATTTTATGATCAACATAGTTGTCAGTAAATTTACTCAAAGGCATTGATAATTTATTAGTAGGAGTAATATTTCATGTATAAGAGGAAGACGTAGTTGTGATAGAAATATTTGGTTGCATACAAGGGGTATATTTAGTATTTATCACAATGTATTTAAGTTGGTAATGCCCACCTAACTAGTAGGGACAAAGAAAGAATGAAATATGGACTCATCCTCATCTACAATATTAAAATTAATTTTATATAAAATATAATTAGTAAGTTCTATGGTATCATCATTTCTATCAGAGTAATCAAGGACATGGCCATATTTTTGTTCTCCATTATGTTTCTAAATTGAGCATCCTGCTCCATTTTGAGAAACTAAATTATATTGCTCATGATTTCTTGTATTTGACATTCTTCACTATCTCTTTTTTGATGTTTTTTTTTGTTTATAGAAGCATTTAATAGTATGTATAGAGGATTTGGAAGGATTTGAAAAATTGATACATTCTCTTCCAAATTTTCTCTTCTTTACAATCCACTTGAGATCACTTTTGAACCTTGCCCATGGTGATGGTGGTCAAAACCATTCTTGGGTTATTTTTATGCATTCATAGTAGACATTTGGGTGATTTTGATCCTTTGCAGTTGATGTTAGAATCTTTACAGAGATCTCTATTTACCCTTTGGTTCTAAACACACTTGTTTGAAATTTTTTTAACATTCAACATATTTATATTTTTCTTTGAGGATTAATACTTTATTTGTAAGGGAGGGATCTCATTGGGCTTTAAATAGAAGATCAATTTGTTATAATATTATATAAAATGCTCCACTTACTCAAATTTTTTGTAAAGGAAAAGAATGACAAAGTAAACTTTCAACTAAAGACATAGGTATGAGATCACATGGTAATATTTCAAGCCACTTAACAGGAATTGGTTTTTAGGTTTAGAAGGTGGTGATAGTTGCATAAAATAGTAACATGTGGTGTGATCCTAGAAGCTTGGGTTTTGGCATGGTGGAAGCTTACATGAAAACTTGAATAAGGAAAGAAAATGATCCCAAAGATGAAAACATGGTATTGCAACACATGGCAGAATCTTGAAAATTTAGGTTTCAAACAAATGAGGAAGTGTAGTGACCCAAAATAGAGAAATGATGACACTGATTTAGAGTTCATATCCAATCATGACCCAACATGTGGCATGGATCTATAAATACCATAACCAAATATACATTGACATGTGGAACACAATTGGAAGCTTAGGTGTCAGTTAAAGGCAAAACAAAGGAGAATGGAGATATGACAAATAATTGATCTAGAGGCCATATATAATCATGACTTGTCATATGGCACCAATCTAGAAATATTGTAACCAACCAAAGCTCAACATGTAGCACACATTATCAGGAAAATGGAAAATAGAGGAGAAAGGAGACAAGACATACGAAATTTGGGACCCCAAATACAATCATGACCAACCACATGGAACCAATCCATAAATCCTATATCTTATCATGATATGACATGTCACAAAATCCTAGAAATTCATGTGTCAGGGAGAATGGAGACTGATCTTGCAAAAAATATAAGAGAATGGAGACAAAGAGGAGAAAAACCCATATATTGTAACCAATTAAAGACTAACATGTTGCCTTATGAGAAAAACATAGAGAATATTATAGTTCAAAATCAAATTTTCTTCCAAGTTTTTAATGGCATGGAAAATTGTAAATCTCTAATTTTCTGACAATATATTTTGATTGGGACCACAAAATAAAAAAAATGCATCCATTTTAAATATCTCAAGGAGTACTTCCAATGTAATTTATACTTGAGCCTAAGCCATGGAATTTGGAGAACAACAAGAAATAAAATCTATGGTGGCCATTTTTCTCATTTAATGCAAGTGATTTAGGCGGATTCAAAGCTTGAGGGGTTTCATTTCTTAGCCCAACACGTTAATGTTTCATGTAAAAATTCTACACCAATGCACCACCTATTTTCAAATGATTTCATGTTTGGCATTGTTATACTAAGGATTTTACAATTGAGAGCCAAATTTGGGTGCTTATTATCTTTAAACACATTTTTGGGCAGGATTTTTTGGGCTTCTAAGTTCGAATTCACCCCCTCTTGTTTACTATGTTCTTATATGTTGTTATAAATATAATTATGTTCATTGTAACGAGGTACCTCTTTCTCGCATTCTATAGCACTATGATATTTTTAGTGTTAGATAATGTCATATGCCTAGACTTTTGCCTCACAAATTCTTAATGCACCTAGTGTCTTCCCCATGTTGCAAATAGACTATGAAAATGTAAAAGCAATAAAATTTTGTTTATTGTGCCTCTCTTTCTACCCATCAATGGTTATGTGTCCACCCTTTTCCTTTTATTTCATCATGGTATGTTGTTTGTGGTTTATATTTGTATGTTCCTAGCTCTCTATGTTACAAATAATTTGAGGGAAAGTGTTCCCCTTCTATTTTGATGCATCACCATTCTTGTTTAAGTTATTTATCTCTCCCCTTTCCTTTGTAATTTTAGTTTAGGGTCAATTTAGGTGGATAATATTAGGATAGTTAGGACTAAGAGCCAATTTTATATGAAGGAATGTCTCAGATGAGTCAAGGTCCTATGCCTTGAGAGACATTCCTAAAATTCAGCTCCATTTACATTAGACAAAAAAATTCTAGCACACTCGATGGGACCTACTTATTATTCTTGTTATTAAATTACAGTATTTATTGACGTAGGAACACATGTTTAACATTTTTAGCTAATATTTTTTTGATGATCTTGAATTTATTTTATTTTATAAGTATACACCAATATCATGGTAAATCTACTCATTCAGTAACCCTATAAACACTCAAATTTTAAAATCTATCCATTGAAACATCCATGCTTAGGCCCATGAAGTCAAAATATATGTTTATCCCTCTTGTCCAAAAATGTCAGTTTCTATTGAGATGTAGAATTATATACTTATCCCATTATGTCATTTTGGACTGACATATTGCAAACTATTTCTTTCAATTCAATCACAATCTTACAAACAAATATACCCCCTTAGTCAGCCTTTCACCTTCACCCACACATGGGGCCACGCATGATAACATAACGAGAAACCTTTTTAAGAAAAGCACGTTGTCCATTACGAGTGAGGTCAAGAGGCAAGACGGAGATAGAAAGATAGTCTGAGTATTGTGGAAGCCGCGCTTATAGAGGAGGCCACCCATGATAATGTAACAAGAGACCTTTTTAAGAAAAGCATGTTGTCCATTGCGAGTGAGGTCGGGAGGCAAGACGGAGATAGAAATATAGTCTAAGTATTGTTTAACACGTTTTCCATTATGAGTGAGGTCGGGAGGCAAGACGGAGATAGAAATATAGTCTGAGTTTATCACATTGTCCATTACAAGTGAGGTTGGGAGGCAAGACGGAGATAGAAAGATAGTCTGAATATTGTTAAACAATACTCAGACTATCTTTCTATCTCCGTCTTGCCTCTTAACCTCACTCGTAATGGACAACGTGCTTTTCTTAAAAATGTCTCTCGTTACGTTATCATGGGTGGCCTCCTCTATAAGCGTGGCTTCGATGGTATTCTCTTACAGTGCCTTACGAGTTTTTAAATTCCTTATACCATTAAGGAAGTTCATGATGGCATATGTGGAGGCCACTTCAGTGGTCTTGCTATTGCTAAGTGTATTCTTCGCCTAGGATATTACTGAACAACCCCTAACAATGATTGTTATGACTACGTTAAGCGTTTTGTAAAATGCTGACAACATTCCAACATTCATCATACACCCAGTCATGCCTTATAGGTCACCTGTGACCTTTGGCCCTTTTCTCAATGGGGTTTGGAACTTGTCAGAGAGATCAATCCCCATTCTTCCCAACGGCATCAATGGATCATCACCGCTACTGAATACTACACAAAATGGGTTGAAGCCATACCTCTCATCTCCATGAAAGTTGATAATTCATCAATCATCACATCATTTGTCACTTTGGTGTTCCTCATCACCTCATCATGGATAACGGAAAAAAATTCAAAAATAAAACCCTACAAAAACTTTGCGACGCCTTTGGCATTAAGTTAAGTTTCTCGTCACCTTATTACCCATAAACTAATGGCCAAGCTGAATCCACTAATAAAACCTTGAACAAAATTCTCATGAAAGTGGTTAACAATACCGGGAAGGTCTAGCATACGCACATTACTTTCGCCTTGTGGGCATACCACACTAGTATTTGCACTTCCACTGCTGCCACACCTTTTTCTCTGGTCTACGGTACAAAGACTGTTCTACCAATTGAAGTCCAGATTCCCTCACTCCACATTTCTCTCCATGACATGGTCAATGATGATGACTTTCATCTGGACCGTTTATCACAGCTTGAGTTATTAGATGAACGCCATCTTAACGCTCTTGACCACCTTCAAGTTTACCAAAAACGTATCAAACGTGCCTATGATAAACATGTCCATGAACAAACTTTCCAAGTCGGTTACCTCATCCTGAAAGAAAATCAACATGTAACTCAAGAAAAAAAAATTAAACGGTGTAAATTTGCTCCTAATTGGCTTGGACCTTACATCGTGACCCATACTTACGGATCATATGCTTATCATTTATCTTCCCTAGATGGTAAACCCAAACCTGAGCCCCTCAATGCCTTGCATCTTTGACCATTCTACTATTGACTTTTAGTCCTACCTCACCTTCTACCTCTTTACATGCTTGTCCCTTGAGCACTATCCACTTCCTACACCTCACCAACGATTAAATAAGAATCATGTGAGTATCTGTCATTTTTTATCTTCTCTTAAATATGTGTAAAACGATGCTGCACATAGCATGATTCTCATGGATAATTTTTATCTACTTTTAGATGAGATCCCATGGTCGTTTCACCTTATTTTCATAAACAAGAATCCAATTCTTCACCTTAGTCTTGTCCATGACCTAAAAACCCTCATGTGGAATCCAACTCCTTGAGTCAAAATTCCAATAAAATATGACTTCCTCAAAAAGGACATCTTTCTCTCTACCTTGCTGCTACAAATAGATTTCTCCCTCAAAGGACAACTATGTAAATCTCTTTCAAAAAAAAGATAAGAGAGAGAAAAGAATCTGAAGCTTCCCACATCGATCAGCTTTACAAAGACCTCAAGGAGATAATTTTCTCATCCCATATAGAATTTCCGCATCGATCAACCTATCCCACATATCAGTCAAGTCAAATAAAATTTTTTTTGTCATGGACTTACCCATCATGATCTTGGATCTCTTGCCAAAAGGCATGATACCTACTACCACATAAACTACCATTTTTCACCCTCTCACCATTCACATTTTCATTTCCTATTACCTCAAGGGACCTCGTGGAACCGTGACATTTGGTGGTCATATGAATACTTTTCACCTTTATAATAATCAATCATGGGGTCTTACGTTCATCCACATATCTAGGGTATGACCCACCAGTTGTGATTCTTACCAATCAGATGGTTGTCTTGCCTCCTCTTATCTTTTAACCTACCTTATTACGTATTGATTACCTTATACAAGACTCGATCCTCGATGCTTATCCTTTGGGTAATCTCCTTATTCCACCACAATCAAAATCATCTATACCAATGTGCCAAAAATCCACCCATACCTAACAAACCTAAACTCAACCATGCCTAAAACCTACGTACTCATTCTCATACCTCCTCACATTCTTCCCTAGCTTATGGGAGAACTACATCATCCTGAGGTTCCTTTTTTCCAGGACTATGTAGGTAGCACTCCGAGGGCATGGAGCCCTTAAAGGTTGGCTCAACCACTCTCTACCCTAACCAATTCATCTTCCATTTTCCTAGATCACATTATACCCTACTTAGTTTCCTTTTTATATCCAAAATTGGAAATTAAACCAAATAAACAAAAAATTACTTTCCACCTTTATCATCATCAAACATACATTTATTATGTCTACCATTTTATTTAACATGTTACTACAAAACATCTCAAAAGTGACTATATCATCATTAATTACACACATTAATGACTTACAAATTCAACCAATTTAGATTCCACCATGCCTATGACCTGCCTCAATCCATGCCTAGACCACAACCTGACTCAACCATGCCTATGACCTGACTCAATCCATGCCTAGACCACAACCTAACTCAACCATGCCTATGACCTGACTCAATCCATGCCTAGACCACAACCTAACTCAACCATGCCTATGACCTGACTCAATCCATGCCTAGACCACAACATGACTCAACCATGCCTATTACCTAACTCAATCCATGCCTAAACCACAACCTAACTCCATCATGCCTAACACACCTATCATGAATCCATCTATGCATAATAATAAAATTATATCAACACAAACACATAATGACCATAATCATCACCATCTCTATAAATAAAAATATCCAAACATGTGTATCCACATACATAATCTCAAATATCTTCGACATGCAGGCCGGTGTATATAACCAAATCTCTCACAACTCTCATATACAGCCTCACCATCTTCGGCACACAGGTTGGTATATGATAAAAAATATACAAAAAATCTCATACATCCTCACTCTCTTCAGCATAGAGGCTAGTATACATCAAAAATTACTAAAATACATCAAAATAAAGGGATGTGCATCAGGCACCATCTTGCCGGACATCCTCCATATCAGTCTCTCCTATCTCTTCCTCGGCTCCTGTCCTACGGCCTGCTAACATCTCACCACCCGCTATAGGTCATGGCCAGGCCCCTGCTGAGTACATCACCTAGAGTTGGTCTCTATGAGCTAGTGGCCTCTCCCTCGATCCTGTCTCGGGGTTTGATGGCCCCCTATGCTCTCCACAATGTGAGTCTGGGATCTAGTCCTCTCACTCGAGGCCTATATTCCCTGTACTCTCCATAGGATATAAAATCTATCTCAGCTGCCATCAATTGATCCTGATAATATATGGCCTCACCTAGGGCATGCCATAACCTGGATATGGGTATGGTTTGTGGTGGCCCCATAGGCCTTGGCCCCTGTACCTGTCCTGCGAGATCCTATCCCGCTCTTGCCTATGAATTGGGGCCCTATCCTGGTGCCTAAGGAGGTGCCATCAGCCTCACACCCTATGCCTATACCTGTGCCTATAATTCCTATACCTACACCTATGTTGTGGCTAACTGGCCCTACAAACCTGTAACATGTGTCTATAGGGCAGCTACCTACTCATCATCTCCATCTTCGTCTCCACCCTAGGCCATCTAGGTCCTGTACACTAGCCACCTCCGTATGCAATACGGCCACCTCTACCTCCGACGCTGCTAGTTCCCCTATACCATCCCTAACTGGGTAATCAAGGTCACCACATGCCCTTGTAGGTCATCTCTCTACACCAAGATAGTGGTTAAATCTGGCTACCCTGGCCTAGGTGGCAGTGCTCGTAAATGAGTTTCCCACCACTATCTATATCTGTTAATCACATTGGCATCATCAATCCACCGGTCTGTCTCCTGCTCCTCCTGCCCTATCAGATCTGTCAGTTGTGGTAGTGGCAGTGGTCTCTCCACATCATCTCTCTAGTACTATGGGAAAGGTGGTGGTATATCCTGTGGTAACCCAAACTGCCATATGACCCTGTCTATAGGGATCATCTCGTGCTCTCCTGCATGGTGCCCCTCTATCCATATGAGTAGCTGAAGGCCAGCTAACTCCTCAGCCATCTGTCTGTATGAGGGATAACCCACATACGGTCTCCATATAATGTCTACCCCAGACAATCCCTCTAGTAACTACCTGTAATGGGCCACATCATGTCTCACCCTATCTGATCACCATTCTCTAATAACAGGCACCCATCACCTGTATCCCACCCACACAAAACCCAGCTCAAAAGCATCTACCTTGGGCATACCCACTGGATGCACATAGATAATGTGCTCGTAAGCCCAACAATGTAGAATGAAAGTGCAACACAGACTAAACCTACGGAGCCACCCATATGCCCATAGCTCTCTATATAGTTGTACTAGGAAAGCTAACACCCAAGAAAATTGGGTCCTTGTCATCATCATGTCATGTAACACTCCCATCAATGATCACGGGAATTTCCCACACTCAACATCCGATAGTGCAAAATAACATACTACCTCCATAAGCAATACTATTGGCCTCGTCTCCTCTGGATGGGCTAGGTACGTCTCTCCATAGCTAATACTGGTGTTGTGGAATGTCAGCTCCACCATCCCCTCCCCAAATACCATCAGCATTAACTCCTTAGATGCCTCTGAGGAGATTGAATATACCTGCATCCCTAGTATGGGTAACCGTAGGATCCTGAACATGTCCTCTAAGGTGACTGTCATCTCACCGGTCATCAGGTAGAATATATTGGTCATGGCATCCCATCTATCAATGAGGTTGACCATCAGACTCTGCTACCAGACTATATGCTGGTAAAGTCGGACCCCAATTAGGCCCACCTCCTCAACATGTCGTAACTCCTCAGCTGTCGTTGTGCCTCGAACTGTCATGAATAGGGGTGGTACCCTATCTCGCATCCTCAGCTTCTCGCTTTCCTGCATCCAAAAAAACCATCACATTATTACAAAAAGACCATATCTATAGTCACCCATACCCATTACCCTTCCTCTTTTACTTCGCTACTTACCCATTTATCCCATGGCCGACCCCCTAATCCCCACCCAACCCTCACCTACCTACTTACCCAACCCTAACCCTCCAACCTACCTACCCTAAACCTACCCAACCCAATATCACCTTACCTATTTACACTCACCCCAACTTCTCACCTAATTCAATTTTGCAACACACCCTGACCTTACCTATTTTCCCACCCATCTAGACATTTTCCCTAACAGCTCCACCCTTACCTATTTTTACCCTTTACTTATGTTATGATTTTCACCAAAACCACTTCTTTTACCCCTCCTTACCTTACCCTCCCCGCCTCAAACACTTTTTGGCCCCTTTTTCCTCCAATTCCAAGTTGTACCAATTCCCCCTAACCAACCCCAATCCCCCTCCAACCGGCATCGATCACCTGCTTCGTGATTGATACCGGTGTGATCACACCGACGTCGACTAAACTTTAATCGATGCCGGTCACTATCGCGTTGCAAAATGTGACGCCCAACCCCTATTTTTCCTCAAAATCCCCCTTTTGCTCCCTTTTACCCACCTAATCCTACCTAAATTCCCCCCACACCCTTCCCCACCCATAATTCACCCAATCCCCTCCCTCCCCATTCCTTTTTTATTGATTTCTCTCCCCTAATTCAAAATTTATTTCCCCCCCCCCAAAAAAATGAAAAACCCATTTTCTACCACCTGAATTTTAATTCAATCTATTAAACCAAACAAAGCGTAGAATTAAATCTTACCTCATCCCACTACCGTCTACATGGTGGCATCTCTAGCCGCTACACCGGTGGTCCCCCCGATCCCTCTCCTACCTCTACCATCACCAAATAATCTGTCACTCTCCAACTAATCAATCAACTCAAAATTGATCCCACCTAACCTGTGGATCCACCTGTCAACCAACTATCACCTACCACGTGGCTCACCAACTCAATTCTCTACCTTACTTTGTCACTTCCCTCTCTCTCTCTCTCATCATTTTCCCAATTTGTTAAAAGACAAATGATTTGAAAAATACAACAATTTTTCTTTTTATAACCTACCCAACCTAACCGATGATGGTTTCACCTTGACCGACCTCAATCCTGTGCGCTAGCTTACCATGGTCGGTCCATCTTGACTGGCATTGGTTTGTTAAAACCGTCATCGGTTACATTGCTTAGGCTTCCTATTACCTCCTACCCCTAATTTTTTACCTGAATCCTTTTTTACCTCACCACACCTCCCTTGAACACTTCATTGTATCCTTTTGACCTTATCATTTACCCTCTCACCTCGTCCTCATTCGGGGACTCGTTATTTCACCCATCCCTCGGTCCTACCCATGTCGTGACCTAGATACTTAGACCTGGAACATGGCTAGTGACATGTGACCTCATATGCTTGCTATACCTTACAGCACTGTTACATGTGTTGATTAACATACTGACCTTACCTTACCTCTAGTCATGACCATTTATCCTGACCCAACCTTTGGTGTACCGGAACATACCTAAATGTTCCTGCACATAAATTACTATGTGTTTTCTGACCATATCCTATATCTCGGATACCGGAATCACCTCAAACTTGTTTGGATAAACCTATCGACCTTAGACAATGTAGATTTTGCATGCTCTTCAACCTAGTACTGTGATGTAGTTTATATGTGTGCATGCATTTTACTGTTACTACCTTTGACCTTGACCCATTACCTAGATTACCCAAGTGGACCTTTTTCCCTTTTTACCCGTTCCCCCACTTATTCTTCATCACATTCACCTTTTTATCAAACCACTCACCGATTCTACCTTCTGCCTTGTCAGTTCCTGGTTTGAGGGGGATCACCTTCACCCACACATGGGGCAACCACATCTTATTTTTGTCAGCGTCTCTTACCAATACAAGCTACCAAAAAAAAGGGGTGAAATGTAGACACCAAAGTTAGGTCATACTCCCCTTTAGTCCTTAGTCAAATAAACACCTTGAACACATTCACCTAACCATGGCCCCTTTCATCCCACACCAATACTAATTCAATTAAATTAATTCATTATCCTCACAATATTTATTATTTAAATATCCTAATTGAGATAATGCCCACATATCCACCTCATCTAGCCACCTCACCCTAAGACCTATTCTTAGCAAGCTACCATAACTAACTAAGACCTACCCAAACCCTAAAAATCAAAGCTTACATTCCCTCTAACCACATTCCCACATGATAGAAGGAAGCTTCCATTCTAATCCGCTGGGCAAAACAAACGAGATCCCATAAATTTAAGGGGATCTGCCCAGTTTATTAAACCTAGGAAATCCTACCCTAATCGACGTTGGTTACCCTAAACCATCACTGGTTAAGCCAGAACCACCGTCGGTTACCATTTAACCCCCCAAAAAACCTTATTTTGAGGTTGACACATTGTCTAGAGGTTGGTACATCTTCTGATAATAGGTGATGAAACCAAAGTTGCATGCAAGCAGAACCAGAATCCATACATGCATTAGAGCACCCATAGCCAACACCTAAAGCAACCACAAAGCCATTTTCCTTCATGGGAGCATCTGGGGAAGCACCAACACTACACCAAGTTCTTTCCATTTGATCACCCACCATTACCAACTAGACATCAAACTCGTACAAATAGTAAGTCTTGTTAACTTGAACTGGTTCATTATCATTTGAGCAAATCCTTTTACTTTGGTTGTTAGTTTCTACTCCCATTTCCATTCCCCCACCATTTTACCTCCATGCAAAACTTGACCATCCCTTCACCCATACCCTTGAACTGCCCATACCCAGACTTTTATCATCCCTATGCATATCCATGACCCACATGAACCTTGTCATTGCCCTTCCCTTTTCATGTAGCCTCAAATCTATCACCTTGCCAAATCTTTATTAAGTTTCCTGTACCCCGACCATATCATCATCGGTTACCCACAACCATCTCTGGTTAACCTAAACCAACACCAGTCATACCAGACCGACGTTGATCTCTGTGTTTTTGACCAGAAACCAAGAACAGAGCCTGAAACCTCCATCAAATACCCAAAACAGACCAGAACCTTACCCTAACCAATCCTAGTACCCTGACAGAGACCTTGACCTTCAGATTCAATCATAGCTTAGCCTGTTGTAAACAAATTTGCTTATTGTAGATGAATGAAAAACCTAAATCATTTTAACTACAGTAGGATTTCCTTTATTGTTAGCGTTAATTTGTTGTAAATGATGGATTGACAGGCATGTAGGAAGTATCATACTTCCCAGATCTAGCACACGCTAGGTAGTCCACTACATATAATGTTTAACTTTCATTTGGTGGTCTTGTTTTCCCAGCAAAAAGGAAGCTCTCACGATCAGCTGTGGATCAAGAAGTCATACGCACGCAATGACCCATAACCATGATCTCGATAGGTATTCCTCCTAGCCCTTTACCCTTATTTGTTTCATTAAAATTCGAAGAAATGATCTAGAATCAGGTGAAATAGTACCAGTTAGGACCATTTTTCCAATTTTTTTGGGTGCAAATCAATTTTAGGGGTCGATTTTCCATTCTAGCAAAATAGGAATTCAAAAATTTTACCTAAATACAATCACTCAATAGCATATTTTTCTGCTACCGACTGACAACATATAGTATGTTGTCGGCTGATATCATAGAAAATGCTACCATATGGTAGCATATTTTATGTTACTAGCCAATAACATATAGTATGTTGTCAGCTAGTAGCATAGAAAATTCTACCAGCTGGTAGCATATAAAAAGCTACTATCTAGTAGCATTTAATAGTGATGTCATGATGTCTTCATATTCACCATTCGTGTGAAAGGTAATTTTCACATATTCGCCAAATATTTTCTAAGGATTTTTTTTAGAGGGACCCTTAAAATTTTCCCTGCTTCCAAGAGTGGCTCAGTAAAAATTATTTACACATTATCAAATCATACATAATTCAAGGGAGATATAAAGAGTGTGTAGAGCATTTGTTATGAAAAAATCAGACTTAATACAACCCTAGTCTAACCATGTATAGAAAAAACTTCACAAAACCTTAAATGGGATAGGATAAGTAGGTTCCCATTTTGATGAAATGTGGCCATGAGATTGGCCTCGAAGCACCCATTATAAGTGAAAGGCATGAAAATAGGATTTAAAAATCCTTCAAAATATTAAATCTATTGATAAAGTACACCCCCTCTTACTTTTTTCTTTATTTTGAAGGTGTATTGGCTAAATTTTGGTACTTTTTATCTCTTCATCATGCTCTAAAGTGAACATGATAAGTGGAACTCTGATTCAAGATCTAAAATGACTGTGTCTGATAGTACACCCACTCCTTAAGGTTGAAGACCTACATTCTCCTTGCATGTTTTCATCTTCATTATTGTTCTCAGCTCCATAGAAAAATCTTGAAGTCAAATCTCCTTCTTATTTCACCAATACTTTACGATCATATATGTCAATGATATCTTTCCATGTGGGATTTTCAAGTGGAGACAAGACATCATTATCATAATCATCCCCCATGGAAAACATGAGGCTAATAAAGTCCTCAAGGATGGTGGCAATTTGATCCTTCTCCACAATTTCCTCCCTTTTGTGGCTTGGAAACATGAACTGTTCTTTTATAGGGTGCGTGTAGTCCTCCTCCTTCGATTTTTTCCCCAAGTGATCTCCCTTTATGATAGGAATCTATTGGTAATGCAAGGAAAAAAATTCATCTTCAACATTCACTATTATATAATTATCAATTTGATCTTTAGAGATGAAATCTATCCCAACAAGCAATGAACTATTAGCAAGGGGTTAAATGTCACCTAGGTTTTTAGGAAGATATTTCAAATGTTCTAGTTTGATGTAGTCTTTCTTTGGTAACTTAGGTGAAAATAGGAAATCATTCTTAATTTTCTCTTTCTCGTGGTAGTTCTCTGAGTTAGTTGAATGGTTGTTCATTGAGATTTTCTTGGAGTTTTCTATTTTGTTCTTCGAGGTGCTCTCTTCATCATAAAAAACGAATAGACATTTTCCACCATCATTGGCTCAAATCTAAGCATGCATAAGGTTGAGTATTTGAAAGGAAAAACATGTGAATTAACACAACCTCCCAAGGATTTATTATAAGATTTTTTGGGGTTATATGATGTTTTAGGTGGGGTTGGGAGGGATTTTTGTAAAAAAATTGGGATGAATGGGATAGTAAGAGATTTTGCGTTGTAAATGGTATGATTTTTATAGTAAGATATTTTTGCAATGCAAATGGAGTAAGGGAAGTAGAAAGATTCATTTGTAAATGAGATGGGTTAAGGGATGGAAAAAAGGTTCCTATAGAGCCAAGGGGAAGTCACAATATGAGATAAGGATGGGAAGGATGGGGATGAGATTCATTTTTCCATCCTAAATGAGGCTCTTCTCTACCTAGATATCTATATAATAGGCTTGAGGAAGAGCATTACCCCTATACTAAATCGTGATAGCAAGACCAGGATTAAAATATATTAAATAAAACAATAATGTCATACTTTTTTAGGGTATGTATTCTTGAGGAATTCTTTCCCTAGACCTCTTGAATGCAATATTTAAGTTTTAAACTTACTCCATAGGTGCCATATTTATGGTGCTAAGGCCTTCCATGATAGATATGATGTTGGCATCCTCCTTGAATAGGTTCAAATTTTATCCCAAATTATCCCACATAGAGATTGATTGTGTAGCCCAAATTTTGTACCGATCCAAAGATTTTCCTATAAATTAAGAGATAAGTAGTTTGAGACATACGTTCTCCTATATAATATTGTGTATTACATAATGATTGGTTATATCTTGAATATTCTCCACAAGGATCATAGAATCATTTCCATAAAAGAGGAGAAAATATTTCAAGGTTGTTTTAAGAATATCATCCCACTATTATAAATGGAGGGGGGTCAAGTTATAATGAGGGAAAGGAATATCTCTATAAAGATCCATGAAGTTTAAAAAACATTAAGAAGTTGAGGGAGGTTAAGGGACTGGTATACAAATAAGAGGATGGGTTTGATTTCACCTTTTGGGTGATTTATTTTTAAGTTTTAGAATGTATTAATTAACATACATAAAAATAATGAATAATATTACATGTGGATATTATAATTTAATTAACTTCTAAAATTAATTGTACAAATTAGAATAAAATTGTTCAAAGTGACTAGCTACTTAAAAAAATTGAAAACATAAGGGAGGGAGTGCATTTATTTTATTCTATGTGGATCTAGAGGAATTTGGTGTATCTGAGTACAAGACCAAGTAGATATAAAATTGGAAATGCTTTGTTTATGAAACTATGATCTACAACTAAGCCTAGTCAAAACTGTACAACTTGGTATATAGCGTCCTTATAGTTCTGACCCTTATGTATGGTCTTGGACCTGTTTGCAATCTATGTGTACAAATTCTTGGGAGCTTTTCCTTCCTGAAAATGCATGTCACTCTTTTTTAGTATTCTTTGTTCACATTTAGAAGGATCTATAAACTCTACTCAAACCCTCAAACCCTTGTATTGCAAAAAAGAGTTCCCAAAAAACAAATATAGGTGGGTTGTAGGCACCCTTGTACACTTTCAATGTCACCAATACTCTAAATATGGCTCAAATCATATGTAATTCTCCTAGCACGTGATATCTACTATAGTGCAATCAAAACTTGACAACCATGTTTTGACAATTATTTGTTTGAGTTTTACAATTTATCAAATGCTTGGGAAGGGTCACTTTTCTTTCTTGTATGATGAAGATGGAGAATCTTAGAACTGGGAGGATACTTCATTATAGGAGAGGGTATTGACCTAATGGATGTAAATGATTTATTTCATATTTAAGTGAGATTTTGTTGCCTTTTGTGTTATCTTTTGCATGAGGAGTTCATAGTGTTAGGTCCTTATGATGTATGATTTACTTGTTTATATATGATTTCAAAGGTTAGTCATGAAAGGTCGACCAAGGGGGTATATTTATTTGTAATAATGTGATGGAATTGAAAGCATTAGTTCAAAACATGTCACTCAAAAGATGTACAATAGGGTCAGTATGTAATTCTACATCCTAACCGAAACTATTTTTTTTGACAAAAGGGAGAAAAGTATATTTTGAATTCATGGGCCTAAGCATGGATGTTTCTAAATGTATTTTATGTAATTAAACTTTAGATACTAATGATTGAGAGGCGTGAAAATATAATCAAGTTTATGAAGTGTTATCGGGGTGTGTTATGTAAGAGTGAAGAGAGTTCATTTGTCCATACAAGTGTGTAATGTCAAGATCACTAATTTCAAAGGAGAGATTGCCATATTTTAGTGTCTACATTTTCCCTCCCTTTAAGTATAAAATTGAAAATTACATGCTTAAAAATAAAATACACATGAGTGTGTAGATACACTTTGTATTTTCTTTTCTCGTAGTAACTTTATTTTGCAGTATCTCGTTGTGTTGGTGTTGGCATGCTCTAAAATAAAACCTGTAACATATAGTGTAGTTAATGCCCAAGATATTAAATAGAACTGTAATAGAAATGCAATGAAAGTAATATAAATAAATGTGCAACAAGAAATTCTAAAAGAGATGAAAAACATAGAAGGAATACACCTATTTTTTTTACAGAGGGAATTTTCTCCCATTCTTATACCTTGGAGATTTTGGATTTGTTAAATTACGATGGATAATCAGAGCTGAAAAATCCCCAATTATGCTAAGGATAGGTTGATGTATTAGGTTTACCAACCCAATATATGAATGCCAAAGATAAGAAATAAAAGGATGAGGATTCAAAGCACCCCATAAAGGTAGATTATTGTGTATCAAAGTTATTCAACTACTCAGATATCTTCCCCTTAAATAAAAAAGGATGGGAAAGCCTACCTATAAAGAAATTTGTAACATCCCACATTTTCATTTCAATTTGTTGTAAGATAGAGTCAGTAATATGAAGTGGATCACAAGGATTTGGTGATAAGAAGCATTATCTGGATAGAGTCACAGCTAGGTGTGTGCACATTTATACTAAAAAGGATAAATATGCTTATGCGTAGCTGAGAAGATAACCATGTAACAGTGCTTGTCACAAAGAACTTGTGGAACACCTTATTTTAATAACTTATCTTGTTTACTTAGCAGCTAAGTTTTCTTATCTTGTTGGGTTAATTGATTACCATATTTGGATATGTTGTGGGGTTCCTAAGTTACCTTTCCAAATGTAATTAACTTGAGGCTATTGGATACTTGCATGGTTTCTATACCTGTCAATCATATTATTAGTTTACCTATCTTTCTGGAAGTAATGACTTGCAAAGAATGACTGAATGTATTCATAGTTGCATTATATTATTCGTTATGTGGAATTAATGATTGTATAATGAGAAAGTATCATTTTATAATAGAGGCATAGTTTGACTGCATGATGCTAACCTCCTTTTTTTCCTTTTTTTTCATGATGGTCAAAGACCATGAAGCAAAATGGTGATCCTCAGACAGGGGCAAGTAAAAATTTTAAAGTCTGTTTATTGACATTGATTATCTACTTGATTGTTTTATGGCATAACCATAATGCATGTTCTATGCATTTGATGATCATGTTTATCACCATGTATTGTGTATAAAATTGTTATATTAATTTCTCACTTTGACCAATCATGAATCCTTGTTAAGAGGTCAATATTTTTATTGTTTATACTTATTGGCATTTAATTATCATTGGGTTTTGAATGCTATTGACCATACTTAATAGAAAAATTATTGATAATTATTTTATTGCATGGTCTAAGACCAAGATGGAGGGTATTATATTGTTGAGTAACATAATGGTTTAAGACCTTGACAAAAGGCATATTAATTTTTGAAAATCATATAGTTTTCGATTATTCATCTTTGACCCTCATGGTTTGTTATAATATGGTATGTGACAATACTTAGGTGCACGAGATTGCTTTATAAATAGGAAATAATTGTTTTATGGGTTGAATCAACCCCACCATGCATAAATTTGAAGATTTGATTGTTTAATTATTATGTCAGATGAACCATGCAAACTTAGGGGTAGAGATTGTCTTCTTGCTCAAGTAAACTCATTACATGCAAATTTGGTCCTTGTTTTAAAATATGCTAAGTGATTGGAGATGACAGTAGTTAGTGGTAATTTTGGCCATTACGTGGCACTATTGGAATAAATTGTATTAAATTAATATCATGGTTTACGAAGAAACTCAAAGCTTCTTGGAGAAGCTAGAGGAATTAAGATCATTTCAATTTTTATTATTGTTTTTTTTCTGGGTCTGTTTGAGCTCTTAGCAAGCCATGCAAGGAAACAAGAAGTTAAGTACAAGTAAGTGTATGCATGGACAAAGGAAATATTATGGGATTCTTGGATTCTATGTAAAATAGTTGTAAAAAAATCCTCCTGTTATTTCTAATTAATGACATGTAATTTGTATAAGTAAAGGAAATTAGGGTTTGCGTTCGCTTAATGGCAAAGCTTCGGTTTTACTGGTCTATTGGTTTGAAGAAGCGTAAATTTTTTACAGATACGGTTACCCAACCTAATATTCTTTCTTTACTTTGAAATAACGAATTATATTTTCATTGCATGTATGATTTAACATTTGGGATTATGTGTGGGAGAACGCAACAAATTTTATAATAACTCTGCTTGAATCGTTGTTGTAATGGGACCTTTGAACTATGTTTAGTGCTTGATTATTGGGTTCTGGGTGCAATGAAGTAGATAATAATATTAAAGTGTGTGTTTTTTATAATAATCGCAAGGGAATTTGATCCTTACAGTCACGAAATATCCCAGTAGTTGATTATGGGATTCATACGAGTCATTTTTGAATCTTTTTAATGTCTATATTTCAATTTCACAGAAGTTGGTGGAAGTTTTTGATCCTACCTAAAAAATCCTAGTTGAGAATAGTGAGGGGGATACCCCTTTTGTAGCCATTGCATTTTATAGAATTTTTTGGATTTTAGAAAATAACCATGAGGGAAGAGAACCGTGATTAAGAGAATGTTATCATTTCCTTTGGTTATTAACCAGAGTCCAGCTTATGAGGTGTTTTGGCTGAGCCGTATAGTTCCTTGCATTACAAAGGAGAATTTTGCAATCTAAAAAGACCTAGTTACCTCCAGTGGTTATGAGTGAGTTGGTTATGAATTTTTTAGTAATTATTTAAATGGTTGTAGGATAACAATTTGTGACTAAGGTAATCAAGTTGAGTTGGTAGTCAAATTGTTCTGAGTAGTTAATATTCTTTAACAAAAGTTGTTAAGGAAAGTTAGCCTTATGTGGCATAGGATGTCATTTTGAGAAACTGGTTGCTTTAGAAAATACTGGAACCTCCTCAAGTATGCTTATTTGATGATTGATTGAATATTTTCTCAGGGTTAATTAAACCAACTATTGTAAGCATGGTAAAATGAGAGGAATGAAATTTAACCTTGGTAGTAATAAGGAGATTTTGTGATTTGGATAACATTATTTTAAGACCATTGTGTATTGGATTTTTAGTAAACCATGTAACTATTTATATGGATTGAAAATATTATGGTTTTAATTCCATTTACTGAGATTAAGTAATATAGAAATAAATACTACTCTTAGGTGTAGGTTTATGAATTGTCTTGTACAGATGAAAATTGACGTTAAATATCAGGTTTATCCCATTTTTCTACTAGGATTGTATTTATATGGTTGTATGTTATGATACTTGTAACTTAAAATAGCTAACTGGAAATGAGGATGGCATTATGATTTGTGAGAAAATTAGAAGGTTATTCTTTTTAAAGTTATGATTAGTGAAGAGAAAAGAATTATTTGAAAATTATACTTCTCGTTTTAAATTAGATTGGATAACCATGCCAATTAAATTTGAACTGACCATGAACATCATTGTATTTAACAAATTATAGGTTGGAAAAGAATAATGTAATGATTAAGGATTTGATCATGCAATGAATGACATTGCACTATTTCTGGTGGTTGCATTAAATGTGTTTTATTTCAAATATGTGGAAGTATTACCCACAATTATGTAAGGTAAATGTGACAACTGAATTAAAATATTATCTATGATCATCCCGTTATGGAAATGTAATAAGGTTATTAATCATGAATTTGAATAGTTATGGTTATGAATATTGTGTTCATGACTTGTTTTAGTACTTTTGTTAATAATCAAGTATTATTTCTAAAAATATATTTGAGTTTTATTAGTATTGATTAAATTATATTTACAAATATATTCTTGTTTATCAAAACAGTAAAGATATAATATAATAGGGATGATTAAATAGAATAATGTTATTCGTTTTATGATATCATCATAATCAAAGAATGAATATAAAAATAGTAATGTAAGCAAGAACATAAGAAGGAATAACTAAAGAGATAATCATAAGTGATGAACTTATAATTGTCCATCTTAGATAAATAAGATGTTATGATTTAAATGGTATATGAAACCATTGAGATTCAAACTAATGCCTTTGATGGTAGCAATTTACACTTCAAAAATTTTAAGATGTATTGTCGTATAAGTAAACTTGATACTACGATATTAAAATATGAAAGAAGATACAACATAATATCATCAAGTACAAAAGTACATTAATGAATCCTAAAATGGATCTCATGTTCATATATGATATAAATAAACTAAACAAACCTAGTACCTACTAATGGGCAATAACAATGTTTAAAGGATGATATGAAATGATTTAAGTATTGTACTAGTCTATACATAACATTATATCGTAAACGGATATAGTTGATTATCATGTTATTAGAGGTAAAAACATTATGCAATGTCTCAAAAATACCAATACATACCTCTATCATGATTTAGATGACATAATGCATTAAACACAAACACATGAATCGTGACACATATTTCGTGACATGCAAGTAATACCCGCATCAATTTGGGATGGCTACAGGGAGAGGTACGGCCATGTAATGACTTAGGTCATTACGTGAATGTACCTTTTCCTATAGGGAACCCAAGGTGGTGATGACATGATCCACATGACTCAGATGTTGAGTTACGATAAATGTAGCTTCAGTGTTGAACTTATAATTAAACACATGAGTACATATGATGAATAACTTAATTTAATAAGTAAATAATGGAAAATAATCTTGATACTATGAATGAGAAGGTTGTGTGATGAATGGAGGAACAAGTTTCAAGTGAATCATGTGCATCCATGAAACCAAGCATGCTAGCGCAATGCCAAAAACTACGACCATAGTAGTGAAAATGACTGATTGCATTGTTTGTCACCATTTCTTCTTTTAAAATATTTTATGAGTGGGAAACTGGCACTAAAAATATACACATGATTATTTGTACCTTCAAAAAGGTATAACCAAATGATATACTGGGTATATTGGCTCGTGTAAAGCATTGATAGGAGATCAAGTAGGATGTGTCAACCCTTACAGTTGCACATGTTTATCATAGGTTGTCAAGATAGATTCTGAACATTAACAAATGTTGGGTTTTAATTATTGCATGTTAAAATCATTGAATACATAAATATAATTAATTACATTTAGAAAAATTCTCTAAGTTTGTGTTATGCAAAACTACCCTAAGGGTTATTTTGGCTCTAACAGGGTTAAAAATGGACTTAACCATTTTTAACAAGCATGGGACATCTAAACGACCATCAAAATTCCCTTCCAAAAAGCACTCACTGTTGGTATTTGAAAACGTGAGGGAGACTTAGCTAATTCATTAGCGGGTTATATTGAAAAATTACCTGATGTTCATTTGGTCGCTAATTTCAACGACAAACATCAAACAACAAGCCATGTGGCAGGATTTCGGATCTCCCCAAAGCTTTTGGGACTGAAAAAATTCAAACCTATGGAATAAGCCACATTCCATAGTATTTAAAGTCCCTAGAGAGGCAGGGTAATTAATGCAGTCAAAGTACATGTAGAGGATGGAGAACAAAGGATAGGTGGCAAAGATCCAACGGTCCAAGGAAAACATGTGGTGACATTCAATCACACTTTGAGAAGATGGGATCCCGAAGACGTAAATTCCACATAATGAGTGGAAATTGATAAAAGGGCATAAGGTATGGGAAAGGTTGAAAGGTAAAAGGACACATGGTAGGCTAAAGCAGGTCTCTATGGCACAATATCAACACTCTAAGGAGGAAACACATCGCCATTCCAATGAAGCTCGAGGTGATGGACCCTGACAGACCTCAAGTCCCTAGGATAAATTGAAATGGATAGAGTTTTGAGTCCTAGTCTGGGTCAAGGAAGGTAAAAGGGCACATGACAGAGCACGAAGCCAATAGATGGCACCTGATTAATGGTCCAAGGTGGACACTTGGTGGTATTCTATCACACTCCAAGGTAGATGTGCCTAATATAGATGCAAATTCTGTAAAATCAACCAAAGTAGATAGAATTTCAAGTGTGGATTGTTAGCGAGGGTAAGTCAAAATAGTCAGTTGTGAACCACACAGTTCCACATGGTGTAATATAAACGACTAGTAGGGGATACGTGTCACCATTCTGGTGACCTTCTAGGTAATGGGCTCCTGTGGATGTAAGTCCTTGGAATGGGCCAGATTTCAAAGAATTTTGGGTCCACTCGACCCTCTAGCCAATGAAAGGTGAACTCGTGGAAAAGGGAAAAGTGGTGCACACATGGACAAAGGAAATATCTGAGGCCAATCAAAGGCTACCACTTGTGAACTTCCTATGCTCCCCGACATGGAAAACTTCAAGTGGCCATATCTTTTGATCGAGAGCTCTAAATAAGAAAAAAATTATATCATTGGAAAGATATCCTTGAGCCCTTCAATTTGGCATCATCAGAATCATATTTTTACAAGTTTTAATGGGTCAAAATGGAAAAAACAACATTTAAGGGAGTGAGAGAAGCCCTAGATAGAAAAATGATCAAATCAGATGGATCAACCACTAAAATTGATTATTTATAGCTTCATTTCCTTATGCAGGATGGAATAGATGTAATGGATTTGCAGGGTGACCATGTAATTTGTAGGTGAATTCAAGTCATGAAGATGGTGGTTGAAATCTTGAAAAACTGTGTTGCAGGGAAAAATGGATCTTCATTAATGATCAAAATCAAATATGATATTTCCCTCTCTTTTATCTCTTCTCTTTCTTCCTTCTGGTATAAATTGTAAAATCTTTCATTATTAAAAGGATGGACATTTAAAACATATAAAGAAACTATGTCAAAATGGTTCCTGAATAGTTGTGAGTTATCAAACCTTCATTTTGGACTTGGCAATGTGTTCTTGTGCCTTCCTTTACAACTATACTGGTATTTACATACTTTTATTGCAATAAAAATTGTTTTGTGGTTTTTTCTCAACCCTGGATTGTTTTATTTGCAAACCTTTCCTCTCTTTTAATTATTGAATTATGTTGTGCATGTATTTATCCTTTGCAAGTTCATTTTGTTGTGTTTCATGTTAGAAAAAAATGGTGAATGAAGCTTTGGGTCTATGTCACTTATGTATGGCCTCTCCCTTCTCCATTTTCCTTCTCTCTTTCCCTCACTAGAATGTCTCTCACCCCTTTTCTGGTGCTATCACCACCTTTTAGCTTAGGATTTCTCTTTCATGTGTATTTCTAACCCTCCCTCTCTCACTGGTCCCTTGGAATGGCTATTTTAGGATTAGTTAGTTACATTTCCTTCTTTAGGAGTAGCTTAACATTAGGTTTAGGTAGAGGAACCAACCTTCTTAGGAGGTTGATCTCATTTATGAAAGTCCCACACTTGTGATATCATCCCATGTTAACCAAAAAGTAGGGATCTATCTTAGAAAAATATTAGGGTGCTACATTTTTTAAACCCCTAGTGGGGCAAGCATTGAAAGCTATATATTTCATAAGTGTGTATCCTGGTTTACATCTTCATTTCACCAAGTTTGATGTGATCTTGGTGAGATCCCATTGGAGGAATTTTTAATCACATCTAGAAATTCCATTAGTATAAAAAACATATTTCCTCGTCAACAAACCTTTCCCTTTCCTTCCATCCATTTCCATTCATTATTTCCCTTCCATTCTTTTCATTTTATTCATACATAAAGTTGTGCAACCATGAATTCATTTCATTCTTGGAATTCTCATTTTCAACAATAAAACTAGTTCCCTCCATCCTAAAGTTTTTAAAATCCTTCTCCAAATTGGGCCAAATGTGCAATGAAGGCAGTTAGGATTAGTTTTAGGGTCCCTTATCCATGGGTTGGCCCTATACCAAGCTAGTTCAGTCCTCAACAGAAGTTGAAATTTATGACTGAGATGATGCCCAAAATTGCAAAGTGGGTTGAATTAATGGATTCTCATGAATCTAGTGTTAGGTAGCCTTGTCAATTGGGAAACCCTACACTACCATTTTACAGCCCTCTCATTCCTCCTACCCAACCTACACCATCTCAGCCTGAGTTTCATATCCCTAGCCTCTCGGCTGCCCCCATTGAGATTTCCCCATCTCCATCCTTTTCCCTTTCATCCCATCTTCATTTCTCCACCCTCTTTTATATTGGCATGTGCGTCCAACACTCCACGTGAGTTTCATGACATGGAATAACTACCTCTCATGGATCCTAACTCTAGCAATTATAGTGGATATTAACACTTGTGGGTTTTCGTTTAATGGTAATTGTGGTCCAACATTTTCCTCCAAAATTCCTTCCCCTATAAAAGAAGAAATCAAACCTTCCCTTTCACCTCAAAATTTATAGAACCATGTTGTAAGATATCCCACCCCTCCTCTTGCATTCCCAAACCCATTTTGGGAAGAAACAAATTAGAAAAAAATAGTCAAGTAGGGCAGTAAGTTGAAGAGCCCAACATAGAAGAACTTACAAAAAAAATAAAGGATTGAGATTCAAAATTTGAAACCAATAAGATACCACAGCTGGTTAATCCTTCAACATAGGTTAAAGTTGAAGAACACAAGGTGGAGGATAATTTTGTAAAATATCAAGCACAAGAAGAATATGATCAATAATCTCTATGTTTTGAGTGTAGTGTGCATGTTTTAACCACATTCCCGTATATTTTTTATTCATCCCATCTTGTGAAATCATAAGAAGAGGAGAAATCATCTCCAAATGAAGTGGAACATGAGGAGCATGGGATCCAAAAGGAGTTTCCTTCAGAGATTGACAATAAAGAGGCTAATTGTTTTTATCATTCTTGAAGGATTACACAGGTGAAGAGGAACCCATTGAACTCACTACTTTTGTAGTTCCAGTATCTATCTTCCAACATAGAGAACATCTTGCTACAAAAACTCCTAGGAATCATCCATAGAGGAGGCTAAGTTTCTTGTAGAAGGAGAATAAGGATCAGATCAGCTTGCAAACAAATTTATTCATGAAATGGAAATTCTATAAGATAATCCCATTTATGGGATTCATTTTCAAAGAGATGGGAAAATCACAAGGATCAAACTATTGGTTCTAAAATCTCGTTTCCCAATCAGGTATTTGGCTATCTTGGAGCCAAAATCAAAGTTACAACCAATCATGCTCATTTCAGAGCATGAGGATGATCATCAAAGAATCAAAGGTTAGCAATAATGCCTATTATTGGTGCTTGAGTTTGTCTCACCCCATCGGGATTTGAAGATCCCTCATTTTACGGCCTCTATTATGTTTTCTATCCCCCCGGGGTCAAATGGTGGCTCTCCTGCATTTTACGGTTTAACGGGTGCAGTTTCCCGGTCAGAATTACTGCTTGGCATCAGTTGAAACGTGGCCCTTTCTGGTTGAATGCGGCTCTGTTGGGGTCTTAAAAAAATTCCAAGGCTCATTTCAAACTAAAACATGTCCACGTGGAGGATTCCGCTAGGCCTTCCCGTACTTAGATTTTTCACATAACTTCCTAAAGGGGCCAGGGACACGTGGAGGGACCACACATGTTTGGGGACTGGCCCTTGAGTTTTATTTTGAAGAAGCGCCAGGAGGACACTTGGAGACTCTGCCAGACTAAGACACATGTTGGACATGTGCTTGTTTGGGGTGTCTACTTTTCGGGACCATCTCAAAGTGCACCATTGAGACATGCAACAGGCAGGGAAACAGAGGTATGGGCCCGTAGGGAAAATATGGAACTTTTTCCTTTTTGGAAAATAGGGATAAAATTTGTAAGTTGAAGCATAGGTCCGCTGGGACCCACATTGGGACATGTGTTAATCCCATTTTTCAGAGGGTGGAGGGGTGGAGAAAAATGTTAACATTTTACTTTTTTCCAAAAAAAATTTATAAAATGTTAAAAGGTGCCCCCAGACCCATTTCCAATTGCATTTTTCCATACGGAGGGCTTAGATTAAAATTTGAAATGCAAGATCAATAAGAGCTGTGCATTTCATTTGATTTTTCCACCATTGAAGCTCCAGGATATTTGGAGATGCATTTTTGCATCATTCTTCATCAATTTTTTGGCAAATTTGTGTCGTTTGGGTCTACAAAGTTTAATTGAATCAATTTAGGAGCTCAATTTGTAGATATGAAGTACTCTTGGTGTGGATATTTTTCTTGGGCTCATGCAGAAATGCAATATGCCTGATCCAGAAGTTACAGAATAAAATTTCAGAGGAAAAGGAAGGAAAAGGGATGAAATGTTGAAGGTACAGGCATGAAAGATGAAAAAGGCGTTGCCACGAGAGAAAAAATGGATGACCTATCAAGACCAGCTATGTGAAGGCTCTGAGAAATGATTAAAAAGGGGATTTCTCACATAAAAGAATTAGAATTATTAAAGGTACTCCCGAGAAGTTGTGGCATGACATCCTAGTCAGTAGTCAAGGGCCCAAGAAATGTGATCTATTCACATTTGGTCCATCTAGCAGATTTTGGATCTAAATTTTTTAAATGTTTATCTGAAAGAAATTAGTAGCAAGAAAAGGTCCCTTGAATATTCCTCTCTTTCGAGGGGAAAATTTTTTACAGGTGCCAAGGATGAAGAAAATGCCTCTAGTTAGAACAATGATGCAAATATTTGCAATGATTCACCTTTTTGAAAACACCTGACAACTTTTTTGTGAGTTTGTTGAATGTCACTTTCTGCAAATCATGATCCAATCAACAAAGGTGCTTTGAATATTCCTCTTTTGGGTGGGGGGGGGGGGGGAATTGGATGTAAAAGGGTGTATTATAAATGCAATGAGATTACTCTTACAAAAGGTCGGAGTTCATTTTCACGAGAAAATTTTGAGAAAAGCTCATCCTCTGAGAAAACTTTCTGAGAAACCAAGTTAACTTCCTCTATGTTATATTTTCATTCATGTTGAGTTGGTTACAAGTGTATAGCCATCAACAAGCTCTGATATTGTTTCAAAATAACTCTCCCTTGTTGATGAATTTGATAAATTTTGAGTTAATTTGTGTCAAATCTCTGGCAAATTTTGTGTTTATTTCACTTTCAAAATGTATGTAAGTAGTTTTTCTTGTTCCTATTTCAATCTTGTATCAAAATCTCTTTGAATCACACAGATCTCAATCCTTGTGATAGTCTAGTGGCATCTATAATTTCATTTTTCAAAAGAGCTTTCATCTAGGAATGAAATAAATGATTTAAAATCCATTTTCTTTCATCTTTTGATAGAGATTGTTTGTAAGCCTCTGGGTGTACCTCAGGTATGACTGATCTTAGATTTTGATGTTTTATTAGGTCTTCTAACTCAAGCCTTCATGCTAGAATCTCAAAGATTGTGTGAAAAAGTGCATGTTTGGGCCTCCATTAATGCACACCTTCTAGTTGAGGGAATGTTTTAACTATCTTTGAAGCTTTCTATTATTGAGTTCTCAATTTGTTGTGAAGTTTCTCAAGGATCTGGAAAATTCCAATCTATCTTGTTGATCTCCCACAAAAAAATTATTCAAATAACCAATCCTACCCCGAACTACCCCTGTTTTAATTTGTATATCCACAGAAGAACAAAATCCATTTGCTAAAATATGCAGAACATATTAGGGTTCCAAATGTCTTCGGTAACCTTAGCCCTGTGTTGAAAATATCTCCATAATCTAGAAGTGGTGACTCGTGAGAGTCAGATTTGGTGTGTTGATCATATTTTCCCAGGCTTTTCTTTATAAAATTTGTGCAAAATAAAGGTATTTGTGTCTCCTTCAATAATTATAGGTTACAAAATAGGTTCTCTTACCTTGGTTGAAAGGCACAACCTAAAATAGTTAGGATAAGATCACATTTTTTTAAGGTGTTACCCACTTCTTCAAGGCCTGAGTGCTAAAAAGTCAGATAAATTACTTCCCCGGCTACAAAACAACATACATAATCATTTATCTTCTTTTAAGTGTCTTGTTAAATCCATGATGCAACTCGATTTGTGAAGAAGAGTAAATCTAGCTACCAACACTAATGGTGCCATTGCCAGGGACTTCTGTGAAGAATTTAAAGTTTTGCAAACCCTGGTAATGTTTCTTGTAGTTATGTGTGTAAATACATTTTGTAAACATCATTCTTTGATCAGATCTATAAGAATTGAACAAAGTTATAAGTTTTGTGTGCTGTCTACCCAATGTTTCCAGCAATTATTGTACTAAGTTTGCCTCACCATTGATAAATTTGGGTGAAGGAGGGTTTGATTTGTAAAGCTTTACATGATTTTTAGTGCTGACAAATATTTGATAGATTATTTTAGTGCATTTGCACAACTAGGGTGAAAATCCTTAGTGGTCACTCCGGGTTGTTTTTTATTTTGATAAATGTCAGTGTCTTAACCTCTGTCAATTGTGAATTTGCTACTAATCTTTACAAAGCTAAAAGGAAGAAGATATTTCTTCACTGTGGACCCTAGTAGAAGGTTGTTTCCAGAGTTTGAAATGTATAATTCAGAAGGAGGAAAAATTTGGAAGGTTATGGGAGATCAAGCATCAAGAAAAGAGATCTCCATTGGTGAAATTGATTGGCACGTAGTGAAATATTGCAATACTTCCTCAACAACTTATGAATCAGGTAGCATCTCTGTAAATCTTATTTCTCCATCTAGAGAGGGTCCATCATCTATATTTAAAACATTTTCTTCTCGATCTACCCCTGTGTTTTCAAAATCAAATAAGGTTTTCAAAGAGACAAAGCTATTGGGGGATAGTCATTCTGAAAATTGTATCCCTGTACCACACAGACCCCTCACTCCTCATCACTCTATTTCTCTTGTAAGGTCACCTCCTTAGAATAATATGGCTCATCCTCCACGTAGACCTCCATTTTCCATTAATACTTTTGGTCCCATCATTTTTAGAGGTATGGATAGCTATCTGAATGTTGTGCCATAGGATGTAAGAAACAGATTGCCTAAGTTTCAAAGAAATAATGCAATAACTAGTGATCAGCACTTGAAACTCTTTGTCAATATGATGGAGGATTTCAAAATCGAGTTTGAAGATGTATACATTAAATTGTTTATTCATACATTAGAAGAGGATGCAAGGGACTGGTATTAATATTTTCCTAATAACTATATTGATTCTTGGACTGAAATGAAGAATGCATTTAGATTGTAGTATGGTGACAAAAAAAACCCTAGATATACCAAAGGTCACTCAAGTTGGGGGTAGCGGTTTCGATAGAGTAAACTTCACAAGGAAAATAAGAGGGTGATTGGAGTTGTTGTATGGTGACAAATATTTTAGAGTCGGCAGGAAAAGCGGGTATTTGAGAAGCCAAGCAGGCCACGGTATCTTCAAATTTGTTGGTTGAATGAGGGATGGTTTGAAGTTCATAGCGGTCAAAGGTGGTAAAAATTATGTCCACATGATGTTTATACTTTTAAAGTGTCTCATTATGGCATTGGTATATACCATTAACTTTTTTTACAACCAATTGAGAATCACCAAAGATGTTGATGGTCTTGACATCCAAGGCATATGTAGCTTGGAAACCCAATACGAGCACTTCGTATTCAGAGATATTGTTTGTACAATCAAAATCAAGTTTTAAAGACAAAGGCATAGGTTCACCATCAAGCAGAATGAGGATAACACCAGCCCCACCCCCACCCTGACACTTAGAACAATCAAAGAAGAGTGTCATTTGGTAAGTGGGTTCGTCTAGGGAGAGGGTAGCAATTGACTCATCTGAGAAGTCAAAGTTAGATTATTGTTCCCTAGAAATAGGTGCATTGTCCAATTAGTCGGTGATAGCTTATCCTTTGATGGACTTTTGATGGATGAATTCAAGGTCAAGGTCGGCCAAAAGAATAAGCCAACGTGTGGCACGCTGATTTTGGTATGGTTTTGCATACATGAAGTGTAAGGGGTCGGTGTTGGTCACAACATGGGTTTTTTGGTTAAGTAGATAGTGGTGGAGTTTGGTGGCAACGAAAACTAAGACTAAGAAAAGTTTTTCGGCATGGGTATATCAGGTTTCATAGTCTAAAAGAGTACAGCTTATGTAATAAACCGCATGCTCCCTGTGTTGTTCATTGTGATGAGCGAGCATGGCCCCTAAGGTGTGATTGGTAGCTGAGAAGTATAGGTAGAAGGGTTGATCATCTTTAGGTGGAATGAGTATGGGTGGTTGGAGAAGGTATTGTTTTAAGGCCTCAAAATCCTTGTGGTAGTCATCATCCCATTTAAAGGAGACATCCTTCTTGAGAAGGTGATGAAATGGTTGACACCAATCAGACAATTGTGAAATTAAATGGTGAATAGACTGCAACTTACCTTGTAGGCTATAGAGTTTCCTAAGGTAAGTGGGCAGAGGCATTTCTAGAATGTCCTTGACTTTAGTAGGGTCAACTTTTATACCACATAGGGAAACAATAAATCCTAGGAGCTTTCCTGAGAGAACCATGAATACACACTTCTTGGGCTGAAGGTGAATGTAATATTTAATAAAGCGGTTAAAGATGGTTTTTAGGATGGCGATGTGCTCAGAGAGGTGTTTTGGATTTGGCAAGGAGGTCTTTCTACGTAATCTTCTAATATATGGTGCATGATGTCATGGAAGATGTAAGTCATAGCTCGCTGATATGTGGCACCAATTTTTTTAAGGCCAAAAGGAATAACTCGATAGAAAAAGGTCCCCCAAGGGGTGATGAATGCGGTTTTGTATTGATCCTCTAGAGCAAGCAAGATTTGGTTATAACCTGAGAAGCCATCCATGAATGATAGCATCTCGTGACCAGCGGTAAGGTTAACCAGTTGGTCAATACCAGGTAGGGGAAAGTCATCTTTCGACGCAGGCTAGGTTTGAGGTCACGGAAATATGTGAAAATACAAAGTCCCCCTATCACCTTAGTGATAGGGACAATGTTAGAAATCCAATGAGTATAATCAATGGGTAAGTTGAAGGAAACTGAAAGGAGGCACTGAAGTTATTCCTTGAATAGAAGAGCAATGTGAGGGTGCATTTTCCTCAGGCTTTTGTTTTATGGGTTTGGCATCAGGGAATGGTTACAATATTTTGAACCACTATGGTGGGGTCAATACTAGGCATATATGCGTAATACCAAGCAAAAGCGTGGTTATGGTTTTTGAGAAAAGAGGTGATGGATTCTTGTTCAGTAGCATCTAAAGAATGGTCGATATTTAGAATGTGCAGGTCATCGTAACTATGGATGTTGATTTTGATACTTGATTCCTTCAACATGGTTTGTGTCTTGGATGGTATCTACTGATGAATATATGAGTCTTTTGCACCACAATAGGTGAGTATAGATTCATCATCCTGACATTGAATGCAATGTTAATAGAAGGTGTATCGCCATCGATCATTTCAGGATAGAGGAAGGGAAAAGAAGAGGGAGCCTTGCCCTCGCATTGATAAGTCAGAGACCCCAAGGAAATGGCATTTATGAAAAAAAAATATAGGAGGGATGGATTTTGGATCCGTTGACTCCGTTGGTGAAGGTGGTGATGAAGGTGGAGTGGGTGAAAAAGGTGGAGAAGGGTGGATGTCCTCCATGAGTTCAATGTGGGCCTTCTGTAGCAAGGTGGTTTAGCAAAGCTGGATACCACTACGGTCATTATGCTTATGGGTAGTACATGGAATAATAGTATGGTGGCTGTGCTCATAAAATCCAAAACTAAAACCATTCCATGCACATCGGTGCAAAAAGGTGTGGGAAAAATGGTGATTGGTGAGTGACTGGAGGTCAACAGAAAATGGGTGGGTTTGTGATGGTGGCTTGGGTGTATAAGTGGCAGTATCAACTCCCCTATAGATGAGATTGGTACGAAGGTGGGGAGGACCATAAAGGAGGTGCTCTCCTATATGGTGATCATAGCGAGGGTGTCTGGTGAAGACTTCCGTACTCTTGTGGAGTAAGGAATGTGTTGACACTATATAGGCGATACTACCCCAAGAGTGAGGCATTGAAAAATTCCTTCCAAGGGATCAGTGGTTAGTCAATGTAGGTAGCTGAAATAGTCAATGTGTCAGAGGTTGGATCAGAGGTAGAGCTAATGGATTGGGAGGCTAACGGTTCGGCTGTGGAGGTTATGGAAGCAGTAGGAATGGAGGAGGTATGTGTAGCTGAGGCAGCGGCAGCACTGGCAAGTGAAGGTGTAGGTGAAGAGGTAGTGGTTATGGAGGTAGAGTCTTTAATGGGTATAAGCACATCATTGGGTTGGTAAAGCATGTTTCAAGTTTTGAAAGGTGATGGGTCAGCCAGAATGGTATAGGTGTGGTCCTTCATGCTCAAACTTTACACAACGATGTAAAGTGGAAGAAAAACAACCCATGACATGAATCCAAGGTCTACCAAGCAACAAGTTATATTGAAATTCCCCCTCCAAGACATAAAATAACTCTAGAACAGTGCGGAGGCCCATTGACACGAACATGGAAGACGATGGTGGCAAGTGTAGAGGTGATAGCATCATTGAATGAACACAACATGACGGGATGTTTATTCATGCAATTGTCAGGTATGCGTATTTAAGCGAATGCATGGGAGGAGATGATGTTAATGCTAGCCCCCCATCAATCATAACACTTCATACACGTATATCATTGATATGGACAAAGATGAAGAGAGTTGGATCAGAGTTCATCAGTTTGATGCAGTGCGATCTCTTCATCTGAGAAGCTAAGGGAGGCTACTTGGTGAGTAGGTGAAGGTGTAGATGAAGGTGGTAATTTTTTTGCAGGAGGCTACATGATGGGGTGTAATAATGGAGGCCATGGGTGTAGGATCATTGGGTAAGACCTCAATAGACTGAAGAACCTCCATGAGAGCTTGACGATGGGACTCCGAGGTTTAGATGAGGTCGTATATGGACATTTTGAGGGGGGATTGGTGTAGTTGTTTGAGCATCGTGTGGTGTGTAACCCCATTGGAAATAGGATACGTGGGGTTGCGGATAGTGATTTTAGGTGTAGGTGTAGATATGGTGTGTTGGGTATAGGATTGGTTGGTGGGTCGGTTGCCTTTTCCTTTCCTTTTTCCTTCTGAGCACGGGTAGTAATGTGGATCATATTGATCTGAGGTGGGGAGGTAGGAGAGGTAGGTGAGCCATGAAAGGTATAACGACAAGAGGGTCAAAAGCCAACAGGCGGGAAGGAACCTTGTGAGATGAGTTGAGCACACCGACATTTGGGTGGAGGTTTGGCGAGTTCCCTGATGCAACCATGTTAATTTCTAATCGTGTGGGTGGCTTTAAGAGTATTGGTGGATTTTTTTCTTTGGGTTGCACCTTCTTAGGTAAAGGTGATACAGGCGCACAAGATCTAGATGGAAAGGCGGATGGTGGAAGAGGGCGAGTTACCCATGGGGATAAATAAGGTGTTGTGAAGGTAGATGGCGTAGGTCATGTAGGATGTGTGAGGGAAAGAGACTGAAGTGTCATAGGTAATGAAAAAGTTACCGATGGTATTAGAGGTATGGGTGGTAAAGAGGTTACAGGTGTGGGCGGAAGTTGTGTTGGTTGCTTGGGTATGTTAGGGGTCTACGATGGAAGAATGGGCTACTTTGTTTTTAGTTTACCAGTGGGTGGAGTTTTCTTAACCGTACTGGAAGGGTGAGGTCCTAAGATGGATAAAAAGGGTGAAGGTGACGAAGGTGAGGTTGGGATATGAGATCTGTGGAATTGGCTCTTCTGTTTGGGTATCGAAGTAGGTTTAGTGTTGGCTTTGGAGGGTGTAGCTAAATCTAATTTCATGGGTGGATGGGTAAGGTTGGCGGTTAGGATGACCCCTAAGGTATTAATAGGTTTATGTGAGGAAGATGATGTAGGTGTAGGTTTGGTTTTCGATGTATGTTGGGTTATGGGTGGGGGTGTGAGTTGAGCCATGAGTGGTATCATGGAAGAATTTGTGATAGTTGTGGTGGTGTTAGGTTTGATTGGCTTAAATAATTTTGGATAGATAGTAGAAGTGTTAGCCTGTGACATCTACATTTGTGTTGACACAGGAAGCAGAAGACACCCCCAGAGTAAGGCTCTATCCACATAATCTAGGTGCTTGGCTAAGCATGAGAACGACACTGATGTAGGTGAGGTTGATGAGGATCTAATGGTGATTCCTATAAAATGTGTCTTTGAAATGGGGAATTTGTTAGCTTTAGCTTCTGTGGGTAAGAGAGCTTAAAGTAAGTCAATAGGATCTTGTGTAACTAATGAAGAATGGTCCCCTAGAGGTAAAGGCATTTCTATTGGGTCCTTGATAGGTGGAGGAGATGACAAGAGCTCCTCTATGGGTGGAGGAAATGATGGGTTCTCCTCTGTGGGTGGAGGAGATGATGGGTGCTCCTTTTTGTGTGGAGGAGATAAACAAGCATCTTCCATGGGCTATAGAGGTACTGCGGGTGACGACTCTCTTGGTGGAGAAGCCAAAGCTGAGATAGTCTCAATGTTAATGGAAGTCTTCCCCACGGGTGAGGAAGGAAAGGAAGAGTGCTCCTTTATGGGTAGAGGAGTAGGTGAATTGGGTTCAAGAATAGGTGGATGACTTTGGGCTAGGATTTCCTCTATGGAAGGAATATGAGGTAATTGGGAAGCAACGGGTGTGTCACTAAAAATAGCATGGACCTTGCGGGTATGGCTATCATGAGTTGAGGTCTCTCCAGTTTAATCAGAAGAAGGGGCATGATTAGGAAAGGGTTTCTTGAAGATGTGTAGGTTTTGATTGACAAGTGCATTAGGATTATCCAAGGTTAACTCACCTTTCTTGAGCATTTCTTGGACAATGTTTTTGAAAGTGATGCGATTTCCATCACTATGACCCTTTACTCGATGATAGTTGTAAAAGTCATGTTCTTTATACCACGTGGGTGTGAGGCGAGAAGGGTCAAAACAAGTGTGTGTGGTTTCATAGGAGGAAGGGTGATGGCCTTAGCTTTAATGAGCTTTTCTAAGACAAAATAATATGGCTCCCCAATTGGGGTATATTTCCATTGTTCCCGTCTGAATTGAAAAGTCTAAATGGGTGTGAGATTAGATGAGGGGTTAGCCTGATTTGAGAGATGAGCTAGGCCAGCCTTGAGTACCACTGCATTAGCAGTTCCCTTGGCTTTTGCGTAATTGTTCTATTGTTTCAATGAAGAAGAGGTATCATTTGACTTGAATGTCAAGTTCTTATTGCGTAATTGGATTTTCTTCTCTTGGATGGCCTGAATTTCTAGTTTTTGTGCCATGGTGAATTCTTCATCGAAGGTTCAAAATGTTTGGACCTGCAGGGTCAGCAAAATATGTCTAGCACAAGCCCGCGTGAAGAGCTCAATGAGTTTGGTTTATGGTAATTGGAATGTGAGTTGATTGATCAGGCTACGCCAACGAGCGACAAAATCTGTGATAGATTCGTCGTCATACTGATGCATAGAATAGAGGTCAGTCATGGTAACCTTCTTAACAACGTTAATGTAGAAGTGATCCAAGAAGGCTTGGGCTACTTGGTTAAATGAGAAGATAGAGTGTCTAGGTAACCCACTATACCAATCTAATACAAGCCTAGTCAGAGACATGGGAAAGGTTCTAAGAAGCAAAGCGTCGTCATGGGAAATCAGATAACACCCATGTTTGAAAGACCACAAATTCTGTTGCAGGTCTTCTTTGCTATTTAAGTAGTTAAATTTATGCATTTCCCAATGCATGGGATATGGATAGGCTCGTTAAAAATCTCATCATAGGTGAGATTATTGCTGGAGCTAGAAACTAATGCCTCCAATGTCTACATCTTGTCCATCATTAACTTGATTAGGTCGTTGGTAGGTTGTGATGGCTGGGTGCCTCCTGTAGCATAATAGGATTGGTGTTGGGCATATGACAGGGGTGGCATTCTAATATATGGCATTGCCATATAGGAAAATTGAGAAGGAGGGAGTGAGATAGGGGGTATGTACCCAGAATGAATGATAGATGAGATAGGAGGCTGCTGATAGTGCGTATATGGAGGTGGAATGGTCGTGGTGACTCTGGTAGCAATGGGGGCTAAGGACTGTGGAATAGAAAGGACAATGTTTTGAAAAGGGGTAGGGGTCACCAACACCAGGGGTGGTTGCGTAGCTACGGGTATATGTGAAACAACAGGTGCAGATGAGGTTATGTTTTGGGTGTTTGGTGAGGGTATAGTGGATGTAGTGAGTGCAACGGATGTGGCAGATGTGGTAGTCATAACAGGTATAGGGCCTAACTACGACACAACTAGGGGGAAGGTAGGTGAGGGTAGCATGAAACTACAGGGGGCTAATGTGGGAGTCAGAATGAGGGTCAGGGGGACAGATACAAGCATATTGTATATCAGCTTACCCGTGGCATCTCGAGTGGATGAGTGGGAGAGATAAAATTACAAGGTGGCAGGGTTTTGTTCAAGGAGTCATGTGAACTCCTAATATCCAATAGTGATAGAGATAGGTTGGATAGGCTTCATGGGTGGTGATAGGATGGAAGGTGGCAAAGGACTAGGTGGGAGTGGTTAACAACTGGTGTGGAATATGAGGGTGTTTTCTTGGCTACACGGGTTAGCACCATGTGAACAGGTACTAACATGGTAAGACTGCTTTCTGTAAATGACACAAAAATACAGCATATATAGGATAAATAGGTAGTGTTAAGTGAATTGGGGCAAAATGTCAGCTGGAAAATTACACAGGCTAACAGATGTTGGTTAGGTTAAACTGACGCCGGTCATAGGTAACTGCGGTCAGTCACTATGGAAAGTGGACATTTTGGTCAAAATAAGGTAAACGGCCAATAATTTGCCAAGTATGCAAGATGCTAATGGGATTTACCAGTAAAGTGAATATGATGATAGTGACAGAGACTTTGAATAGCAAAGAAGGTGAATAGGTGTCCTTTTGGGTAGGTTGACTAAAAGAACTATAATAGATGCCGATTGGGTAAAACCAATGACGGTTAGAGGGTAACCGACGATGGTCACTTGACTGACACCGATTACTATGAAATTGAGACAGCGATGAAGAAAATGTGGTTATGAGTTAAAATTTGATGTGGAATCAAACCCATAATTCTGAGAATGATGAGAATATGGTCTAGGCACACTCAGATGAAGCTGGAATACACCAACTATGATTAGGAGCGTGTAAGGGGAAATAAGAAAATGAAGAACAAATCCTCTCACCTCAAAACTCAAGCCAAGCAGAAACACTAAGAAAAACACGATCCTAAGAGTTCTCTTTCTATTATATTTGTTCATCTTATGCTATTTAAGGACTTACTCGTGAACTTTAGAATAGAATTTTTGGTGAGGATGGCTTCCAATAAAGAAGGAGATATACAAGGAGAGGTTTTAGGTATGTTATGGTGGGGGTGGGCCTTCCTCTAAAGTATGACTCGATAGAAGTAGGGATTTGGGGAGTACTAGCCAATCCTCTTATCAGTGTGATCATTGATAGGCATTCTAAGGAAAGATGACATTTAAGAATGTGTATATTTTTGAATTTGTGTAGTTTGGTAAGACTCAGAGAGAGAGAGAGAGAGAGAGAGAGAGAAAGTGTGCTTTCTACGATTCGTTTATCACCCATCAGCTAGGAATGACTTCTAGTGTATAGGTTGCCCTCAATTAATGTGAGCTAATGCAGAAAAGAAAAATTAAATGAATTTGATTTTTAAACCCAAATAAAAATATTGAATTCGATGACACAAGAAGATGAATAGGAGAAGGGATGCTCTTTCACTAATGTGATACTAATGAAAGGGAAGAAATGTTATTTTTAAAGCACCAAAATACAATTGCTTTTAGACAATAGAAGAAAAGAAGATTCCAGGGGAGAAATTTTAATGTGAGAACCTTTTAGAAAGGAAACAAACATGCAACTTTTCACCTAGAAATGAAGAAATGCAAAGAACCCCAAATGGGTCCCACCAGGCGTGCCAAAATGTTTCACCTAATTCTAGATTGTTTCTTTGAATTTTGATGAAACAAATAAGGGTAAAGGGCTAGGAGGAATACTTATTGAGATGATGGTTGTGGGTCATTGCACACATATGACTTCTTGATCCATAATTGATCGTGAGAGCTTCCTTTTTGCTGGGAGGAACTACCTGGAATGGAAAACAAGACCACCAAATGAAAGTTAAACAGTATATACAATGGACTGCCTAGCGTGTGCTAGATCCGGGAAGTGTGATACTTCCTAGATGGCTGTCAATCCACTGTTTAAAACAAATTAATGCTAACAATAAAGGAAATCCTACTGTAGTTAAAATGATTTAGGTTTCTCATTCGTCTATAATAAGCAAATTCATTCACAACAGGCTAAGATATGATTGAATCTGAAGGTCAAGGTATCTGTCAGGGTACTAGGATTGATCAGGGTAAGGTTCTGGTCTATTTTGTGTATTTGATGGAGGTTTCAGGCTCTATTCTTGGTTTCTGGTCAAAAACACAGATACCGATGTCGGTCTAGTATGATCAGTGTCGGTTTAGGTTAACCAGTGATAGTTGTGGGTAACCAGCGATGGTATGGTCAGGGTATAGGAAACTTAATAAAGACTTGGCAAGGTGATAGATCTGAGGCTAGATGAAAAGGCAAGGAAAATGACAAGGTTCATATGGGTCCTAGATATGCACAGGGATGATAAAATTCTGGGTATGGGCAGTTCAAGGGTGTGGATGAAGGGATGGTCAAGTTTTTCATAGAGGTAAAATGGTGGGGGAATGGAAATGGGTGTAGAAACTAACAACCGAAGTAAAAGGATCTGCTCAAATTATAATGAACCAATGCAGGTTAACAAGACTTACTGTTTGTACGAGCTTGATGTCTGGTTGGTAATGGTGGGTAATAAAATGGAAGGAACTTGGTGTAGTGCTGGCGCTTCCCCGGATGCTCCCGTGAAGACAAATGGCTTTATGGTTGCTTTCGGTATTGGCTATGGGTGCTCTGATGCGTGTACGGAAAATAGTTATGATTACATGCAGCTTTGGTTTTGTCACTTATTCTCAGAAGATTTACCAACCTCTAAACAATGTGCCAACCTCGAAATAAGGTTATTTTGGGGGTTAAATGGTAACTGACGGTGGTTCTGGCTTAACCGGAGACAGTTTAGGGTAACCGACTTCGGTTAGGGTGGGATTTCCTAGGTTTAATAAACTGGGAAAATCCCCTTGATTTTCTGGGATCTCGTTTGTTTTTCCCAGTGAATTAGAATGGAAGCTTCCTTCTATCATGTGGGAATGTGGTTAGAGGGAATGTAGGCTTTGATTTTTAGGGTTTGGGTAGGTCTTAGTTAGTTATGGCAGCTTGCTAAGAATAGGTCTTAGGGTGAGGTGGCTAGATGAGGTGGATATGTGAGCATTATCTCAATTAGCATATTTAAATAATAAATATTGTCAAGATGATGAATTAATTTAAATAAATTAATATTAGTGTGGGATGAAAGGGGCCATGGTTAGGTGAATATGTTCAAGGTGTTTATTTGACGAAGGACCAAAGGGGAGTATGACCTGATTTTGGTGTCTACATGCACCATAAAAATTCACCAATTTCAAATTTCAAAAACCGGAATATTCATGAATTAACGAATATTCGCCACTAAAATTTTCATTTCTTGGAAGATATATTTAAAGGTTTATGTTGACATATTTCTATAGGAATATCTAGAAAAGAGTGAAAGGTGTATGGGTTCCTCAGGAATCTTTTGTGAGATTTCAAGTGTTTATGTAGACTTCATTCCCAATGGATGTTAAAGCCACTAATATTTCCATTTAGCAGACATATGACCTCTGTGATTCACTAGAAATATTTTCAAATGAGCCTATTTTAAGAAGCTAAAATATATTTCCCATGTTTTATACACTAGAAAATCTCACTTTTGGTGTTTTGTGATCTGTTATATCCTTCGACAATATACATAGAGGCTTTGGAAGGAGTTTAAAACATTGAGACATTTTATTTTATTTTTATCTTCTTTCCAGCCCACTTGGGATAATTATTTTTCTATATCCATGATGTTGGTAGTTGGATCCATTCTTAGGTTATTTACATGCATTTACAATTGGCCTTGGGGGTTATTTCAAACCTTTATAATCGATGTTATAATATGTAGAGAGTGATCTATTTTTCCTTTGGTTCCAAACACAATTTTATATAAAAATTTTAACATGGCGCCTTTATATTTTGCTTTGGGGATTAATCCCGTAATTTTCAAGGAGAGGGCCTTTGTGGGGTTTAAATAGAAAATTACTTTATTGTTATATTGGAGAAAAGGCTCCTCTTACTCATTAATTTTGTAGAGATTGAAAATAATTAAATGTTTCACTATGCTTGGGTGAAATTCAAGTAAAGGAATGGGTGTGAGGTCACATGGTAAGATTTTAGGCCACATAACAGGAATTAGTTTTAAGGATTTGAAGGCACCTGAAATCATATAAGACCTTTCCACGTGGCACAATCCCAAAAGCTCAAGTGTTGGGAGAGTGAAATTTCAAATGAACATTTGAATGAGGAATTAAAAGGATCCCAAAGTTGAAAACTCTATATTTTTACATGTGACATAATCCCATAAATTTGAGTGTTAAGGAAATAAGGAGAAATATTATTGTAAACAAAACCTTAAAATCAACCTTAAAGTACCCACTAATTTAGGTTTAATTTATCACTCCAGGTACTAAATAATAAATAATGGCATAATGATATCACCCCTTGATCAAAAAATTCAACACCACTTCTAAATAATTAATTTACTTATTGATTAAAAAACTCAATACAAATTATATTGAACTAAGCACAAGTTATTTCATTCAAATATTGTTGCATCATCCAGATCCAAATGTGATAAATTAAGAAATATTGTTATATTATTCATAATAAAATCATATAAGATATGAAACATAGAATTGATTCATAACTTCATGTAACAGCATATGTAAGTGTCTCGCATAGTTTTTACCTTGGTTGTTTTGATGTTTTCAAGGGGTAATAACCAAACTTGACCTTTATATAGTATGGTTTCTCGAATACACACAAATGTTGATTGATTTTTGTTTGTGCACTATTTTTTGAAAAATGGATCAACGCTTGTCCCTGTAAATAGAATTTCTATAAAAAAGGCTACAAATGATATCAAAATATTGTTAAGGATTAGAAAACATGTAAATTTTATTTAGTATATATGATTACATATATATCAAATTGTTTAGATGAGCCTGTGATTAACACTTATTTATCTAGATACATATAAAACTCATGATTACATCCATAATTCAGACTCTTGGTCCGTATTTAAGTTCTCAGAAATAGGGGAGTTTACAGGGCCAATGGTCTCCTCTTCTTCTTCAGTAATATCAGAGTCAGGAATGGAGATGTAATCCTTAGCGAAGAAGTTAGAGTCTTCTTCTAGAGTTTCATATTAGCGGGTAAAGGTAGAGTCTGAGCTGGACATGCTGATATGGCTAGTGGAATTAGATTTTGAAGCAGTGCGGTAATCCTCCTCCAAGTGTTCAAGACTAGATTTGTAACGGGATTCAAGTTGAGAAAGCTCCTCTCCCAATCTCAATGCCTCATCATAAGCATCTCAAAATGCATCAATAATCTCCCTAATATGTTGTGTGGTGGCAAAGATGACTTCAATACCATTAAGCAGGGAACCTGGATGGCACACAAATCTAATTCGTTGAGCAATTCATATTGCTCCCAATGGAATGGATGACAAAGAAGAGGAAATAAGTTAACTGTAGGGAAGTTAGAATCTCCTGATGACATCTAAGATCATAAAAATAGACAAGATATCAGTAGATATCAAGAAACATGCATTCATTTTGATCAAATTTGGCAAAAAATAGTGAAAAACCCTAAGAAACAAGAATCACTAGCGACTTAAGGAAATCACAAGCGATTGGGGTAATCAGTAGAGATTACTGTGAAATTTGATTAGTTTTTAAAAAAATCCAAAATCAATGATCTAGCTTTGACTTTTACTAAAAAAAAAGTAATAGTAGCATATCAAAGAACTATAAGCAAGAACGTACCTGACTATAGTGCTTAAAATGAACATAATGAAATATTTTACCTTGTAAAATGTTGGTATGACCAATGTGAAAGGAATGATAACCAGATCATACCAAGCCAAGAACACAGATGCTAATCAAACACCACGATCAATAAGATGAAAGAAATTCACCAGAATAGCTTTACATAAAACCTTTGCAAACAAATGAGCAGCAATATCATATATTATTATGGAACTCAATGCAATACATTGAGAATGGGCCTTGCTTAAATAGGCAAGGAATAACAATCTAAGAACCAATCAAAGTCGTAAATCAAGCCATAAATCAAGGAAATAACTAGTCATCAAAGAACTAGTCAAGACCATAGATTTATGAGAGAACTAGACATCAAGGATCTAGTCAATACCATAGATCAAGGAAATAACTATACCTAACAACTAGAAAATATCTCCTAATATCTAAATAAGATAAAAGAAATATCCACACACATAAGTGGGTGAGGATAAATACAATAAAGGTAAATAAAGTACCTAGGTGAACATGAGATAAGGTAAATACCTACTCTAGCACCCCCCCTCAAGTGAAGCTAGGGGCCAAAAAGAAGTGGCATGTCCACATTATGAGTCCCAGTAACTAGGCCTGATGAGGTACTCATGTACAATAACTGGGGAAAAAGGGACACTGTAAGGTACCCAAAACCAGTAACAACAAAGTAAAGAGAGTAAAAACCCGCTCCAAGGCATCCCAAGAAGCTCAGCTCAAAAAAATCATACAATTTTGAATAAGTTTGGTGTGTACTGTGGTCTGAATCCATTGCTCAATCACAAAAATCAAAAATAACTGACACTGGGTTTCACCAGAATAGCTCCATACAAGGAGACTGTTAACGGAGTGATATTGAAAGTGTAAAAAAAATCACCAAACATAATTTGATCAACTGCTGCAAATAGGTGTGCCACAATCCAAGAACAAAAACAAAAAGCAACAAGGCAGGGACACAAAATCTAGAGTGTCACAATCCAAGAAAAACCAAGGTAACAAGGCAAGGACACGAAACCTCGAAAAAGCAGGATCAGCACCACACCCTCCCATACTACTGAATGGGTGGAGTGGCACTATAAATCTATATGAGTTGTCAAAACAACTACTCAAACACTGATAAACTAACACTGGGCTCCACCAAAATAGCTCCCCCATAAGAGAGACTGTCAACATGCCAAAAGCGTCAAAAATACAGATACAAAATCTCTCAACAAACAAGAGAGATACACTACACCTGCTACAGAAAAATGCTCAAAACAAGAAGCATCAAAATGCAGAAGGTATAGAAAGTGGAGCAAGAGGCCGAATGGTGGATGAGGCACACTTGTAGAGTCCTCTCAATGAATGCCTATGTTGCCTCCATGAGTGATCTGATATCCACCCCAAATCAACACGGATGGATGAAGAAGAGGCCTGCATATGACTTGGTGTAAAGTACACAATGGGTGCATACAAAAGAATATCATAATATGTGTCAGGTTGATCACGTTTAACAGCTGAAATCTCAGGTTTATCAATACTGAGTGAAGGTGTAGAACTCATGTGTTGCTCATGATCCTTAGAAAGAGTTGAGCAAACAAAAAATGAGCTCTGTCAATGTGTGATCCCAATGAAGTATCTGCTTGAAAATCAATGTCATGACGAGAATTCCACTTAACATTTGGAATAGAGGAAACAATACCCTGTGAATGTTTGCGAATGACTCCTCTAGTGAGACCCATAGAACGGAGCATGCGAGAACTAAATGCAGTGGTATGCTTCCCAAAAAATCCATGCAGTTGAGCAGAAGTAGGATACACAATATGTGGTACAGTAATAGGCACAGATGTGGAAGAGCATGCAGTAACAAGCTTCATAGGTGTATGAGCATCAAGAGCAGGAACTGACTCAAAGACTGACATATCAATGTCAGTGGGTTCAGGAGCAATAGCTGCAAGTGGACTAGGAGCATGGATATGGCTGTTGAAGTCCACATACTTTAGAGAAAATCATATCATTCTCAGAATCCATGATAGATACAAAATATAACTCCCAGAAGTTTAGAACGTCGGGCTCAGCCGAAATTACATCCACAATTGATTACAACACTCCTCCATATTTGGCACTGAATGAGTGATTGTAGCAAGTCTCAGAATAAATCGCTTCAATGGAAAGTGCACAAAAAAACTAGCACTTTTGCAAAAAACGGCACTCAAATTTTACCGAGTTATCCGATCTTGAAGTCCACATAGCTTTAGAGAAAAGCATATCTGTTATTCTCATTTTAGTTACCACTGATAGATACAAAATGCAATTGTTGTTGCCTTCACCAGACAAATAAAATTAAAGGGGGCTAAAGTTAAGCACCTGCTCAACCGAAATTGCATCCACAAGCTGATTACAACACTCCCTCCATATTTGGCACCATTATAATTATAGTGCAAGTCTCAAAATAAATATTTCCAATGGAAAGAGCACAAAAAAACAAACACTTTTGCAAAAAATGGCACTCAAAACTAAGTTACCGATCAAAAGTTACAAGTAAGCACCTACTAGTAGGAATCACAAGCTTTAAGCCCTCATATGACCATACCATATGACCAAAGGCTAATGATTTTAATGGGTATACCTAACAACTAGAAAATATCTCCTAATATCTAAATAAGATAAAATAAATATCCACACACATAAGTGGGTGAGGATAAATACAATAAAGGTAAATAAAGTACCTAGGTGAACATGAGCTAAAGTAAATACCTACTATAACACAATGAATGGAAATGGATGGCTGAAGGGTGAGAACGAGCGATTTGATGACAAATCTGACATTCTCTGAGTAGCATGATGTTGGATTACGTTGGTTTAAAAGGCTGGGATGTTTGATGAGCTCAAAATGAAGTAGAGTGTACCTACAAAACCTATGGATTCGTGATAAAAAATGGGGTCTGAAAACTTGTATTCATAGATCATCGGCAATCGGATAAATTGCCAACAATTTCAGTGAAATCTTAGTTGGGCTAGAAACCAAATGATTTCCTTCTATTTTCAACTCCAAAGGATGGGTTTTGAGTTTCTTTGATGTGTGGGAGGTTTAAAAAGCAAGAGATGACTCATTTATATGGAGGAGGGAGTTAAATTTTTAGCATATTTGATTAGTTAGGAGATAAGTTAGTTTAGGAAGGTAGTTAGTGTTTTGGAGAAGTGTTTTTAGTAACTTGTTAAGTGACCTAGTCAGGTGTCATGGTGAGCTTGATGAGGTGTGAGGGTGAGGTGTGATGGGATAATACCTTATTTTATTATTATTATTATTTAAATAATCATTTTTATCTCTAGGAATATGATGGGGTAAATGTATTAATTGAAGGGGGGTGATATAACAATGTGTCGTTGTTTTAGTCGAGGGTTTTCTTAGGTTCAAGGGATGCATATTTTTGGTGTCTACATTTTCCTCTTTTTATGTGGAAATTTTTGGGTGAATTTCTAGACAAAAACTATGAAGGAGAATTTGTGTTGGTATGGGAGAATATATTGTAGCGCAATACAGTGATCACTAGTGTGTTTGTGTTTCAAAAGGGCTTTCCCCAATTAGAAAGGGTGTTAAGCGATATGTTGGGAATCAAGTGTCAGGGTGGCCAAAGGGATAAATGCCTGTGGATTTATGATTCCTACCAGGTAAATTTGAGAGATGGGAAAAACCAAATGATGGGGCCAAAGGGCTCGTATCCCATAGACGAATGGTAATTCCAAATTTTTTTGATTGTGTTGATTTGTTCAAGGATTTTGAGAGCTAAGTCCTTTTAGAAACATGGCACACTTCTTTAGGAAGTGAAATTTATTTGTTTTGTGGGTAAAAGTGAATAGGAGTCCCAAAACATAGTAATCACTAGTGATTATGGAAAATCGCTAGCATTTAGACCAATCGCAGGCAATTCAAGAGAATCGCTAGTGATTAGTTTGCATGGAAAATGGGTTATATAAACCCATTGTTTGATTTTCATTGTCATTATTAATGATTTTGTTTTGTGAAAACAATTTTGAAACGTGTTTGAAGAGAGAGATTGTGTGCATAAATTTTTACGATGGCATCCTCAAGTAGAAAGAGGAAACCAGTAAAGGCAGAGGTAAGATTTTGGCTTTGTTTTGTTTTGTTTTTTGATAATTTTGATTTTTTTACAATTTTAGATGCATTTTAGGTTGGTGAAAATGTTTGAAAAGAATCACCATCAATTTATTTAATCACAGAAGATTTATGTAAATCATCGGTGATTTAAGTAAATCACTGGTGAGCGATTTGATTGTTTTGCAAAAAAAATTATGATTTTTTCAAATGTTTTAGCTTATAGAATGTTGTTTATTTATTTTTTGTATCATTACGATGATATTAATTCTTGTTTTATGTTTTCATGCTTTGCAGGTGGATGTGAAGCTGACTATCAGAGATTGCATCTCCTTGATGTTAGAGGAGGTGAGGTAGGATCTTACTGACAATGATTTTGAGCATTTGGAGGCAGTGGGTTTTGGTGGGATGAGATATTATAGGTGGATACATAGATGTTGTAGTCTTATAATTGTACTATTGGAGAGGTGGAACCTTTCCACTAACACTTTTTAGTTGTCTACAAGGGAGATGACCATCACACTAGAGGATGTTCATCTAATCACCAGGCTACCGATCAAGAGGGATCCTATTTATTGCATTTCAAATGTGGAGAGGGTTGACACTATGCATCGTTTATATGGAGGTGATGTTGTAGGTGTTAGATATACATCAGGGGCCTTTGTTTATTAGGTTTTGTATGATGCTAGTAGAGAGTGTTGTCTGAGGATGACCATGATGATGTTGGGGATTTATTTTTTGCACTACCTGATTTAGGAGGTGGGAGATTCCCATGGATGATAATAGGAGTGGTAACTAAGATGATGGTGAGTCATACAGTCTTTGAGTGGGCTCCCACATTATCTATATATACTTACAAAGAGTTGTGGGCTTGGACGTCCCACAAATGATATGGCATTGATTTTGGTTTTTTGGTGCAGTGTTAGGGTCACGAGCACATTTTTATTACTTGTCCATTGAGGTTTCCAGGTGTTATTGATGTAAGGAAGATTGGTTTTATGATGTCGAGTGCTAGTCTTAGCAGGGCGAGGAAGGCCAAGGGGCCTACTTATTACACTGATTTGGTGTTAGGGCTATAAGTTGGTGATGTTATTTGATGGCCATTTGTGGGCTTTCTGGCATATGGGTATAGGGACGAAGAGCTAGGGAGGATGATTTGTTACATTTTGGTCGAGTGAGGAGGTAGTTTGGCCTCATTCGGGAGATACCTGAGGATCCAGTGTTGTACCGATGAGAGGACGGGGATACCGATACCACGTGGGTTTTTTTGATGAGATCTATAGTTGTTGTGGAGCAATTAGGGGCTATGGATCCAAATGAGGATGGACATATAGTCTCGATTGATTATGTAAGAGTGAATCCTAATTTTGGTGCTTTGTGGGCCCATTCTTTGAGGGATTTTGAGAGCATGAGGGCAACAAAGAGGGCTGCACATGCAGTTAGATGTGTGTGGGCACGAACCGAAGGAGGAGCCTAGGGTCTTGAGGCCAAGCCTGAGAGAGTGGAGTGTGATGATGTTGTGGCCAGATAATTTTTAGTGGTGACGGTCAAATTTCCATAATAGAGGCTGAGAGAGATGCCGCTAGGAGAGAGCAAGATGATTTAGTAGTGATCTGAGACATGCTCATCGCTGAGTGTGATGGTCTAATCATAGAGCATGATGGTTTATAGGCACAACTTGTAATTATCTCTACTGATAGGGACAAGTACAAGAGTTAGAGTGATACATTAAGTAAGGCCTTGGGGATTACCTCTCCTTCTATATTTGGTGTATAGTTATCAGCGATGGCTCGTTAGAGAGTGGGAACCTCATCATGTGGCATGGTTTCTACTACTCACTATGAGGCCACGTTAGCAAAGAGATTATTACGTAAACATGATCATCAGGTATTATCCTGATGTTACTCTTTATATTAATCATGTGGCAGCCCAGGGAGGTGTTATTACAGTAGTGAGGCCTGGTGATAGTGCAGTGAGTGTGGGTCATCCACCTTGGAGGCCAGAGAGAGGAGGAGGAGGTGATGGTGGGGACACAAGTGCAATAGGTTGTACTCCTACTGGTGCTAATACTATTTTAGGGGTGTATATTTCATGATGTGATATTATAGGCTCATAGAAGCCCAGTTTGATATATGTATGAGACATTCATGAGACATTTTATATATAATGATATTGATTTTGTATTGACAAGCTCATAGAATCCCATTTGATGTTATATGGATGATGTGGTTATTCATATATGGATTTTTTATTTATTGATGATGATGATGATGATGATGATGATGTGTATTTGTTTTTAATTTACGTTGATTATTGTATGTGTTGGATGTATGCTTCATGATTCTTGATGTCTAATTATTTTTGGAAAGATTGTGACCATCCTAAGTGTATTTAAAAATCTAAAATATAACTAAATAAAACTAAGTAAAAGTTAAAAGGAACACCCCACCTGAATTCCTTTTAGCGTATATTATGGGATTTGATAGCATCTGCAGTTGAAGCCTTTCAAAAATGTTAAAGAGACTATCAATGGATAGTTTACACAAGCTACAATGGGTTAAAAAATGTAATCTTCATGATAGTAATGGAATAAAAGGATCATATGGATGCATTCCTTTGTTGGGGAAGAAGGTTCTCCTTTTTTAACGAATTTAATAGGTTATAAATGCCCCAAATTTTGCAATAATATTTTTGGAGAAAAATGATCAATGTGAGAAGTTTTCTTATGGGAAAGTTGATCAATGTGGGAATCTTTCCTAGATGTTTTTGTATTTTGAAGTTTGATCAATACGGGAAGCCTTATGCATATGGGTAGCCATCCTTCAAGGGTATGGTCTACGTTATTGATTTGAATTGAATTTGAACTGTCGTCCTTCGTGGGATTGGTCCATGATTTTTCTAAGTATTTTTCCTTTGAGGGATCGGTCTACTTTTATTTTTATTTATAATATGCCATTTGAATAGTTGTCCTTTGAGATATCAGTCTATCTCTTTTTGACTTTGATAGGAGGAATCCGTGTATGTATTTTTGAATTTTTTCAAGCTGAGGGAAATATCCTAATAAACCATTTGTTAAAGAGGGGATGAGCGCATAGGTAATTTTCATCCATATGCTCAGTGTAATAGTGAAAGGAAAGAGTGATGGAAGGATTCTGAGCTTGTGTAATAAAGGATAATTTTTTGAACAAAATTGTTGTCACAATAATTGATTCATTTAAGGGTTCCACTTCGGATTCCAGTGGAAAGGCCACAAGTGCAAACCATTTAAGGGTTCCACTTCAGATTCCCCACCAAGAGAAGCAAGACAACACACTCCTGACCTATACTTGTGAGTAATAATATATGGACCAATCTAGTTGGGAGCAAACTTTCCACATTTTATTTGTTCCAATGTATTTAAATTTTAATTTTCTTTAAGCACAAGGTCATCAAATATAAAGTAACATTCCTTGACATGTTTGTTATATTCCCTAATAATATTTTGTTGATAGACTTGGTGATATTCAAGAGCTATTAAACATTTTTAATCTAATAATTCAAGTTATGCTAGGTGATTTTGGTGGTGCTCTTCATCAGGAATAAATTCCTTTAAAGACATGCGAAGTGATGGAATTTTTCTTTCGAGGGGGATGATGGTTTTAGAAACATAAATGAGGGAATAAGGTGTGGCACACATGTGTGTACGGATGCTAGTTTGATAATCCCAAAGGTAAAATGGAATCTAGATGTGTTAGTTCCTTCCTGCATCATTTACCATTTTCATGAGGATTTTGTTGAGTGAATTATTAGAGGCCTTGGCCTATCCATTTTCTTGGGGGTAGTATGGTGATGAAAAGTTGAGCTTAATACTGAATGTGTCACAAATATTTTTAACTTCCTTATTCTTGAAGTATTTTCCATTATTTGTAATGATCTTGTGTGGGATCCCAAAATGACAAATGATATTTTGATATATGAAGTTAATAATAGGTCTGGATTTTTTTGAGGTCAAAGCAATAGCTTCAACCCATTTAGTGAAGTATTCAGTCACAGTGATGATTGAATGATGTTGTTGAGAATATTTCAGATTAATTTCCCCAATGAGGTCTAATCCCCATTGATAAAAAGGCCATAAGTCGTGGACCGGTTGTAATGCTTGAATGGGAATGTGAATGAGATCAGAATGGATTTGACATTTAATGCACTTCATTACGTATGCACAACATTATTTGGTGATTGAAGGCCATTCATACCCTAGCTGTATGATACGTTTAGTGATGGTGTTGCCACTAAAATGACCACCACAAATACCGTTATGAACCTCTTCAATTGCTTGGGTTGATTCATGTGATTTGAGACAATTTTACATCATACCATCAAAACTACGTTTGTATAGGATACCTCCTATGAAAATGAAGTGAGCGACACGTTGTAAAAAATATCATTTAGTGCCTTTTGATAGGTCTAAGGGGAGTTTAGATTTGGTGAGGTAATTAAATATTTGATTGTACCATATATCTAATGGATTTATGTCAATGTTGTGGATGGAAGATGGCTCATTTTGATGTGAAGGATGGTTTAAACGTTGAATGACTACAGACATCTCAATTTTTTCCTTCAATTTTTTTTTTGAAAGGGACAAGGGATCCTAATGAAGCCATAATTTCTGCAAACATATTAAAGGATTTGGGAATATCTTGAATGGTATAATGGTCGAATGCACTAAGGAGGAAATTAACAACAGCTTTATATCTTTGAATTATTTCATTTTTACATTGGTATTCTCCTTTAACTTGAATAATGACTAGTTGTGAGTCTCCGTAGATTTCCAGGTCATGGAAACCTAAGAGAATAACGGTCTACAAACCCATGATTAAAGCTTTGTACTCTGCCATGTTATTACTACACTCAAAATTGAGTTTAAATGATAAAGGGATGGGAATTTCCTAAGGTGGTATAATGAAAACACCGGCCCCTCCACCTTCTTGACATTTAGCGCCATCAAAAAAGAGGGTCATTTTGACTGGGATGAAATCTGACTCGTAACTGTCAGATTCATCAATGTTATTAATGAATTCATCTGGAAAGCATTCATGAGTAGCAATTTGATCAGTAGCAATGGCTTGAACTTTAATATATTTTTGTGGTATAATTTCTAAATCAAATTCGGTCATTAACATAAACCATTGGGTTATGCGATCATTATGATAAGGTTAAGCATGCATTGATTTAAGTGGGTTAAAACTGATAATGACGTATGTTTTTTGGTTGAGAAGATAATGTCGTAGTTTGGAGGTTGCAAAATACAGTGCAAAACACATTTTTTTCAAGTTCTGTATAATGTGTCTCATATTCAAGAAGTGTGTGACTGATGTAATACATGGCATGTTCGCAACCTTGATTATCATGGTGGGTGAGCATAGATCCTAAGGCATGCTCTGAAGTGGATATATATAAGTAACATGGTTCTCCCTCTCATGGTGGAGTGAGAACATGTGGTGGAAACAAATATTGCTTAATTTGGTTGAAGGCTTTTTGACATTCAGCATCCCAATAGAACTCGATATTTTTGTGGAGTAGGTGATGAAAGGGTTGACAACAGTCAGAACGGTGTGATATGAATCATAAAATGGACTGAAGTTTTCCTTGAATTCTACACAGTTGTTTAAGATGGAAAGGTGGAGGAATTTCAAGGATTTTTGTAACCTTTTCAGGGTTGACTTCGATTCCACGAATAGATATGATGAATTTAACAATATTTCTGTGAGAACACCAAAGATAGATTTTGTAGGATTGAGGCAAAGGCAAAGGCAAGTGAAGATTGGTTCTAATACTTTGAGATGGTTTTTGTGAGATTTATATTTTCTGAGGAGGTCATCAAAGTAATCCTCAACGATTTTTTGGATGAGATCATGAAATATATATGTCATAGCACGTTGATATGTTGTCCTTGCATTTTTAAGCCCAAAAGGCATAACATGGTAATAAAAGGTTCCCCAATGGGTAATAAAGGATTTTTTATGTTGATCATCAAGTGCAATAACGATTTGGTTATAACCTAAAAAACCATCCATAAGGGAAAGAATTTCATCTCATGTTGTTAAGTCAACAAATTGGTCTATGTTTGGAAGAGGGAAATCATATTTTGGACAAGCAAGATTAAGATCCCTGAAATCTATGCAAATGCATATTTTTCTTGAGGCTTTGGTTACTATAACAACATTAGAAACCCATTGAGGATAGTCAATAGGTATGATGAAATTATCCGTTAAGAGACATTGTAATTCCTCCTTAACAAGGAGAGCTATGGAGGGATGCATCTTACAGAGTTTTTGTTTGAGTGTATTAGAATTAGGATATGTGACTATGTTATGTATGATGATGTCGGAGTAGATCTCGAGCATATCATCGTATGACCAAGAAAATTCCTGATGATATTTTGTTAAGAATGTTGTGAAATCCTGTAATTATTGTGGATTGATACTTTGACTGACTTTGACTATGTAGGGATCCTACGAGGTTCCCAATTTAATGTCGATGTTTGATTCGTTTAAAAGGGTCGGTGTATCAGAGGGTAAGGATTTCTGAAGAAATCGTTCTTTAGCTCCTAATTGAGAAAGAATAGCTTGATCATCCTAACACTGAAGGATATCTATGGTAGGTGAATCTTCTGCAACCATTTCTGGTGAAACAACTGGTAATCATTTGACAAATTTTTCTAATTGATAGGTGAGCGGTCCTAAGGATATAGTGTTAACTAAAACAAATTTGGGTGGATAGATACAATATCATCTATATCCTGTGAAATCTTCTATTTTGACGGGTAGTGGCGACTCTTGATCAAGGATGTATGTAGTGGCTTAAATTATTTACAGGGTATATTTTCTATACCCTATATTGTTCTTCTCGTATGGTTTAAGACTTCGTAAGATAGGTTGTTCATTTGTTCCTTGTTCATAACAGCTAAGTCCAAAACCTTTCCATGCTAAGTGGTGTAGATACAGACAGGTGAATTTGGGATTATCAATGGATTTAATATTTGAATTGAATGGCATTGTGTGATGTGAAATAGTTGAATGTGATGGTGGTTTATCAAACTCGCCATAAACAAGATTCGTTTTAAGATATGTTGGCCCATAAGAGATAATATCTCATATAATAGGGTCATAAATGGGTTGTTTGTTGAGGAAACTATACATTTTTGCTAATGGAATGGAGTTAAGCATAAGAAGGTGATATTCCCCAAGAGTGAGACATTTTACAGCCTCTATAATAGAGGAATCATCTGATATTTTGGAAGAAGCTATTGATGTGCTAGTGGATTATTGATAAGAAGATTCAGATATGGAATTAGGTACAAATACATTGTTTGGATGATACATCATATAACAGTCGGCAAATGGATTTGGGTCAGTAGGGACCATGTAAGTCTACCCTTCATGTTCATACTTAAGGAAGCGATGGAGAGTTGAAGGAACGCAATGCATGGTGTGTATCTAACGGCATCCTAATAACATATCGTATTGGAACTCTCCTTTTATGATGTAAAAGATTTCTGGTAAAGTTTTGACACAACCTTTAAGGGGTAAGATGACAATGTCTAGTGTGGGTGTGATTGTGTCATTGAATTATCATAGCAAGACTGGAGTTTGAGCAATAACTGTGTTGGGTAGTTTAATCTGATCAAAATATAGAGAGTATATAATTTTTATGGCAGCACCACTATCAATCATGACTCTTTTCATAGAGATAGCATTGATTTAAGCAGTCATAAAAATGATAATTCATGATCTTTTGGTCTAAGAGTGGGTATTTCAGATGTTTCAAAGGTGATAGCGGTAGATGATTTCAAATCACCTCCAAAGTTTGTAAGAGGGGTTGGATCATTAGTTGAGATAGTAATGGATTGCATTGCTTCTATCATGGCTTATTTATAAGCTAGTGATGTCTGAACGAGTTCATAGAGTGACATTTTGATAGGAGATTGGTGTAATTATTTGGTAGCTAATTTCTATAATGTGGTGAGGGGGAGAGAGGTGGTTTTTATTGAAACTTTGGCTTTATATGATGATGGTTGATTACTCTCTTTAGGGGCCAAAAAAATTAAGGCTTTAGGTTTATCAGATGGTGTTGATAATTCTGGTGGTGGGGCTATAGTGATGGAGTCTTTGTCTTATTTAGATCTAGAGGGATCGTTGTCATAACCTCACAAGCATGTGGTAATGTGAACAACATTAAATTGGTGATTAGATGCTTTAGGGGTAGATCCATTTAATGGTGTTGATGTTGTTGATGATATTGAATGGGAAGGAAGAAAGAGTGAAATGCCAAACTTCTAGATTTTCTAATAGAAGGCTTTACAGTCTTCTATGGTATGACCTTGCGTTTGGTGGTAATCGCAAAAGGCATCAAAATAATATCAAGTGGGCTTCGACCTTTGATGTTTCGATGGCTTAGGAAGTGGTAATGTGATGAGTGATTCTTGTAGCAAATTATCTAAAATGGTAGCATATTAACCCTTTTGTCTGAATACGAATGGGCCTTAATTTCTCATGGAGGTAGGTGAAGCATGTCATTTGGTGATGGTTCATTTAATCTGCAGTCGTAGAGGTCTTATATTCATTCCAACGAATGGGCAACAGGAATCTTATAAAGGTGGTAATTATAGAGGATAATCAGATTTTATAGGAGTAAGCGGACGAGGATTAGATGTGGCTTTCCATTGTGGGATGATAGATGTAGCATAAGGGCTCACTGTAGGAACATAATGAGTGGGTTTTACCATTTTCATAATGGGGTGATTGACATGTATGATAAAGTAGGAATTGTGATTGGGATCGGGGATGATATTTTGTTCAGGGGACATCATGGGTCTTGGCTTATGTATGACAAATGGTTCTTTAAAAAAAGGTATGCCCCTTGGATGAAGAGGTAGGCAAAAAGGTGGAGGACCATGGAAACAATAAGTTTCAATCATAGTGGGGACTTTTAGATACCTGAACAATACCATGTTTATTTGGTCCCTTAAAATTCTTAGATGAGCTCAGTGTATTAGTTGAAGTTGATGTTAATGAAGGAAGAGGGGTTCAAATAATGTGGTTGATATAGTCCACACGATTTTTAGGATTATTGATTTTTGTAGGTTGTTGATGACTAATATTCCTGGTGGATTTAGGTGGGGTGACTAAGATAAAAAAAAATCTAATGGGACCATTTTTATGTTTGCAAATCTGGGAGCAGGTGTAGGTGTAGTATTATTTGTAGATGTAGGCATGGATTCCAAAACAACATCGGGTGAAAGTACAAGAGTGGGTTTAGTAGTAATTGACGGTTCAACAATCGTGGATTTATCACATGTTAGTGCCAATATCATAGATGTTGAATCAGTAAATGAAAAGGATGTAGTAGTAGTTGGTATGTTGGTTGGAGAAGGGGAAGGTTCTGTAATTGTAATTTCATGTTCATTATCCTTTAGTGGAAATTTTGGGGAATCTGTTTCACTCGGCAATAAATCGGATGAAGGAATAGGTTCAATTTTTGTTATTGTGTTAATGGTGTGGATGACATTAGCTTCTGGTGATTCAAAGGACAAGAGATGATTTGGGAAAGGTTATTTGAATATGTCAAGGTTTTGGTTCGGGGGTGCATTTGGATTGTCTAAATGAAGGTCACCCTTATCGATCAAGTCCTGAAGGACATTATGAAAATTGTGACACCTTTCTATGTCACGGTTTTTACCTCGATGGAATTTTTAATAATCATTATCATGGTACCAAATGGGCTTTGATACCAATATGTCAATAGATCGGATGGCTGGCAGTGATATGATGTTAGAAGCAAGTAATTTTTCAAAAACCGCATCGTAAGTTTCTGCTATAGGTGTGTAATTACGTTATTAATGAACTCGTTTAGCAATATGATTTTCTTTGGGAGTGGATTTGAATACAATGGCATTAGCAATTGTTTTAGTTTTATCTGGATTGGATGTTGATTTGGGTGGGAACTCTACTTTTGGTTTGTTGGGGTGAAGCTTTTCCCAACCATCTTCTAGAGCTTGCAATTGTAACTTACGGGCCATGGTGAAAGCTCCATCGAAGGTGTGGAATGATTGGATTTGTAAGGTGGATGAAATGTTTTTAGCACATGCGTGACAACAAATCTCAATTATATCTAGACATTTCATATAATCTTTGATAATTAGCATGTCCTAACCTTTCATGCCATAGTTTTGAATTATTCAAACTTTGAGATATAAAACAAGATGTAGAAGAGAAATCATCAAAAATATACAGACTATTTCTTTGAATTCCTTTAATTATTATACTCTCATTACTATCCCTGATATACCAAGTATCCTTCATGCATGGATTCTAGTTGTGTCTATACCTCTTTCGGATGTTAAATATTTCCAATGTGTAGAAGGTACTCATCATTCACATTGCGTAGAATCATAGAAAGAGCCTCCTACATTTTTTGCAAGAATGTATTCATGTTATCTACATTTGTTTGACAACCAGTGGGAGAAACCTTACATCCAGAAACAATTGTCCAGAGTTTCCTCGCCATAAATTCTGTTTTGACCCTAATATTGTAGTTGGCTTCATTCAGGATCTGGTTTTTGTCAAGAAAGAAATAGTTGGACACCATTGTTTTCCTAAACTTGTAAAATACACCCAATTATAGTATACAATGTACCACATATTTAGATACATATTTATCAATAATAAAAACAACACTTTTAATAGAATCATATCTAACTTTTATATATCTAAAGAAACTATTTGATCATAACTAATTATGTCATTATAATGCATACTAATTAACCTCTCATGACCAAAATAATAACTCGCAATATAAAGGGCTCTGCATTATACCCCTTATTTATATAAAAAATTATTTCTGACCATATAGAAGTGAAGAAGACACCCCTAAGAATGCATAACAACTTCAAATTTAAGAAAACAATTAATGTAAACAAAAATTCGGCCATCTTAAAGTTGACATCTAAATGACCATCATAATGGCTTATTATTTGGTCTGGTGTGACGGTCATTTGAATGTCAAATTTAACATAGTGAAAGTTTCCTAAAACCTAGGAACTTGAATTTGATGTCTAAATGACCGTCATATTGTCTTATGTTTGGTCTACCGTGACGGTCATTTGACCGTCAAATTTAATAAATCTAAAACTTGTGTATTTCGAGAATGTGAAATTCCATAATTTCTTCTTCTGTATAATACTAGGGAGGTTAGATTTTAATACATTAGAATAACCTATTATAATTTATAATGTAAAAATATATACACTTTTTTTTAAGTATATAGTGTATAGAATGTAAATAAAAAACAACATATAGTTCATAAAAATTATAAACTATAGTATATTATTTTTATATAAAAAACACATAACCCTTATTAAAGGGGTTTAAAACCAGGTTAAAATAATTTTACTAAGTGCAAGTAGATTTGTGAGAGTATAGATTAACTTGCATATTTTACAGAGGGGACAAGTAATTTTACCTAACCAATGAAATAAATTGAAATCCCTATTTTTGTGAACCTTATCTCCTCCCTTCATTTACTCTTCATTTTACCCCGCACACCATTAAAACTATAAAATATGACTCAAACTTAGGTTTGTTTCTTTTTTTAAAATTGTATATACCTAGATTTATAAGTTTAGTTTAAATATGATTAAAACTTAGGCTTAGAATATGGTCTGTTGACTCTTCCATCAATCCCATGTAATTTTAATATGGTTTAAGGCTTTTAATATATAGTTTTTTTTTCAAAACTATATAAATTTTAATATGATGTTTATATAAATTTTTGTATAAAATTTATTCTATATTATATATATTTTATTTAAAAATAATAATATAGTTTTCAAATTATATAGGATATAGTTATAGATTAACTATAAACTATAGTTTTTCAAATCGGATCCTTTTAGAGGGGACCAAAGAACACGTGTATGAATTTACCTTCCAAAATATTCAACCTACAAACACTTGAAATTATAGAAAAGATGAAAATTATTTCATATAATAATAAATCTTTTCCTTTTCTGTATGTGATTTTCACACAGGTAAATATTTGAAGCCTCTTTCACCTGTGCAAGTAAAAATTTACCAAGAGTTTAATTACACAAATGTAGTGCCAAAATAAATTGGGGAAAAAAGAAAGGGACCGGATACTTTTAAATACCCTTTCGGGTTGGTTGAAAAAATCCGTACAAATTAAATAAATAAAATACAAAATATTTTATCTTAATTTATTTAATTTACCTCGCTCTATTACCATGTTAGAATTTGAGGATTCTAATAAATACGGATTTAATCAACTTACATATTGCATAATGTTACAATAAATATTTAAATAAAGATTACATCATAACATAAGTAAATAAAGAAATACTTACATGAAATAAATAACACATGTGACACATTATTTATAGTGGAAAACTCCAATAGGGTAAAAACCACTTTGAAAATAACCTTTTACTTCAGAGAACTTATTTTACATCCAGTAAGATCACCTCCTCCTTTAAAACCCTATTTACCAAGGGTAAAACTAAATCACTTGATTTACACACCTTTGATATATTTCCCGAATATATCAAATGAGGACCTAAAATCCTTTTTATATAAGGTGATCGGGTATGTCTCCTGACCCACCTTTTCAACCTAAAATGGTTGACACATACACCTAGGTTTATAATATTTAATATTAGAAATATAACCATTTCATGATATTAAATATTTAACCTAAAGTATACCTAGGTTAGAATATTTAATAATAGAAATATAAATATTTCATATTATTAAATATTAACCTATATATTAGTGATGGACCCATATACATTAAGGGTTGGCCAGACCACTTAGTCATTATGTTCCAACACACAGTTTCTACATGAGGATAAAGGCGATCAAAGACAATAAAGATATGCAAATGATGAACAGGAAACACCACAGGACATATATATTACTCCAACAATTGGGCACAGTATTACATTTAGAAAAGAGGCAAGCTTGTTACAAAACCCAAGAAGAAATCTAGAGCTTCAAGATCTCTATTTTTTACAAAAGAGGGACTTGAGACAAAGAAGAGCATCAACTGCTTTCTAGAATTATATCTAACTACTTCTATCTATCTGTTTTTTACATCTTCAACCATATCTATATATAGAATGGGGAAGAGAAGATAAGAAAACTTCCTACACTCCTTTCAAATGCTTTTGATTATGACCAATGGAGCGAAGTAAAAAGAAAATATTTTTAAGATCTCTCTCACACTTCCATTATCTGCCCCTTCTAAAAGGTGAGAGCCGCACCTATTTAATGCATCTTTACTATCCTGCGACTAACTCCCTTAAAATGGAATCACATTTTTAGGAACATCCCTTCGGTTCTTTATTACATGACCAGATATTTTTATCTTTTTTACATTGGTTTTCGGCTTCATGACCCAAACGACATCTATTTTTTCATTATACTGAAACGACCATTTGAATGTAGATGAATAACTTGAGTCTTTGTAGGTTGGCATTCTTCACACAAGACTATGTATTAACTCGCTACTAAAATGACGGCCATATGAATCTTTACCTCCAATATTTTGAAAGATCTTTAGTATTAAATTTTTTAAATGAGTCATGTAATCACTCTTATGTGATACATGACTTTCCACCCCTTTTTGGATCATGCTTGAAATTGGAGTCTACTTCTTGTAAGACCCACGTGGGAAGCCCTCGCATCTTTAGGATTTCTATTGCCCTTGTTGGTTCTAGGAATGTGCAATGCCGACACTTGGCACCAACCGTGGGTACCCTATTTGTTCCTTTGGGGAGTGAAAAGACCCCATTGTGTGTAATGTCACAACCCATTTTATTAGTTACACTTGGAAACCCTATGGGATTCTGAGACCTTGCCCCCTTATTTTGACTCTTGAAGTTGTGACAGTTGGACACTTGGCATCGTCCATGAGCCTTCTCTGTGTCCTTTGTGTTTTGAAAAAGTCCCATCTCCAAATAGGATTTAAAAACAATAGAATCTTATTTTCTATAGATTTTTAGATAACAGGTTTATTACGAGGGTTGTTGCATATATTGTGAGGCAGGATGTGTGCTGGTGATGGCACTAGTATTAATCATCGTTGTTTTTATGGGAACAAACATAGTAATATTTTGGATTAGGGTAGTATTCTATTGAGAAAAAATAATTGTAGAAAGCGGGAGAGATCCCAATGAAGAGGTTTGAGTCTATGAAGAAACCAAGGGAGTAGATACAACATCAGTGGTACTACTTAGAGGTAGTGTGAATGTTGTAGATGGGCTTTGTGAATATGTGAGTTATTGGGATGGAATGTTCTAGGATGAAATCATATGAAGTTCATATATAAGAGCCGAGGAGACATGGGATTTTAAAGGTTGATTGGTAAGAAGTTGTTCATTCGACATGTCAAATGGGTTAGTACAATTAGTAGAATTATAGGATTGATTATTGTCCAGTGTTTTGGGTTGACCTGAAGTGTAAGGAAACAATTGTTGGATAATATGTTCTTGATCTACAAATTAGGTGATGGGAGATGAGATTCGATAGGTGTGTGTTTCAGACTGAGGTGTGAACAGTTGCATTTGGACATTTCTTGCTACTAGGTAGGCATTAAGAGTAATTGGGTTTGAGTCTAACATTTCTTCAAAAAATTGGATCACCCCTATTGTAAAATGGGAGATCAAATGTAGTGGGAGAAAATGAGTGTTATGACTCTGGTATATAGAGGATTTTTCCTTTATACTATTATGGAGAGTGAAAATATTGTTTTCCTACTTCATTCTTATAACTAATCCCTAATTCATTCCAAGTTTGTTTATCAAAAAAAGGGTTAGATGTGTTTTTTGATAAAGTAACGTTTGTGGTTGCATAGGTGACAAGATTGTTGTTGGAAGTGGTATGGTGCAAAGTGGGGCTTGAATTTAAAATGTAGGTGGTGAGGTAGACATGTTTTCAAATGGTTGATTACGTGTTTTTTGCCTAATAAGTACCATAATAAAAAAACACACACAAAAATAAAAAGCAGATGATTAATGACTAAACGTGTTGATTATCAAATAGTAAACAAAGGCAAGCATATTATTTATTTTATTGTTATGTTTCTTAATTATGAAAGATGAAATGTGTAAAAGGGCTTATGAGGGTCCTAAGAAATGGCTATCTAAAGCTGATTTTAGGTGTGTTTCAAGCCATAATCCTCAATATACCCAAAGATAAGTGAGGCAAAACACTGTACTATTTTTGATACGGGCGTGGTATTGGGACCTACCCCCTCACTTCACGGTCCCACTGCAATAAGGGAGTCAGGTGCTGAGTAAAAATATACTGACAAACAAGAGATTATACTCAGTTAGAACATCAAGTCGGTTTCCCTGTTGGGTGATGAAATCCTAATCAGTTTCACCTAGGTGGGAGTTGTTTTAAATGTATTTTTTATTTGAAGTGATTTGGTTGTGTGTGAGCGAAGAGTAAGTTGGTGCAAAATGTATTTTTTATTTGAAGTGATTTGGTTGTGTGTGAGCGAAGAGTAAGTTGGTGCAACCAATTTTACCTTATTAATTAAACTATGTGAAGTAGAAAGGATGTAATTTTTGTGTTTTAAGGTCTTGAAATGACATGTTGATTTTGATGGAAACAAAAAAACAAGAATGCAAAACAAAAATTTAAAGAGATGGTTTAAAAAATTACCGCGAAAGCACTCCTTATTTCTTTTAATTTTATAATTTTCTTGGAAATTATTGAAATTTTTAGCAAATATAGAAGGTACAGATCCTCCAGCTTGATTAGAAAAATTAGGAAATAGAAAAAAAAATGATGCAAATTGATGATAATATGTTAAGAAAATAACATAGGGAAATCGCTAGCAATTCAAGAGAATCGCAAGTGATTGGAAGTCAGTGAAAACAATAATAAAAATGAAGCTAAAAATTATGAAATAAAATAGAAAGTAGGTCCCACCGAGCATGCAAGAATGTCTCGCATGGTTTTTACCTTGGTTGTCTTAATGTTTTTAGGGGGTAACAACCGAACTCGACCTCGATATGGCAGGGTTTCTGGGATACCCACGAATGTTGATTGACTTTTGTTTGCACACCATTTTAAAACAATGGATCAATGCATGTTCTTATAAACATACTTCCTATAAACAAGCCTACAAATGATATCAAAATATTGTTAAGGATTAGAAAACATGTAATTTTTATTTAGTATATACGACTACATCTATATCAAGTTGTTTAGATGAGCCTATGATTAACACTTATTTATCTAGATACATATAAGACTCATCATTACATCCATAATTTGTACTCTTGGTCTATATTTAGGTTCTCAGAAACAGGGGAGGTTTCAGGACCAGTGGTCTCCTATTCTTCTTCAGTAAGATCAGAGTCAGGAATGGAGATGTAATCCTCAGCGAAGAATTCAGATTCTTCTTCTGGAGTTTGTATTGGTGGGCAAAGGTAGATTCTGAGCTGGAGATACTGATATGGCTATTGGAATTAGATTCTAAAGTAGTGCGGTAATCCTCCTCCAAGTTTTCAAGACTAGTTGTGTAACTGGGTTCGAGCTGAGCAAGCTCCTCTCGCAATCTCAATACCTCATCATAAGCATCCTAAAAGGCATCAATACTCTCCCTGATAATTTATGTAGTGGAAAAGATGGCTTTAATACCATCAAACAGGGAATCCTGGATGACACAAATATCTAAGTCATTGAGTAATTTGTATTGCTCCCAATGGAATGGATGATGGAGAAGAGGAAATGAGTCAATTGTTGAGAAGTTAGAATCAACTGATGACATCTGAGATCATAAAAATAGACAAGATATCAATAGATAACAAGAAACATGCATTCATTTTGATCAAATTTGGAAAAAAATAGTGACAAATCCTAAGAAACAAGAATCACTAGTGACTCAAGGAAATCACAAGCAATTGAGGTAATCACTAGCAATTACTGTGAAATTTGATTAGTTTTTAAACAAATCCAAAATCAATGATCTAGCTTTCAATTTTACCAAAAACAGAGTAATGGTAGCATATCAAAGAACTATAAGCAAGAACGTACCTGACTATAGTGCTTAAAATGAATAGAATGAAAGATTTTACCTTATAAAATGTTGGTATGACCAATGAACGGAAAGGGGTGGTTGAAGGGTGAGAAAAAGTGATTTGATGAAAAATATGACATTCTCTGAGTAGCATGATGTTGGATAATGTTGGTTTAGAAGGCTGGGATGTTTGATAAGATCAAAGTGAAGCAAAGTGTACCTACAAAACCTATGGATTCATGATAAAAAAAATATCACATTCCAAGGATCTACACACACACACATCATTATCACTACACATATGCAAAGGTCACATCTATGATCCTTATCCTTCCCTATCTTTATAATTCCATGGTACAAATCTTGCACTATTCCATTTGGGATGCTAAAACACTCATTCGACACACTATTGGGTATAATCTTCATTCTACTCTCAATGGTATGTTTTTATTTTCTAATTTATGCTAATGAATCCTTATTCACCAACATAAAGTAGGGGAAATTTAGTCACTAAATCATGCATCACTATGTATATCTATCCACTAAATACTTCATTTATATGCATGATTCCTAGGTGAGAGATCTATTCAGTAATAGCTCCTTCACTTTTATTTGTCATTGATTTTATATTTTTCATCCTTATTTCTTATTGTTTCTGACTTACAACTTGTAGTCTTACATACTAGCTGACACCTTTCTCATCTTTGATTTCAATTTTAACCTTTTTGAGCACCCAATATAAGACCACCCATTAGGGATAGGAGCATTTGGGAACTACTGTCCCCTCTGGGCACCTATGTACTCCTTATTCTTTTTTCGTATCTTTCAAATGTTACTTCTTTATTTTCTTGTTTTATCACCCTTAATTGGCCTTTCACTTGTTTATGATGAAACTTAAGTAAAGTAATCATATGTATACATGTATTATTTAACCTCATTAAGGGGGCAAGCATTCAAGAGGCACATACTATTATAAAGAAATAATATATCATATCTACTACACCAATGAATACACTTTGGGACTGCATACTTCACTTTATAGGAGGGTTTATTCTAAATTCCATACCACATATTTGCATTGGGACAAAGTATTTGTAACCCACTATTATTTTTATGACTGACACTAGGGCATCCTAGTTCAGTGACATTATTTCAGTTACACACACACTAGAACTATATTGAGTTTGAAATGTAGTGAAATTCTTGGTGACAATCACATTGGGGTGACCACTGAGTTCAGTCTATATCAATCATATGCATATTTTTATTCATCTAATATACACTTAAGTATTGTGCATGTAGCTAGGGTTCCTCTTGCAGGAATAGGTGTGACAAAACATAAGTGTAGCAAACACGACGTAACCTACATCAAATAAAAATAAATAAGAAGTAATAAATAAATAACCATATCTAGAGTTATTTTATAGGTGCCAATGCCCAGAACATCCACTAGGTCTTGGGCGGCCTTGTCCTATTCTAGACAGTTTTTTTCCTATTAATTTCCATATCATAATTTCAGACACATAACTTACACATTACAAGAATAGTTTTTCCAAATCATTCACAAGTCCAAAATCAATATAAACCTATAGTTATAAGTGTAATAATTCTCCAAACCATATCTATCACTCTTATGTGTACTTATTTAACGTGATTCTGTTTATTTACTATTTAATCTAGTTAATTAGAAGTATCTTTCTCTTATATTTAAATTTCACTCCATCACCTTTATTCACACATTGTACCCATTATATCTACTTTTTTCTTCTTATTGCATGATATTATACTTACTTTCATCCACTATAGACCTTCATCTCTCATTCTCATTTACATTATAGCCTCCACTCCTCATGATTTCAATGTGTGACCTCAGGGTTTCCTCCATGGCCGATGTCATCGGCCATAGGTTATGTCACTTATTTTAGTTTTTCCATATCCAACGCCATCGCACACAAGCAATAGCATCAGGTATATATACCTCTTTGTTTTCTTGTTAGTTTCACTAATAAATAATTTGAAAACTAATTTCTTACATATAAATTACACATGACCTGCTCTTTCTTGTATTATTTTACACTTATTAGATAGATTTGAAGACTTGAAGCTTGCCTCTTTTGCACTTAGGTCACCATAGTGAGTTACGACTCGAGATATTTTTGTTGATCTTTCTTCTTCCCCACCCATAAAGATTCTCTCTTGGTGTTTTTGTCTCTATGGAGGATTATGTATCATTGGTCATACACACACTACAAGTAAGTATTTCTAACCCTCTTTAATATTTATTTTTGTATGTATGTATTGTTATCACCAAAAAATAGTACCCTCTAATATCTCATGAATGAGAAATCAATGTTTTTTGCTAACATGGGATGGTCTCAAAAGTGTGAGACTTGCAAGGTGAGATCAACCTCTAGAGAAGGTTGGTTCCTCTACCTACCTCTAATGCTAACACTACTCCTAAAATAAAAATTCAAAGGTACCACGGAGAGATAATGGCTAGATGGATACAAAAAGGGAAATCATAAGTTAAAATTGGTAATAACACCAAAATAAAGGGGAAGGAAATGGAGAAAACATGGTAAGAGAGAGCATACAAATGTCCCACATACTAAAACTATGAGAATTTACCTCTCCCACCATTGACAACACATGAAGAAGGAATCCTATAAGTAGGAAATGCACCCAACATGATAAATAAGGAAACAGAGAGGTAAGAACATATAAAACATGGGAATAGGGCATAAAATAGCCATAAATGCTTGATTTTATTGATTAAATGATGTATAGTCAGTTACATTCATGGAAAAAGGTAAAAATACATTGTAGAGACCAAGTTTAAGGTATGCAACTCATGGGAACCAGGATACCATTTTGACATGGTTTTGTTACAAAAGAGAGGGATCCTTCTTATAATGGATGAGTTATATTTTTATAGAGAAAGAGAAGGAGAATAGAGAAGGAGAGGGATGAAAGGACCATCGAGCTATAACCGATTGATTTTGAAATTTACATTGAATGAGTATGGGCACCATGTATGTATTAAAGGTATGGAAACCTCTAACTTTAGCCACCAATTCCAACACATCCCTTGAATATATCATATGCCACCATATTGTAAAGAGTGATGCCATTAAATTCTTGTGGTTGAGTCATCTAGAACTAAAAGTTTTATTGGGATTATTTTTACTTTTTCACCCAATGAATGCATTTAATTTTTGAATTCCTTAATACCAATGTAAATTATTTGATGATACCTTTCCAACGAGATCAATTTTTCTTTATTTGGAGTAATAGAATGAAATATATGGTTATTTGAAATTTGTAGCTTGGGAGGAACATGAGAATGACACATGAAAACATGTGATTTTTCATTGAGATTTCATTTTTCCTACATGTCTATAATTTTATTTTGACATGGAAGACTTTAAACCCTATTGATTTTTTAAATTCCATAGACTTGAAGTATTTAAAACCCAATTGCTTTGAGAGGTGTTGGAAACCATACACGTGTCCTAAATTTAAATGCTCGATCTTATGCCACCTGTTAGATTTTGATTGGACAGTGGGATCATACCTTTGACTACAATGTCATGCAGACCTAAAAATCCATTTTCTTTTATTAATTATGTGGAATTATATCTTGTGGGATGCCTTGGCTTGAGATACCCATGAAATGTTGGCACATGTCCCTTCCTTTCACCTTTGATCTTGCACTATGCATCAGCCTGATCTTTATTCTCAGGCATTGAGGCTCACTCTACATTCATTTCCACTCAAGTTCTTGAAATGGGTGACATTTGGAAACTCGTCATTCTCCATGGGTTTTACAAATGGTTTAACAAATTTCTTCATTAAAATAATGGTTGAGTCCATTTTTAAAGAAGTTATACAAATTAATCTAAGGGGTTAATTTGGGATAATAGCTTGGTGACTCACAAAGTAATATTCTTGCTAGATTAAAATATTAGTGGCCTTTAGCATCCATTAGAAATGGATTTGATCTTGAAAACATTGAAAAACTAGTCTAAAACTCTAATTTTCTTACCGTTGAGCCATATGAAGCACTACTAGACTTAAAACCGATCAGGACCTACTAGAATTGATATGTGGAGCTTTGAATGAGACTTAAAAATTTATCCAATATTTGATTCCACCATAAAACCTACTCGGGCTTGGAGATGAACTTGGAATAGCCTTGATCTTTGTTAGCATATGGATTTGCATGCATGCAAATGACATACAATAGTGTGGGAACGAAGTCACTCCTCAATGAAGGTGAGGCTGCCTTTATTGAAAACCAAAACTGTATTTACATCTATACATTCAAAATTGTATGTGGGGGGTGTTTTAGAACATCAATGGAAAGAAAAGTGAATGAAGGAGATGGAATGGAATGAACTAAAAGAACATGCAAGAGTTAGGTAAAAATAGAGCCAAATATTGCATGAAGAGGAAAGTTGAATAACCAACACAAATAAAACATAGTTTGAGTTAGCCAAACAAGAACATGTAAAAGGGAACACACATGAGAAAATAGATAATCAGAGCTTGATCACTGTGAACTAGAACAACCGAATAATAACGTTGACAATAAGATCAAAGATAATTTTTTCATGCAAGATTAAAACACTTAACATCTAATGAACATAAGAACATAAAATATTAAAAGAGACAATGAATGAGACACAAAGTTCGTATTTCATTAACTCCAAAATGTTTTTCACAAAAGAACACAAAGTTTCTTCCTAAAACAAAGCTTGCACACAAAATTATTTATTCTCCTCTCTCAAAGTCACCCTTTACAAATGAGTCCCTCACTTCCTTTTATAACCCAAAAGTTGGTTACAAAGTAGTTAGGGTTTTACATGATCATTAAATAAGGCACATAAGTGACCTTTGAATATTTCAACAACTTTATTAAAGACAACACAAAAATAGAAATTACTTAAAATATCCATGTTTCCTGAAAACAAATAACAACACCTTTTAAAATATACAATAATAACTAGTGCCTTATCAATTGAAATGGGGTTCACCTATCTCAAACATATGAGAAATGGAATCTCCCACTTCGTTAGATACCAAGATAATCAACTCCCTGAACCACCAGTGAAATTAGGATCTGCCCCTTTTTCCAGTTGAAAGGATCTAAACCTTCCTAAAGTTTCAAACATCTTTTCTTCTTCTATAGTTTCACTTGGTCGAAGAATAGCCTCACAAAATACCTGAAATTCAAGAATTCTAATTGGCATATCATTTAAATTAACAATTTTGGATTGAGAATTCTCAAATAAGTTCTTTAATTTGATTCACTGCTCCATTGAAACTGACAAGAAATTGTTGGTGGGAGTGTACATGTCCTTACAAAAATGTGAAAATTGTTCTTCTACCTACTCCGATGAACACCTTTGATTATGCTCATTTACAAGGTTACAAGGAATATCAACCATGAATTCCTGAATCAAGAGAGTGAAGTGAAGGCTTCATTGCACATGCTTTCATAATGGATCATAGAATCCTCGAGAAGTGTTTTTATTGATTTGAGATGTAGAAACCAAAGAAAACGTGTCCCTTGATGTTCAAATTCAAGAATTCCTTTAATAGCTAAAACTTAAGATTCCATACTTGTCATCTCCTGTAAACTGGGCAATATCTCATCCAAATTTGATATAGTAGAAACAAAATTTTCTTTGAAAGAAAGAATTGGATCAAGATACACACTGACATCTTCATGAAGCTTAACCGCAGTCTTGATCGTCCCCTGGCCTAAAATGAGAATCTCTGAAAGCCAAGTTTTAGTGACATGGCCCAATGTGTTTATTTCCTTTGACAAATTGAGAGTATCTTCATCTGGGGCAGCCACTGCATCAGGTATTGGGAAGGTGGATGATATGGGATTTATCAAATGTTGAACATATTCCACCAATTGATTCTTTTCGGCCTTGAGCTGAGAGTTTTGAGACTTGTATTTCTCAAGTCTCTTTAGCACGATATCAATTGAATCTCAAGCCATCGCCATGTCACTTTCTAATATAGATATTCCAAGTCTAATTCTGGAAACTTCGTAGTAATAGGTACTATCTCCACAGAAATGTCTTATCTTGAACGGGCCTAGCCATAATGAATCAAACTTCCCATGCTTTCCTTTCAGCTCACATCTTTTGTCCCAGAGAAGAACTAAGTCATTGATTTAAAAATTTCTCTCCCTAGTTTTCCTGTCAAACAACTTATTTACCTTGGATTGATGTCCCTCAATCTTGTTTGCCACTTGAATTCTTTGTTCCTTGAGATTTCTTAGGAACATGATCCTTTTATCTAATGCATTGGTGAAGCATTCATCATCAACTACCTAAGCTAATTTTAATGCTGGTAACTCCAGTGTGATGGGAATTTGAGCATCGGTTCCATACAAAAGTTGAAATGGATACATCCTGACTACCCTTTTAGGAGTTATGTGTTCAGCCCACAATGCATCATATAACTTTTTGTGCCAAGTTCTTTGATTTTCTTCAACTAACTTGCGCACAATAGTAATGAGGTTTTTTTTGTTGGATTCACCCTGACCATTTCTCTTCTCTTTGACAGGTGAATTTGTGGAGTTTCAAACCTCCCATCTAAAACTGTAATGCAACTTTGCCTCTTGGCATTTTGTAGTGTATTGTATCAATCTTTGGAGCAACTAATGCATGTCTGTGGACGATTCTCAACCCTCTTTGTGTTCATTTGCATGAAATCTTGATCAGATTCACTGCAGTAGATGTTTGTTATCACTGTGCATGATCTTGCATTGCACTTTATAATGGTTTGTGTTTATTGGTAGTGAGCACGTGTTCTTCATTCCTCGGCGCATCACTTTTGTTAGTTTAGGTTTTATCCTGATGCATTTTCTTACCCTGTCTCCTTGGAAAGTTCTTCAATGATTACTGGTTTTTGAGGCAAACCCTGCTGCATTTTTATGTGTGCATCTGAACAGAGGAATAGTTGAACCCGGCCTTCACATCTGGAGAGCCATTTCCCGATTCATCAAGGTCCCATACTTGGCCAGTAATAATGTGCTCTCAGAATGTTATGGGTTGTCACACTGAGAGTCTCAGACCCATCGAGTTGCGGACATTTAGGGGTGATTGTGGAAATCTTCACCATCAACCTAGATTGTTGATCTTTATCAACACGTCTGAGGAACATGCCATCAATCTCTTACTTGAACAACGTGTTATCCCAGATGAGATACCTAGATAGATCTTAGTTTGATAGTTCGTTTCTCCTTAGCTGTCAAATTCTCTAGACACTCGCCATATGTGAGGAAATATGCAGTATCAGAAGTACCATTCATCTATGATACTGAAAAAAACTAACAATGGTAAATTTTCTTCAATTGGTTCTTTTTCAGAGTTATCTCATGGTTCATTCTCTGCAATGAGTTGGCAGAGTTCTCTTCCTTGAACCAACTTAGTAGGCTTGATGTCCAGATCATATTCTTGGATCTTGGAGACCCAATTACCTCTTTTAGATCATGGTTCTTGTTGTGTCAACATTGATTTCACTACAGTGTCTGGAACTAAGACTTTGGTGTGAGAATTTAACACGCAGTACCTGAAGTGTTTCAGGGCTCTTACCACCACGTATGCATGTCTCTCAAGAGAAGTGTAATTAAGTTCATGTTTCTTGAATCCTGAACTCATGAATGCATGATAGGATATTCGATCCCCTCTTGATTTTGCTGCGTCAGGATGGCAGAGATTGTGTGTGGCGAAGCATAACAATAGATTATAAAATCCTTTTTAAAATTAGGACACACCAATGTAGGAACTTTTCCAATAGCACCTCTTGATTTGTCTCAAATGCATCTCTACTCTGTTCTTTTGACCATTTGAAGGATTCTTTCCCTTTCATCATATCAATGATTTCCTTTAGTCATCTCAACAAAAATCCAGCACGAATCTTCTCAAAAATTTCACCTTCCCAAAGAATGAGTGGACTCCAGGCTTACTTATAGGCAAGGAAATATTTTTTATAGCTTGAACACATTCAAGAGTCGATCTTAGTCCCTTCCTTAGAAACAATATGACCTAGGAGTTTCCCTTCTGTAACTCCGAACACGGACTTTTTTGGATTCAAAGAAATCTTATGAAGCCTTCACCTTTGCAATATTTTCTTCAAATCCCTTAGGTGATCTTCTCGTTTCTTGGAGAACACTGTCAATTCATCTAGGTATATCACAATGATCTTGTCTTTATAATCTGCAAATTCCATATCCATGGCCCTTTGAAAAGTTGTGCCAACATTGATCAAACCAAAGGGCATTCTTCTATACATGAATGTACCCCAGGGGGAAGTGAATGCAGTTTTATGTTGATCTTCTCTATCCACTTCGATCTTATTATAGCCAGAGAAGCCATCTAGCATAGACAACATTTCCGATCTAGTTACTGCCTGCAAAATATGGTCCATCACTAGCATTGGGTAGTTATCCTTTAAAGAAGTCTTGATTAAAATTGTAGAAATCTACGTAAATCCTAATTCTTCTCCCATTTTTCTTACGAACCGGTACAATATTAGTTATCCAGGTCGAATGTCAAATAGGAAACATTATTTGTGCATCTAGCATCTTTTGAACTTCATGAAATATTGTCCCTACAATCTTGAGATTATATTGTCTTTGCTTCTGTCCTGAATGGAACTGCATTAAGATTTAAGGGTATGGTAGCTCCATTTCCCTAGGTTGGAAAGACTTCAAGTGTTCGTATGAATAAGCCAAAATGTTAGAATATTTGGTAAGGAGATTTATGAATTTCCTGCACTCCTCAGGTGAGCAACACTTACCAATATTGATTAGGCAAAGTTTATCCTTAGTACCGATATTAACTTGCTCATAGTCAGTAGAATTTGTAGGTCCTTCCTGCTCTTTCTCTTTGATAAACCTGTCATGTTTGTCAAAAATTTCTTCAAGTGAAACCAATCCTTTGGGAATCTTATTTCCTTTGAGTTGAATGATGCCATCTCTAGGATATTTATTCTCAACTCCTTCCTGAATGGGTGAGGTAGTTGATTCACAAAATGCCGAATCACTACCTTCAAAGTACAATTGTTCAAAATTTCCTCTCTTTTCCAAGAAGGCAATAATTTTTTGATCATCATTAAATACATGCCAATTTTCTACATTTTCAGGAACACTTGGCCTAATAACCATTTCAATGGTGTATTTTTCTTGATCAAATTATGAATGGGGAATCATTAATGAATATGAGACTGCTAGAGAATCTGCTTTGTCATTATTTTCACAAGGGACATATTTTATGGAAAAAGTGTCGAAGACTTCTATTACGTCCCACACTTTATTTCTGTAGTGTCTCAAATGATCATTTTTTACTTGGAACTGATTTCTTACCTATTTCACGATCAATTTTGCATCTCTAAAGACTTCCAAATTTTTGATCCCTTTCTCCTCTACAACTTGAAGGCCAAGGATTAACATGCCTCATACTTTGCAGTGTTATTAGTATTTAAAAATTTGAGTTTGTAGGAAAAAGGAAATATTTTACCATTTAGAGATATGAGCACCACTCCTACACCAGAGCCCATCGAGCAACAACTTCCATCGAACTCAAGAGTCCATATCTCATTGGAATCTTGGCAAGTGATCTCAGGGGTATGAACTTTCTACAGTCATCATATAATTACCCATACTTGAGCCTTGGAAAAGGATATGTGCGCGAGGATCTTCAGTTTTAGTTACCGTGAACTTTGGCTGAGCTTCCGGCATAAGCTTTTTTATTTCTCCATTGATAGGAATCATGGCGTGAGACCAATCCATTTGAATCTCACCACCCAAATCCCTGCAAAATTTCCTACTCAACAACATTCCATACGAGGCGGGGAATATCAGTAACTAAAATAGTTACCTTAACTCGCTTTTGAGGGAATTGGGATAAAACCATTTGGGCTTCTTTAATCTACCTGATCAGAGGAACTTGCTTGGTTTCCATGGAGTAACATGATCTAAATGTTCTCGTACAAGTCAAACCAAGAGCATGTGCTACTTTTTCTGACATCACATCATCCAAGGCTCAATAGTCTATAATGCAATTACTTAATTTGCATCCGTTGATCAGAAAGGACACAAAGAAAGGTTCAATCTTTTCATTTGAAGGTGTAGTGGCTGCCACAATATTTTGAGTTTTCCCATCTTTAGGGGTTTTCAGAATTCCTTTGGAGGAATGAACAGTAGAGTCACCTTTGATAAACTGGACCAATTTCTCGAGTTGATCCTTATTGGACTTCAAGTACTCTGCCTGTGACATGGAAATTTTTGTTTTATTGATACGATCAATGATATCAAATTTAGGCAAAGTAATCGCACTTGAAGTCTCAGATACTAAGTTCTTTCAAACTTGATGATGGCACACTTTTGACCTTTACCTCGGGCTTGGTTGATACGGATGTGGAAGAAGAAGCTTTCTTCATAGTTGGTTTACCAGCTGATTGATCTAACAAAGGCCCTCCTTTCTTTAAGATAGTTTTGACCTTTGAAACCTTGGTCACCTTGGACTCTTTAGGAACCTCGTTTGTCTTAGATTATTTGGGAGTTTCCTTGGAAACCTCTTTATCTCCCGCCTTAGTGGTATCCTCCTCCTTTTTCTGAGAGCGCGTGAAAACGGCAAAAGATTGACCATTCATATCTTCTATAATTTCTTCGTATTCGTCTTCCTCATCGGAACAGTACTTAAAGAAATGATTATTACTTTCCCCCTTAGGATCTTCAACTTCAGGTTCAAATGTCTCAGAATCTGACTCTTCTTCATCAATCTCGACGACTTCAATCTCATCATCACTTTCTTCAATGACATCACATTTTGAATTAGTTGCAGGAGTTGCTTTAATAGCAAGCCTCGTTGGAGCACCTGCAATCCTGGATTTATTGGGAACATATCCTTTTCTCGGGATGTCTTTATAAGGAGCAGGTTTACTACTTTGAGAAACTTGCTTTTTCAAAGCCAACACATCATTAGCCAACTTAGTGAGTATAGTTTCTAAAGCATTGGGGGTTTCTTGACTCTTTCCTTTGAGGGAATTTTTCTTGAATTTTCCTACCATGATTAAGTCATATTCAATTTCTATGGCTAAATATTGAGCAAGTTCCAAAGTAGCCACCTTAGCCCTTCTCAGCTGATAGCATACTTCTGGTTATTGTGCGTTAATAAAGAAACATTTTTGTCCAACAAGGTTTGGACGAATCCCAACGGGAACTTTGTTCACCATCTTGTTGAATTTAGCCACGAAATTCCTCATGGGTTCTGTTGGCTCTTTCTTCGCTTGAGATAGTTGGGCAAGAAGAGCATGTTCATCTTCTTCTGTTTTGAATTGATTTTCAAACTTAGTTTTCATATCATTCCAATTTTTGATACATCCATTGGGCAGATGATGAAACCAATCTGCAGCAACATCATGCAATGTTTCGACGAAGAGACGAATAACAACATCTTCATATTCTACCGAAAAAATAGCACATGCAGCGAAGAAGGCAGAAATATGATCATCTGGTGACGTCTTCCCATCTCCGTTGAACTTGGGAAGAATATTTCTTGATCCTTGTGGGAGTTCATGTCGAGTAGGTAAGGCCAATGGGCCTATGGCATTTCCCCATGGTACGTTGGCTGCCATTTGAGGAAAGATGGTATGTAAAGGTAAAACAATGTGAGAAAGGATAAGTGCTTGACTAGTAGTGATTCCTTCCTTGCTTGCTCTTTCAGGACTTGATGCAAGGCTTGCAGATCTACGAGGTGTGTTCTTCTTTGGAGGAGATAACTTGAAACCAAATTTTCCTTAAAAGTCAAAAGTGGGGTTAGATTGACCTTTATATTTTTCTCCTTGCGTAAACCTCTTTCCTTTCAGTTTGGAATATTTATGGTGAAGAGATCACTAGCATGTTTGACCGGCTCTAGCCTTTTCTCTTCACTCTCTTTCTTGAGCTATTTGCACCTGAATAACTCTAACAACTCTCATGGCTTTCTCTTCTTTGTTATCTAGTACTGATGTGGCAAGATGAAAATGATGCTTACTCGTGTGATTTTCCCAAATAGCTTGCCTCAAATCTGATGATATGTCTTCTCGAGTATCTGAAAAAACAAGATTTAGTTGCAAGATAGGTGGGTTACCTGTAATAGTCATACAAATTTTTACCTTGGTGGAAGAGGACCACATCGGTGAACAACGATCAACACGTGTCCAGGAGGTCTCCTAGGCCACAAGTGCGGGTGCTCTTCTCCTAAGGTCTTCGATGTAGATTTCTCTGTCAATGACTCTATAAACACACACAAATTGCTGCAAGCTTTCACGGTTTTCCCAAGCTATTATTTGAAGGATGGCAACAATGTCTCCTTACAAATATTCGTCAGGCACAAGGTTCGGTTGAAGAAATAGAGTTTGTGCAAAGGGGATAGTCATAAATATTTAACCAAGCACTAGTTAACAATTCCTGAATCCCCAGTGGAGTCACCAAAAAATGTTAGCATATGGATTTGCATGCATGCAAATGACATGTAACAGTGTGGGAATGAAGTCCCTCCTCAATGAATGTGAGGCTTCCTTTATTGAAAACCAAAATTGTATTTACATCTATACATTCTAAATTGTATGTAGGGGGCGTTTTGGAACATCAATGGAAAGAAAAGTGAATGAGGGAGATGGAATGGAATGAAGGAAAGGGGTGGAATGGAATGAACTGAAAGAACATGCAAGAGTTAGATAAAAACAGAGTCTAATATTGCATGAAGAGGAAAGATGAATAACCAACACAAATAAAACGGAGTTTGAGTTAGCCAAACAAGAACGTGTAAAAGGGAACACACATGAGCAAGTAGATAATCAGAGCTTGATCACTGTGAACTAGAACAACCGATTAATAATGTTGACAATAAGATCAAAGATAATATTTTCATGCAAGATTCAACACACCTAACATCTAATGAACATAAGAACATCAAATGTTACAAGAGACAATAAATGAGACACAAAGTTCGTATTCCATTAACTCCAAAATGTTTTTTCACAAAAGAACACAAATTTTCTTCCTAAAACAAAGCTTTCACAAAAGTATTTTCTTCTCCTCTCTCCAAGTCACCCTTTACAAATGACCCCCTCACTTCCTTTTATAACCCAAAAGTTGGTTACAAAGTAGTTAGGGTTTTACATGATCATTAAATAAGGCACTTAAGTGACCTTTGACTTTTTCAACAACTTTATTAAAGACAACCCAAAAATAGAAATTACTTAAAATATCCATTGTTTCCTAAAAACAAATAACAACACCTTTTAAAATATACAATAATAACCAGTGCCTTATCCATTGAAATGGGGTCCGCCTATCTCAAAGTATGAGAAATGGACTCTCCCACTTCGTTAGATACCAAGAAAATCAACTCCCTGAACCGCTGGTGAAATTAGGATCTGCCGCTTTTGCCAGTTGAAAGGATCTAAACCTTCCCAAAGTTTTAAACATCTTTTCTTCTTCTAGAGGTTCACTTGGTCAAAGAATAGCCTCACAAAATACCTTCAATTCAAGAATTCTACTTGGCATATAATTTAAATTAACAATTTTGGATTGAGTCATTCTCAAATAAGTTCTTTAATTTGATGCACCGCTCCATGGAAACTGACGAGAAATTGTTGGCGGGAGTGTACATGTCCTTAAACAATTGTGAAAATTGTTCTTCCACCTGCTCCGATGAACACCTTTGATTATGCTCATTTACGAGGTTACAAGGAATCTCAGCCATGAATTCCTGAATCAAGGAGAGTGAAGTGAAGGCTTCATTACACATGCTTTCATAATGGATCATAGAATCCTTGAGAAGCGTTTTTCTTGATTTGAGATGCAGACACCAAAGAAAACGTGTCCCTCGATGTTCAAATTCAAGAATTCCTTCAATAGCTAAAACTGAAGATTCCATACTTGTCATCTCCTGTAAACTGGGCAATATCTCATCCAAATTTGATATAGCAGAAACAAAAGTTTCTTTGAAAGAAAGAATTGGATCAAGATACGCACTGACATCTTCATGAAGCTTAACCATGGTCTTGATAGTCCCCTGGCCTAAAACGAGAATCTCTGAAAGCCAAGTTTTAGTGACATGGCCCAATGTGTTTATTTCCTTTGACAAATTGAGAGTATCTTCATCTAGGACAGCCACTGCATCAGGTACTGGGAAGGTGGATGATATGGGATTTATCAAATGTTGAACATATTCCACCAATTGATTCTTTTTGGCCTTGAGCTGAGAGTTTTGAGACTTGTATTTCTCAAGTCTCTTTAGCATGATATCAATTGAATCTCGAGCCATCACCATGTCACTTTCTAATGTATATATTCCAAGTCCAAGTCTAGAAACTTCATAGTCAGCAGGTGTCATAGCATCACACTCTTTATCCACTTGTGGAATGGCAAGGTCTACAAATTTGTTTCCATCATTATCCACCATTATTCGAGAAAACACCTTAGGCTTCTTAGGAATGATGTCATTCGAAAGTTTGAAAAGGGCATCAAAATCAATGTCAATTGGCTTGACAACTCTCTTCCTTTTCTTTACTTTAGAATCAACCCAAGAAGGAGTATCATTCACTATTTCAGCATACAAAATCCTGGAGCTCGAATCAATATTATCATTATTCCCGACATCATGAGATCCTTCTTTAATCCTATCTACGACCTCGATTTGAGGAGACACAACCTCAATATCCACTTCCTGATTATTTGGGAGATTTTGGGAAATCCGTTCATGAACTACATGCTCTGAAGTGTTTGATATTTGAATTACCTGGCACCTGAGTGGATGCTTGTTTAAAGCATGGCTGGGGATCATTTGCTACTAGCTTCTGAGGGAATATTAACGATGTGGGTAGAAGAATCTCTACTCGAGGTAGAAAATCTAGACACACGCTCTCTTCCTTCTTCGGGGTTAGGATCTTTAGATCTTCCTCCTTGTGACACGTTACTTGGAGAAGTGGATTTTGGCAACCACTCCTTTCTCGCTTGTTGTGTATGATTCGATGGTAATGAGGTTGATCGAGAAGAGACTTTGGTCGAATGGAGGACCCCCTCATATTGGTAATTTTTGTGATCCCAAAACGTGATCTGGAATTGATTGAAATTTGGCAAGTTCTCTGTCATACCAAGATATGCTTCTTTCAATAATTGGTTGTTTCTTACCATCAAGAGAAAGTTCATCTCTCTCAGTCTAGGTTATTCCAGGTAATGTGGTAAAGGTAATGACATCATATGAGGAATTGAAGACATCTTCATCATCATCTATGAATGAATTGGGAGGACTCTTGATGTGGAAAGCCTTGATTTGAGCAAGTGTTAGGTGAGAGTACTCCTGTCTTCTTACCTCATGTTCATCTGAACAAGCAGCCCAGAAATCTTCCATGGTAGGATTATGTTGGTACTTTACTCCCAGAATCTTTTGCATATATCCATTGATATCAAACTAGGCTCTCTTCACATATGGATGGATGGTTATGAGAGCGAACTCTTTTTCCATGAGTTGTGCACTGAAAAGATTTGGACATTGGTATTCCCCGATTTGAATTGGGAAATGAATTCCTGAACGGTGCTTGTCACTAAGAAGGCAGTGAACTTGGAATAATTGTCATGCCAGCTCCATTAATGCCCATCTGTCACTGACGTACTTAGGAAGTTTCCATGGGGTACCAGACAAAGCCACTCACGCGAATGTAGGAAAAAGATGAAAATTGAATAAACCAGGTTCCCCATTGGGAAATGACACTCATGTCTTCTTTAGAAAACATTTCCTCAGTATTCCGATTTAGGTTCTGAATCACATGGAAGGTGAATACATCGTTGACTCTTCTAAAATGGTGAGAACTATTTTTGAACTTGAGTTGAGGGTAATAATGAAAAACACTATTTGACGGCCCCATGACTCCCTCTTGTTTCAAGTCCCGAAAAATAGCTTTCTTCGTGCTACTGCATAGGTCAGATATGAAGTCATGTAGAAGCATCCAGTCATCTTAACTTCTATCAATTGTTTGTGAAGGGTGTTACTGATGATGGTGGCCCAATCCACAAACTCTTTCTTGGCTAGGATGATATAGATAAACTGGTACATCCATGGGTGGAAAATCCTAGCAGAAGGTAGACTGAAAACTCGACTTAGGAGAGTGATCATGTCTCCAATTTCTTCCACGAACTCAATGATGTACAGTTCTTTGGGAAGCCTGTCAATTCGAGGTCTCTTGGTTACTAACCAGTTGTTGTTAACCATCTTGCTCCATCTCAGGGGTTCTTCATCCCAGAATTCTTGTGCTGATTGGTGAGTGATATCCGCATTCTCAGGAAAGTCAGGTATGCTGAGCAACTCCTCAATGTGTTCTGGTGTGATTAAGAGGAAAGGCTTGCAATTATCTTTAAAAATTCCTTGTCTCTTAGGATCATAATGCTCCATGCAAGCAATAACCAATTCTGGACACTGCACCAAGACAGGGAAGTGCTGCTACTTGGGGTAGGCCACTATGGTAAAGTCTATATGAGAAAATGGTTTTGCCTTCAGTTTTCACCCGCTCGTGCAAAATTGTTGCACGTTGATGTGACCTAAATTTGTATCGGCTGATGTTGTCATATGCTGACTTAATGGAATTGGGAGGGATAATTCCTTGGAATTCATATTTCAGGGTGGATTTGTTAGATTTCTCCACTGGCTTCCTCGATCTTCCCACAGATTTGGATTTTTCAGCCATTATGAATTTTACAGAAGAACGACTCAGGCACGCAAGACAACGCAAACGGGGTCGGGTCTTGGTCTCTGAAACCCTGTTGATGCAAGAAATATATTTTCTATTATAATATTATTATTATTATTATTTTAAAAATAATAATAATAATTGATCCTGAATTACAATTTTCTTCTTCTTTTTAAAATGTCAATACAAACACATCGAGACTAAGCTCAAGTTTCCAAATCTGTGATAACAACGATATTTATTTTTTAAATTAAAATCTCTCGATTTTAATATTTTGCGCTGGATCAATTTTAATCTTTTGCTATGGCGTTTAAATCCTTTTCATGTCAACACGTGGATTAAAATTGCTCCTGGAGAATGCATATGAAGTTGTTTTCCTCCTTTCCCCTTCTGCATGCATGGGAGCTCGTGGATGGACGCGTGAAGGTTTCCTTTTGCTTCAAATTAATTGTTTTCCTCTTCTTTATCTTTCTCCCTGCGTGGAAAACTAAATTTGTCCTTCCTATTGGGTGCGTGGAGATTGTTTGGGTGGATGTTTAGCCTAGTAAAAAGATTCTAAAACTTCCTCTGCCCATGTGTGTGCCCTTCCCGATCATGTGTGGACATCTCCTTCAAGCTGCGCACGCATAATTTGATTTTAATTTATAAAAAAATTTGTCCTTCTTGTTGTCCTGTGTGGGACTCCTCCTAGGCTAGGCGCGGTTTCTCCTTTCCTTCCCCAAGGCACGTATTTTTACTTGAAAAAATTCTTTTTTGTTTTAAAAACTATTCCACTTTTCCTCACGCGTGGAAAGGAAGTTTAAAATCTTTGTTTAATTGAAAACTCCCTCCTAGGCGCATGGATTCTTCCTTCAAATGTGTGGAAAGCTTGGTATTTTAAAATTTCAGTTCTTAAAAAACAATGTTACTTCTTTTCCTAACAAATGCATGGAAAGTTGTTCGTTTCTTACTGTGTATCTCCTCTAATGCGTGGATTTTGGTCTCCTACTCCTTCCTCTGCCCAATGCATGGCCTGCTTACTTTTCTTCTCTATGGCATTGGAAGTTTGATTTTTCTCCTTATCTACTTGGGCTTTCTTTTGCTAAAACTTGGGAATGCTTTGACTCTGACTACCTGGTGAATGCGTGGGAGCTATAAAAATGTGGCTTTGTTCTTCCTTTGCTGGTATTTGTTTGGATTTTGATTAAACCTCCTTGCATGCACAAGTGATGTATCTTCCTTCACAATGGCGTGTGTTTCTCTTGCATTATGGGATGTTGACAAAATATTATGTCCTCCAGAAGAAATAAGAAGTAATTGGAAAGCTTTGCACAACTTTTTCCAACGAGTTTGACGGAGGAAGCTATGGGGATTAATCCAACTTCCTCTCCTCCCGGGTATTGGACTTAAGTGCCATGGGGAAATGGGGAAAGCAACAGACAATTGCCAACAGGAATGGCAAAGTGGGCTGGCAATTCCCGTTCAATTTTCCCATGTGGGAAATTGGGGAATTTCCTGCCCGTTAGCCAATCCATGATTTGGTAATTGGTGGAGAAAATCCCACGTGCGGGAAATTTGAAGAAGATTGCCAGGAAAGGGGAAATCTGGGTTCAGGAAGCCAAATTGGCATTCCCGGCAGTTGGAAGCATAAGCTTACTTCCCCGGCAATTAAAATTTGTCGAATGAACTCTTAATTAATATTTATTTAATTAAATACTCTCAAGTTATTTAAAAGTTAATTTTATCAAACAAGGAGCGATTAATTAATTAAATATTAATTAATTAATTTTAATGTATTTTAATGTGATTTAAAGCCTGGCGGGAAGAGTTCTTGCCCAAAAAGGATGAAATGAAGACCGAAACGATCACAAAAATGAGACGATCACGATGAGGGCAATGAACCACGCAAGGTAACACTTTTGAAAATTTTCAAATTTTTCATTTTTTTATTATTTTAAACAATTTTGCGAAGTCAAAATTAGCTGATAACAGTTACCAGTCGACAGCATAATATTATTTTTCGGTTGATAGCATAAAATATGCTATCGATTGGTAACATAGAAAAAAGTTATTGTCTAGTAGCAATAGAATCAAAGAAAAGTATGGGAATTTTTTTTTTCTTATGCCATATTTTGGGAGGAAAAATTTTTCATTGAGACGATAATTTTAACTGTTAACATCAAGAAAATTCAAAAAAATATTTTTTTCCCATACAAAATTAGCGAAATTTACCTTTTTTTCAAAAAAAATCACTTTTTTTGAAATTTCTTCATTGTGCCATATTTTGTAGATTTCGCATCAGGCCATTCATTTTAATTGCTGCTGTCAAAAAATGACTTTTCAAAAGTTTACATATTTTTTTGGCAGACAACATTATTAAACTTTGAAACCCGTTTTCATCAAATTCACCATCATTTCAAAAGTCATTTTCATAGATTCGCTAAGGAATCTATATAAAAAAATTCAGAGAGGAGTCTTAAAATGAACCCTACTCGGAGATCATTTTGCAACCTCATAACGACCAAAAGTGAGCAACATCCAACAATTTATGACCCTAAAACTTTAAGTTTCCAAACATTTTCATAAACACATGCACCAATTTCTAGTCTGTAGCCCCCATGGGCACTCTTGCCCTTTTCTGGGCACCCTTGTCCAACCAGCTCCTCCATATCGGCATTTTTCTAATTCTTTGTGTGACATTCCTACATTTATGTTCATCTAGTCAGCACTTCGGTATACTCTAGATTTTATTGTGAACTAACTAAGCACCTCTTTCTCCTCATTACAACTAGGGTTCCATACTTTATTGCTTACTCTTTCTTCGGTTTATTTCTCTACTTAATTTTCATTTATTTACTGCTACAATATCATTCAGATTAGGCATATAAATTCACATTTATCTTAATCATTTTTGTGAACCCATCTTAGTCAAATACGTTTGGATCCTCATATTTATTCTATCATGATTCATAATTTTCCTCAAACCCCTTTTTCTAATTTACTTAAAATGCATCTTGATTGTCAAGCTATTCTACAAAAAATCCTTAGACTTCATGTGTCTTCCTAAATATATGCCACCATACAAAATAAGTCCTATTTTTTATCGTATATATGAAAACCCTAGCCTTTGTGCTCCTCCATCCAATTAACCCACATTGGATTCAATTCAAGCTTTGCATTCTTTATTTTATGAAAATTTTCAAGTTATGGAATCCATGATCATATCTCTTAAATCCAATATCCAATAGCTTAAAGACACTTCTCAAGCTCATGTTTTTCTCCTTCTACATCTCGTCTTCATTTTATGTCTACTACATGTGCTCATATCAGTGAGCCTCAAGTCATACCATTACCAAATCCTCTCACCATTGATCACAATACTAAAAAACATGACATTCTTACTGATCTCCTTAATCATCAATTGATCACTTTACCATCTACTCAGGGTTATCCTTCTTACCAACTTGCAAAATATCAAGGTCACCCATATTGAAATTATCACCAAATCAATGGACATAATGGCATTGATTGTTATGCTTTACAATGATGAATCAAACATCTTGAGCATTAATGTTTTATCTCATTCTTTGCATGACATCCTGTTACATCTTCAATTGTTACATCCCATTGGGTTCCTAAATCTGATATTTCTATGTCCAATGAACATCATGCCATCACCTCTCACATTCCTTCTATAGAAAATCAAGATCCTCCTAAGCAACCTCCATTAAAAATCAGTCCAACACCTCCTCCTACTCAGTCATCTACAGTATTACCAAATCAAACTAAGAAACCTCCTTTAAAGATCAATACCATTCCACCACCTCTCACGTCATCTACGGTAAATAAGTAACCACTCACAACACAAGACCACTAAAATATAGTTAAAGAATTTTGACTTCCACCTTTCAAGGCTTATACAATATCACCACTACAGCATCCAATCACTTTTGTTATAGAGACTACTCCTTACATTGATCCAATTAGTGTCTTTTACTAGATCTCCATCACTTACATACTTAGGGGGCATCATAGCTTCTCTTCCCCTACATTGCTATCAAATGTCGATGTCATCTCATGCACTTGACACTTCATGCTTCATGACTAATCTTCTCTAAGCATTATTACAAACCTCTTGACACACTCTAGTATCGTCATTTCCGGATGACACACTCTTGTGTTATGGTTCACACTTGACTATTGAGGGAATCCTATATACATGAATCTCACACACTACACATATGATGCTCTTACAACATGTTTGTCTCATGCACCCTATTATCCTATAAATGCATTCACAACACCTTTATTTCTTATGCATAGTAAATACAAACATCTTATACAATCTATATGTCTACAACACACTACACATTTAGTTCTCTCACGACATATTTATCTTGCACAACCTACTCTAAAGTTGACACATTCCCAACATCCTTCTCTTTGTGTGTAAGCAATACAAATCACACATTCAATCCTTTTCACACACAATCGACATGACATACTATGCAATCAATGATACACATTACACACTCAACATATCAATATATTTCACAGACATTCAATGATGCATACTTTACAATCAACATATCTCTTACACAAACAATATGAAAAACTCTATTCCCATGGTCCATACTTGACTACTGAGGGTATACATCTCAAACACTCACAAGTTCAATCAATCAGTCACTCACGCATTTACACTCTACCCTATGCATCTTAATGATCACATCTTTCTCATACACACCATTCAAATCATTTCCCGATGATACACTCTCGTTTACGGTTCATTATTGACTACTGAGGGGGAATAAATAAATGAACTTCATTGCATACATACACATCCGCTCAGGGGGCACACTGCTCCTATCATTCACATTGCATTCCATTTTGTCTCATCCATAGCATATTGCATATCTTGGTTACATTTACTATTCCTTACTTATGCTTTTACATGAAAAGTTTATTACACATACTACATATATATATATATATATATATTGTATGTCATTATCTTTATTATATACACATGTGTGTTCACTTGCCTTTCTAGTTATGATTGCAGATTATACAGATCTATACACAGCATGGATACTTGGTGCAATACATATTTCTAGTCCCATAGTGGCTCTTGGATTCACTTTTTAACACTACATGTTTTATTGTTTCATTTTGTTTCATAGCACACTAATATATCGTATTATACACACCTTTACATACTTTTTATCTTTCTCACATGCTATCCCATGTGCACCATGTATTTTGCAGGCCTATTTACCACCATGATTGTCTATTACATTGTTTTTTCTTATTTTTCATTGTTTGTCATTATTTGTGGGCTTTGCCCTTTATATTTTGTGCACATTTTCTGCTTTAGGATTTTTCGGCCTTGATTGGCTTGTGACATCGTGAATGTTGTCCCTTGTTTGTAACCCACTTTTAACGCTCGACATTTTATTCTTTTGTGTTTACATTATCTCATGTCTTAGCTTACATATTGTCTACTTAGCATACAGTTTTTCTTCTACATGCATGGTTGTCTTTGCTTTTACTAACACTTATCCCCCAGCCACTTTTTTTACATGTGTCTTAGTTTCTACCAAGCGCATTCCCTTCCCCCTATAAAGAACAGTTTCAGCACAGTGGTTGGTCCTCTTTTGGGCTACATACTCCTTCTGTGATGTCGTATGCACCCCAAATAGGGGGCATCATTAAGGTGAATCAGTCATCACATACAACATTATACATTCAGTACACAACACAACATGGTACCAATACAACACAAGTTTTAGTTTCATGGCTCAAAATCATACTTGGTTCCTTAACACATAGTAGCCCTTCCTGGATGCCTATAAACAAGGGGCAATTACATAACAATTGGTAGTTTAGCATATTCTATAGAACTCCACATAGAGGCTTTTACAGGGGGCATAGTCCTTAGCACTCATGTTTGATCAAATATTACACACCATCTACAGTGGTGTTCCACATTGCGGGAAGTAGTTAAAGGTTGGAAGATAACACAGGACTTTCCTCCCTATACTTCTTCCATATCATTTGTGTGAGATCACTTAAAAAAATTATTCATAGACAACAAATTTCGAATCCTCTCTACACTCTTTTCCTCATCATGGATTAGGTGCATATATTCCTTTTTCACATTTTCAGCATTTTTACATACTTCTTTAATTTTTACACATATGCATGTGTATTTAACTACTTGATCATTCTTCTCCTTTGCAGGTCTGTTTGTATGCATAGTGGTAGTCAACCATCACTCAAAATCCTTCAAACATTAACAACATCATCACTTGACATTGACAACAGGAACATTCACAACATTTATAACATGTGTTTCTCCCTAGCGTCAACATCACATCACTTTTTACACTTTATCATCTTTAGTCTCCACACTCCATCTATTTATCATTCCACACTTTTCCTCATCTTTCTCCATCTATCTACATGGTTATCAGGTACACATCTCTATCTACTTTATGTTATCAAGCATTCACTCAACAACATAAAGTGGGGGAAAATGTAGACACTAAATCACACACTTTGGGTAATTATCTAGTCCTGATTGCATATTAGTATTCATATGATTCATAAGTAAGAAAATCACTAATTAACCCATGGCTTTGGCCTTTTTTTCTATTACTACTTTTGGTCTTGCATGCCTTCTTTCTCTTTCTGACCTCCAACCCTTCAGTTTCTTTGATTCTGGACACTAGCGCCCAACCAAGATGTCAGCGCCTAGCATTTTTGTCCCCTTTGGGCACTCCTGGCCTCTTTTTACTTTATTCACATCTTTTTAGTCATTTATAGCCATTTAAGCATCTTATCTTTTTTATAGTTGGCATTTTTAGGGTTAATTACAAAATTCAAGCAAGGGAACCATATAAATATAAATTTATGTGATCATAATAAAGGAAAAATCACTAAGCATTAGCTATCACCACCTAAGGTTACATCCAAAGGCTATTCAAAAGTATAAAGGCATCCATTCTAGCATTCATCATAAGGGAAAAGGGCTGGTTTTTTACATACACTTCATAGGAGGGGTGTTCATTCTATTCCATGCACACATCTACTACATTTCTTTACATCTAATTATTTTCTCATTATCAAGTGTGACACACACAAGAGCCACCTAGGACATGATTATGTACATGCACCAATAAAACTACATTGGCTCTAAAATGTAGTGCATCGCTCAGTTGTATGCTCACCATTGTGATAGTTGAGGACAGTCTGACCCCGCATTTTACATCTTTCTTTTTGGTGATTTAATGTTTATTTAAGGGTTTTATGGGTTAATATTTCATTGCAAGTTTCTAGTGAACTCAGTGATCATTATGTGACCTCATAACAACCAAAAGAAAACAACTTGCCACCCTGAAAAATTTGAGTTTCTGAGCATTTTCACATAAACAGGGGCCTATTTAAAGTTAGGGCCCATGGGTGCTCCTGCCCCCTTTTTGGGCACCCTTGTTCAGCTTGCTCCTCCATATATGCATTTTTCTAGGTCTTTATGTGACACTCCTACCTTTCTGTTCATGTGGTCAATACTCCGGTACACTCCAAATTTTATTGTGAACTAGCTAAGCACATCTTTCTCCTCCTTGAAACTAGGGTTCCATACTTTATTTATTTTTCTTGCTTGGGTTTATTTATATAATAAATTTTTATTTATTTACTACAGCAGCATTCAAATTAGGCATATAAATTCACATTTAGATTAATCATTAAAAAGGCCTAGCGAAAATATGTAAAATTAAGTTACTTAAGGTCTCCTATAGGGAGACAACACCCCATGAGAATAAGAAATCAAATTTTCCTATTGGCTCAATTTTTCTTCCTTCCTAGTGTCCTAGTATGACCTTTTCTAACCCTTGTGTAATTAGAATTCTTCTATAATTTTAAAAATATTTTTTACCAATATGTGCTAAGGTTTATTTAAAACTAAACCTAAACATTTAAAATTTACTTTTTACCATGTTTTTTAAAAGCACTATAAAAATATATGTATAAATCTTTCTAGAAATATTGGTTATGACCAAATTCCTCAAACCTATATAAAGTAAAATTAACTCTTGGTATGAGTGAGGCTACAATGTGTCAATTATTTGTAAGTTTATTTTCAAGCACATTCCAATTTGATCATGGATTCATATTTACAATTTAATTGGTGCTTTATGTGTATTCATGATATTAAGGCCAAAATTGTAATGAAATGTTAATTCCACCTTGGAAAATTAGAAAACAACACAGAAATATTATCACCTTCTCTAGCAAATAAAATTCATGATGTACAAGGTTGGGACATCACATTAGTGGTAAAATCTCCTTCACATTGCCTCGTGGTTTCAATCCACAGACATCCAAATTAAGATATGGAAATCATTGTAGGTTTGTTTAGTGGCAACAACCTTGAGCTTTTCTGTCTATTAAACATTTGTTTTTTAATTTAACACATAGGAACCTTAAAACAAGAATAAAAATGTTTTTCAATCCTCTTAATATCATGGAAATTTGTGATATTATAAGGAATGATGATCTTTTTGGTTTAAAGTTTCAATCTATAGGTATCATGAACTTTGCAATCCTTCTAGTTTACTCTTAGAGACAATTGAACCCAATTCTGATACAAATACAGATCCAAATCAATCAATTTTTATATAGTAAAATGAGGAGATATTAGGTTTACAGATTTATATTTGTGTACAGGGATGATTTAACTCATAATGGTACTGATTTTAGGATGACTATTAATGAGAAATCCATTTAGCATAGTTCCCTGTAATGTTCTATTTATTAAATTATACACTTGTTACAACTATCCAATTACTGCTAATTTATAACTTTAACTTGGGTATCAGTGTGGTTAATGCCTCTAGATCTTAAATAAATTGCTTGTATTATTATGCAAGGAAAATTAAAATCCTGAAAGGTTGTTTAGAATGTATCATTATTCATGTTATACTTTGGATTTTCAAGAGCGATTAATCCAATTCATGGGTTTGTTTGACATGGGTGTATTTTTCCCACTCAAATTTTATTTTTATGTTAAATACATGGAGAAACAAACAACAGATACGATACTTTTGAATCTATACGCTTCATATCATATCTTTTCAACCATAAATTCCCTTTAAAAACAAATCTAAAATGTGTTCTAACTCTGAAAACCCTAAATTTCCTACATTAAACTTGTCTTATTAAGAAAACATTGATAATGGTGTACAGGATGAGGATAAATATAAAATATCTATAATCTGCAAACCCTAAAATTTCATTATCATATCAAATAAATATTCCCTACCATTTATGAAGAGAATATGAGAATTACGAAGTGCATTTATTTAATTTTCCACCTCAACAACGCACAAAATTAATGGAATTAATTGATGATAAGTAACTAGGCATAAAACTAATTACAAGAAAACCTAAATTTATATGTTCTTAAGAGACCTTTTGAGTATAAAGAAACATTACATTTTGTATTTTTTTAATCACTTTATTAAATAATTTTTTTAATCTAATTTTTCAGAAGTTGTGTTTTGTAGAAGGTTTTGGTAATTTAATTTAAATAGTGAAATAAAATAATTAAAAAGAGAAAGATAAAGCAACTTAGGTAAGCAGCTGATTTATGAGGGGAGAAATGTTATGTGACAAATTCCCCACATTGAGAAAATATTAATTTCTAGAGGTTAGTGATTAATCAAAATGAAATAAATTAATTATTATGTATTCAAAAATTATTTATCAAGTTAAAAGACATAAAATCTAAGTCCTAGATTTATTCAAGAATTAATGTAGTATGAATATTTGAATAGCCCTTTAATATAGGGAGGAATACCATGTACATGAAGACCCCTTTAGTATATAAGGATAAGAGAATACTTCTCGAACTCACTGATTTGTAACAGAGGATTTTGTGATTAAAAGTGGACCCCATTTATGGGTGAATATTAATTAAAAGCTACTAATGTATACTATGAATCGGTGGGTTGGTTGAAAAATATACCCAGGGAAAATTATTTAAACATGTGGTGTGCGGATTTGATAGGGATAGGGAAAATGTGTGCTCAAGTAATTTTTATTTGATTCCGAGTGAAGGCAAGTAGTAGGCATTAAAGAGGGGAACTTTAGAGGGTGTCCTAACTGGGGTACTGAAATATAACCTAAGATGGTTCCTGGCTAGGGAAAGAATATTATTTATTAAATATTTCATCCTGATAATGTGGCCATAGCTTGAGGTGTTGAATCTCTGGTATCACCTAGGAATTACTTGAACAACACTCAATCCTCACCACCCCTTTAGAGATATGTATTTAATCCTCTAAATGTTGTTTTTGTCTAATATACAATGGGAGGTTTTTATATGGTAAATTATTTCGTTGACATTATGATTATTAATCAAGGAAAAGTCCCATTAAAATTGTCATGAGTTTGAAGATGTTATTTTCATGAGGTGTATTGATTCCATAAGTGTTGAGCTAAAGAACACGTCATCGCCTAATGGACTCGAAGTATGGGGATTGAGTAGCATACCTTTTGATTAGGTCATTAAATTTGTAAATAGGATAATGTTGAGATAAATGTAAAATGATTATTTCCAAGTACCTTAGGACCAAATTTTTAGTACTACAATACACATTATTTTAAAAAATGAACTTAATTGATTATTCAAAACCATAGTGAGATGAGAGGGAGAAATAATTTTCCTTATCTAATATTTGGAATACAATCACCACAATCTAATATAAAAAGAAAAACATTCAACTATACAAAGAAAACCTATAAAACTCACAACCAAACTCAATGTGCAGACTATACATTTGATGTTCCTAACATGTACGAACCATACACTTTACATTCCTAGTAGACTTGCAAGATGGTGAAATATATTATGTGAATTCACCAATGTATTTTGTATGGTAATGAAAATTTTGACTTTCTTCCTATACTAGGAAAAATGTTGACATTCTAAGCTACGTGGACATATCCTTCTCTCTCGTATAATTTACTAATATACATACACTACTTTTTTGTTCATTCTTGTAATATTAATTATCCAAAGAAATAATCCATATATGGACATATATCTTGGAATCTAACTCTTTTTTCACTAAATCCCTATATGATACCATACCTAATAGGAATAAGTCATACTATTGTTTTTCCAGACATATGTGGTCTCGAACCCTCTCTCCTACTAACTCTTTTCTTAGATGGAAAACATTATGTGCATTGTTTCATCTTCCCTAGGTCAGTAATAATGTGAATATCTAGTCTTTAAAATCATATATAAGTAATTCAAATTCACTTCATAAATCACATAACATTTTCAAGCACACCTCTTGCAAATATTAACACTAAAACACTAAAGGATCTCTTAAATATTCCTAAAGAAGTTGCACATACTTTAGAGCAACCACCGCATAGGTCATATGCACTCAAACTAGGTTCAAGAGTCTAGCTTCCTCCATTACCAAACATGTAAATTTCATAGATCCATGTTTTAGCAAGAACAATATGATCTAAGAATTACAAAGGTCTTAAGGGAGAACAAGGATCAATTTTTGAATATAAATCAAGTCACACCACACTACTACCACACTAGGTACATTTATATTCTATTTATAGCTACGTCCTCTATATTTGTGTCAAGAGATGTAAGGGTAAACATAGGGTTTGAATTATATTTCATACACTACTTGCACCAACAATAAGAGAACTACATGAGGCTTGCTCCTACTTGATGGGATATAGTGTAGTGCTTGAATTTTTTTAGTAGTGGTTCACTATTATGGTCATTCTTGCCTAACTTACACATGAATTTTTCCTTTTGTTATTTAATTGTTTGATGAATTTTGTTGTAGTTATCTAGCATTTTATATTTATTTTGGGTTATTATAGTTTCTACGAAAGGTATGTCAAACCTAGTGACAAATAGTGACATCCATGTCCAGACTAGTGATGGGTAATAAAATTTACAGAGGTCCATCATTTTCCAAGACAAAACTGTATAAATCAAGACCAACCCTTACTATTCCCTAACCATATTTAGATGGTTCTGTATAGGAGCATTTTCCAAGCATGGTATCAGGAAAAAAGTATTTCTATGTTCATATGACCTCGTATAGCCAATATATACACCCAAATCACTTTTAAACCTCTTTTCAAATCTAATTATTTATCCCTTCTTATTTTTACGCTATCATTACATCATTATATCATCACTTATTGTATTAATAGCTATATTTTAGATTTTATAGTTAATGTGAATAAATGTATTCATAATATTATACCTATATTATATATTACATCCTAATTCCATTCATATATATTTAGTGTGTAAATATTTTGTGAACCTATCTTGAGATCAAATATCTCACTTCCTTTCAAACCCTAGTTGGTTTAATCTCCTTATCTTGGTGAATGATCCTTCGTAAAGTAAAAAATATTGTTTCATCTTGATTAATATTCAAATATTTTATAATCTTTTCCTTGATCATAAGGGTTCACTCACTTAATTTATATATGGGCTTCATACCCTTAACTAGGTTCACACTCATACGCAACTTGAACAAGGAGACCCATATGTTGATTCTACTTTCCTTTTTCTCAATATATAATCAATCCTACTTACATTGATAACTTTTATAATATTTCTCACTATGGGTATGGGGATGCATATAATTTGACTTCCAATAATGACCACACATACTTTGTTACTAATATTTTTTATCACACTATCATTACTAAGCATTCTCAAGGAGAGGGATCCCATAATGAATGTGATACTCATATGAATGGTCTTTTGGTATATGAGAAACTAAATTTCACATGATTTTTACAACACAATCCTTATCACATTGATTATCTTCTATATATTTCTTGGGATCATCTCAAGCATACATCAATGTCCTTAATTCCTTATTCTACTCTCACATATCTTACGTTCAATATATAGTATTCCTACATCTACTATGTTATTATCCTTGGTGATAACCAATACCCAAAATAATAATTTTACTATGATTATTCCTAATAATGTCCATTACCATTCCTTTATCTCATATATACACTCCTATTTCTTTTCATTCTTCTTCTTCAAACACACAAGCTCTTAAAACCCTTGTCCATAGTTTGCATGCCCAAATCTTACAAATATTATAAGATTCCTCTACTTATTCCCATGTCATATATTATACTCAATTTCTTCATAACCTACTTGTACCTTAAGTGGCTTCTTAACCTTTTCTTATGGGTTTCATCAATCCTAAGCTTCTTATTTATAATGGAAAATATGATCCCGAAGAACACCTTTTTGATTTCCATGTTGCTTACTTGGATTATGCTTACAATGATACATTACCTACCAAAATATTTCTCAGAAGTCTCAAGGATTTTTCTTTACAATGGTTTTATAATATTCCCATTCATTCAATTTAGGAATTTACACCTTTATCTAATCAATTTATTACACAATTCTCTATCAATATTGGGGAAAATATTTCCTGTGCTCAAATTTATAAAATGCAACAAGGATCTATAAAAGGACTGATAACCAGATCATACCAATCTAATAAATCAAATGTTAATCAAACAACATGATCAATAAGATAAAACTAATTCGCTAGAATAACTTTGATAAAATATTTACAAACAAATGAGTATGGAACTCAATGAAATACAATGAGAATGGACCTTACTTATATAGGCAAGGAATAACAATCTAAGAACCAGTCAAGGTCATAGATCAAGCCATAAATCAAGGAAATAACTAGTCAAGACCATAGATTTAGGAAATAACTAGTCATCAAGGATCTAGTCAATACCATAGATCAAGGAAAGAACTATACCTAACAACTAGATAATACCTCCCTAATATCTAAATAAAATAAAATAAATATCCACACACATAAGTGGGTGAGGATAAATACAAAAAAGGTAAATAAAGTACCTAGGTGAACATGAGCTAAGGTAAATACCTACACTAACAATCTAGTGAATACATCACTGATTATGTCCTACACTACAAGACTATGATTACAAATAGGGAAAATATTCTAGCTCATAGTGAGTTACAATATATATTAACACAAAGCCTCATTTCCCCTTTGTAAGAATCACTTATTTTTAGTCAAATAAAATTGCTAAGTGTTAGCCATGCACGGGAGTTGGAGATAGCGCACAAAAGGGCACATATAGGTTTGACGAGTAGTGGTTAAAGACAAGATAGTGTGCAAAGGTGAACATAACATGGAGGAACATGTTAGCGCACAAGGGTTCTCAAATAGACATAGATTCGTGACTTATCCATTTTCTTAAAAAATGCTAAAAAAATAGGAAAGAAAGAAAGTTTACGTGATACGTAGGCAAAGTCTAGAAATAGAAGAATAAAGAGGTAGAAACACATGCAGAAGGTGATATAATTATAGGAATTAAAGCATATTAAAGTTAAGTTATTTCTAGTTTGAAATAAATATAAAGAAAACTTGTAGAGGCATGCATCCTATAATTATCATAGTTATTATTAGGAAAATTACATGTAAGCGGTGAAGAGAAAGTACCCACCATGTATAAATAGGAGTAGTGCTCTTGTATTTAGTAGTCGTGTATGTGGTCACCTTAAGATGATTATATAAGTTCATTCTTTGTGTGTGCATTGTCCAACACATGGATGTAATGAGTCTGGATGTAATCATCTATTTCTTATGTAATGCAATGTGTTTATGATGGATAATTGTGTGTGGATTTCAAAGGTTAGTGTATCTAAGCACGGTATTATTAGAATTCAAATAATCTTACTAGTTATCTATGTTGAATGACTTTCTTAGTATATGTTTTACCAATATTGTAAGATGTATCTTCATTATTGCATGTTGTAATGGTTATAATGATCATGTTTACTCTAACCACATCCTGATAAGCGCAGTAAAGGATGGACCTGGTTATTTATGTGCACTTCGGATGAGTGTTTAGACTTATGACTGGATGAAGTGCCAATGTGCATGACCTTATGAAGTGATTGAATACTAAAGAAAAAGCATTTTGGTTCTTTTTCCAAGACCTCTTTTCATTATTCTCTCAAGATGTGGCATACACATGGCATTTCAGTTGTCCTCAAAGAATATTAAGTTTTGGGTACATGATGGCAATGACACATTTGCTCAAATATATAGCATTTGACCTGAATTTAATGCACACAAGTGGGTGGAAGAAAACCTATATGATTTTTTGTATGATACTTTTTTCATCTTCTTCCCAGTAAAATTATACCAGTGGTTGGCAGCTTACACGGATAACAGGGGTGTCCGGCTAGCAAGAAAGTAAGTGTGCAGCCAGGACAACTACCAGACACTCTTTGCTTTGGATGCACTGTGGACAAGAGCTGTAAATTTTTGGTGGGAAGATGTTCTGCATAGTTATAACTTGGAGTACATGATTTCAAAATACTCGTGCCTTAAGGAAGAAAATTTATGGTTTTTTATGCAAACCAATGGGATTATATTTATGCATGACACCTTTATCTATTAAAATATTGATGATTAAATTAGGAATGGAGAACTTACCAATGGAAGGCTAAAACCCCACCATGCACATGGGTAGGAAATAGGTTTAGGAAGGATGGCATTGGTCCAAGTAGAAGAACAGGAAAGAGAATAAAGATTCCATAGGTATAATGACGGATGAGGGAGGGTAATTGAAGAGGTGCTAAGACTAAGGGGAATGATGACACAATGTAGTGATGAGAACCCTGCAAAATTTGAGGGACCACGAGATAAATTCTTTATAGTGTTGGGAAGTGTAGTTTAAGGAACCCTTTTGTATTATATGAGAGTGAGTCTAAGGAGAGAATGAGAACCTTTGGTGTGCATCTAACCCATCCTGTCCACCTAGCCCTTGTATAGGGTGATTGAAATTTGGAATTTTTTGTAGAATATCATCATAGTGAAGGTGAGAAAGAAGACAATCAAGTATAACCACATTGGGTATAAGATACAATTAGGCATGTATTGGTATTAACTCAAGAGGTGCAACAAATTAAGGACGTGCATATGGCAACACAATAGGTGCCCATGTTTAGACAAATTTTGTTTGGAACCAATTTGGTAGGTACGTCTTCAGGATAGAGAAATGGCAAGTTACTCATTGGAAGTAGTACTAGTGGTGGATTTATAGGACATATGTTTTGTGTGTAGTTAAGAACTACCACGGGGATGCAAGGTAGTTCATATATAGGTCCCCAAGTCATGGCAGGAGGCTTGAGAGGTTCAAGACCTCTACTATGTAGAGGAAATCCAAGTGGAGGATCAAGTTCAGGATCTGGCCCCACTCCAAGACAAGGGCTACAACAACCATTACAATAACCTCAGTAACCATAGCAGTAGACCCCTCAGATATTCTTTGAGATGTCCCTTAATTTTCCATAATATAGAGGTGTGGAAGATGCAACTGAGCATGTGCATAAGTGTGAGTTATTATGGAGAGATAAGGGAATAAAAACTCTAGACCAGAAGGTAAGTCAATTTTCCACCACACTTCAAGGGTGTTTGCATAGCTAGCATAGGAAATATGATTCACATCAGAAAACAGTAGAATATGATGTATTGTGCATTGCCTTCCTAGTTGAGTTTCATATACATGAGTTCAAGTAGCAAAGCATTATCGCACTAAAGGATATTAATCAGTGTATATTTGAGAGTGTTAGAGATTATGATGCATGTTTCAATACTTTATTGTCCAAGATTTCCTTTGATATTCATCAGAGTTAGCATGTGAACTGGTTTTTAGGAAGCTTGTTTACACCTTTTCAAAAATCACTTTCACATAAGACATTCATTGATACACGTGAAGCCTTGGAAGAAACTCTATGCTCAAAAGTAGTAAGAAGTGTTGACACAGAGGTAATTTCAATCCTTAAATCTCATATAACATCAATGGACACTCAATTAAAGAAACTATCTGATAATTCGGTGCATGAGACATGTTGTGGAATTTGGTATACATATTGTGAGGTAGAAGGAAATTCAAAGGATATGTTTCCATGAAGGAGTGTGCACACGTTGTTAACAACTTGTGAGATTTGGAATAAGAATCATGATATCCATAACTATCCACTTTTGAACAATGTGATGCAGAAGAATGTCTCTATGTAATGCAAAATTTGCTATGTGCACACCCATGACATAGTTGATTGATCATATTCATCAGGCATGTGAAATACGGTTACACCAAAACATTGTGGAAAGTATTTCATAGGCATAAGAGGGGTAGAACAATGAAGAGTGTAATAATGGAAATGGAAGTTTTAGGGGTAGATTTAGAAGTAGAGGCCATGGTGTCCATGGAAGGTTTACATGAAGGACATGCTACACATGTGGATCACCTGATCATTATGATCCTAAGTGTCTAAATAATTGGTTTTGTGCATACTATGGAAAGGCACACAAATTTGAGGATTGTCTAGATATATATTCCCACATGTGCAAGAACAACAAGAAGGACAAGGGTGTGGCTATGATGAAGGTAAAGTGCACTAAGCAATGGGAACCTAAGAAGATGGTTGAACATGAACTTCAATCTTTATTAATCACCATGTGTGCAGAAGTAGTGCATGTATGTGAGAAAGGGAAGGTTAGACTCATCATCATACGTAAAGAGGTGGTACATACAAAGTATCCAGACTCAACCCAATAGAAGGAAGTTTATAAGGATACCATGGGTGTTATCAGGGAGCTACAGGGAGAAATATAATGTTTGAAAGAGCAAGCATGTGAGATGGAATGCACGAGGGGTGCTAAGAAACTAAAAAAGGATGTCGATGATCTTAAAGTGGTGTGTAGAATTATAAAATAGGAGAACATCATATCTTTGTTGGGAGAATTGTTACGAGACAAGATACCACGCACAAGTGTTGAAAAGGAGCATCAGATCCTACATGCTAATTTTCCACCACATGACCATGATTATGACAAGGATATCATGTTGGATACATTGATTAATGGATGGTTGGTAAGTAATATCTTCATTGGAACATGCATGGAAGTCAATGTCCTCACCCTTGATGCTTGGAACCAAGTGGGAAGGCCATAATTGTAGGCATATTCAAATGTTTTATACATGGCTAACAAGATAATATCCATGCATATTAGAGTATTAAAGGATGCAACTATCACTATTTAGGGAGCCAAGTTCATGTATGACATTGAGGTTTTGGAGCTAGCTAAAGCAGATAACTTACCTACTCTCTTAGGCCACCCTTAGTGTTATGCAAATAACGCAGACTTGGGCTTTAATAAAAGATATATCAATTTTGAGAAAAAGGATGAGCACATCATGATTCCATTGGATGATGTAAAGGTTAAACCTTATATAGAGCCTATCAATGAGGAATATCTTAATAGAATCTACATGTATATGATGCGTAAACCTGAGAATATGGAGCCATCTAAGGAGGGTATGCTTCATTACGAAGATGTGTATTCCATCAGTGGTACTACTAGTGTGTCCTGTGATAATTAGGCCCATGTCACATATAATATGGTCACGCACTATGTGCATAGATGAGTTACCAGTATGATAAGGTTGCATATAGTTAGGTGATTGGGTAAAACTAGCTTCTCGAAGTATAAAGGAGAGTAGAAGACCGAATTATTCTTACACACAATGGAATAAAAATGGCATAATGAAGGTGATAGGACAAACATGATGGTATATACATTGCATAGGACCACATCGTGATGGTGGCATACACACAAAGATAGTTTACTAGGTTGGCACAAGATTATAGTGGTATTCTTGACAAGGTTTGCAAGGAGTAATCTCCCTTCATTAGTACATGATTATAATGAGAATACCCCTCCTCAGGTACATGTTATCCAATTTTTCACACATGAAAAAATTGGAAAATCGAGGCACATTTCTAGTTATCACGGAGATAAAAAAATAAAATAATTAATAATTTGCATAATTGATCTCACATAGCATCGAACGGGGTCAAATTGAGCGCAACTCCATAACAACTCAATGTTAGCTCAGTTGATAACTCATTCATTTATCATTGGAGCTCAACTCAATGTATCAGCCAAGCCCAACATTGAAAGGAGTCAGTCGAGTCAAGGAAATATAGGAAAGTTTCCAAAAATAGGAGGATTTTACAAAATAAGCCAAGGGCCATCGAGCAAAAACTTAGCTTGTTGAGTAGCTCGGTGAGCTGGCCAAGTCCCAAAAGCATTAAGTCAATATGAGAGCTTGGTTCAAGGAGTCGAGATAAATATCGAGCCATAATAGTTAAAGCATCAGTGGCATATCAGCAAGCTTCAAGGGAGTGGCTCGAACCAGGGATCAACTCGGTATCAGGAAAGTTGCAATGAGCTCAATCAAGGTAGCCATGTGAAGCATAAAACATTGCAAATATCTTGGCTCAATGAGTTAAGGGTTGGAGGTCGGTCGGTGGTCACTCGATGAGTTAAGGCTTAGAGCTCAGGTGATGGTTGGTTGACATAGAATGATGCGGCAAGCCATGAATATATAGAGCTTGGAGCGTATCAAGCTTTGAGCTCAGTCAAAGGAACCTTGTCAACTCAATGAGTTAGGGACACATTCAAATCATTTCCAACATCAAAACGTTAAGCCATAAGATGACACGGTCAATGATGGGGAGTTTCAGGCTTTCGTAGCCATGGTGGAGATAACGCATTGCCAAGCCAAGTTAGTAATTCTATGTGGGGAAATTTTAGGAACTAATTGCCAGGTGAAGACAATGTCACAACAAACCATCATAGAATTTCCACTTTGTGGAGATCATGAGAAGCATTACCACGTAGGGATAATCACTTGGCATGCCAAGGGATAAGTTCCGTAAATTAAATGTGCAACTAGAAACCCATGTTTATGGCTGAGATTCAGGAAAATTATAGAGTTGTTCACCTAATTGATAGGAAAGTTTGCAGTGTGAGCGAGTCGTGTGGGAAAACATCACTTTCAGAGGAGCTAGTTTCAAGCTTGTGAATACAAAGCATGACAATTTCACCATAAAACTACCGCAAGACAATGGAGCTAAGGCAAGTAATTCAGAATGATGGATGAGAGGATTGAGTTTCAAGCTCATTTTTTGAATATATCAACCTCGGTAAAGAAGTGGATGTCAAAGGTTGAGAGCTCAATCACCTGATCTGATCTAAGATAGAAGGAGTACAATATTAGGCTAATGGGATAGGTGAGTCACTTTTGGAGGAGTCATTGATAGGAACTGAGTTCAGATCGATGGTTTCAACTCATGAAGGGCTCTGTGTTGAGTTTAGGTGATAGTGCGTATCATGAAATCGTTCACGCAAAGGAGATGGTGAAGGGTATTGTGTTCAAGAGTTCACGACTCAAAATCCACAAGGAAAATTTGGTAGCTCAACTCATTGAGGAATTCACTCGTGGTGATGTAATTTAAAAGAGCTTGTGGCTCGTGGGTCAGCTTAACAAGCCAAACAAGTTGGGGCTAATCTAAAAATGGCTTAGATTTATATGAAGCATGAATGCAGACCAAGCTTCCATCAAGTGGCTCAAAAACAAACAAGGTGGTGATCTTGCAAGCAAAGTTTGGGGGGCTGAGTTAATACTGAGCCCAGAATGGTTGGAACAAAGGAGGTAGAGATCGAGTCGTTTGAAGCTCTTCATCAAGCTAAGATTGGCCGAGTTACTCATATGGTGAAACAAAGAGCTCAATAATCAAGAATGGAATGACGATGTTGGCTCAATGCATTAACATTGTGTTCAAATGAAATAAATAGAACATCAACTTGGAGCGCGTTATGATGGTGTCAAGTTGTTTTGTGGTAAGATCTCATTTCACTCAGATGGAGCGTAGTGTTCATTGGATCACAATGTTCATGGGAGCTTAGCATACGTGAGAAATCGTGAAGATATTTTCAAAGCTCTCCATGTCATTAGAAGGGTTGAACCTAGGGATATAGGAGCATTGTAAGAGAATGGAACCATGAAGTCATAATATAAAATCTCAAACTCAGAACATTAAACAAAACAAGAAAATTTTAGATAGATATCATTTGAAGCTCAAACTAATGGGAATCACGAAGAATCACACTCAAGAAATAGGGGACTCCTCGAGTAAGGAAGATTCATTCAAGCTCGGCATATGGCATTTAAGGGACCAAGTTGGTATTCATGTATATGATAGGATGTAGAGAAAAGGTGACATAGATTCACTTAGTGCATAAGAGGAGCGTGACTCAACTGGAACTTGAAACTAGTTGACTAGGTAACTGATCCATGGAATGGAAGTAGCTCAGAGGAGAAAGTCTAGCTCAATGTCAGTGAAATTCCATCTTGGCCGAGCTCATAGCAGGAATCCCACTTTGAAATTTTTAGGATTAGTTTTGGAATTTCTCATTCAAGAATCATTATGTGAAGGATGATCTAAGAAAAAAATAGCAAACAGCGATCTAGTTGGCGTGATGTTTATAGTTATTCAATAAAATCCCATGGTGTGTATGTTTGAAGTGGAGGTTGAATGGCTATAAAATAATGAGTTATGTTAGTAAATAGAATATCATCAAACTGAGATGGGGTGATTCACTCGATTCCAAGGTGATTCGAATTGAATAAATCACTCGATTGAGCATGGAGAAAAGCAATCCCATCTGAAACAACTCAACAAGTTGAGCTCACAGAGGACTCGACATCGATTTCAAGCATGATGTAAGCTGAGGCGTTAAGGGCATCAAGTTGATGGAATGGATTGGTGGAGACAAAGGGTGGCTTTTCTCAATGTGTGGCCAATTCAGTGGAATTCGTGTGGAGCTCGGTATATTTCATAATAGGCTAGTTGAGTCAAAGAGAATGGAGTCAGAAAACATGAAAGTGTAGAAAATTGGGAGCTCAATATTGGTGATGCAGGGAGTCATTGAGGTTGAGTTTGAGGAGAGTTGTTGGAAGAAGGCTTGCATAAGGAAGGCATTATGAGCTAACTCGGCATGGATCTCGGTGGATAGTTTGACAATCCTCGGTCATTAAGAGCTTGAAGGTGGAAAGTGAGTTTGTTAGAGGAGCTCGATCCCAACTCGGTGAGTTGGCTCAGTGAGCCAACCACCGAGTTGGTTCTTTTTTTTAACCCATTCACATGGACCCCTCCCTGTTTGATGCAAACCGGTCGATGGGGGGTCCCACCATTATTTGTTAATTAAAGTAATATTTTTATTTTTAATATTTTAATAATAATATTTATTATTATTATTTAAATATTCTTTTAATTAATTAAGGAGAACTAGGTCAACTAGGTATTAACGGAGCATGATGGAAGATTCTAAAGTGGTTCAACCAACTGTAATAAATGAACCATCATGTACCTTCAATTTAGGAAAGGAATTTATGAATTCTTCTCTCCTCTCTCATAATTTCTTCTATAAATGTAAATTGGAAGCTCATTTCAAAGGGTTCCAACAAGTCAGATAGGTTGGAAATTTAGACATCTTAGGAAAATGTATATTTTTCAAGATTCCTCTCTCTTCTGCAAGTTGTCCTTGTATGTTGAGGAAATTTTCAAGCCTCCTTTTCAAGACTGTAATGAAAACCATTACCTCTTCTAAATATATGATGCATTGTGCATGTTATTGAATTAATAAAAGTGTGTGTTTTGTGACTAATCTCGGTCCTTTCATCCTTCTATACTTCTTTGTGCCTTTTCTCATGCTTGCAGGTACCTTGTGTAAGTTCACGTTTCTATTACAAGTTCTTGTATTTTTGTGCTTATCAAGTGGTGGAGCCTTACATGTAGTGGAGTTTTGGTGCTTATTCACCCTTCTCAAGTTCATCCTTCTTCACTGGAAGACTGATAACTTGTTTGTCTGATTGATTTTATCAAAGGGAATGCTTGCTTCCTAGTCTGTGGTATTCTATACCCTCTCTAAGTTACAGTAGGTGAAGTTGACATGTAGTTCTTGCACCCTCTTCAAATTAACCCTTCCTGAGTCTGGAAACACCATTTATTTGGTGCATCACCATCCCTAATATAGTTTCATTTCTGCAAATCTCTTTCCCTAAAACCCATGAAAATGTTAGCATAGGCCTAGATAACTATTTTATTACACTAGGAGTAGTACATCACTTAGTTTAGGAAGAGGAAGTCGGCATTCTCCAGAGGTTCAGCTCAAGCCTAAGTCCCACATATTAAGAGGTTATCTCATGTGTCCCAATCACACCGAACGTCCTCTTCACATTCTGGCCATTTGGAGGGTGCAGTGATTTGGTGACAGAAGTTTTTTGCACGTCCAGTGGGACCAGTTGGTACTTCTCTTCTCACTTACACAAGTCAAAGTACGTGAAAAATCTATATCTCTAGATTCCAAATCTTAGTGTGTTAACTTATGTGAAGAATTTAGACAAGAGCTTATTTAAAGTAAGGAAATTATTAGCATATCGAACTTTCATTGCCTCCTCCAAAGATAAGAAGAAGAGGTGTTTCAACATCACCAGTTGCAGCTCTACCTCGTAGGGGTCATTCATATCCTCCATATGGAAGGTTTCTTCCACTAAGGAACAATCAACCTCTTGTTGATATGGCACGAAACCAATTTTTTGCCCCTTTCAATGCAAGCAGTCCTCTTCTGTTGGCTCAACGTGACCCTATACCTATTATGGCACTCAAAATTTTACCCTTTTAAATAAGGGAAACTCACATTACTCCAATGGAACATATTCTTGATGTAGCCAACATTTGTGTCATACATAATATCATGGAGGACAACGTTGTGATTAGACTTCTTGCTACCTCTTTCAAGGAAAAAGCACTTCAATGGTTTCAAGGGTTAAGTGTTAGTAGCATAACCACTTGGGACGAGTTATAAAAAAAAATCTCTATAAATAGTTTCAAGACAAGAGTAATCACTTATGAATTTTGGAACAACTCACTACCATGAAGAGATCTCCCCAAAAATACATGAGTGATTTCAAATTTTGATTCCATAGGACCTGGAATAGGGTTCTGACACTTATAAAACCTTAGCCATAGAATGCATTCTTTTACTATTTATGAGCCTTGAATAATGATGTAGTAGTTATGATCCATTCCATGGGAGGGGCTGAATTACCTGATGCCTACGATGTTTCCATAAGAGCTGAAAATTCCTTGATTCAAGCTAGAAAGATAGCTCCACGACCGTCAATGTTTGTCTCTAGATCTTATGAATAATTAGCCTATTAACGCTCCTATTCCAGCAGCCTCTAATCAACCAGCTTAGTCTACCCCTGCCTATTCAAATGATCTATTTGAATTAAATTCAGTGCTTCAAACTTTTGGAAATGAGATTTTTGCACTCAAGAGGAAACAATTTCAATACAATCGTGTATATCAGCTACAAAATCAGTAGTATCAAGCTAACCATCCTCCTTTTCAAGGGAACAATCAGCCATAAAATAAAGCTACAAAAAAAGCTGTGAATGTCAGGCCTTTGAACTTTCAGAACCCTCTCATTGCTAGATCATCTAGAACCATAGTACATGTCTAGAATAATCTAGTTTATGACTACGGATGGTGTTACCCTTGTTCTTAACCCCACAATCAAAATCTTTGTCCCAATGGAGTTCTTGGCTAGGCCCTTATGGTTCAAAGTGTATTTGCCCCTTCTAATATAACAGAAAACACATCTACACAAGAAACAACAAATCAATCATAGGCACCTAAAGAAACCACTTTGCTAAACTAGCAAGCAGAAGTTTTTTTGTGGGTCGAATACAGATTCCTTGTCAGTGGTGGCAAACACCCATTCCAAGAAGAGAGAAATGGACCCTCAAACTTCCAAATCTGATCAAGCAGCCACTTCATAGCCTCAGACACAAGTGGTGGTTGATAAAGATGTGGGAAAGAAACACCCAAAAATACACATTAGCCAAGCTACAAGGAAATAAGGTTCTTCAGGCATCACAATACCCAACAAGAACTTTCTAAAGGAGGATCCCAATACCTAAAGAAGTGTCAGCAAAGTTGGATCTATTTTCTTCAACATAATAGAAAAAATGAAGAAACCCAATCTAAGTTTTACTATGTGGGACACACTCTCAATTCCTTCTCAACTAAATTTTTTACGAGAAGCTCTAAATATTTTTGATACAATTGATAGATTGTCAGGTCATGGAGTAGCAGATGCTACGAGTTTGTGTCAACCTGAAGGGAAAAGTATTCCTAAAGCCAATAAACCACCACCATTCTATATTTCCTTGATCATTGGAAACCACCTGGTGTATAATTGCATGATCGATTCTGGTGCCAGTAGCTTATTCATGCCCAAAAAAATTACAGACATACTAGGCATACAATATGCACCAGTTGCAAGAGGATTTATTCAGCTGGATGGCACAGCTGTTAAGATTGTTTGAGTTATCAAAGGACTTTAACTTACCATCCATGCATGCCCAAGTTTTTCATTCACCCAAGACATATCAGTCATTGATCTTCATCCTCTCTTCATCATTTGCTTATCACGATATTCCACTGCTAAGATGGGCAGTTATCTATCAACCGATTGGTCACATATGATTCTCAAGACTCGATACAGAACCAAAATGACTATAAGGGTGGAACCAATCTATCATAATTATGTAGATACCTACACTGTTAGTCCTATAAATGGGAATTACACCATCAGAGATCTAGAAGAAGAAGATGTTGATCAGAAACCAACCACTCTTATTGAAGAATTCCCTGATACTGTGCTAGATGAAGTAAGTGGAGATCATTAGTATGATCCCCACACTGATGTGTTGGCATAATAAGAAGTTGGTTTGCTACTTTTGGAAGAAACGGGATTGGGTACTTACTGTATTCATGAAGAAGATACGATCACATCGTAACTTGTCAAAAAATTTAGCGATTCAGAAGGACTATGGAAATTATTCTTCGATTTCTCAAGAAGTAAGAATGGATCCGGTGCTGGTGTTATGTTAATTTCTCTAGAGGGAGATAATTACTTCTCATCTTTCTGGTTGCAATGTAGTTGCACTAACATTGTTGCTAAATACGAGACCTTTGTGCAAGGAATATAGCTAGCTGAAAATAAGGGAATCAAGGCTCTGACTATTTTTGGAGTCAGTGAGTTAGTTATTCATCAGGTGATGACATGTAGTGCATCCAATAATTATATTTTAAGATCATACAATAACTGAGTCTAGGACTTGATTAAATATTTCGAATCTTTTGGGATCCATGTATTCTTAGAAATCAAAATCAAGATGTTGATAGGCTTGCTACAATTGGCTCGCAATACAAAATACCTGTTGATATCATGAAGGAAGGGTAGAAATTTGTCAAAATAGTGGTTTGACCTATAGTTCCTGATAATGTGAGTAGCTAGAAAGTGTTTAATAGTGACAAATGAATTATCCTTTTCCTCTAAGAAGAGGCGGATTTTTTTGCAAGAAATTAGGATAATTTGAAATAGTCATATGGTGATCAAATTATACAATTGAAAAGAAAGAAAATACCAAAAGGATTAGTCACTCTAGAATCCATTTTCAATTCAGATGATCAAACCAAAAGAAAAATCTCTAACATGGTGGTTGAAGAAGAAGATTTTGAGGAAGTTGAGGTAGTACATGAGAAGTTTCTGAAGATTGGAAAAGTGTGTACTTCTAAGGAGAAAGAAGCTTTCATCAAACTTTTTCAAGAATATCGTGAAATTTTTGCATGGAGCTATAAAGACCTGCGTGGTTTTGATCTAGGCCTGGCACAACATACCATCAAACTGGATCCTAATGCCAAGCCAATTCGCCAGAAATAGAGGCCCACTAATCCCAAAATTGAGCCACTAATGAGAAAGGAGCTAACCAAACTCATCGAAGCATGTATTATTTTTCCCATCAAAAACTCCTCTTGGGTATCAACTCTGGTGCCCATAAGGAAGAAGAATGGAGAGATTCAGTTGTGCGTAGATTTCAGGAATTTGAACTATGCCTCATTCAAAAACCATTATCCTCTCCTGTCAATGGAGCAAATTATTCAAACAGTGGCAGGAGCTCAAATATTTTCTTTGCTCGATGGCTATTTGGATTATAATCAAATTCTTGTCCAATAATTTGACCAATTCAAAATGGTTTTCACTACCAAGTGGGGCATGTATGCCTACAACAAAATGCCATTCAGATTGTCCAACGCCGGGGCTACTTTCCAAAGATCCATGGATATAACGTTTAAAGGAATAATCAACGATATCATCTTGGTTTACCTAGATGAAATAACTATATATTATAAGCATGCGGAAGATCACATCACACATCTAAGGAAGGTTTTCCAAAGGTGTAGGGAATTTGGTGTTTCACTTAATCCCAAGAAGTATATTTTTATAGTGCACGAGAGAAATTTGTTGGGGCATGTTGTTTCAGTGGAAGGACTATTAATAGATCCAACCAGGATTCATTCTATTATGTCCTTATCTCTCCCAAGTCATAAGAAGGGCCTCTAGAGTTTTTTGGAAACCATAAACTTCGTGCGAAGATCATCCCTCAATTCACAACATTGTCTAAACCAATGAAATCCATGCTAAAGAAAAACATGCCATTGTCATGGACAAAGGAAGGACGAGAAATATTTGAAGCCATTAACATGGAAATTTCTCAAGCTCCCACACTAGTAATCCCCAGATTTGATAAAGACTTTATCCTTTATGCTTTTACAGGTCAAGAGAGTATTTCCCGGATCCTTACCTAGAAAAATGATGATCTAATGGAGCATTCAATTTATTTCTTTAGTCATTCCCTCAAAGACTACAATCTCAAATGCTCATTCGTTGAAAAATAAGTCTTTGCATTTATTTGATATTTGAAGAAATTCAAGTATATGTTTTCCAACAACATAATTCATTTGATGGTGTCTCATCCATGTGTCAAGGAATTTTTGTTGAACAAAGAGATGAATGAAAATTGTGTTGGATGGATCACAAAGGTGATGGAGTATAATGTGCATGTCAAAGTTACCAAACTTGTCATAGGTAAAGGTTTGTGTCAACAACTTGTTGTAGACATGGAATCAAAAGGTGATGAGGATGCGACACTCCTAAACAGTGATGAGAGTGATGATCAAGTTGACTGGTTATCCAAAATGAAGAATTTCCTCTTCTTAGGAGTATATCCTATGAACATGGATAAAAAATAAAATACAGACCTTCCATCTGCAGTCTATTCCACATGTTATGTTAGATAATGTTCTCTTTCGAAAGGATTTGAATGGTGTTCTCCTTCGGTGCGTAGGACCATAATAGGTAAGTAAGATACTAGAAGAGTTTCATAATGGCCTATCTCGAGGACATTATTTTGCATGAAAAACTTCTACTAGGATCATGCAAGTTGGTTACTATTGGAGGGATTTGTTCAAAGATGTCCATCTCTGGGTAAGGAAATGTAAGGAATGTTCCTTTTTCACAGGAAAGTAGAAGTTGGCAGTTCTTCTGCTGCATCCAATTCAAGTGGATCAACCCTTTGATCAATGGGGGTTGGACTTTATCAGAATGATTAATATTCCATCCAGTAATAGACATAAATGCAACCTTATTGCAACAGACTATTTTACTCGATGGACAGAGGTGATAGCATTGAAAGAGAGTAATGAAAAGGTAGTTCTAGATTTCTTAGAAGGTATAATGACAAGGATTGGTGTTCCTTTTATAGTCATTTCAGACAACATGATGACTTTTCTTGGTATGAGGTTGAGTTAATGTGTTGTTAAAAATGAGGTCTACCTCAAGACTTTGTCCAATTACTATCCACAAGGAAATGGATTGGTTGAGTCTAGTAAAAAAAATTCATAAGGATTATTAAGTACACAATGGAAACTAACAAACTTGGCATACATAGCTTAAGACCACCTTATGGGCAGATCGGATCACACCTAAAAGGGCCATAGGGAATTCTCATTTCATGCTCGTATATGGAAGAGAAGAAAAAATTCTGCTCTCCTTGGAGTTACCTTCTTTGGAGTTATCTCATCAACTTGAAGTTATGGAGAGTGATCCTCTAGCAGTAAGGTTTTCTGAACTCATGGAGTTAGAGGAAGTATGGAACAAGGCTATGAAGACTTTGGAGCAACATCAGGCTCAGGTTAAGAAATATTTTGACAAGAAGGCATCTGACAGGCATTTTCAAGAGGGAGATTTAGTCCTCAAATGGGATGAAGAAATGACTAAACCAGGCAGGCATGCCAAGTTTGACGCTCTCTGGAGTGGGCCATACAACATCCCAATTTGCAAAGAGGTGAATTCATTTCGTCTATACAAGCTCAATGGAGAAGAACTTCCCATTCATGTGAATGGGATACATCTCAAAGCTTGTTTTTGAGAAGTGTTCCACCCCCTGTTTAGTTTAGTTAGGTATTTTCCTACAAGTTCTTATGCACATTGTTGTGTGTTGTTGTTCTTTTGCTTTCCTTTTTATCATTTTTGTGTTGTTCTTGCACATTGTATCATCCTCAGAAGTTTCTCCAGGGAAGGAAGCTTCAAATTTTCTATAAGATTTTCATACATTTGTTTCATTCAAAATTTTGTAGTATGTCATAGATGCCAAGTATTCATCAAATTCAGTATACTTCAAGCCTGATATTTCAAGGAGGTCCACGATTGGCTATGCTCAAAGGGATTTTTGGATGCATCACAAAAGATCAAAACTACTTTCAAGATTTCAACATTTACTCCATGCCCAATGGATGAATTAAGTCTACTGGAATCATGTTTAGTAGGAAATCATCCCCGAGAGGTCACCAAAAATGTTATCCAATTTTGCACACATGAAAAATTAAACAACTAAGGCCCATTTTTAGTCATCACTGAGATAAAACAATAAAAATAATTAATAGGTTGCATGGGTGAGCTCACCTAGCATTGAACAGGGTACAAAATTGAGTGCAACTCAGTAGCAACTCAATGTTATCAAGGTTGATAAATGAGTCAGGTTTAGTCATAAGATCTCAACTGACATATGAGATCAAACCCAACAATTGAACGGAGTTGGTTTGGGAAGGCTATCTCGTATAGTTTGGGATGTCAATTGGAGGACATAATACTAAGCTAGGCTCAAGTGCCACTTAGATCGAGCCAACTTGGAATTGAGCTCAAGTAGCAGAGGATTAGGTTGGTCGTAAGCTCAGTCATGATCAGAAAATGAACTCGGTGCAAAGCTCAGTATGAGTAGCTCGATTCAGGGAGCTCGATATGGTAAAAAACATAGAACTCATAATATTTAGAGCATCAAGTGGCAAATCAGGAAATCATCGAAGGTAGAGTAGCTCGAACCAGAGCTCATCATATGCAGGAGAAGAATAGAGCTAAGCCAAGGTCAAGCCATTTGAGGCCTATGAGATTACAAGCTAATCTTGAGTCAATAAAATTAAGGGTCTCAAAATTTCGTTGAGGTCACTGACATGAGTTAAGGTTACTCAATCAAACAACGTATGGTTCAATGACGATAGATTGATATGGTGATCTTATCAATATATACATAGTGGCAATGTCACGTGAGCTGTCTAAGATTGTGTCAGCCAAGCTTTGCAATGGCTTGGGTGAGCCTACGATTCATTTGGTGATAAGCCAATATAAAAAAGGATAAATATCATAGGGCTGAGCTAAGGCCGAGTTCAGGCAAGGCGGAAATGATGAGATGATTGGAGATTATGAACCAACTTGCCAAGTTTGTGAGGTAAACACCGAGTCGGGGAGTTTTGATATCTCTCGTTCCATGGATAGAGAGATTGGTTAAGCCAAAAATGTGGATATCCATGGATAACTTTCCAAGTGGGGAGAACATAATGAAAAAAAACATGAGCCTTCCACTTTGTGAGGATTGATGTGGATGCAAAGAAGTAAAACCAAGCCAACACTGGCTCATGTAAAGTGTGCAGACTAGAAGCACAATAATGGAAGAGCTTCGGGTGGGAGCTACGTGATTGATTTACCAAATTCACATAATGGACAATTATGGCTAAAGATGAGTTTCTCAATCAAATCACTCAAAAAAATACTTCTAATCCACGGCCCATGCCAAGTTGATATTGTTGAAATGACAAGATATGAGTGGATAAGAACCCAAGTTAGGAAATTTCAAAGGTTTCGACCAAGGTGGAAGTAATGTCTTCACATACCAAGCTAGTAATTCTATGTGGGGGAATTTGGGGAGTTTGGATTTCTCATGTGGGAGTTTAGATTAATGGAAAACCAAGGTGAAGGTTTCCACTTCGCAGGGATCGTGAGAGCTGCATTCACCTGAGCTGAGCTGAGATATCGATATGAGAAAAATTTCCACTACATGGGATAGAGTCCGAGTCAATTTTGGAGGATTCACCTTAAGAGTCACCAGGTGATTTAAAACATGTTAGAGTCATTAAGTGGTTTAAGACAAGATGGTGAGTTATTCACCAAGCTATGAGAAAGGTATTTGGTGAGACTGAGTCACATGGTGATAGTTGGGGATAATGATGCATCTGTGTGAAGAGGCTCATGTGAAGGGTCAAATCCACATAGGATATTTGGTGAGCTCAACTCAATGAGTCATTGTACTCACGAGCTTGCAAGTGATTGAAATAGATCCATCAGTCAAAACATGGGTCATGATGGTAATGAAGTTCTATACATAGATGAGACTAAACTCAGAATGGCTTAGAGTTATGATGCATCACCAATCTTGGACTCAACAATGAGCTTGGCATCAAGGTGGAGCTCAGTGAAAACAAGCTCATGTCAGAGAAGTGAGTTTGTTCATTGACGAGGCCCGATGCATGGAAGGGTATCGATATTACTGAAGTTTGGTAGCTTGGTCTATGAAGAGAAAAAGTGAAGAGATAGATACCCCAATTTGAAGTGGGAACTCAAATTCACACATGGTGGGAACTCGACATGATATCAAAGGAAAGAAACCCATGACTGTGAGGCAAGCTTGGCTGCACTGCATTATATTTGATGTTCAGATGTAATCAAACGTACATGAGCTCGAAGTGACTTATGGCGGTGCATAAACAACTAAAGGAAGTAAGAGCTCGGTCTAAGATTTGAGGAGATAGTGAATCGATCTGGAGTTACATGATCTCATAGTTGAGCTCGGTGCATGTGGGAACTCATGAGTTGGGAGGAAATTCTCGATGTAATCCATGTAGTTATGAGGGATTGTGAACCCAAATAAATGGAGTTATTTGCAGTGAGTAGTTCAACCATCGAAGTTGCAACATGTAAATCACTCAAACTCAGGTTGAGTTGTAGTTATGTCACTTGACATTGGAGATAGATAGCAGTTTAAGCTACAGACTAATGAAATCGACGCTAGAATGACAATCAAGTTAGAGGACTTAGCATGACATTATAAAAATCAAGTCATACCATGGTATGAAGGATTTGAGATCAATTTCATAGTATATGTAGGTTCTACCAAGTCGATGAGGAGCTCAAACAAAAGGTGACATGAGCCATTGAGAGGCATGTGAATGAGAAATTGGTCGAGCATTGTTTCCAAGGAACTTGAAACTAGGTGACTAGGCAATCGAGCCACAGAATGGAAGTAGCTTATAGGAGAAAGTCTAGCTTGATGTCGGTGAAATTCCATCTTAGTTGAGCTCATAGTAAGAATCCCACATCAAAATTTTTAGGATGAGTTTTTAAATTGCTCGATCAAGAATCATTATGTGAAGGATGATCTGACCAAAAAATAGTGAACAATGATCTAGTTGGCCTGACATTTACAGTTATTTAGTAAAATCCCATGGCGAGTATGTTTTAAGTGGAGGTTGAATGGCTCCCTAAAACAATGAGTTATGTTAGTAGATATAATATCATTAGACTAAGATGGGGTGAGTCACTCGATGCCAAGGTGAATTGCATTTAATAACTCACTCGATTGAGCATGGATAAAATCAATCCCATTTGAAACAACTCGTAAAGTCGAGCTCACAAAGGACTTGACATCAAGTTCAAGCATGATGTAAGCCAAGGCATTAAGGGCACCAAGTCGATGGAAGGGATCGGTGGAGATAAAGGGTGGATTTACTCAATGTATGGACAATTCAGTGGATTTCATGTGGAGCTCAGTAGATTTCTTTCTAGGCTTGTTGAGTCGGAGAGAATGGAGCTTAGAAAACATGAAAGTGTAGATGATTGGGATCTTGGTATTGGTGATGCATGGACTCATTGAGGCTGAGTATGAGAAGAATTATTGGAAGTCGGCTTGCGGAAGGAAGGAATTATGAGCTAACTCAGCATGGAGCTCAGTGGATAGTTCGACGGGCCCCAGTCATTAAGACCTCGAAGGTGAAAAGTGAGTTTGTTTGAGGAGCTCGAGCCCAACTTGGTGAGTTGGCTCAATGAGCCAACCACCGAGTTAGGTGTTTTTATACCCATTCATATGACCCCCCTCCTCAAGTCAAACCAGTCAACAGGGGGCCCACCAAAAATAGTAATTAATTTAATATTTTTTATTCAAATATTTTTATTATTATTATTATTTAAATATTATTGTAATTAATTGAGAAGATTAGGTTAACCAGGCATTAATGGCACATGATGGAAGCTTCTCAAAGTGGTTCAACCAATTGTAATAAATGAACCATTATGTACTTTCAATTTAGGAAGGGAATTTATGACTCCTTCTATCCTCTCTCTCAATTTCTTCTATAAATGTAAGTTAGAAGCTCATTCTAAGGGGTTCTAACATGTCAGATAGGTTGGACAGTTAGATATCTTAGGCAAGTGTAATTTTTCAAGAGTCCTCTCCCTTCTGCAAGTTGTCCTTATATGTTGAGAGAAATTTCAAGCCTCCTTTTCAAGACTGTAATGACAACCATTACCTCTTCTGAATGTATGATGCATTGTGCACATTGTTGAAGTAATAAAAGTGTGTGTTTTGTGACTAATCTCGGTCCTTTCATCCTTCTATACTTCTTTGTGCCTTTTCTCATGGTTGCAGGTATAATGTGCAAGTTCACATTTCTATTGCAAGTTCTTTTATTTTTGTGCTTATAAAGTGGTGGAGTGTTACATGCAGTTGAGTGGTGGTGCTTGTTCACCCTTCTCAAGTTCATCCTTCTTCACTGGAAGACTGATAAATTGTTTACCTAATCGAGTTTAACAAAGGGAATGCTTGCTTCCTAGTCTGTGGTATTTTGTACCCTCTCTAAGTTGCAGTAGGTGAAATTGACTTGTGGTGCACACACCCTCTTCAAATTAACCCTTCTTGAGTCTAGAAATATCCTTTATTTGGTGCATCACCATCCCTATTATAGTTTCATTTCTGCAAATCTCTTTCCCTAAAACCCATGAAAATGTTAGCATAGGTCTAGATAACTATTTTATTGCACTAGGAGTAGTACAGCACTTAGTTTAGGAAGAGGAAGCTAGCCTTCTCTGGAGGTTCACCTCAATCCCAAGTCCCATAGCTTGAGAGGTGATCCCATGTGTCCCAATCACACGGAACGTCCTGTTCACATTCTTTCCATTTGGAGGGTGCAGTGATTTGGCGACAACAGTACACATTCACAGTTGTGAAAGGAATTAGATGCAAGGGTAATATGTTTTGCCACCATCTCTATGGGCACATAATTTTTACTTTAATTTTCATAAAAGTATGCATTCCTAGTATGTACATGCTAAGTTAAAGTAGGATACAACGAGTTGGCATGACATGACTAAAAGCATCATTCATACTTTTGAGTATTTTTTTACTAAACCACTAGTTCATAAATCCTTGCAAATTATGAGGTGGATCACATTAGGGGATACCGCGAAGGCTAAGGAACTTATGATTCATCTATTTGGTGAGGATGATACTGAAGCGCATGCGAACCTAATAGAAACATAAGATACATGGTTAGGGTGTGCTTGGAAGGAAAATGAGAATGTAAATTGTGTCTACCTCATAGATGATGAAGAAGTAGAAGATCTAGATATCTAGAATATAGATGGTGCGCATGAATTATTAGACTCTACATATGAACAGGTGCACAGATACCATGTTTTGTTAAAGACCAAGAAAGTAAACATTGGGATAGAAGACGTGCTTAAGTAGGCTATAATTGGTGATTATGGTTTGAACCCAAAGTTACAAATATAATTGAGTTAATGTGCAACTTTCAAGAAAAAATCCAAGGGGATATCATGAATTGAAAGGTGTACATATATCATTGGAAGAAATGAAAATTAATCTTAAGAGGGAATGCAACAGGTTCACAAAATGCCTTATTAGATGAATCTCAACTTGCACATCAAGGTGAAAGAGGAAATTTATAATATGCTCAAGTTGGGAATTATTGAGCCTAGTAAGGAGTCTGAGTGGATAAGCCCCATTGTGATTAGCATTAAGAATGATGGCTAAATAAGGATTTGTGTTGAATACAAAGTTCTTAATACATCACGTATCATAAATCCTTTTTCCATGCCATTTACTAAAGATATCTTTGAAGCAGTGGTAAGAAAAGAAATATACTCATTCACATATGGGTTTCTACGCTACCACCATGTGAGGATTACATTTGAAGATCAGGAGAATAACACCTTTACAACTGAATGGGGAAGATTTGCATACACCGTTATGTCCTTTGGACTAAAGAATGCACCAGTAGTGTTCTCACACAGTTGTTCAAGCATTCCAAGATTTTATTCACAAGTTTTTATAGGTGTACTTGGATGATTGGACCATTTATGGGCTGGTGAAAGACCGTTATTCTTGATTAATATTTGTGTTGAAAATATATTGGAAGCTTAGCATCTCTTTAAACATCAAGAAGTTCATTTTTGAAACTCCTTTTGGCATGTTACTTCGACATATTATTTACAAATAAGGGTTATTAGTGAACCCAGCTACGATTACAGTTATCTTGGGGTTAGAAGATTATGTAGTCAAGGATCAATATTAACCATCAAATCAACTGATAAAATATTGACAACAACCAATTTCCACTTATTCTACATTTAGAGAATCAACAATAGACTTGAAAATACTCAAAACTAGTTATGCTTGCTCAAATATTGACTAAGCTATTATTATATCACCTTAATTGGTCTCAGTAACCTTCCACCCTGATCATTACCTTCATTTCTTTTCTATTTCCTCATGAAACCCATCCTTATGCATTTATGACCTTTTCACACTTACCTTATTTGACCTTGTCTCTGCTTCACTAGCTATTGAACCCAATATACACTTTTTTTCTTCCTTAGTCTATATCACTCTATTAACCTTTATTTACTCTAAAATCCCATTAGAAACAACCTATACTAACCAAAAAAATGACTCACAAGACTAAATCACTCAACTTACCTTCCCTGGCAATATAGTTCATATGATAATCTTGAGACAAGGTGTTTGGAACATCAGTGGAGAATGACTTCTAAGCCAACCCAAAAAGAATGATAAATTTCATTATCTTTCTTAACTAGACTTTAAGGTGTATACCAAATCTCGAACCCAACTCTCCTTTTATTACTCCTTTTTTTATCTTTCCCCTAGAAGCCTCACTAAGTTTGCTACTCACTATTGTCATGCATATATTCCTTACCCTAAGGACCAAAGACACAAGTTTAACTTCTTAGGGAACCCATTTCCATAATTATTCTATATTTTGAGTTTGAGGCTTGAATTCAATCTCTAAGGTGTACCTCATTTGTAATTAAGCCTCTTTAATCGGGCCTAAGACTATATATACTGCCCCTAAAAGATACTTTTATAATAAATATCCAATTTTAACCAACAAAAAATCAAATTTCATTTTTAGTCTATACATGAACCTTGTCTCAAATGTTACTTTCAAATATCAAGCCAAAATTTTAAAGTTAAGGGCTTCAAATCTAAAACCCTAGCTCTGATTGTGCAAGACCTCCCTAAGAGCCCAAGAAAGGGTATTTTGATTATAACTTCTATAATGGATCGATTCAAGGTTTGAGATTCACCATGGAGGTTTGTTTACTCCTTATTCTTGTGAAAATATTGACAGTAGAGTCACACGCTTTCCCATAAGCCTCAAATACACCTCCTTCTTACTCAACTCTAGACTATGCTCGAGGGTTAGGGTATATATAAACTACGATCTCAACCAAAAGTAACTCCTAATCCATGAAAATGGATTTTACAACTATTCTTCACAGTTTCCAATTGTAAAAGAACACTTCCATGTTCACACAAGCATTCTAGAATCATAAGAAGTCTTCTTTAATATGAGTATATGACTAAAACAAAGCATTACCAATCAATCAAGTTAAAACTCAATGCAAAATCATCATTTTCAAGATAGATAATTTCTCTATTCAACCTTCTTTACTGAGTTCCAACCATGACATGTTTCATGCATGAAAAAACTCTTCTAAAGACAAAAAATCAAGTTTATCCTAGTCTTATCAATCCCTTCCAATAGTTCATTACAGTCATACCTTTTTCACTCATTCCTAAGCTCCTTCATAGTTTATCAACAGGGTTTTTTCTAGCATTAACCTCCAAAACCTTCTACATTAATTTCATAAGAATTCTTGTTGAATCAGAGAATAACATACATATACTTGTGTCATGTTGATCTATGATTCCAAAATAGAGTATAAACTATATGTGCAAGACATTCACAAAAGACTCAAGATTCAACTTGTATTCAAGAAAAATAACTTACTCACCCACTGCAATTTGTTATTGATCTAATATATATTTCAAAAATGGGTTAGAAAAGCATAACATCTCAGAATAAAGAGATCACCCCCAAATAAAACATCTTTCTTACTCAAAAACTAGAAATTCTTGTTATCCATTGCATTACAAAAATGATGATCATTTTCCTTCTACATTCTCCTCTTCCTCTCCACCAAGGAATCCTCTCTCTCTCTTCTTCTTATATCCTCTTGAAGGATTCACTAACTTCCTATATTTAATACAATCTTTCTTTTATCTCAATATGTCATATCTTTCAAAACCTAACTAACGTTTAACTTCCATAAGCCCATACATAACATGAAGGCCTATTTACATCACTTTTTAATCATTACATAACTCATACCTATTATAAAAGACTAATGATTCCCCCTAATACCTAATTCACCCTTTCCACACTTGACAAGCCCTTATTGGCATATTTACATGCTTTATACTTTAAATGTGTTGATCAAAGAATACTTGTCAAAGATCACACAAGGATTTCATGTGGGATAAAAGGCCATGACCAAGGGTGCGGAAGAACAGGAAGGACCCGCGCACAGAAGGCAAGTTCATCTTTCAGGACTTAGCTTATTTTGAGCATGAAGACCTATTTTTAGAAGATGGCGTGCGGAACACACCAACAATGTAGAGATGTGTGCGCCATGCATTCTCTATCTTTGGAGGAGCAGATCGAAGCGTTTTGCATGGAGACAAGCTAAGAATAGGATTGGCACTTCAGTTAATTACAAGAGGTCTATAGATAGCACACTTGCACATGTGGCTATGCCTGTAAACGGAGTGTGGATATCAATAGCATGCAGCCTATTTCTAGAATAGATAAGTGGTGAAGGGAAAGTCCCCACCCTATATATATATATATATATATGTGATGTTAGGTACATATTAGGAAAAAGGTAACAGAGAATATACAGAGGGATATATGTGTGATGGATGTATGGAGGGATAGAGATATACGCATATGATTTAATTACTGTATCAGATCCATACGTGCATTGGTATAGATTGACAATACTATAAGGAGATTCTGTATTTATTAATAGATGGAAGATATTGGCTGAATCTAAGTATCATTCTATGTGTAATTGAGTAGTGCATGTTATTGATTCAATAATGATTACTGTTTAAACTTGTTCTTTCATAGATCTGAGGGTGGCATGCATTGTAGAATAATGGATTAGTTATGAATCTATATGCTTCTTCCTTCATCATGCTAACATCCTACTACAGCAACCCTAAAGAGGGACCTATTACCTTTGTGCACTTCAGGTGAGCACTCAGTCAAGGCTGAGTGATGTGCCAGCATGACTAGGGTGTTATCTAGTAAATTTTAGGTTGCATCATTGGTTCCATTGCTGGGACCTCTTTTTCAGTTGTTTTCAAGATGGTTTGCAATGAAGATGTACCAGTTAACTCTAGCAAGTATTGAGGAATGGATACATGATCTAGAGGAAGAATACACACGGTGGTTCAGTAGCGAATCTGATTTTAACACATGCACTTGGGTAGAATAGAATCTGTATGACATATTATATGAGAGGATTTTCGTTATCTTTCTAGTAGAACTATATGAGTGGCTTATTGCTTATGCATCTTTGGAACTAGAGGTATCACACTTGTCTGGACATTTTCAGCCCCTTTATGATGTTGATCTGATCTGGACTCGTGTTATGGATAAGTGGTTTTTTGGTGTTCTAAATAGTTATATTCTGGAATATTCAATTTCGACGTACTCTTGCCCAGAGGTAGCTAAATTCTAGTTTTTTCGGTATCCAAGAGGAACATATTTGTAAGGTATTCTGCTGGCAATCAAGATCTTGATGGTAACTTTAAACCTAGAGAGTAAACCGATGGCTAATTAAAATTCACCATGCGTGAGGGCAAGAATAGGTTTCGTGAAAGATGATAGACCTAGTGGCAGAGAGGCAGAGAGAGGAAATGTGGCTTAAGTATAATGAGGTGTGCAAGAGGGAGATAGAGAAGCAGCGTTCCGTTGTAGAAAGTATGGCGTGGAGGAGAGAGATGGCTCGTGAAGGATTTACAACTCACATAGAATACGTGGAGCTAGAGCATCAGGAACTCCCCCATCTTGGAAAGTATGATAGAGATCCCCCCTTGGCCTCACACAGAAGTGTGCTAGCAGAGACTACCTGGACCATGGTCACACATCTTAATCCACCTGGTCACCTAACACTTGCGCTTGGTTTTTCAATATCTAGTACGATAAGTAACCAACAAGCTAACTTGGGAAGTAGGAGAGCAGGAGTAAGTCAGGGATCAAGTACATCAATGGCAGGATAGACAACTTCAATGTTATTTGGAGGAACATTCTTAGGTGCATCATCCACATAGAATGTGAGCACGTAGAATGTTGGATTCACCTCTGGAAGTGGAACTACCTCATAGACTATAGGGGTTCAGTATAGTACTACTGTCAGAGCATAGGGGAGTACATCTACAGGTCCTATTCCAACTACATATGGAGGATCAGGAGGTATAGGTGGTTCTAGTTCTAGTGGATCTGGTGGTTCTGGAGGCAGAGGGAACATAGGTTCTGGATCAGGTGTTTAAGGTCCGCAGCAACCACATAGAATATCTATATGGAGATGTCTCTTCATCTCCCAGAATATAGAGGTATAGAGGATGTTACCGAACATGTGCATATGTGTGAAATATTGTGGCGTGCTAAAGGGATCATAGTTGCTGAGTGTAAGGCAACTCAATTCGCTACTACATTACACGGGCATGCACACAGCTGGTATAGGAAGTTTGACCCTGATCAAACTTGCGTGGATTATGTAGCATTGAGGGATGATTTCTTGAAAGAGTTCCATATCCCTGAGTTTGAGAAGAAGAGTATAAGTGTGCTCAAGGATATCAAGAAAGGCACTACTGAGAGTGTATGTGAGTATGATGCTCATTTTAAGACACTTATATCTAAGCTATCTTATGATATTCACACTAGCCAGCATGCACAGTGGTTTGTTGGAGGATTGATTACACCTTTTAGAAGGGCGATGTCACATAAGACATACATCGATCCATGCGAGGCACTGGAAGAAGCTTTGTGTGTTGAGGAAGTTGGGAGCATTGACACTAGCGTTAGTCCATTCCTAGAGGCATAGATTATAGCTATGGAAAAGTAGTTAGAGAAGCTATCAACAAATTCATCCCATGAAACAATGCTCAGGAATTTGGTGTACAGATTGTGAAGTGGAAGGTCACACCAAGGATAGTTACCCTCACAGATCTGTATGCTCATTACTGTTGGACTGTGAGATCTTCCATTTGAATCATGATGTTAGTCACTGTCCTTTGTTATAGCGCATGATAAGGAAGAATGTATCTTGCTTTTGCAAGATTTATAGGTCCACGACCCATGATACTGAGGATTTTCAGTTGATTGGTCAGATCCAGGATGCTATAGACATTGGGGTATGACAGACAAGTATAACAAATAATTCTAAGGGTAAGAATGAGCACCAGGATCGGGATCATAATCAAATGTGCTATGATAGGAATGAGGGGTGTTTTGAAGGAGGTCTTGGAAGGGGACATGGATATCGTGGTGGATATGGAGGATGAGGCCGTGGTGGAGGAAGAGGTGAGTTCCCTCATGGAACATGTTATACATGTGGATCTCCTAACCACTATAGGTGTGAATGTCCTCATAATATTGCATGTTCTTTCTGTGGAAAGAACCATAGCTATGAAGAGTGCCCAGACTTATATGAGCATCTGAGTAAGTAGCATAAGTAAGAAAACAAAGGCACCGGGATGGTTAGAATCCAGCGCGTGGTAGAAGATCATTGGATGCCCAATATAGCAGAAAGACCTGAGGCATTGACAGTGAAGATTACTACATGCGGTGAAGTAACATGCACGTGAGAGAGACATTACACTAGAAGCCTACGATCACCAAGGACAAGGTTTTGCATGCAAGGTACCTAGATCCTACTCATCAGAAGGAAGTTTACCAGGATACCATGGAAGTGCTAAGGAATCTTTAGGGTGAGATACAGTACCTAAAGGAGTAGAAGAAAGCATCAGAGACAGTCCAAACTAATATCGATGATCTGCGAGAGGTGTGCAAGATGTTGCGCCAAGAGAACATTATTCCACTATTAGGAAGTTGGTTAAAAGGGAACACTCCATGCATAAGTCTTGAGACCAGACGAGAGATTCTGCATGTAAATCTTCCCCCTGATAGCATTGACTATGAAAAAGAAATTACTCTAAATGTTGTTGTAGATGGGTGGTTGTTGAGCAACATATTGATTGATACAGGTGCAAAAGTAAATGTGCTTACATTAGATGCATGGGTACAAATGGGGAGGCCTCCATTACAACCATCATCTAATGTGTTATTTATGGCAAACTAGACTAAGGCCACTCCCATAGGAGTTTTGAAAGATGCATCTATAACTATACAAGGGGCCAAGTTCATTGGGGATTTTGAGGTATTAGCACTTACAGAAGCAGACAATTTTCCAGCCCTGCTTGGACGCCCTTGGTGTTATGCGAATAATGCTGACTTGAGATTCAATAAGGGGTATATCAAATTTGAAAATAAGGAGGAAAGGGTTGTGATACCTTTGACAGATGGGAATTCTACACCATATGTTGAGCCTCTAAGTGAGGAGGACTTAAACAAAATTTATGTACGCATTATTCAAGACCCAGAGGTCAATGAGCCATCAAAAGAAGGCATCCTACAGTGGGAGGATTCTCATTCTATTAGTGATACTATGAGTATTTCTTGCGACAATTGGGCTCATGGTACATATGAATTAGTAGGGCACAAGGTGAAAAGTTCGGTAAAGCGCAAGAATGGAATTCATTTGATTCGACGGATAGGTAAGCATAATACCTTGGTATACAGGGGCAGAAGATCTTCCTGCATTTTTGAAGGCCATGGAAACACAGTGGACAGATCAAATTCAGAGAAGAGATATGTTAGTATATACCTTACAGGGGACAGCAGCGTGCTGGTGGGTAGTCCACAGAGATAATCTTATAAACTGGGAAGAGATTGGAGTCGCTTTGTCTACTAGGTTTATAAGGAACAATGCACCTACGTAGATCTGCACTTATCATGGTGATCAACCTATTCAGCATCACATTCAGCAGTGTGAGAGACTCTAGACAGCAGGATAGGAAGCATTACCACCTTCACTCTGGGTGCATAGATTGTATTATACGCTACAAGGATGTGCACACACTTGGTATGTATATGCAGAACTACATCGAGAGACTGGAAACTGGCAAGATTTGACTACAGAATGATCCAGACTTTTGACTACTTCTCGACTAAACCTCATGTAGAAGAGGCATCAAAATTTTTGAAGTGCTTAACTATGGGAGATAGTGTAAAATCATAAGAGCATATTCAGGAATTATTTGGTGAGGCAGAGTCCGGAGCACATTTTGAAAAGGAAGAAGAAATGGACTCCATACTACTTGAACGTGCTTGCCTTGAGAAAGAGAAAGGAAAGATGGTTTACATCATGGATGATGAGGAAGTTGAGAACCTGGATATTGAACATTCACAAGGGGTGTGCATGAGGTCTTAGACAGTGCAGACAAGGATACACGTGCCTACTATGAACCCATGAAGAAAAAGAAGGTGAATATAGGTTCGGAGGCTGAGCCTAAGGAGGCCATAATTGGAGAATACTGGTTGGACTCGGAGGTAGAAAAGATCATCGAGTTACTCAGGGATTATCAGGACTTATTCCCTCGAGGGTATCATGAACTTAAAGGTGTGCATGAATCACTTGGGGAAATGAAGATAAAACTTAAGGATGGTGCATGACCAGTTAGAAAGAGACCTTACAGAATGAATCCTAATTTGCACAAAAAGGTAAAAGAAGAAATTGATAAAATGTTGAAATCTAGAATTATCAAGCCCCTTGATGAGTCAAAATGGGTTAGCCCAATGGTGATTAGTATCAAGAAGGATGGACAAATTAGAATATGTGTGAACTATAGGGCGCTGAATACTGCATGTGTCACATATCCATTCCCTACACCATTCACTGAGGAAATACTAGAAGGAGTTGTAGGGCGCAAAATATATTCCTTCACAAACGGGTTTTCCAGGTATCATCAGGTTAGGATTGCTCAGGAGGATCAAGAAAAGACAACATTTACTATTGAATGGGGCAGATTTTTCCTATACTATGATGCCTTTTGGATTAAAAAATGTACCTGTTGTATTCTCGTGCATAGTTGTTTAGGCATTCAAAGATTTTATTCACAACTTCTTACAGGTCTACCTAGATGATTGGACAATATATGGGCTTGTGAAAGATCATTGTGACAATTTGTGCTTGATGTTTGAATGATGCAGACAGTTGAGTATCTCTTTGAACATCAAGAAATGCATATTTTCTATGCCATTTGGGATACTTTTAGGACATATAATCTACAAGGAAGGTTTGTTGGTTGATCCAGCCAAGGTTGCAATCATTTTAGGCCTAGAAGTGCCTACCAGTCAAAGTGAGGTGTGTGGATTTTTAGGTCATACATGATATTATAGAAAATTCATCAAAGGGTATGCCAAAATTGTTGCACCCTTGGAATAATTACTGAATGGGAAAGGTAGATTTTATTGGGGAGAATTGCAGTAGTATGCATGTTTGAGATATTAAAAGAGAAACTTACTACCGTGCCCATTCTGCACTTTCCCTCATGAGATAAACCATTTCATGTGCATGTGGACACTTCTGGCATGGCCATTGGTGTTGTGTTAGCTCAACCTGGAAAGGTATTATAGATCATCCAATCTACTTTGTTAGTAGGAAGTTGACTCCTACTGAACAAAATTCTACAACTACAGAGCGTGAAGCTTTTTCAATGATCTATGCATTGCTCAATTTTTAACAGTACTTGTTAGCAACACCATTTGTGTTTTACATAGATCACATTGCATTAAATTACTTGGTAAACAAGCTTGTCTTACAAGGGCACATATGCAGATGGGTACTCCTATTTAAATATTTTGACTTCACAGTTGTGGTGAAGCCAGGGAAAAGCAATTCTAGACCAGACCATTTATCTAGAATCAATGCATGAGAGGATGCAAAGACAATTGAAGAAAAGATGTCAGATGCATAGTTATATAGGTTACAACGTGTGCCCATGGAATTAGAAGACATTGTTGTCTTTCTATGAACTAGTATGACACCAGAAGGAATGAAAGCATTAGAAAAGAAGACAGCTTGCTATATGTGCAGACACCATTTATGTTAATCAGTGGTGACCTTTACAAGCTAGGCAAAGATGAAGTATTATGTCGTTGTGTATCACAGCATGAGTGTAAGGATATCAGGAAGAAGCTCATGGTGTTATTGCAAGAGGTTGTTATATAGGTGATGCGACTGCCCGGAAGATCCTACTTGCTTGGATTATGGTAAAAGACATTATATGAGGACTATAAATAATATTGTAAGGTGTGTGATCATTTTCAGCACCTCAGAAAACCAGAGCAAAGCCATGAGATGTCTTTGAGACCGATTACTAGTGCCGAACCATTCAAGAAGTGGGTCATTGACTTTGTAGGACCTATTTCTCTAGCCGCACGTAGAACTCGATCAAGCTATATCATTACTTACATAGATTATCTCACACGGTGGGTAGAAGTAGCACCTATAAAGGATTGTACACCATTTACAACAGTTAGGTTTCTATGGGAGAATGTTCATACAAGATATGGATGTCCTTTAAGCTTCACAAGTGATAGGGGTACACACTTTTTGAATGAGACAATCAGGATCCTATTAGATGAGTTTATGGTTGCACACCATAAAACTACACCCTACCATCCTCAGGCAAATGGAACTGTTGAGGCCTTCAACAAGATTTTGAGCCAGAATTTGACAAAAATATGTGATGCTAGAAGAAAGGATTGGGATGACAAAATGTCATTTGTACTTTGGGCATATAGAACAGCTTACAAGAGATTAAACAAAGCCACGCCATTTCAGTTGGTTTTTGGCGTGGAAGTTGTTCTCCCTATAGAATTTATGTTACCTTCTTTGTGGATTACACGTGCTAGAGGTCTAGCTAATGAACAGGCTTTAGAAGAGCATATCGAGAAGATGATTTAATTCGATGAGCACCGAGCCATAGCACGATGGAGTCAGAAGCAGGAAAAGGCCAGGAAAAAGGCATGGCATGACAGAAACATAAGGGATAATTTTTTTGAGATTTGACAAATGGTACTTCTTGTATGACTGAAATTTCTTGCGCCATCTAGGCAAGCTCAAAGTACATTGGTTGGGGTCATATGTCATTGCTTATATACTTGAATCAGGTGCTTTCTAGTTAGAAGCACTAGATGGAACATGGCTACACAATTATTTTAACAGGAGTAAGTTGAAGCCCTACTATAAATAAATCTTCTTAGTGTCTGCAATAAGGAAATATTGCCAATTAGATTAGGTTTTCAATTCTATATCTCCTTAATGTATTTCCTTCATTGTCACTATGCTTTGTCAATTTAGTTGTTGTTTTTGTGTAATAAGCGCGCTTGTGCGCATGAAGCTAATTACTATATGAAGAATGTCTTATGCGCAGAGGAACTGCACATACTTTTCTTGTGGGGTGGTTGTAGTTATCCAAGAAAAATACTGTGGGAATTGAAAGGTAAAAGGAATAAGCTGCTATGGGTGTGCTTTAAGTCAAAAGAAGATTGCTTCTCAAAAGTGACCAAGGATGGAGATGAATGAAAGAAAAGTATAACGCGAGGTAAGCGGAGGCCATGATAACTACTAGGAGAAGGTATAGTGACGAGGTACTTGGGCACAAGGGCGTGTGCTGAAGAGAAATCTGTGACCAGAGGGTAGGAAGGTGACACTAGAAGGTTATAGCTGGGGCACGAAGATGTATCGCACGAAACGAATGAATTTGGTCAATGAATGAGGGGATATATGGTAGGTGAAGGAGTAATAAATGCATCAAAATTTGAAAATTATATATAAGGATGGAATGTGGATTCATTTTTACCGTTTGCGACTAAGAGTATTTGAGGAAAGATCCAAGTGTCGAAGAGACAAGTGATTGGGTTAAGGTGTGAAGGGTGTGAAACCAAGTGTGACAACTAGAGCTATGTGAAAAGAAGCTTGTGTCCCCAGTGATGAAGGGTTTGAGTGAAGAAGGGAGATAGAAAAGAGTTAGGTGATGAAGTTTCCACCTAGGGCACGATTAAATTGAGCTAGGTTTTAATTCAAAAAGTTCCAAAGTTAAAAAGGAAACATTTACAAGGTAAAAATGGCACCTAAGAAGGCATCTGCAACATCAAAAAAAGGAAAGAAGAAGGTGGTTTTCGAAGAGGAAGAGATGGCACCCAAAATCCATTTTTTAGAAATTCAATATCCAGAAGGATTCACTGTTGGCCAGGAATGGGATTCACCCATCAGAAAGAGCAAAGTAAGTGAATACAATCACAGGACTTCAGAGAACAAGAAGGAGCTCGATTCCTTGCTCACTGCTAGGACAAACAAGCGCACGATGGATGACATGCCAGTTTATGACGATGCAGGTGAGAAGCTTTTAAAGAGAATTAGGGTCTACCAATTATATGAGCTTCCATATTTTAGGAAGTATGAGCCCTTGTATCAGTGGCTCATGAGCAGGGTGCACGAGGACTTCTTCTACTTTGCAGGACGTAAGAGTTAGAATCTCATATGCGCTTATCTCATCAGTTACAGGTTTGAAGGCCACAGGAGAGGACATAAAAATTGATCTTGTAGATAAAGCCACAATTTTAAAGACCAGACAGGAGTTGGGGTACCTGAAGGGTCCGCGCGGAATGGATATAGACAAATTGAAGAACTGTTTGGTTGTGCAAGCAGCAACACACCTTGTTACAAAGTTGAATGATCACGAGCGGTGGTCACAGGTGAATACTATGCGGTTACACGTTGCGCGTAAGATGTCAGAAGGGGAAATCTACAACATTGCAGGATATATTGTAGGACAAATAGTTGAAGAAGCGTGCACAGGAGGGAAGATCAGCTTTGGGGTTATTCTAATATCGTTGGTATTTATGGAGATTGGAGTACCAGACAAACTGAAGGAAAAAGTATGGGAATACCCCATGGAGAACAAGTCACCAGCTAAAAGACTCAGCAAGTATCTATGTAAAGGGGCCATGATAGACGACGTAAAGCAAAGGGCAGAGAAATGGTATGATAGGCTCCGTGCGGCATTTGGAGAAGAGTGACACATCCCAAAGCACCTACCATTAGTGGTAGGGAAAAAATTCCATTTTGTTATATATCAGCATTTCTACATCACATGTTTCCCAATGAAAGATGGAGTCTAAAGCCCTTGGTGTAAATTACCTTAGGTATTCACTGTAATGTATTTCCAAGCATCTGTTCACAGATTTACAGATCACACACCGACTAGTATTCAATGTAGATAAGGTAGACTGTGACTACCGTACGTTGAGGAAGAAGTATGTGTATCTTGGCAGAAGTGCTTATACAGAGAGGATCATTTTGGAGGTGTTGAATATCAAGCCAATAAGTCTGACTATAGCAGATGTGGGGGGGTAGCATTGGTGTATCTCCAACTAAAGCCAAAGATGGAGAATAACAAGTATGTGGAAGGTGAGTTCACACTTTTAACACCACCAAAGGGAAATCATACAATGGAGAACATCCCAGAACCTAAGCCCATAGAGCCAATTAAAGTGGAGGATGACGAGGGGCGCGAAGATAGTGGTGGTTTGGAGCATAGAGGTAGGAGACATCCTATAAATAAGGGTGAAGCTAAGTGTGCCATTACAGCACCTCATCCAAAAGAGGGGGATGATGAGGACTTGAATGCAGTCCAAGGGGAGTACAGGTTTAAGAGGGTGTTTAGGAGAACAAGGACCCAAGGTGCTACTCCAACCACAGTGCGTAGATCACCCAGACTCTCTCCATAAAAGGAGGAAACCATGCAAAGAAGGAGGAAAATGAAGTTAAATGAGGAGGTGGAAGAGTCAGAGGAAAGAACACCTAATTCTCCTACACTTCCAGAGAACACAAAAGAACAGGGTGAGGAATCAAAGGAAAAATAAGAGGATGAGAAAAGACCAGAGGAGACAGCTACAGAGAATGTTCAGGACATGGAGACACAAGTCCCAAATTTGGAAGCTAAAGTCCCTAAGTAGCAAGGGTCTAGAAGAACAAGTGGAGAGCACATTCCACTAGCCATGGGGTATGCAGAGGATGGAGGAAAGATTATATACACCCACTTCTAGAGCATGATAGCGCAGAAGGATTTATTTAGCTAGGAGCTAATGGATGAGGATATAACAACTGTATGCACTTGAAAGAAACTATCATGGTCAATGCACACCCACATGGATGAGCCTGACTTTGATGTGTGTGAAGAGTCATGCATTTCGAGATGACTGAAGAAGGCACCCCAAGCTAGACACGTGATAGTAAAGCCTACTGTCATGTTAGATGAGCAGGTCAGCAACGCATTAGTGAAGGTTTCTGCTGAAGTGGCTAGAAGAAACATGGACAAAGCTGTAACAATCAGAGCGTTGTGCGAGGATCTGAAGATAAAGGATGCAGAGATAGTGCACATAATGCAAGAGAGGGACTTCATGCATAAGAAAAATGAGGTATTTATCAGCATCACAAAGGAAATTGGGGACAATGTCATTAGAACAAAGCCACACTTAGAGGCCAAGGTACCACAGACATTTCCTTCAGTGATACATTATGTAGGAAAGTTGGTAGACTTGGTACTTGAAGATAAACCTCTACGCATGCCAGGTGCCAAGAATCTCAACGTAAGATGCAGAATAAGAGAAAGCCTTAGTGATGTGAAAGAATGCATCTTATGAAGGGTTGTTGCAAGTGTTACAGGAAGTATTGAAGAAAGTAGACCAGGCTTTAAACATATGCACAGCTCCAGAGGCCCTTATCAACATAAAGACCCTAGAATAAAACAATGAGGTCTAGAATGCAATGAAGGATGAGACATTAGGCTGCGTAGAAAGATTTTCAATGGTTAAACAGAAGTGTGAGGCCCTGGGTAGCAGCACAAGACTCGGCTGGAAGAGCTTTGGAAGCTAATTGTGTGGAAGATGAATATTTTAGAAGGGAGAATGACATCAATGTCTAGAATTTTGTTGGTTCTAAGGAATGAAAAAGGAGAGATTGCGAGGGATGAGTTGAAATCCATTGTTGTGGACATCCCAGAAAAAGTAGAACAAGCACTCACTGAATGGCAGGTTTTGGAGGCTAAAATAAAGGAGTATCCAAAGTTGATACTTCAAACTGATACAGAGGAGGCTACCTCATAACCTCATCAAAATTATTTATTTATCTACATTCTTTCATTCATATTCTTTCCATTCTTCTATTCTTTACTTCAATTTTTGGAGATACCCATTGTCGGGACAAAAATGAGATTAGTGTGGGGTAATGTTGATCGAAGAATACTTATCAAAGATCACACAAGGAGTCCGCGTGGGATAGAAGGCCAGGACCAAGGGCACAGAAGGAGAGGAAGGACCCACATGTGGAAGGCAAGTTTAGATTTCAGGACTTGGCCGATTTTGTGCATGAAGACCTATTTTTAGAAGATGGCGTACGAAACACACCAACGATGTAGATATGTGCATGTCATGCATTGTCTATCTTTGGAGGAGCGAATCGAAGCATTTTTCATGGAGATGAGATAAGAATAGGATTGGCACTTTAGTTAACTGTAAGAGGTCTATAGATAGCACACTTGCATGTGTGGTTATGCCTGTAAATGGCATGTCGATATCAATAGCACGCGGCCTATTTCTGGAATAGATAAGCATTGAAGGGAAAGTCCCCACCCTATATATATGATGTTAGGTACATAGTAGGAAAAAGGTAACAGAGAATATACATAGTGGGTGTATATATGTGTGATGGATGTATGGAGGCATAGAGATATACGCATATGACTGAATTACTGTATCAGATCCATACGCGCATCGGTATAGATTGACAATATTGTAAGGAGCTTCTGTATTTATTAATAGATGGAAGATATTGGATGTATCTAAGTGTCATTCTGTGTGTAATTGAGTAGTGCATGTTATTAATTCAATCATGATTATTGTCTAAGCTCGTTTTTTCATAGATTTGAATGTAGCATGCATCATAGAATGATGGATTAGTTATGAATCTATATTTTTCTTCCTTAATTGTGCGAACATCTTGCTACAACAACCCTAAAGAGGGACCTGGTACCTTTGCGGGCTTCAGGTGAGTGCTCAGTCAAGGCTGAGTGATGTGCCAGTGCTGACTAGGGTTTTATCTAGTAAATTCTAGGCTGCATCAAAATGATAAATTTGAAGGGAAATCAACATTTGTGAAATTTCACACTCTTGTACACCTAAGACCCTCTCTTTCTAACCTAAGTTAGTCTCATGACTATGATAATTGGCATTGGTTGATGTCTCTTGTTGATACCCATACATCAAAAGAGATAACTAATCAAATTGAAGTGTGTAGTTTCCTTTGTCACACTAGTTATTACAGGAAGTTTATCAAGGGGTATGAAAATATGTATGTACCCCTTGAATAGTTGTTGAAAGCCAAAGGAAAATTTTACTAGGGTAACACACAATAGCGAGATTCCGAAAAATTGAAGGAGAGGCTAACCACCACACCTATATTATGATTTCCTTCCTATAATAAGACACTTCATGTGCATGTTGATGCTTCATGTACATAAATTGGAGTAGTTTCATCGCAACTAGGTGAAGTTAATGTTGATCATCCCATCTATTTTGCAAAAATGAAACTGACACCGGACGAGAAAAACTATACAACTACAGAGTGTGAAGAATTATCACTAATATGTGCACTTCACAAGTTTAGGAAGTACTTGTTGGTCACACATTTTATATTCTATAAAGATCATACAACATTAAAGTACTTGGTCAATAAGTCAGTTTTGCAGTGGCCCATCTATCACTTGATCCTTCTCTTCTAAGAGTTAGATTTCTCAGTTATAGCAAATCCTAGAAATAGAAACTTGGGACCTGATTATCTACCAAGGATTAACTCTAGGGAGGATGCACGAAGCATAGAGGATATTATGCCTCATGCCCAATATATTGACGAAACAGATAGGGTAACGGGCATAGGAGGAATACCTATTTAAATGTTGGTTGGTTGGTTGTTGTGCACGTATAACTTCTAAATCCACAGATGATCGTGAGAGCTTCCTTTTGGCTAGGAGGAACTACCTGTAATGAAAATCAAGACCACCAAAAAGAGTTAAACAATATGTACAGTGAACTACCTAGCGTGTACTAGATCTGGGAAGTGTGATACTTCCTAGACGGCTGTCAGTCCACTGTTTAAAACAATTTAATGCAGATTATAAATTAAACCCTATTTTAATTTAAATGATTTGGGTATCTCATCCAAAATACAATAAGAAATATATAATCTAACAGGCTAAGTTAAAATAAGATCCGAAGGTCAAGTAACTGGTTCTGGGTCTCTGCAGGTCTGACAGAGGTCTCAGGTAGATCATAGGTGAATAAGGGTGATGTGGGAATAGGTGGATAGGTCACTGTTTTGCACTATATTGGTGAATACAGAGACCGATGCCTGTTAAGGGTGACCGACGGTGGTTGGGTGTAACCGGTACCGGTTACTGTCAAAAACTAGAATTGCCATAGAATGAGTTATTAGGTGGATTGGGTGGGATTTGGAAAAGTTTTAATGGGTATGTGGAGGGGTGAGTATGAATGGAGGTCAATGGGTGGCTAAGGAAACAAAGGATGAAAATATAATGATGAAACTAATGAACCAAAGGAGTACAACATTCTACTTACTTTGAACCTGGTTTTGGACACCTGCGAGTGAGGAATGAAGGTGTTGGTAAGAGGTTGAAGGCTGTAGTGGATCACTAATCATAAGAAAGCTTCTACATGGGCTGCATGTGCATTCCTTTTTGCTTGGTTGGAGAAAATACTTGCTGGGGTGATTACTGGATGGCTATGCAAGATAAAATGCTTGATCTCCTTCGTTGCATGCGAGTTCTCACTGAAATTCATTCTCAGAAGATGTGATATCTATCAGGAATGTGCCAATGTTTGCTAACCTTGAAAATAAGGTTGTTTTGGGGATTAAAAGATGACCGATGGTGGTTCTGGCTTAACCGGTGATGGTTAAGGGCAATTGGCGTTGGTCAAGGTGGGATTTCCTAGGTTTACTAAACTATGCAGATCCCCTTGATTTTCTGGTATCTCGTGTCATTCACTCGCGGATCAGAATGGAAGCTTCTTGTCAACATGCGAGAATGTGGTTAGAGGGAATGTAGGCATTGATTTTTAGGGTTTGGGTAAGTCTTAGTTGTTTATGCCAACTTACTAAGAACAGGTCTTAGGGTGAGGTGTCTAGGTGAGGTGTAAGTGTGGGCATTATTTAAATTAGGAGATTTAAATAATAAATATTGTGAGGCTAACGAATTAATTAAATTAATATTAGTGGGGTGAAGGAGGCCATGGCTAGGTGAATGTGATGAAGGTATTTATTTTTCAAGGGACCAAAGGGAAGTGTGACCTAATTTTAGTTTCAACATTTTGTCCCTTTTTGTTACGTAGCTTGTATTGGTAAGCGACGCTAACAAAAATAAGATGTGGTTACCCCATGTGTGGGTGAAGGTGATCCCCCTCAAACTAGGAACTGACAAGGCAGCAAGCAGAATCGGTGAGTGGTTTGATAAAAGGTAAATGTGAGAAAGGGGAAGGTGGTTAATGGGGGAAAAGGGGTTAAAGGTCTACGTGGGAAATCTAGGTAATGGGTCAGGGTCAAAGGTAGTAACATTCAAACGCACGCACACGTATAAACTGCAACATAATACCAGTTTTGAAGAGCAGGAAAACTCTACATCGTCTAAGGTTGATAGGTTTATCCAAACAAGGTTGAAGTGATTCTGGTATCCAAGGTATAGGATATGGTCAGGAAACACAATGTAGGTTAGGTGTAGGAACATTTAGGTATGTTCCAGTACACCAAAGGTAGGATCAGGATAAATAGTCACGGAAATAGGCTAGGTAAGGTCATTAGGTCAACAACACAAGTAAAAGTGTTGTAAGGTATAGCAAACACATGAGGTCAAAGGTCACTAGCGATTGTCCAGGGCCAAAAATCTAGGTCACGGCACGGGTAAGGCCAAGGGAGGGGTAAAATAAGGATTCCCCAAAGGAGGACAAAGGGAGGTAGTAAATGATGAGGTCAGGAAGGTCAAGTAAATGGGTTGGGTAAAGGTGAGGTGGGGTAAATGATCAAGGTAAAGGGTAGGTGTGCAAAAAAAGGAGGGATAGGTGGGGTAGAGGGTAAAATGTTGGGTTTGTGTAAGAGAGGATGACTGACGAATTTTTGTATATTTTGAGCATATACCAGCCTACGCGCCAAAGAGATTTTGTATTGGTTTATTATGTTATTGTATATGAGACCAGCCTATGTGCCGATGACATTTTGTATTCAGTATCAGTCTGTGTGCTGATGATTTATTTTGAGATAGACGTGATGGGATATCCATGTATATTGTATTGAGATACACATTTATTTATATGATGAGATACATGAGATTCCTAATGATTTGTTGTTGTATGAGAATTTTATTTTATTTTTAATCGTGATATGGACAGAAACTTAGGTGAGTGAGGCATGATGGAGTCAGGTTGGTTTAGGTATGGATCGATTCAGGTATTAGACATGGATCGAGTCAGGTTGGTTTAGGCATGGATCGAGTTAGGTTGGTTTTGGCATGGATTGAGTCAGGTCTTAGGCATGGATCGATTCAGGTCTTAGGCATGGATCGAGTCAGGTTGGTGGTCTAGGCATGGTTGAGTCAGGTTAGTGGTCTAGGCATGGTTGATTTCAGTTTGTTTAGGCATGATTGTGTTAGGTAATAGGCATGGATGTGTTAGGTAATAGGCATGAATCGAGTCAAGTTGGTTTAGGCATGGATCAAGTCAGGTCTTAGGCATGGTTGTGTTTAAAGTAGTTGAATTTGTGATTCATTATTTTGTGCAATGAATGATAAAATGTTTCAAGTGTGAGATGTGTTATAATATACACATGATGATGGTAGAGAAATGGTATTCGTAATAAATGTATGTTTTGTTGATGATAAAAAAAAGTGTTGCAACTTGTTGTTTTTGTGGTTTAATTTCCAATTCTGTAATATAAAAATGAAACTATGTAGGGGAAAAATGTGATTTTAGGAAGATGAAAAGATGGATTGGTTAGGGTAGAGAGTGGCCGAGCTAACCTCCAAGGGCCCCATGCCCTCGGAGAGCTACCTACATAGTCCCGGCAAAAGGGACCTCAGGCCGATGTAGTTCTCCCATAAGCTAGAGAAGAATATGAGGGAGTATGAAAATGAGTTGGTAGGTTTTTAGGCATGTTGTGGGTTTAGGTCTGTTAGGTGTGGGGGGGGTTATAGGTAAAGTGATATAGGTGATGTTGATTGTGGCAAAATAAGAAGATTACCCCAAAGGTAAGTGTCAAGGACCAAGTCCTGTATAAGGTAATCAAAACATAAACAAAGATGGTTAAAAGATAAGAGGGGGCAATAAAGCCACCTAATTGGTTAGGATCATACCGAGTAGATCACACCTTGGAGGAGGTAATGAACGTAAGACCCTAAAGACATTGCATTATTGATTGTTCTACGGTCAAAAGTAGTCACATGATCACCAAATGTCTAAGTTCCAAGAGGTCCCTTAAGGCAGGAGGAAATGGGTGTGAGAATGGTAAGAAGGATGAAAGGTGGTTAATTTTTTATATGGTATGAGGTAGCATGCTCTTCAGGAAGGAGATCCAAGATCACAATGGGCAAGTCCATGACTAAAAACGTTTTCTATTGTGATGTGTATTTGAGATAGACTGATCGATGTGGGAAGTCTATATGGGATGTGGAATTGAACTCCTTGAGGTCTTCATGAAGCTGATTGATGCGGGAAGCTTCCACTTTTCTCTTCTTCTTCTTTTTATCTTTACATAGTTGTCCTTCGAGGGAGCAGTCTATTTACAGTAGCAATTGCTGAGAGGAAGATGTCCTTTTGAAGGAGTCATCTTTTTGTGAGAAGTTTGACTCAAGGATTTGGGTCCCATGTGAGGGCTTTGAAGTAATGGACAAGACCAAGGTGAAGAATAGGACTCTTGTTCAAAAATTAGGGTGAAACGACCATGGGATCTCATCTAAAGGTGGACAAAAAGTAATCGTGAGAATCATGCTGTGTAGTGATGTAGTACACATATTCAAGAGAAGATGACAAGTGATGGGTACTCACATAATTCTTGTTTAATTGTTGGTGAGGATGTAGGAAGTGGGTAGCGCTCAAGGGACAAGCATGGAAAGAGGCAAAAGGTGAGGTAGGACTGTAGGTTAATAGTAGAATGGTCGAAGATGTAAGGCATTAAGGGGCTCAGGTTTGGGTTTACCATGGAGTGAAGATAAACGATAAGCACCTGATCCATAAGTATGAGTCACAATGTATGGTCCAAGCCAATTAGGAGCAAATTTTCTCTGTTTACTTTTTACTACTTTGGTTATGTGTTGATTTTCTTTTAGGACAAGGTCACCAACTTGGAAGGTTCGTTCATGGACACATTTTTCGTAGGCACATTTGATACGTTTTTGGTAAACTTGAAGGTGAAGGATACGCTTAGCAATAGCAAGGCCACTGAAGTGACCTCCACATATGCCATCATGAACTTCCTTAATGGTATAAGGAATTTTAGAACTTGTGAGGCATCGTAATAAAATACCATCAAATCCATGCTTATAGAGGAGGCCCCCCAGGATGACATAACGAGAGACCTTTTTAAGTAAGGCGCGTTGTCCATTATGAGTGAGATCAGGGGGTAAAATGGAGAGAGAAAGATAGTTGGAGTATTGTTTATACCACAGGTTGCTCGGATCGGGGGTAGCGGTTCTAATAGAGTAAACATTGTGAGGTAAGTAAGAGTGTGATTGGAGTCATTGTATGGTGACAAAGATTTTAGAATCGGCGGGCGAAGCAGGTATTTGAGAAGCTAAGCAGGCCATGGTGTCTGCAAATTTGTTGGTTGAACGAGGGATGGTTTGCAGGGCGTAACGGTCAAAGGTGGTCAAAAGTATGTCTACATTATGTTTATACTTTTAAAGTATCTCATTACAACATTGGTATATACCATTGACTTGGTTTACAACCAATTGAGAATCATCGAAGATGTTGATTGTTTTAACATCTAGGGCATAGGTGGCTCGAAGACCTAATACGAGTGCTTCGTATTTGGTGATATTATTTGTGAATGATAAAAATATAGTTTGAAAGACAAAGGCATGGGCTCACACATCAAGAAGTAATGGGGATAATACCAGCTCCACACCCATGCTAGACACTTTAAACCATCGAAGATGAGTGTCATTTGGTAAGGAGGGTTCATCCAGGGATAAGGTAGCAATTGAATCATTTGGAAATTCAAAATTAAAGGGTTGATCCCTGGAAATAGGTGTGTCAGCCAATTGGTCACTGATTTCTTGGCCCTTGATGGACTTTTGATGAATTAATTCAAGGTCAAGATTAGCTAAGAGCATAAGCCATCGTGCAGCACGCTGATTTTGATAAGGTTTTGGCATACATGAAGTGGAAGGGGTCTATGTTGGTAACAATATAGGTTTTGTGGTTGAGGTAGCTAATGACGGAGTTTGGTGGCAACAAAAACTAAGGCTAAGCAAAGTTTTTTCAGGATGGGTGTATTAGGTTTCGTAGTCCAAAAGAGTATGGCTTGTGTAATAAACTGCACCTGCTCTCTGTGTTTTTCATCGCGATGAGAGAGCATGGCTCCCAAGGAGTGATCGGTAGCTGAGATGTATAGGTAAAAAGGTTTATTGTCTTTAGGTGGGATGAGTATGGGTGGTTGGAGAAGGTATTGTCTTAGGGCCTCAAAATATTTGTGGTAGTCATCATCTCATTTAAAGGAGACATCCTTCTTGAGAAAATGGTGAAATGGTTGGCACCAATCCAATAATTATGAAATGAAACGGCGAATAGATTGTAACTTACCTTGCAGGCTACAGATTTTTCGAAGGTTAGTGGGCGGAGGCATTTCGAGAATAGCCTTGAATTTAGCAGGGTTAACTTTTATACCACATAAGAAAATAATAAATCCCAAGAGCTTTCCTGAGAGAACCACGAAGACACATTTCTTTGGCTGAAGGTGTACACAATATTTAATGAGATGGTAAAATATGGTTTTTAGGATGGTAAGGTTCTCGGATCGACATCTTAGATTTGTCCAAGAGATCGTCCACACAATCTTCCAATATGTGATGCATGCTGTCATGGAAGATGTAAGTCATACCCCGCTAATATATGGCACCAACATTTTTAAGTCCGAAAGACATGATGCAATAGTAGAAGGTCTCCTAAAGGGTGATGAATGAGGTTTTGTGTTGATCCTTTATGAGCAAGAAAGATTTGGTTGTAACCCGAGAAGACATCCATGAGTGATAGCTTCTCATGGCCAACATGGTAATGTTAACAATGCTTGGTCAATTCTAAGTAATGGGAAAGTCATCTTTTGGGTACATGCTAGATTAAGGTCATGGAAGTCTATGAAAACACGGAGTCCCACTGTCACCTTAGTGACAAGGAAAATGTTAGAAATCCAATGAAGGATAATCAATGGGTAAGATGAAGGAAATGGAAATAAGGTGTTAAAGTTCTTCTTTAATGAGAAGGGCAATACGAGGGTGTATTTTCCTTAGCTTTTGTTTAATGGGTTTAGCATCGGGAACAATGATGATATTGTGGACCACTATGGTGGGGTCAATATTGGGCATGTCTATGCATAAGACCAAGTGAAAGCATGGTTATGGTCTCTAAGAAAAGAAGTGATGGATTCATATTTAGCAGCATCTAAAGATTGACTAATCTTTAGGATGTGTGGGTCATCTTGAGTATGAATGTTTATTTCAATAGTCAATTTATTCAACATGGTTTACGTCTCAGAGGGTAAATGATTGATAAATATATGAGTCTTATCCACTAAGGTAGGTGAGTATAGATTCATCATCTTTACATTGAACGATATTAATTGAAGGTGTATCGTCATTGATCATTTTAGGATATAGGAAGGGAAGAGTGGAAGGGGCCTCGCCCTCACATTGATAAGTCAGAGGCCCCAAGGAAATGGTATTTATGAAAAAAGAAAAAACAAGTTAGGAAGAATAGATTTAGGATCCATCGTCTCTGTCGGCAAAGGAGGTGATGAAGGCAGAGTGGGTGATGAAGGTGGAGAAGGTTTGAGCGTCCTTGATGAGTTCAATGCGGGCCTATTTGGTAGGTGGTTTAGGAAATCTGATACCGACTACGTTCGTTATGTTTTCAGGTGGCACATGGAATAATAGTATGGAAACCTTACTCATAAAAGACTAAAACCAAAACCCTTCCACGCACATCGGTGTAAGAAGATGTGGGAAGAAACAATGATTGGTAAGTGATTGGAAGTCAATGGAAAATGGGTGAGTTTATGGTGGCAGTTTGGGTGTATAAGTGATAGTATCAAGTCCCCCATAGGTGAGAATAGTACGAGAGATGAGGACCAGAAAAGAGGCATTCTTCTATGTAGTGATTGTAACGAGGTTGTTGGTGAAGACTTCTGTACTCTTATGGAGTAAGGAATGTGTTGATACTATATAGGTAGTATTCCCCCAGAGTGAGGTGTTGAAAAATTCCTTCTAATGGATTGGTGGTTGGTATGTAGGTAGCTAGGAATAAAAGACATGTTGGAGGTTGATGCAAAGGTAGAGTTGATAGATTAGGAGGCTAATGGGTTCAGCTGTGGAGGTTGTGGTAGCGGTTAGGAGTGGAGGACACATGTGCAGTAGAAGCAGTGGCGACTATACTGGTAAGTGGAGGTGTAGGTGAAGTGGTAGCGGTTGTCACGGAGGTAGACGCTTTAATGGGTACAAGCACATCATTGGGTCAATAAAGCATGTTACATGTTTTAAAAAGGTGATGGAGTCAGCTAGAATGGAAGAGGTGAGTCCTTCCTATTTAAAATTTACACAATGATGCAAAGTGGAAGGAATGCACCCCCATGACATGAATCCAAGGTCTTATAAACAACAAGTTATATTGAAACTCCTACTCCAAGATGTATAATAATTTTGGGATAGTGTGGAGGGCCCAAGCAAATGTGAAGGATGAGAGTGCCTAGTGTAGAGGTAATAGCATCATTGAATAAACGCAAAATGACAAGATGTTTATGCATGTAATTATTAGGTATGCACATTTGAGTGAATGCATGGGATGGAATGATATTAATGCTAGCGACCCCATAAATCATCACATGTCATACCTGTATGTCATTGATGTGGACAAAGATGAAGAGGGGTTGGGTTTGGGTCATCTATTTTAGGTGTGGCACGATCTATTTCTCTAAGAAGGATAAGGGAGGCTACTTCGTGAGTAGGGTGGAGGTGTGGATGAAGGTGGTAATTTGGTAAGAGAGACTACATGATGCGGTGTGATAATGGAGGATACTGGTGTAGGGTCATTGGGAAAAACCTTAATAGATTGAAGAATCTCAATGACATCTTGATGATGGGATTTTGAGGTTTGAATGAGGTCATATAAGGACATTTTGAGGGTAGACTGGTGTAATTGTTTAAGCATGGTGTGAATGTGTGACCCCCATTAGAAATAGGATATGTGGGGCTGCGCAAATATTAATTTTAGGTGTGGGTGCAGATGGTATGTTCGGTATATGATTGGTTGGTGGGTTAATTGCCCTTTCTTTACCTTTATCCTTCTGAGCATGGTTAGTGACATGTATCATGTTGATCCAAGGGGAGTTGGAAAATAGAAGAAGGTTTAGGGTGAGTTGTATAACGACACGACAGAGAAAAAACCTACCGGAGGAGAAAAACCCTATGAGGGGAGTTGGGCACAATGACATTTGGGTGGTGGCATGGCAAGTTCTATGATGTGAACCATGTTAATTTCAAATCTTGGCGGTGGTTCAAGGAGTTGTGGGGGTGGAGGTTGTGGTTGTTGAGTGGGAAATGAAGGAAGGACTATGGGAATGGGTTTCAGTGAAGCAATTTTCTTGTTGAGAAGGTCGTCCTCATCAAATTTGGATTCTGGAGGACACAACTGGATAATGATGGATTTTCAAGGCCTTACAATTCTCTACATCATGTTCCCTGACACATGATGGTAGGCACAAATTTTAGTATCATCAAACCATTCTGGCTTGGGTTTGAGAGGATTGTAAGGTCTGAGTGGTCGGTAATGTGATAGACATAAGTCTCAAGGAGGTTGGTTAAAATTTTGGCATAAGACCCTACTAGTGGATCGTAATGACAGGTGAAAGTGGGTTTGAGTGTAAGTACGACTGATTATTGAGGAACAATCCTCATAGGAGGTGGAATATATCGAGGTATGGTTTTGGGTGCTGGTGTGGTCTTAGTGTAGTCAATCGTGTTTTTTTAGGTAGGGGGTGTGGTGAGATGAATGGGCAGGAGGGGTGCGTGGTTGTTTTGACTACCTTATTGGCAGGTAGTGGACTTTTGTCTTTGGGTGCTCCTCCGTGGGTGGAGGAGGTAAACAAGTAGGTCCTCCATGGAGTGAAGAAGTATTGTGGGTGTCGATTTTCTAGGTGGAGAAGCCAAAGGTGAAATAGTCTCGCTATTAGCGAAGGGCTCCTCCACGTGGTGAAGAAGGAGATGAAAGGTGTTCCTCTATGGGTGGAAGAATATGTGAGGCAGGTTCCAATGTAGAAGGAGAGTTTTAAGCTAGAATCTCCTCTATGGAAGGAATATGGGGTAATTGGGAAGCAACAGGGGTGTCACTAAAAATAGCATGGACCTCACGGGTATAGGTATCATGAATTAAGGTCTCACTGGTTTGATCTAGATGAAGGGGCATGATTGGGAAATGGTGTTCTTGAAGATGTGTACCTTTTTGTTGGTAGGTAGCATTAGGATTATCCATGATTAACTTTGAGTTTATCAAGCATTTCATGAATAAAGGTTTTGATAGTGGGTGTACGATTGTCGTCAGAAGGAAAGGTTACTCGATGGGGGTTATAGAGGTCATGTTCTTTATACCATGTAGGCATAATGCGAGCATGGTCAAAATAGGTGTGTGGTTTTAGAGGTGGACGGGTGATGGCCCTAAATTTGATAAGCTTTTTTAGGGGACAAAAAAGTAAGGCTCCCCAATTGAAGTGTATTTCCATGGGTCTCATCTGAATTTAAAAGTCTAAAGATGGGTGAGAGGTTAGATGAGGTGGGGTAAAGCCTAATTGTGACGGATGTGGATAGACTAGATTTGAGTACCACTATGTTAGCAGTGCACCTTGGCCTTTGAATACATTAGTTCTGTGGTTTGCGAAGAAGAGGAAGTATCATGGGACTTGAATGCCAAATGTTTACTGCTTAATTGGATTTTCTTATCTTTGATGGGTGGAATCTCTAACTTTCGTGCCATGTTGAGAAGCTGAGATCCTATGTTCGGACGGTATGAACAGGTATAGGTCAGTGAGATATGTCTAGCACAAGCCTGTGTGAAGAGCTTGATGAAGTTCGATTTGTGGTAGTTGGAAGGTGAGTCTGATCTGATCAGGCTACGCCAGTGAGCGTCAAAATCTAGGATAGATTCGTCCTCATGACTGACGTGAGGAGTGTAGCTAAGTCATGGTAACCTTCTTGATGATATTGATGAAGAAGTGAGTCCAATAAGGCTTGGGCTACCTGATTAAATGAAAATATAGAGTGTCTAGGTAACCCACTATACTAATGGTAACATAGGTTTAGTCAGAGACATGGGAAATGTCCTTATCAGTAAAGCATCATTGTGAGTGATTAAGTAGCACCCATGTTTTAACGACCGTAAATGTAGTTATGGGTTATTGGCTTAGGGGTGTAGTGGTTAAGTTTAGGCATCTCCCAAGTGTCATGGAAGGTAGTTGACGATATAGGAATGGTTGTGTGGATGGACTTGATTGGTCAAAATACTCATCATGGGTGATAGTATTGTAGGAGCCAGTATACCGATGTCTCTAATGTTTACATCTTTTCCATCATCAATGTGATTAGGTCATTGGGAAGTAAAAGACGCCCCCATAGTAAGTGCCCTCATGTAGCATGTGAGAGGGTTGGTTTTGGGCATATAATGATGGATGGCATTCCATTGTATAGTACTGCCATGTAGGTTGATTGAGAATAAGGCAGTGAAACAGGGGGTATGTACCAAGAGTGAATAATATTTGAAATGGGGAGGCTACTGGTACTATGTATATGGAGGTGGAATGATCATGGTAACCCTAGTGGTAATGGGGGCTAATGATTATGGAATGGAAAGGACCACATTCTGAAAAGGGGTAGGGGTCACCAGACACTGGAGGTGGTAATGTAGCTACAGGTATATGTGAGACATTAGGGGTAGATGAGGTTGCGTTTTGGGTCGTTTTTGAAGGTATGGTGGATGTGGCAGGTGTCATGGAGGTAGCAGATGTGGCAGTCATATCGGGTATAGGACCTAGCTGCAAAATGACAGGGGGTAAGGTAGATGTAGGCAACATAGAGCTAGATGGGGCTGATGTAGGAGTTAGAGTGAGAGTTGGGGGGATAGATACGGGCATGTTGTATATCAACTGACCCAAGGCATCTCGAGTGGACGAGTGGGAAAGATAAAACTACAAGGTGGCAGGATTTTTGTCAAGGATTCATGTGAACTCTTCATCTCCTGTAGTGATAGTGATAGGTTGGATAGGATCCATGACTGGTGATAAAATGGAAGGTGGTGAAGGACTAGGTGGGAGTGGTTAAAAATTGGCGTGGAATACGAGTGCACTTGCTTGTCTTCAAGTCAGCACCATGTGAACTAGTACTGATAAGGTTGGGCCACTTCTCTATAAATGACACAGAAAAATAGCAAGAATAGGTGAATCAGGCGGTAAAAAGTGTATTAGGTACCAAATGTTGATTGGAAAATGACACAGGCTAACCGATGCCGGTCTAGGTAAACTAACGCCAGTTAGGGGTAACCGCTTCCAGTCACTGTGGGAAATGGACAGTGAGTCAAAAACAAGGTATAAGGTCAAATCTTACAGGTATGCCAAACCTGATGAGTTTTACAAGGTCAATGGGAATGATAGTAGTGACAGGGACTCTGAAAAGTTTTAAGAAGATGAATAAATTTCCTTTTGGGTAGGTTAAAAAATGACCTAGAACTGATGCCGGTTGGGTATAACTGAGAACGATGGTGAGAGGGGGAGGGTAACTGACGATGTTCACTGGACTGACACTGGTCACTGTGAAATTGAAATAGTGATGAAAGAAAAATGGTTGTGAATTAAAATCTGATGTGGAATCAGACCCAGAATTCTAAGAATGATGAGAATATGGTCCAGGCACACTCAGATGAAGCCAGAATACACCAACTATGATGAGGAGCGTGTAAGGATAAACAAGAAGAACTGAAGAACATGACCTCTCACCTCAAAACACAAGCCAAGTAGAAACACTAAGAAAAATGTGATCCTGAGAGTGCCTTTCTATTATGTTTGTTTAGCTTAATCTATTTAAGGACTGACACATGAACTGTAAAATAGAATTTTTTGGTGAGGATGGCTTCCTACAAAGAAGGAGATTTAAAAGGTGAGGTTTTAGGTATGTTATGGTGGGGGTGGGCTTTGCTCTGAAGTATGACTTGACAGAGCAGCAAGATGGGGAGTACCTACCAATCCTCATATCAGTGTGATCGTTGACAGGCATTCCCAGGAAAGATGTTGTTTAAGAATATGTATTTGTTTTGAATTTTTGTAATTTGGAAAGACTCAGAGAGAGAGAAATGTGCTTTCTATGATTCGTTTGTCAACCATCAGCTGGGCATGACTTCCAGTGTATAGGTTGCCCTCAATTAATGTGAGCTAATGCAATAAATCAGAATGGAATGCACTTATTTTAAGCCCAAATCGAAATGTGAAGTTGGATGACACAAATAGATGAATAGGAAGAGGGATGCTCTTTCACTAAAATGTAAAAAAACATGAAGAAATGGTTCTTTTTAAGTACACCAAAAGAAAGGTTTCTTTTAGAGCAAATAGAAAGAAAAGGTAGGTTACCAAGGAAGAAAATTAATGTGTATGCTTTTTAGAAGGGAAACAAACACACAATGTTTCCTAGGAATGAATAAAATGAAAGGAACCCCGGATGGGTCCCATCAGGTGTGCCAAAATGTTTCACCTGATTCTTAGACGTTTCTTTGAAATATTGACGAAACAGATAGGGTAACAGGCGTAGGAGGAATACCTGTTGAAATGTTGGTTGATGGGTTGTTGTGCGCGTATGACTTCTGAATCCATAGCTGATTGTGAGAGATTCCTTTTGGCTAGGAGGAACTACCTGTAATGGAAAAAAAAGACCACCAAAAAGAGTTAAACAATATGTGCAGTGAACTACCTAGCGTGTGCTAGATCCGAGAAGTGTGATACTTCCTAGACGACTGTCAGTCCATTGTTTAAAACAATTTAATGCTGGTAATGAAGTAAATCCTATTGTAATTGAAATGATTTAGGTATCTCATTAAAAACACAATAAGAAAGATCTAATCTAACAGACTAGGTTAAAATAATATCCGAAAGGTCAAGTAACTAGTTTGGGTCTCTGCAGGTCTGACAAAGGTCTCAGGAAAATCACAGGTGAATAAGGGTGATGTGAGAATTAGGTGGATAGGTCACTATTCTAGGCTCTATTGGTAAATACAGAGACCGATGTCTGGTTAAGGGTGATTGACATTGGTTGGGGAGTAATTGGTGCCAGTTACTGTGGAAAACTGGGAATGCCATAGAATGAGCTTTGGGTCTCCCTTATGATTACACAAAGGACTTGGTTGGCCAGAATGAGGTATTAGGTTGTTTGGATGGGGTTTGGTCGAGGATTTTAATGGGTATATGGAGGGGGTAAGTATTAAAGGAGGTCAATGGGTGGCTATAGGTAGAACAAAGGGATGACAATACAATAATGAAATGAATGAACCAGAGAAGTAAACTATTCTACTTACTTGAAATTCTGGTTCTAGGTGCTTGTGAGTGAGGGATGAAGGTGCTCGGTAAGAGGTTGAATGGTGTTGAGGATCACCAAACATTGGAAAGCTCCTGCATGGGCTACATGTGCATTCCCTTTTTTCTTGGTTGGATCAAATCTGTGCTGGGCTGATTGCTAGATGGTTGCTGGGTGAATGCTAGATGCCTGTGCAAGAGAAAATGCTTGATCTCCTTCCTTGCATGCGTGTTCTCTACTAAAATTCACTCTCAAAAGATGTGTTATCTCTCTAGGGAATGTGCTAATCTTTGCCAAATTTTTCAATGTTTTCCAACCTTGTAAAATAAGGTTGTTTTGGGGAGTTAAAAGGTGACCGACGGTAGTTTTTGCTTAACTGGTGACGGTTAGGGGGTAACCGGCGTCGATCCAAGGTGGGATTTCCTAGGTTTACTAAACTAGGGAGATCCTCTTGATTTTCTTGGGATCTTGTGTCATTAACCTGCGGATTAAACTGGAAGCTTCTTGTAAGCATGTGGAATGTGGTTAGAGGGAATGTAGGCATTTATTTTTAGGGTTTGGGTAAGTCTTAGTTAGTTATGACAACTTACTAAGAATAGGTCTTAGGGTGAGTTGGCTTTTGTGAGGCGTCTAGGTGAGGTGTAAGTGTGGGCATTATTTGAATTAGGAGATTTAAATAATAAATATTGTGAGGCTAACGAATTAATTTAATTAAATTAATATTAGTGGGGTGAAGGGGGCCATGGCTAGGTGAATGTGATGAAGGTATTTATTTGTCGACGGACCAAAGGGGAGTGTGACATAATTTTAGTGTCTACAGTCCCATTTCCTATTCAAAACATTTCTAAACCTAATTCATAATTCACCATTCTTATCATGTTATTCCTCCTCCTCATGATTATCCATTAAAAAATATGATTGGTATTATTTCCCCTATGCCAAATTCTCAACATATTATTACTTTTGATGATATAAATATGAATCTTGATCTTCTTTTAACACACTATATAATCACACTTTTGTTGGTCAATGCCCTGTACATATTGTTTTCATTGATAGTAGTTCTCAACATAATATGTGCACTTTAAAAATAATTTGTTATCTTAGATAAACTAAAAAACATGTGTATTACGAGACCAAACATGGACTTATTTTTATACCCCTTACAATTGGTTTTGTCGCTATGGATATTCCCTTTTCAGTTATCTTAATTCATGCAATATGCAATTAGGTTTCCCTTGGGTGCATGATTTTTAGGCTATCCTACTATCTTGCATAAACGTTTTAAGTTCATTTACAATGAAGTTTTTATGATTAAGGGTATCCCATATGAGGGCCCCATACCTAAGTTACTTAGTGAAAAAGTTAAAAATGTTCCTCCTATGCCTAGTATATATACAAATACTAATTCTAGTGGGTTTATCCATCCTAGGATTCATGTTAATTATTATAATGTAAATTCTACTTCTAGTGGGTCTCTCTCTTCTAGGCCTCCTTTTAGGTGTTATATTGCACATATGACTTCTAGTGAGTCTTTCCCTCTTAGACCATGGCATGTTAGGTCTCCTATTGCACATACTACTTCTATTGGGTATATCTCCATCTTCTTTCTCATATGGCACATACTTTGTCTCCTATGTAAATTATACAAGATCACCTTTTTTTGTTGTGATACATTTGAATCCCGAGCCTCCATTACTTCTTGGGTATTCCCTACCTCCTAATGAGTCCCTCATTGGGTAGATCTTGTGCTATGTCCCTTCATATATATATCTAATTTCAAAACTGTCAAATCATTCAAATGATCACATAATACAAAAACATTCAAATATTTACAAAAAATACAAAATCGGGACCTACATATGACTTGATTTATTATCTTTTAACTTTACATATGTCAATTTGTCATATTGCTCTTGATAGATAACATATTTTTGAGTAAACTCTTTTTTATACATGCATTCATAGGTATGTTGAGATTTACATAGGTCATACATAGATTGATACACGATAATAGGTATCGACCTAGTCCCTTCCCAATGACTATGATCATTTAGAGATTCTCCCACACTACCCCAACTAGTAATTTTGGTTCATTATAACTAATTTTATTTCCATATTGGACTCACTTATGTATATTATGTATGTGTTATCTTTTGGACTAACAAGACTAAATCATGTGTCTTTTGTAAAGCCAAATTATCTTTTTCTATGTGCTTTATGTCTACTACTTGGTATGTGTTTTACTTACTTGATTGCTAGCTTGTTTTGTTGCTTCATTGCTTGAGTACTTGAATACTTCTAGTATGTGGCTTATGTGCCTTGGTTTTCTTGTGACACTTTTGTGTCCCATATTTGTGGCTTTATTCCCCTATTGTGTGTGACATTTCTCATATGTATTCACTTACTTATTTGTATGCACATCTTATGTGCCTTAGCTATGATTTCCTTGTAACACTTTGGTTCCCATGTTTGTAGATCTAAGCCTTGATATGCCTCTTTTTACATGTTATTGATTATGATTAGCTTTATATTTGTGTTTCAATTACACATTATTGCTTTTTGTATTATCACACGTATATATTTCTTTATTTTTACACCATGTGTACCCCCTTTGCAAGAACAAAATCCTAATTGTTTTCATCACATCATCTCTCCATGTGATCCAATACATATTATGATATTTAACTGAAACGGTTACACATCATTTAATTTTGGGCCATGCACTCTATTGTCATTTCTCATGTTCTACAAAAGAGGGGGAACTCATCGAGGTATATTATACATATAAAAATGCTACATATAGATTACAAGGCTTGAATATTGTTTTCAATAGGGTATAAATCCTTAGAAATAGGAATAGATACAAAAAGGAACATAAATCACAATGGTATATAACCATCCACTAAGGGAAAAAACTACATTATGTTATAGCCTGAAATGGATGTTTTTATCTTAGGGGTTAATTCATAGAAAAATGCAGTAATTTAATATTCTTACAAATATTTATAGACTTATGGTACATATGCATATACAACTGACATAGTTCATAGAATAATATAGGGGACATGAATACTTCATTCCTCTTTCACTGCATCATATAAATACAATTACAGATATATGGTATGGGGCATGGGCCTTTTTCTCTTTTGCATCATTCAACATTAGCATAATTAGATTCAATTTTTATTGGACATAATGGGATCATGGACCATATATTCCCTTTTGACTTTATCTTACTATAAAATTAGACCTAGATCCATCTACAGTGGTGTGGGCCATGAGGTTGCAATATGTCAAGGTGGATAAATACTTTATATGTTTTCATCTTTCCTCTTTCTCATTATGTGGGAAGATATCAACGTGGCTAGATACTCTATAAAAAAGTATTCCCTATTTATGGGGTTCTTTGGGTAAATTGTTGTATGGTACCTCTTCTTAGTGTTGGTTCATATGAACTCAACTACTCTCCTACTTTAACTTCTCATTCAATAAAACATTTTGGACTAATCATCCCCAATCCTTTGGTAGTTGAACAAAGATAAGAATTCACAAGCACAACAATAATAGGAACTCCTCCATCCATAAAGAGAACATGTATATTCCTTTCCTGTTTTGCATCTCTTTACTTTACTATGTACCATTTCAATTTTAAAGTTACATATGTTATTTACATTTGAGTTACAATTAAATTTCTTCTATGGATGTTCACTACACTCTATGTTGTAGGTTTCACCATGGAGCGTGTCAACACCAATATGAAAAGGACAAAAACAATCAAGCAAAGATAGTGTGTGTGCACACTCAGGTATGTTATTCCTTTAAGTATGTAATTTTCAATTCCAAAATTAAAGGGGGGACAAATGTAGACACTCAATTTGGTAATTTATCATTTGGCAATAACAAGTTTGAATTTTTTCAATGCTCACATTCTAAGCCACATAGACATGTCCTTCTCTCTCTAATGGTTTTTTATTCTACATACATTGTTTTTTCATTCATTCATGTAATATGAATTATACAAAGCAGTAATCCATCATTGAGCACATTTCTCTAACTCTGCTTCTTTCGTCACTAAATCTTTATATGGGATCGTATATATCATAGGACTAGGCCATACTATGGTTTGGGCCAACCTATATGGTCTTTTACCCTCTATCCTAATAATTTTTTTCTTAAACGGAAAACCTTATCTGTGTCATTTTATCTTCCCTAAGTTAACCATGATGTGAATATGTAACCTTTGGAAGCATATATAAGCAAGTTAAATGCACTTCACAACTCACATGGAATTCTCAAACATGCCTATTGAAAATATTAACATTACATCACTTAAAGATCTCCTAAATCTTCCTAAAGAACTTTCATCTTTAAATTAGTCACCACATACCTCTGAAGCACTCAAACTAGGTTCAAAAGTTTATCTTTCTCCATCAACAAGCATGCAAAAGTTATATAGCCATGTATTAGCAAGAGAAATTCACTCCGAACATTTCCAAATGTTTTGAGGGATAAAGGGGATTAATTTTTGCATCTGAAGGACATCACATCACACTACTACTGCACTGGGTAAATTTTTATTCTATTTGTAGTTACACATGTAATATTTGTGTTAAGAGAGGCAAGGGAAAACATAGGGGTTCGATTATAGTGCATACACTACTCGCACTAACACCAAGTAAACTACATGATTATTTTTCCCACTCAAGAGGATGTAGTGTAATTCTTGGATTGGTTTAGTAAGGTTCAACTACTTGGATTAGTCTAGCTTCTCCCATACATGGATTTTTCCTTTTGTTATCTAATTGTTTGATGAATTTTGGTACAAGTATCTAGGGTTTTCTATTTGTTACAAGTCATTATAGGTGGTACCAAAGTTATGTAAACCCTAGTGATAAATACCAAAAATATTTTCCATACCATAAAAGGGTGAGTGAAGTTACAAATATCCATCATTTTTTAGTACGAAACCATACAAAAACGAACCAAACCATATAATGCCCTAGCCAAGTAATATGGTTCCATACAAGAGCATTTTCTAGGCACAGTCTTAGGAACAAAGAATTTGTACATTTTGATCACCTCTCCCAGCCAATTTGTACACCCAAATCACTTATGTACCTCTTTACAAAGCTAAGTATTTACCTCTTCTTATGTTTTATGTTATCATTTTGTCATTATATCACTATTTACTGTATTAATAGCTATATTATGGATTGTTTGGTTAATGTGAATTAATTAATTTAAAATATTTTTTCTTATAATGTATCTTACATCGTACTTCCATTAAATATTTTTAGAGTGTAAACACATTCCTTCTAAAACCTCACTTATAATTTTACATCTATAGTTAGATCCATAGGAAATTATTCTTCCTCCTAACCCTAATTGTTCAATCCTATATAATATAAGGAAAACAATGTGTTTTGGGGGCTATGTTAGACCAAGGATAACTAAACTATCTTTATATTTTTCATACCCCTTAATGTAATACAATATCAAAAACATAGCACCAAAAATTGTAATAATTCCTCAACAAGAAAAACCGATGCAATTCAATGTGTCTCTAAACAAAAACTTTAGTTCTATAATGAATGCTTCATCCTCTATAATGCTTGTAAATGCTCAATAATTGTCTTCTTTAACTTTAACTTGAAAACCTATTGAATGTCTTATAGACAATTGGATACTTCTGTGAATCCCCAAAAATAGATGGATAATAGATAGATGCCTAAATGAACTAGGGTGTTTATGTATTTATAGGACAATTGAAATTAAATCTAAGATAGTTGAAGGGTGGAGTGAGATGAGATTCAAGCTCTTAAAGAGAACTTAAATGTACATGTGAGAGATTATATACAAGAACAAATGCCAAAACCAAAAATCTATTGAAATATAAAATTGTGCACATGCTTTCATTGGAAGGTCAAATTCATGTCCCTATCAAGCCAATTGAAGGCAAATACCTCCAAATTTGTGCTAAATTTTAAATAAGGAAATAATAGATATATAAAACATTGATTGATCAAAGTTGACATTTGCAACAATATCAAGACTAAAAACATTTCATGACCTCTACATATCCCTGATATTCTCTTTCAAGCACTTTGTAAAGATGTCAGGTTATCTTTTTATATCAAGTAGGAAGAAAATGATGAATGGATCACCACACAATATATTTAATACTAGAAATGTTTTGTTCAAATATTTGTATTTAAAGTGTTTGTCTTCACATGTAATATTGTTAGAAATATAAACTTGTCTTTGTCACAAGCGTGCATAACATATAAGCTTATTTTTAGAACTAGGAATTATAAACAAGAAAAGTTTTATTTTAAAAATAGGAAAAATAAATTTAGAAAAGCAATCTGAAAATGAGATTTGAAATAGCATTGTAATTGTTTGTATGTGTGTGCGTGCACACGCGTGCGCATATGTATATGTATATGTATATGTATATGTATATGTATATACCTATACACACACATATATATGTACATACACACACACACACAAATAGCATTTTTATATGTATATATGTATATATGTATGGATATGTACATTAACTATGTGTAGTTTCTAGGTTATTTAGTTAAATATAGAAGACAATGTTGAAGGAAATGTAGAGTGTAGAGAAAAATTTGAGCTTGTAGCAATAAGGGTTTTTGTAAGAATTTTTTGATATATATAGTGTCTAGTTTTTTAAGTTAGACATAGAAGACATTATTGAAGGAAAACTAGAGCATAGAGAAGAAATTTGGGCTTACAATAATAATTTTTTTTGTAAGAATGTTTTGATTTAGTAAGATTTATTTTCTGTATGCACAGATTATTTCAAACAATACTTTATAGATTTGATTTATTTTTACATACGTAAAAACTCTAGGTATCATAGTATACCTTCAATTACTAAGATTTTTTTCTCACATTTATTATCAAATGCTAGTGGTACAAATATTCTAGCTCAATAACTCCAAGTCTACAAGTGAAGGAATTATAACAGATTTTAAACTTTAGGTTTATTCAAAACATATAGGATTATTAACCCTATCACTCTATACGTAGATAACATCTATGATTTAACATTTATGCCATTATATAATGGGACTACCTTACCTAAGAACAAAAAATAAATTCCATGCAATTGTGTTGTACATTAGGACAACCATCTACTCGATCTAAATTGTTCATGTCAAAATCAATGTAATAGGATTACAATCATTATTTACAATAGATGACTATCTACCCAATCTCCATCATGCATGTCGAATCAATGTAATAGGCATGTGGTATTGGAACAAATATCATTGTTGAAATTAAGCTCACACATTTTTATTACTTGGAAAAATCTAATAATTTAGCCATTTTCTTCTGTAAACTAAACTTGACTTCTACGATACACTAGTGTTTTATCTATGGCTCTAAATTTTCCTCAAATAATAGTAGATAATATTGTGCAAAAGAGAGAATTGTCATGTCCCATGTGCAATAACTCTACTCCATTGGTGTTCCATTTTATATGTTATTTTTCGATGCCCTATGGAGAATCAAGGGTTATAAAGGTGAATTGAAGCCAAGGATTTAGATCTTCGTTGATCAAGTATTTATGATAAGACCTTCACATATAATATTTGAATAATTCAAATAATATGTAAAATATAGTGAAGATAATAACAACAAAAGAGATATTGGTAGGCCAAGACACCCTAATATTTAATATATTCATAATAATAGAAGAATATCATTAAGGCGGAGCAACACCATAAAATTCTCCTTATGGAAGGATAACTCCATAATCTACCTATATGGGAATTCCACTTCGAGGGGAACACCTCTAATATCCTTCTACCAAGTAGAAGACTCAACAAATACATGACTTCCACATAATGATACTCATATCCCTTATATATGCATACATTACTCTTAATGGATGGGTAACACTTAATCCCAATGTAGGCTTACTCATTGCCCAGTGTAACTAATTTCTATGTGACCTCATGCATTATAAACATGTATCTAACTAAGAAGATGTGTTCCACTTGTCAACATCTCCATCAACCTCCATATATTACAATATTATATCCCAAGGTACACAACAATTTACAAGAACTCGAAGCTTGGAAATTATGACCAAAAGGCATCAAGCTTCTCCATTTGTTTATCTTGTGCAAAGATATAAATGGGCCCTCTCCATGTGCAAAGTAATGCCAACATTTCTTTGAATTTTTATTTTCAAAGTATTTTTCCTTTATTTCAAATTTATGGGTGTTGCATAGATAAGTGGGCTCGGCCAAAATAAGGTGTTTAAACTAAAGCATTAGAAAGAGAGGAGGGGGAAATGTAGTCAATTGAGCCATTGATTGTGGATGGGATGGGCATAAACATTAGCCTTGAAATTTTATGAATTCCCTCCTTCCATCAAGGAAACCTTGGCATTCTCTTTGATTTTTCTCCTATTCTACCTTGCTATAATTCCCTCTTCTCCATCAATTCCCCCACTAATTTTTCCAGTTTTGTGCTCTTTGCAAATCTTCGAGTTTCCAAGTGAGAGAGATTGGGAATTTAAGGAGCTTAGTTCTTATGCTCGTTTAATTTTCTCCATAATTTGGTCTCTTGACAAAAACCATATACTTTTCAAATGATGGAGGTTGTATACTTTCACTGACCTTTCCTTTCTTCACGACTTTCAAAGCTTCCACATCCAACTCATTGAAAGTGTTTAATTTATCTTTTAATTGAATAATTTTTTCACATTATAAATGATATTTTATTTTATATTCATGACTTATTGTATTTCTTATTGCTAATGGTAGAAAGAAAAGGAACAATTCCTTGCATTATTTGCTCATCTAAAAATATGTCAAGAATCTTATAAAGTTTTTTTCTTCTTTCATTTTTTTTGTAAGTTTTTACGAAATTTTGTGGATAAGATAAATTTTTGCAAGATATTAGTAATGGAGACATTGGTATGCCAATATTGGTTGTGCATTATATGATATGTTTAAAGGTGGGTGTTGAGTGTTAGGTGTTATAGATGTTTTTTGAGGTTTGGTGACCATATTTAATGAGGTTTTTTTAGGTTTGGTGACCATATTTAATGTTAGGAGCTTAGTTTCAATGCTCGTTTGCTTTGCTCTAGAATTTGGTCTCTTGACAAAAACTCTCTACTTTTCAAATGATGGAGGTAGTATACTTTCACTAACCTTTCCTTTCTTTGTAACTTTCAAAGCTTCCACATCCAACTCATTAAAAGTGTTTAATTTATCTTCTAATTGAATACTTTTTCATGTTATAAATGAGAGTTTAATTTATATTCACGACTTATTGCATTTCTTATTGCTAATGGTATAAATAAAAGGAATGATTCCTTGCATTATTTTCTCATCTAAAAATATATCAAGAATCTTATAAAGTTTTTATCTTCTTTCATTTTTGTTGTAAGTTTTTATGAACTTTTGTGGATAAGAGAAATTTTTATAGGATATTAGTAATGGAGACATTGGCATGCCAATATTGGTTGTGCATTATATGATATGTTTAAAGGTGGGTGTTGGGAATTAGGTGTTATAGATGTTTGTTGAGGTTTGCTGACCATATTTTATGCAAGTAAGAGGTGTCATGAAGACGTAAGTAATATATATTATTATTGTTTTTCTTTATTTTCATATGTTTTTTTTATTGTTTTTGTTTGTTTGAATGGGTTTGGATTAATTTTTCTCATCTTTTAATTCAAAATTTCTGGACTGAATATAATAATGGAGGATTACAAGGTGGAGATGATAAATGATATAATGGGTGATTTCTATATATAATTCAAACGGACCACTCAATAGTAAGTTAATGTTGTTATTGAGTTTTCTATTATTTCCCTTCTTTTATTTCTTTTATTTTTTTAGGGTTTATTTTTAGCCCATCACTTTCTTGATTTTTAAAAAGTAGGATTTAAATGGCCAATTATTGTCTTTTTTATTTTGTGTGAAATTATTGGGATGTTTTATTTGGAAAATTAGATGTGGTTTACGATTTCACAGGTAAGATTGTTAGGTTTATATCCATTAGGGCATGAAAAACCTTCTTTCTGGGTGTCTAGAATTTGACGTTATTAAGTGTTTGTAGTTCACAAGGTTTTCACAATTCTTTATATTATTGGTGTATATTCCCTAGGTCACTAGGATCTCCTAGCCTCTTGCGACTTGTGTATATCCTCTGTTGGAGAATTCATTGCAGTTACTCTTAAAGTACATCACAATATGGTAAAGACTTGTTATTGTTAGTTAAGGTTTAGTACACCTTGTTAGCGTGCACACTATACAAGGTTATATTCTGACTAACTTTTTTCTAGATGTGTTCACACATGTAAGCTTCAATTAGGGAACATTATTATTTTAATACTTATCTAGAAATGGAAATTTCTATATAAGGATATTCTAGATAAGAGTTATCTAGAAATAGAAATGTCCAAGAGAGTTCTATATTAGGAAAGTGGTAGAAATAATTATCCCATAAAGTCTCTATAACTAATAGTATAGATATACACTTTTACATCAAAAGAAAAGTGTGAGGTTATCCTAGCTTTTATAGATTAATTAAATTTGTATTAATGGTTTAGCCAATTCATTGAGTGTTTTTATTAGCTTGAGCATATTCAATATTGACTGTATCTAGATTAGATCCACTTATTTTCTCCTTCATGGTATACGAGTAAGGTTCTCTAATTCATGTCAATTTAAGTAGGCTCGCCCACCTCATCTAACCATGTAATTTTGTGCGATTCTGCTCCATCATAGCATTTATATGAATATCTCTTTCTACATGTTGTTGCCTGCGAAAGCACAATTTTTAAATTTTTCTTTGTAAGTATTGTTGAAAATAAGTTTAATTTCTAGTGTAATTTTTATTGGCTTTTTTATCAACCTTGTTGAATCATCTTATGTGCCACGTAATCCTATAGAAAAATAATATTGGCTGATTTCTAAGGATATTATTGGTGGTTAAAAATTTTCTAATTGCTATTTGGGGACAACTCTCCATAGTTGGCACCCCTATATATATGGACTAATAGGCCCCCTATGTATGTTATATATGGGGATGTGGGGTGATAGAATATATCTCATCTATCTGGAGGTAGTTATACATAGATAGTTGATAGTCGGTACCCTATATAGATATATGGTTCTACTCCCCAAGGCATAATATATAGGACTACATGGCATTTATAGGGTGAATCTTCCCTATATCTACATAATATGTAACAATATTTGACACATGATTTATACACCGGTATATTAGATGTCTAGGTTTCCCACTTCTCTGTAAGGGTCTTCACCTTCTATATGGGTTTCATCCCCACATGTCACTATAGTTCTAGTTCGCTAGGGGCATATGTCAGGAGTGGCCTAGTCTGGCTCCTCAACTGATTCCTCTTCTGAACGGCTACATCAAATCCCATGTCCAATGCCCCGGATGCCACTACACATGGTGTATTTACTGCAATCTAGGTACCATCTTGTTGCAGGGAATTAAAATATTTTATGAAAATAGGAAGTTTCCATACTGCTACTCTTATTTGGTAATGTACACACTCAAATTTGGATATTTATCCTTTTGAAATTGTTGGTTGTGTTTACAATTCTTAGCTAAGACAAACATCCACATCCTATCCCCATTCATTATATCTTGTTATCTCTCTCCCAACTTTCTTATCGATATACACTACTGTGTTTACAAATTCTAAATATAAATCCATAAAATTAGTGCTTAACCTCTACCCACCTTGATGTAACTTCTAAATTTCATCCACCATCTCCCTGTACAAAACCATATAGTAAGTTCAAGATATGAAATCCAGTCTTGGATGACTAGTATGGTCTTGGACTGACACATCTTCCTACTCTACTTTCAAATGCATTATCTTTGTTAGGTCTTTTAATTTTCATGGGTTGGCCTTTACTTGAAAAATTACAATAGGACCCCTATATAAGTAAGTTATCATCACCGCATTTACTCACCTGAGAGGCATATAATAAGTCACTTGGCACACTCATTAAAAATACATATAAAAGGCACCCAATGCTCCCTAAATCTTTCCAAAGCTAATGCACATCCACTAGGATAGTAACTAATATAGTTATGAAGCACTCAACCAGGTCAAGGATTTAAAATTCCCTCATTTCCAAACACTCATAGATCCCTAATCAATTTCTTAGAAAGAGCACAACCAATGATCAAAGTGATTCAAGTTTTCAAATAGTTTTGTTCATCTAGATATCACATGATAGGTAGAGAACTATGTATGGTTTGAGTCCTCCCAAGTGAGTTAGACTATGTCATGATGTCATATATGGTATCATGAGATGTACACTTATACCCAAACACTTAACCTCTATTATGAGGCCATTCCATGGTCATGGTCATGAGGTTACATGAGATCCATTTAGGTCATTCCAGGCTTGTTTCTAGCCTTGGAGCATGAAAAATAGAGATTGGAAAGTGAATGAGATTTCTAGACCCAATCAGTCATGGTGGAGCATGGGTTGCATAACCCCACTGGTGACAATGTGATTGGACCGTGTATGCTGATTTTTATGTTAGGTAGTACAGTTTCAGTTTAGTGCATTTATCCAGGTCCATAATTTCTAAGACAAGACAGGTACAGAATAGATAGTTCTAACTAGCATGCCTAAGTCTGTGTTTTAAACCCTGGTCATGGAGAGTTTTCACTGATGTCAAGTGGCATTGATGGATAAATGGGTGAGTTTTGACAGTTAGAGGATTTGTATGTGACATGATGGTTGATTGAAAAATGCCTTCTAAGTCATTCTTGAACATGGGAATTGAAAGGTATGCAAGGTGTTTCCAAAACTTGGTTCAGGATGCTACAAGCGTGTTTTGTAAAGCAAAGAGTGGACTTTCTGATGCTTGTTGGTGAATTGGTATGCTTTAGCATGGGTGACCTACAGATCTTTGGCATGATTATTTTAAGGTCAGTTATAAAGAGCTTCTCAAGTGAGTAACAGGTTCAATGAGGTGGTTTGACAGTTGTCACTTGTTCATTTATGCCTACGATCTAGAGCCTAATGAATTGTACAAGCTGGTTTGAAACCCTAGCTAAGAGAAACTTGGAGAAAAGTGAGCTATGGAAGTAAGCTTAGTTTCTTTTCGTAGGGTATGCAATGAGTGATGATTAAGACTCAATTTATCTCCTAGAGGAAAATCTTCCAAATTTCTAGAAAGGTATATTAGAGCTTGTGGTGATATGTGGGTAAATGAGATAGGTCTGAGTTGTACATGAAACTTTATTGCTACCCAACCTATGGAGAGTGTAGAGGGGTTTCTTTTAGTGCTTCGTGAAAATTTTCATCAAGTTTTGAAGAGGTATGTAAAATTTATGCAAAAAATAGGTTTCTTAAGGAATGAAAATTGAGCACCCCGGCTTCTTAGTATTCAAGAAAAATTATCAACCCTTCATTGGATAAATCATAGAATTAATTTTTTAAGAGCACTCCAATCCTGAAAGTTGTGCAAAATTTTTGAGGGAAATTGATTGAGAGACAAAGAAGTTATGAGCATTTTTCTCACAAGGTTTTTCTCCTTCCAAACCTTCTTCTCTTGAAGTTGTAGGCACAAAATGTGTTGTGTTGACTTAAAATGAATTGTGCAACTTATGGAAACCTCCAAAAAGTGTGATAAACTCCTCCTAAGTCAAAATGAAAGCATTTTTGGTTCTTAGTGTTGATTGTACCATATAAAGATATTTTAGGGTTTTGTAAGAGTGTGCTCAAACAGTCATGGAGTTTGAACTTTACAGTTATGTTGGTGTGTGAAAATCCTCTATCTTCCTCTATAGGTCACATTTTATGTTATGTTTAGTATGCTTTATTTTTATTAATTTCAGTGCCTAAAGTTTACCATCCTTGAACTATTATAGGACAACACTTGTTCAAGAAATATGGGGTATGTGTGGTG